>CM060911.1:28666666-29898333 GCA_030737875.1 Allium sativum | reverse complement strand
GTAGCCATAGAAACTCCCAGCTCACTAGCATAATAAGTTGAAAAAATAACGATTTACCTGACTTGCCGAAAATTCAAACTAATGGATGTTCAATTTATTTTTGCTCTTTTCATAGGCTGTACGCATTGTATTCTGTTTCAATATGCGATTTCTTTTGCTCTTTCCTATTTCATTCAGCTGTTTATGCCCGCTGCTTAGAAAATCCAGGTCGGGATGGAAGATATCAAGGCAACTAGCATGAGTATGAAAATAAGCAACGTTTAAAGTAACAAGAAAACTGAGCAAATCTTGATTATATGTATTCAAAGATTAACACCAGAAGAGTAAATTCGAACAAGTCTTAACAAACAACAGAAAACTTTTCTTTGATACAGAAATTTCACCTGCAAAAATTAATCCCTAACTGTAATTTAATTCATAAGAGCTACAGCTAAATAAATAGAGAAACAGAGCTACGACTTCTTCCTAAAATCAGTATGTTCACAAAGCAGGTTCAACATCGGTTATAACTATTACTCCTATTGTTATAACCGATAAATGATGCTCCTAGTCTTATAGCATATATTTAAAACACATATATCCACCATTACTACCAAATACAACAGTAATTGACGTGCAGGCTGAAGTGCCGACTGATGTGTTGGTTAAAGTGTAGGCTAATATGTTACAACTATTGATGGATTAAGTGTAAGTAAAAATATCGTTTAACCTAGGATGAATTCTCTATTTTAAAGACGAAATAAATATGAAGCCTACTATAAATGTAGATTTGACCACTGGTTTATTTCTAAAGGTGAACCTATCCTTAAAAATCAATAATAGCTTCCTAGAAAAGTTAATATGTGCAAAAATATATTTCATACTTGACTTTTCCTAAATATTCTAGTGAAATCTATTTTGCCACCAGGGTAGCATATTATTCTTTCGTAGGAACACTTATCGGATTTTCCATTAAACAGCAAATATTTTTTCAATTCCCTATATTAAGCAATAAATTTTTTGGTTGTAAAACTGTATTGTGTCCATGTGATGATGTGGTTAAATATAGTGAGTTATTAAGTTCAGCAATGTAGGATTAATATTGCATTTTTATTCTTGTTATACGCTTGTTTGATTTAGAATCGGTTATGGTGTTACAATCATCTAACCTTATTTTTATTTTTTGCTCCTTATCATATTTCAGATTTTGAATTCTACTTTTTATAAAAGCAAAATTTGATTTTATGTCTACGACTTAAGGCAGAAATGATGACAAAACGCAATACAGAAATACATAGAGGATCTATCAATGAACAAATTGTGGTGGGTCTATCAATGAAATTTTTTTGTGTGCAGTAGTACATAGAACTTATAATGTAAAAAAGGTGGTCTGCAAAAATGACAAGAGTAATGAGTTGGCTTCTATTCAAAATGAAGATACCTGGCAATATATTTTCACTCCCATCAACAGATGACAAATCTCTATAATTATTTGCAAATAATCATGTATGATGGCTTTTTGGACAACCACCAATGTTACATAACCATAGTATACAACGGAAAAGAACATACCATCACATTCTTGTAAAAGATTATCCACCCAGGTATGCCCGGTTGGTTTTCTGAAAGAGATAAGCAGCTCTCTATAAATGTCACAGATATTGTTAGCAACTGCGAGAGTTCTATAGCTGAAGAATTACAGAGTAACAACAAAATATACAAACCTAATCATTCCAACATAGTGCTTTGCACCCCAAGTACCAGTCTACTCAATATATAGAAACTGTATGAGTTTCCGACGATGTGCTATACACACCAACCCAGCATATTTCATTACCTCTGACAAATCTTCAAAAGAAACAACCAACAATATCTATATTGGCCGATCCAACAAAGCTACGATTATCACAAAATAATGACAATTTCAATTTCAATGCATGCAAGTCCTTAGTATTAACGAAATCCATTAACAATGGAATATTGTCTCAGTCAATTACAAGCTCATGTTGAAATCTCAACAACATGAGATACTCACAAAATTATGGATTCATCAAATGCTCATGCATAACTTATGCAAGTAAATAACATATTTGTTAATGCAGTCGTTACAACATGATGAGAAATACACAAAGTAGATTGCGAAACATAGATTTTAGCTAGCCATTACAACTTAAAACTGAGTTTTGGTCATACCACATTGGCACATGTTTAGATACAATATGAAGGGATCTATCTAGACTATAATCTTGAACATGAGACCTCAACATCTAATGATGTTTACACTACTTGCTTTAGCTTTTGTTAACAGAGTCTGTGGGGTCCCATATATTTAAAAACTTCATCAAACTTGTATTATATACATCACAAAAAGTTCATGGTTTTTTTTTTCATATTTTACAAACACTCTTTTACTTACTAATTTAATTACAAATATATTTTTGCAGAAAAATTGAAAATCCGCACATCGTTGAAGCTGCAGCTTCAATTACCATACTAGAATTCAGACATTATCAATTACAGTAAATGATTATAGAAGATTCAGCATATCACCTACGTAACAAACCATGATAAAAGAGAACCCAAATACAACTGAAGTATCCACACTCACTATAACAGAAAACCAATACAACTGAAGTATCTTCTTTACCGATATGAAGATCAGGCAAAGGCTTCACATTTCTATGATCTGTTCTTTAATTTGAAATTAATCCCTATACATGTATGCTGGCAGTATCTATGTCAGCAGTTCTTTGCTTGTGTGAAGCTTGTCATATACTGCATCTTATTCAATGACGCTTCAGAAATGAAGTAATTAAGCTACAAATCGCGAAAAATTATAACGATGCCTTAAGAAAAAAAAGTAATTAAGCTACTTTGTAAGCAAGAAAATACAAAATCATATAGTGATAATAAAATTTGAACCACATATCGTTTAAGCTCTATATGTGATAAAAATATATAATTACAATTATTTAACACACAACAATTAAACAGTTGTACTACATAACCATTAAACAGCAGATAACCTTTCCAAAAGTTATATTTCATTGATTATCATCATCTGAGCATATTCTCATATTCTGTATTAACATAACATCGACTACATACAACTGTTTTGAGAAACGCATGTAATATTTCATGTTTACTACAACATCGAATTGATGTAAAATTTGTATGATGTTTCCTGTATATTATAAAAAAAGTTACGCTCAAATCAAACAGAAATACCCTCACCTTCCCACTCTTTTTCTATTAATAATTTACAAGACATGTATCAAAAAAATTATTCCTTACTCGATGAAGCAAAAAAGCTCCAACAAGTTAAATAAATATTTTATTTTTGCCTATATTCCTAAATATTGCAAATAAGCCTTACAAGTAAAAGTTAAACATCAAATTTCCTTATGAACATGACTTTCAAATGAAAGAAAGATTAACAAGTTCAACTAATAAAATACAGTAATCAACAAAGATAGAGCATGGATATAAAGGAAGCACCATCATTTCATAGCACTAAAGTATGCATGAATTTCAGCCCATGTATTATATGTAACATGTGAAACACTCTGAGACATACATCGGTCAATGATAAATTGCATAAAAGGTGTTGCAGTTAGCTATAGAAAGGAACAACAAATGGAAAGTGCTGATAAAATTCATGGATTATAATCTATGACTAAAACGTGTCTACTAATGTTTGTAAACTACAAAGACATTTACAAATTAAATTTGATATGAAGATGACGCTGGAATTTAAAGTGTACATGGTTAGCTGACCCACAAGGACAATATAGTTTCAGTATAGTTTGCTACCATTAGAGATTGTAATATGAGTCTTATATCAATAATTGAACAAACAGATCAAATGATTCTCTGCGCTCTTGTAAACGACTTGATCTCTGTTGAACAATTAATAATAATCCTTTTGTGAAACCATCTACAACATACAACATCAAAATCACAACAAAAGTCATCTTTGATGAACGGTGAACAATTACTGATATTCTTTCTACTGCTCTCATCTCAATTGACTACATATAAATAAATCGTTTAACATTTTATGTCCATTGAATTTTGTGGGTTGAACAAATAGATGTTTTTTAAAAAAAAAAACTAAACTAAACTAACTTTAGGTCATGAATAAGTGATGTACATTTTACATTTTAATGATAAGGTTAAAAATACATGTCTTATCTTGTGTATATGCACAGACGATAATCATGGCCAGCTTCAGCTCGAGAACAGTCCCACATCTTGCAAAAGACATACATGCTGCGGTCATTTGCATTACCTGGGTCAAATGGTGGAAACATGTGCACAAAGGTGTGCCTTTAATGTCAATTTCCTGTCCTCAAATTCTAAATTCCAGTTTTCTATTTGTTAATTTTATGTTCAACAGAAACTTGGCAACATGTATGTCACTTTGACTTAAAACTTTTATATTTCTGGAATGATAAGTATTAGAGAAATTATGTCTTTAATAAGTGTGTTTACCAATTTAATACATTATATCAAACATATGTTATGTGAATATTAATCAATAACATATGTTCTACAACCAGTGCATCCACTTTAAATAAAAAAATAAAGGTTAAATAACTGCATTAATAGAAAAATTTTCTATGCTAAGAAAATGAGGGAGATACATGTTAGTAATATAACATATTTGGTTGTACATGATGGATATTTCTAAGTTTAACACTTACCAAGTAGTAACATTCATAAATGTTTTAAATTACCATTGGACAATAGCAACTATCCCTTCATATAGAGGATGAGAACTATCATTTTAAAACTCAGATCCAATCATAGGAGAATCATAATCGATGTCCACAGGATGAGATATACCATTTTTAGCCATAGAAGCTAATCTAGGTAACCTCAGATGTACTGTGCCGTGAGATATACCATGCATCCACTCAGCCCCACTCAACTTGTAACAAACACATATGCTACAAACTTAGGACACTACAGTGGGGCCTTGATATGTAAACATTAGGCCAAAATATTAGAAAGATGGTATTTTGAATGTACACCCACGTATGGAACTTCAAACAAATCAGATATGTTTGTTTGTTTATTTTGAATGTTTTAACTTTATTGCCGTAAATTCAGTAAAGGTTAAAGATCATGAGCATTGATATCAATATCAGTATTAAATTATAATTAGGAGATCCATGCTTAAAAAATGATACTGAAAATTGGTTAAAACAATAAAGATTAATGAGCTTTAACATTGAATTTGATAAAAGGGCAGAAACTTTCCCTTGAATATACTTACCTTGAGAGCATCAATATTTTATGTAGAGGATGAACGATTTCATGCATTTAGTCTGTGTTGAAGCATAATAAAGAAAACTGTAAGTGTTTAAATTAACGGTTATAATACATATTGCACGCACGCACGCACACACACACACACACACACACATATATATATATATATATATATATGATATGTATATCAAACATGTTTACATTGTATCACTGGCCTTGTAAATATTCAGGAAATATGTTTTTATTTAATAATAAAGAGAAAAGTCTCCCACAAATTTCATAAAACATACCATGAATCAGTAATTTACAACAAATCCAAGTGGAAAATTAAACCTGCCTGACCACACCTTAAAAAAATAAAAAGATAGTATACCTTGAAAATTGGAGAAATTAATCCATCTCTAGTTCTTAGCAAAATCGTAACCAAATGATGATTGTACACATGACCAAGCTCAACTCTCTTATTCATACTCATAATTGAGATTAGTCCTAATTCTAAAGACCCAACAAATCACAGCCTGAAAGTGGTTGTCAACTAATACCAGACTACACGAGTAGTTGTCAACTAATAACAGCCTGAAAGTCCGACCTCTTTCTTTAGATTTTAAAGGTAAATAAGCAAAACTTTGTATACTACTTTAGCATTCTAGAACATGTCTTTTCCACCGTATCTAATCTTAAGTCACCATAGCTAAAAAGCACATTGTTCCAATTCTAAAGGAAGACGACTTTTCATGAATAATAATTCATAATATGTATTAAAGATTACGATCTACTTGCTATAAGATGAAAAAAACTGCTAAAAAGTAGTAAGTTCTAAACCATGGTATAGATTATGCAGAAAAAGTAGTAAGTTCTAAACCATGGTATAGATTATGCAGAAAAAGGCAAACAAATTATGAAATGCTAGTTTAAAGTACCTTCATTATAACATCTATTACACCCAACCCAAAAAGCAATGAGCGAATATGTGATGAAATATATCCTGAGGGGAAAACGAATATCAATTTCAACCTTATTACAGCAGAGAAGCAGGAATAGTTGACTGATACAGATTGATGAATTATTTTAGGAAGAAGTAAGGATTGAAAAAAATTAGTACCTTCCAGATAAATCTTTAAATCAAGTGACCAGATTATCAAAAGCATTATAATAAGATCAAAAATATTACCTATTTTAGTCGAATTTGTCGTTGATTAGGACAAATTCAGAATGAATCAGGGATACAACATAGATTTGTGATGTATTGAATCGACGATGGTCGACTTCAGGATGAAAGAGTGAATCGATTTACAGGTGTATTGAATCAAAGATGGTCAGCTTACAGGATGCTGGAGTGAAGGTCGATTTACCGGTGTTCCTGGAGTTTGTGAAGTGAATTAAAATTTTAGGGATTTGAAGAGATGCTCGTGTAAGATTTGGAATAAATTTTCATTTTCCCGGTCATTTGTTTTCATTTTGTTCTACGTTGCTTTTCGATCCCGCCTTCTTAGTACGCGGCATAAATATAGCGGAATATATTTAAAATAGCACAATTTATTGGTCGTTTCCTTTATTTTGTTTATATAGCACAATTTATTTATTATTTTCTGTTTTTTATTAGTTTGTTATAGCTCTTTAATATAAGGCTATGACATAATGCAATGTATATCATATTTTCTTGTAGTGGTGGTCCCTTGATTTACCTAACTTTTAAATAAAGATTAATAACTGTTTTAGTTCTCACAACAGTCCCATGAATGACCTGGAGTTTATTGTTTTAACCTAAACTCTGGGTGCCTTTATTTTGACACGGGCAGCTAGTAGTTTTGGGTTTGCAGATTTATATTCACAGGATCCTGATTTACAGCTGGAACGATACTCAGAAAGCTATGTATCCGTGTATTACTTCTAGTTGTGTTTTGTATTATTTTCCGCTGCGATGTATTTAAATGTAATTTAAATCTCTGATATTTTCTGTGTAATATTTATTCATACTCTGTATTTTCTTGTATTCTGATGGAATTGTTGTAATATACAATGAAATGTTCTTCTATTTGCATCCCGATGTGGCTTGTTCTCAATTCAATCCGTGCTTTCCTTACCGGGGAAGTTCGGGTCGTTTCAGTAAATCTGGTTAAAGAACGAATGCCGCTAAAACACAGTTCACGATAAGCCTAATTCACATTCCATTAATAATCGGTTTAAAGAACAAGTGTTATCTAAAACACCGTTCACGATAAACCCAAAATTCAATTCCAATTCCAATTAAATATCATTTAATTGGTATACTCCATTAAATCTAAATAAAAAGATTTAATCTTTTTCTCAACTGGGTTTAAGAACAGTGTTAATGAAGACACCATTCACGACAAACCCAAATCCCATTTGATATTAAATACAAGGCTCTGACTAGAAAATATATCGGCTTATATTCAATATCAAATTCAATGACCAACAAATATCGTATTGGAAATAACGATATAAATATATCTTTCAAATTTCCATAACAATATCTGTATAATCACGAAATCCGATACCGAAATATTCCAAAGACAATTTCGATTCAAATCCATTCCAATTCAATTATTGGAAATTCTGGTTACTTTTAAAACCTTTTTAAATCCAATTTATTTATTTCAAAAATAAATGGATTATAATTATAGTTCAAAACTAGTTCATTTCGATAAAAATCTACTTTTATCTTTTCAAATATGGAATTTTTCATCCCAATTCTTTCCAAATCATTTCTTATGATTTTACACAAATTATTGCTATTTATAATAATTTTATCAAGGCCCGTACAGTTGATTTCCATAAACGGCCATCGAACTGCATTTACAACGACCTTTTCCAATTTTGATTTGGACATAATTCCAAATCCAACCATTAGATTTCTAATTTCCTATATTCATTAGAAAGCTATTTTCGATACGAACTCAACGGTTCCGATTTTAGGAGAATCCGACGGTCGGATCTCCCGTAATATCCATTCGAAGTCAATGGTCGAAATTCGCGAACTGCCGCAGTGTGGCGCGTTCTATTCAGGCCATTATATTATATATAATATATATTTCATTGATTTCCATTTAAAACGTATTTTATAAATCGTTTTCAATTCGTTTTCAAAACGATTTCAACTTCATGTTCAATTTCTAATCAAAATTGAGTATTCCATATCATCGATATATAAATGATAATATTTTCAAAACATTATATTTTGAAATCAATTCCTTTTCGATATTCATTATAAAAATGAATAAAATCGATATAAATACCATTCACGTCAAAATGGCGTCAATCTAATCAACACGGCTTTATATATTTAAATATAATCGTGTCCATCCCAAATCGGACATCAAAATCACATTTTGATCTATTACTGAATATTATTTTCAAATATTCGTTATTTTAAAATAATCGTTATTTTAAAATATTCATTCTTTCTGAACTGGAATCAGACACAGTCAATTACCATACAATGTGATTTATATGGATTTCATACACACATGCACACAACAACAACAAAGATAAACAATTAACCATCATCCAAAGTGCATTCTATACTGTATAAGCATTAAATATAAATATTTAGCGCTTACAACAGCTTGTCGACCAATCTATTGACATACATCTAATTTTTGGGACTAGTGTACGGCTAATTTCATCCCAACACCTGTGTGGGGTTTTCAAACAATCAAACACAGGTTTTATTTGTGTAGTTGGGCGATGTGTAAAATTTAACGTCCCAATCCATATCAGTCAAATGTGTGTACATAAACAAATCGTCCGATTTGTTTATAAATATTTATTTTATATACACGTTAAAAATTATATTTTTAACTATAAAATATTTTATTCCATTCGACTTCACACAATCAACTTTCACAACACATCAATTAAACAAACAAGTCATCCATGGTCTGTGGACAACGGGTGTTGGATGCTGCTAAGCACCGTCTGTATCCTGGTATATATTTCAACTAGAAAATAAATTAAATGCGAGAAGTTTTCACCGAGGGATCCACTCCATCATTCTCTATTTCTGAACTTCTGAACCGTTTGGATTTGTTTGAAATTCCAATGCAGTCCTTACCACGTTGTTCACAATAAAAATTATATTTTTATTGCTTCATTCCAATAAAAAAAATCACATTTTTATTTCTACTTCATATATTTTTACGACGCTTCGTTTTATATGAAAATTATATTTTTATCTCGCCATTCTTTACATAGAAATCACATTTTATATATAACGATCGTACTTTTATATTTCTACTACATATGTAAAAATCGCATCTTTATATTCTCTATCATATAAAAATCACATTTTTATTATTTCTATAATATAAAAATCATATTTTTATTTTCTATATTACATAAAAATTATATTTTTAATCTCTGCATTACATAAAAATTATATTTTTATTCTCTAACCTCATGATAAAAATCATATCTTTGTTTTTCTAACTTCATAATAAATAAAAATCGAATCTTAATCGCTATGAAAACATTAAAAATATAATCTTTATCATTAAAAATATAATCTTTAATCTAAACTAGCTTTATAAAAACCGTATTTTTATTCTAAGTTATTTTTATAAAAATTAGAATTCTAAAACAATGTAAAATAAATAAATAAAATAAAAAGAAAACTCACTGTATTTTTCGAATGGAGGAGGGTTGCGGTGCATAGGGGATCGAAGCGCCGGAGTTTGGAGGCAGTCTGTCGCTGGTGGCTCGCGGTTCTGTGGTGGCGCGATGGGTTCTAGGGGGCGTGATGGGTTATAGGTTTTAACATTTGAAGAAGAGGAGGGGGTACGATCGTGGAGGAGGCGGTGGTCTGAGGGGAGGCGGGGGAGCCTGGCGTGGGGGGCAGAGGAGCCAAGGGCGGTGGCGTCGACGAGCACAGGCGCGGCTTTGCCATTTTCGATTTAGGAGGAAAACTGATCGAAGAAAATAAGAAAAGGAGGAAGGGGGTTATAGCAAAAAGGGTTTGATAATTTATTATTTAGTTATTTTAATTCTCTCTAAAGTTGACTTTTCATTCGATCTCCGAACAAGACCCAACGACTGTCGTCCATAGCTAATTACCCCCATTCCGAACACAATGGGATATGTATCGTAAGCTGATTTGATCATTTCAATCAGTTTCCGTCAAAATCAAAATATAAATCTATATATTGAATTTGAACGCACATTTCAATTTACCGGGGCCACATACTGACTCTAAAAATTCCCGAAAAATATTTTCTAGCTTCGTATTGACGATACGATTCTAACAAAACTAATTTCATTAAATTCCGAGACCGTTTGAAAAATGGCCATTTTCTGGTCGATCGAAATTGGCTGAAACTGTTAAAACACGTTTTACTTCTCCACGCTCACATATTGATTCAGAAAATTATGAATTTTGAAACCTAGCAATACTTGACCTCCCGGATCCAACAAAAGTGGTTTCGTTGAAAACAGAGGTCATTTGCAAAATTTCCATTTTTAAGGGCCAAAATTCCATAGCGACTATTTTGAATTTTCAATTGGACATAACTTTTTATTCTCGATGTGAAATTTCAGTTTTTCATATTCGTTGGAAATGTATTCTCAAATAGATTCAAATATTTTTGGTTTCGCTAAAATCTGGTTTATTTTCAATCCTATACATTCATTTGAAATTTGAAATCGAATTTTCGAACTACCGCGCCATTTTCAATTCCTTTTATAATTAAAAATAAATATTTATATTCTAACGTCGATTCGAATAAATATATACGTTTTAATTCTATTCAAAATAAATTTCTATTCGTCATTTTTTAAAATAAATCATTTTAAATATTCAAAATTCATCAAAATTGCCAAAGTAAAAATTTTAAGTTGGTTCGGATTTTCCGGGTTATTACAATCTCCCCCACTTAAAACTTTTCGTCCCCGAAAAGGAACGAAGCTGAAAGTTGTTTAACCAATCAACTCAACATTCATTATTTTCATTATGGCTTAATTTCTTCAACTTTTCAGTTTCTAAGAACTTCTCAAATTTTTCAAAAATTTGGCTAACACCCTAAATTTTCGAAAAATTTCGCCATAACCTCCCCTACACGGGAGCACCGGGAAAATCCCGAAATTGCCATACAGGCCTCTCCAATCCAAAAAGAAAAAGGAACAGCCAAGTGGCTCATAAAATCATCAAAAACCCCAAGAAATACAATAAACATGTACCTATTTGTCGAGCAAACAATTTTATTCCTCTGCTCTAGCCTCCTTGCTATGACCTGTTCAATGTAAGTGCATGTACATGCATGCAAATGCGACTAATTTTCAATACAACTCACTATTTGGTTCAATTTGGCTAAAGGTTCAACATTTAATTAATTGAACAATAATCAAACATAACAATCAATAATCAATTTGTTGATTATTATTTCAAATTCATAACTTGGATACATAGTCAAAAAATCACATTTTTGATGCCAGATCACAACAATAAGCCCTATCTAGTTTTGGTTCTCACATGAGTCAATTGGAAATATATAGAAATCCAACCTTCGAAACTCGAACATAAACTACTGATGCTAACATGTCAATCATCAGTATCATCAGAGTCATCTCCGGGCGACTAGAGTGTGATTCTATATCTATCGCATATATTTGAGGCTTCTAATACACGTGGATCAGACGTATATTAAAATCTCTATATACTCGATTGTCCAAATCAATTTAAAATAAATATTCAAATACGAATAATGAAGTTTAAATTTTCAAAACAAAACCTGTTTCCAATTTTATTTTAAAAACATCACTCTTCACACTCGTTCTTGGATACTACTGATCCTATCTCTAACGAGTCATTCTCATTGTATATTACTAATCCAATCTCGGATGAATTCTTTCGTTTGGTTCTAACGTGTCTTGTTCTCCGAGCTCTGTAAACCAAAGCTATGATACCAAAATGTATTGACCTGAACTTCCTCCTGAAGGAAAGCACGGATTGAGTTGAGGACAAGACGAATCAGAACACAAACAGAAGAACATTTCATTGTATATTACAACAATTTCATTAGATTACAAGAATATACAGAACATGAATAAATATTAAACATTCGATAAATATCAGAGATTTACAATTTACAATTTACAATTTACAATGCAGCGGAAAATAATACAAAACACAACTGAAAAGAATATAAGGATACAGAGCTTTTCGAATGTCATTCCAGCTGTAAACCAGGATCCTGTGAATCTAAATCTGCAAAAACAAAACTACTAGCTGCCCATGTGGAAAATAGGGGTACCCAGAGTTTAGGTTAAAATAATAAACTCCAGGTCAGTCATGTGACCGGTGTGAGAACTAAAATAGTTATTAATCATTTTTTTAAAGTTATATAAATCTAGGACCGCGCCGTATAACACGGAACCGGTTTCCTCCCAAGAATACCAGTGCATAAAACAACAGCGCAATGCCAAATAAAGAACAATGAAGCTATTATAAGACCCAGGTCCCATCATACAATGTAACACAAGCCGGAGGATAGGGTTTTACCTTATAATAGCCAAAGAATGCTTGATACGCTAAATTTCATCTTTTATTTTACTATAAGTGTATAGTGTCAAAACAATTTCAATCATAAGTATTAATCATAGACGACATAAGTGCCCCATACCACTATGTCGCCATACTAGGCTCTACAATCAAAACCGCAAAGTCATGTATTGGAAGTTGGATTTCCATCTGTGAACCGAGGCAAGGGATCGTCCTCACCGCTTCGACACAATCTATCCCATATCTCAGGAACAGCCGCAGCTGCCCCATGGATCGTCAGGGCTGGTCCACCCGATGTGGATTATAATGCCTGAACACTGCGTTTCCCCGTCCTTTGGGGCGTAAATGAGTCCTATGACTTCATCGGCTCCACATAGTCACCAATATATCCGAGGCGCCTCACAATCCAACAACCACACAGGTGAAAATAATATAAATGTTAGGGCTGGTAGGTCACTGACACCACCCTAGCTAGAAGGAAACGCATGCCCTCCCTGATGTCCTCTCCCGTTTCTGGTTCACACCGGGGTGTGAGGCTCGCGAATTAACGCTACACAAAGTTATGCCACAAAGGTCGTGCTTTGATCATCACCCACAAGACTCTGCTTTTCAATAGAAGCCTTGATCATTTGCATCTTAGCATGCCACACAAGCAAACCACCACATGCAACCGATATCCATCAATCACACAGAATGATATCCAATGTCAGACACACGGTCCATTTACAAGTCCGTTCTGGGTCTGAATGAAACCGGAGGCACCTTGTACCTCGCATATCCATCGATCTCCAAGTACGTCTGGACGATCACGAACTGATTCCCTCCTCTTGTGTGTACAGCCCAATCAAGATCATCAATAATTATCCAAATGATGTGAAGACCTCCGGTCTTCGACCACCGTCTTCATCCTCGACACATCGTCGAATCAGTATTAAGAATGGGATAAACCCGGTCTTTCTGAATAACTCGCGTATATAATCAACAAGTGTTACACAAACACAACATACGCCTCATTCCAATTCAGAATATTCTTTTATTCAAATATTCTTATACTTTGGGAAAGGTTCCCATTAATTTTATCAAAGATAAATTCTTTAAATTTATTCTTTAATCTTCTTTTGAATATCAATTCAAACAAATTATGGTTTATCCAAACTAGTCGGGATTAGCAAACCTTACCGAAGTAATCACTTGTTAAATTTCCCAACCCCAACCTATTCATCCCATGAAGTAAAACTGGTCATACTTCATATCTACCACCACGGTGTTATCGGTAAATTCAATTACCATTTCACGTTCAAATCTAATTAAAGATTTAACTATCGCCTGGAGTAAAACTGGTGATATTCCATTCTCGATCATTTCAATCTAATTAAAGTTTCATTAAAACTCCACTTGGTTTTAATCTTCCCAAAAATAAATATTAATGATTGTTTAACTTGGGAAATCATATCCTGTCTTTAACTGGGTTAAAGAACCAATGTCATTTAAAACACAGTTCACTATAAACTCAAAATCACATTCCATTCCATCAGCCTTTTACCGTAAATTAGCAAGTGAACAATTCCCTAAGTATTAACCCCGAAGGCCGAAACAAACATCTGATCAATACCCAAGAAACCATTCAACTTAACTAATCTCCAGTTAGTTTCTGATTTTCTTAACTCCGTTTAGTCTAAGAACAATATATTAAAGATACCATTCACGACAACCCAAAATCACATTCCATTAGCAATGGAATCTTCATGGAAAACAAATCGATATAAACTTCCATATCCGACCAATAATATAAATGGAATAATGGCAAGGCCTTTTTATATTCCATATATATTAACCGTCTTCCTCTACAGAAGCTTAATTCGATTATCGCCAAATCGAATTCCATTCAATTCTAATTTAATATGTTAAATTGGAAAATTTTACTTTGGAAAAACTCCTTTAAATCTTAACACAAAGATTTATAAATTCCAAATTTCATTTCACCGTAAATCATGTTAAAGAACGAATGTTGCTAAAACACAGTTCACGATAAGCCCAATTCACATTCCATTAATAATCGGGTTAAAGAACAAGTGTTATCTAAAACACCGTTCATGATAAACCCAAAAATCAATTCCAATTAAATATCGTTTAATTGGTATACTTCATTAAATCTAAATAAAAAGATTTAATCTTTTCTCAACTGGGTTTAAGAACAGTGTTAATAAAGACACCATTCACGACAAATCCAAATTCCATTTGATATTAAATACAAGGCTCTGAATAGAAAATATATCGTCTTATATTCAATATCAAATTCTACGACCAACAAATATCGTATTGCAAAATAACGACATAAATATATCTTTCAAATTTCCATAACAATATCTGAATAATCACGAAATCCAACATCGAAATATTCCAAAGACAATTTCGATTCAAATCCATTCCAATTCAATTATTGGAAATTCTGGTTACTTTTAAAACCTTTTCAAATCCAGTTTATTTATTTCAAAAATAAATGGATTATAATTCTAGTTCAAAACTAGTTCATTTCGATAAAAATCTATTTTTATCTTTTCAAATATGGAATTTTTCATCCTAATTCTTTCCAAATCATTTCTTATGATTCTACACAAATTATTGCTATTTTTAATAATTTTATCAAGGCCCGTACAGTCGATTTCCATAGACGGCCATCGAACTGCACTTACAACGACCTTTTCCAAATTTGATTTGGACTTAATTCCAAATCCAACCGTTAGATTTCTAATTTCCTATATTTGTTAGAAAGCTCTTTTCGATACTAACTCAATGGTTCCGATTTTAGGAGAATCCGACGGTCGGATCTCCCATATCCGTTCGAAGTCAATGGTCGAAATTCACGAACAGCCGCAGCGCGGCGTGTTCTTTTCAAGCCATTATATTATATATATAATATATATTTCGTCGATTTCCATTTAAAACGTATTTTATAAATCGTTTTCAAAACTATTTCAACTTCATATTCATTTTCTAATCAAAATTGAATATTCCATATCACCGATATATAAATGATAATATTTTCAAAACTTTATATTTTGAAATCAATTCCTTTTCAATATTCATTATAAAAATGAATAAAATTGATATAAATATCGTTCACTTCAAAATGGCGTCAATCTAATCAACACAGCTTTATATATTCAAATATAATCGTATCAATCCCAAATCGGGCATCAAAATCACATTCTGATCTATTACTGAATATTATTTTAAAGTATTCGTTATTTTAAAATAATCTTTATTTTAAAATATTCACTCTTTCTGAACTGGAATCAGAAACAGTCAATTACCGTACAATGTGTTTTATATGGATTTCATACACACAACAACAACAATAAACAATCAACCATCATCCAAAATGCATTCTACACTGTATAAGCATCAAATATAAATATTTAACGCTTACAACAGCTTGTAGATCAATCGATTGACATACAGCTAATTTTTGGGACTAGTATATGGCCAATTTCATCCCAACACCCGTGTGGGGTTTTCAAACAATCAAACACAGGTTTTATTTGTGCAGTTGGGCAATGTGTAAAATTTATCGTCCCAATCCATATCAGTCAAATGTGTGTACATAAACAAATCATCCGATTTTTTTATAAATATTTATTTTATGTACACGTTAAAAATTATATTTTTAACTATAAAATATTCTCAACTATAAAATATTTTATTCCATTCCACTTCACACAATCAACTTTCACAACACATCAATTAAACAAACAGGTCATCCATGGTCTGTGGACAATGGGTGTCGGGTGCTGCTAAGCACCGTCTGCATCCTGGTATATATTTCAACTAGAAAATAAATTAAAAGTGAGAAGTTCTCACCGAGGGATCCACTCCATCATTCTCTATTTCTGAACTTCTGAACCGTTTGGATTTGTTTGAAATTCCAATGTAGTCCTTACTACGCTGTTCATAATAAAAATTATATTTTTATTGCTTCATTCCAATAAATAAAAAATAAATTTTTATTTCTACTTCATATATTTTTACAACGCTTCTTTCTATATAAAAATTATATTTTTATCTCGCCATTCTTTACATAGAAATCACATTTTATAAATAACTATCGTACTTTTATATTTCTACTACATATGTAAAAATCTCATCTTTATATTCTCTATCATATAAAAATCACATTTTTATTATTTCTATAATATAAAAATCATATTTTTATTATCTACATTACATAAAAATTATATTTTTATTCTCTATGTTACATAAAAATTATATTTTTATTCTCTAACCTCATGATAAAAATCATATCTTTGTTTTTCTAACTTCATAATAAATAAAAATCGAATTTTATCGCTATGAAAACATTAAAAATATAATCTTTATCATTAAAAATATAATCTTTAATCGAAAACTAGCTTTATAAAAATCGTATTTTTATTCTATGTTATTTTTATAAAAATTAGAATTCTAAAACAATGTAAAATAAATAAATAAAATAAAAAGAAAACTCACTGTATTTTTCGAACGGAGGAGGGTTGGGGCGCGTAGGGGATCGGAGCGCCGGAGTTTGGAGGCGGTCTGTCAATGGTGGCTCGCTGTTCTGTGGTGGCGCGATGGGTTCTAGGGGGTGCGATGGGTTCTAGGGGGCGTGATGGGTTCTAGGGTTTAACGTTTGAAGAAGAGGATGTGGGTGAGGTCGTGGAGGAGGCGGTGGTCTGAGGGGAGGCGGAGCAGCCTGGCGCGGGGGCGGAGGAGCCAAGGGCGGTGGTGTCGACGAGCACAGGCGCGGCTCAGCCATTTTCGATTTAGGGGGAAAACTGATTGAAGAAAATAAGAAAAGGGGGTTATAGCAAAAAGGGTTTGATATTTTATTATTTATTTATTTTAATTCTCTCTAAAGTTGACTTTTCATTCGACCGCCAAACGAGACCCAACGACTGTCGTCCATAGATAATTACCCCCATTCCGAACACAATGGGATATGTATCGTAAGCTGATTCGATCATTTCTATCAGTTTCCGTCAAAATCAAAATATAAATCTATATATTGAATTTGAACGCACATTTCAATTTACCGGGGCCACATACTGACTCTAAAAATTCCCAAAAAATATTTTCTAGCTTCTTATTGATGATACGGTTCTAACAAAACAAATTTCGTCAAATTCCGAGACCGTTTGAAAAATGGCCATTTTCTGGCCGATCGAAATTGACTGAAACTGTTAAAACATGTTTTACTTCGCCACACTCACATATTGATTCAGAAAATTATGAATTTTGAAATCTAGCAATAACTTGACCTCCCGGATCCAACAAAAGTGGTTTCGTCGAAAACAGAGGTCGTTTGCAAATTTTCCATATTTAAGGGCCAAAATTCCATAGCGACTATTCTGAATTTTCAATTGGACATAACTTTTATTCCCGCTATGAAATTTCAATTTTTCGGATTCGTTGGAAAGATATTCTCAAATAGATTCAAATATTTTTGGTTTCGCTAAAATCCGATTTATTTTGAATCCTACACATTCATTTGAAATTTGAAATCGAATTTTCGAACTACCGCGCCATTTTCAATTCCTTTTATAATTAAAAATAAATATTTATATTCTAACGTCGATTCAACTAAATATATACGTTTTAATTCTATTCAAAATAAATTTCTCTTTGTCGTTATTTATAATAAATCATTTTAAATTTTCAAAATTCATCAAAATTGCCAAAATAATTTTTTTTAAATTGGTTCGGATTTTCCGGGTTATTACAGGAATTGAACATTTTGGTAAACTACCCTACTATGTTATCACCATGACTAAACTACTTTAGAGAAGAAGGACCCATATAACACTTCAAATCTAATAAGGGAAAGTCCCATTAATTTGGCTCAAATCCAAGGAAAAACCTTTGAAACAGGCCTAGTCCTAACCATTTAAGACCCAAACTAGATAAAAAGAAAGGCAACCACTTAAGACCTTCTCAAGGCGGGTGGTAAGCTAACCAGTTTATACTCATAATAGGTGTATATACACACACACACACACTAGAACTCTCACACAAACCGACTACTTGTAATGTTGGATATGTCGGGCAGTTCTGGGCAGACTTCTGCAGCAAGCGGGCTTAACCTTGTGTCATAGTGTACTAAATTCAATGGCCCATGGCACCTAGACCTCCCACATTGGCCAAACTCACTTGTGCTTGCTAGATTTGTCGGTTGGTTCCGGGCAGAATTCTATCACAAATGACAACTAACCTCCTGTTTGTGTGTCATTATATATATATATATATATATATATATATATATGAGCCATTTATACACTCACTCAAGCAATAATTCGCATGGGGACATTTCAAATTTCTAATCTTTATTCTATCGTATTTATTACGCCTTACGTTTGATTACGCTACATAAATATATAATTTAATATGCACTATAAATGCTAATTTATGTTCGAATTAAGAAACATTTTAAAGGTGTAATTTGTCAATCATGTTCACATAAAAGGTATACAAGCCTAATTCCCATATTAAACGACTAAGTTCATGGAATAATTAATAAGAGTAGCAAATGGAAAAATATCAACATAACCATTCAAACTTATATCCTAGGCTTGTTAATATTACATAGATAATGAAAGAGAAGTAGGGTGTTATGTACATACATATTCAGCATATGTGTATATTTTAAAAAAAAAAATTGGTACACCTATATTAATAATCAGAAAAGTACATAGTAAGGTTAGCGTACTAACCTGAATTCAGAAAGTACAAACAGTATGCAATAAAATACATAAAGTAAGCAAATAACTAAACTAAAAGTGAAGTTAGACCCATGATGAGGTCGACAGCTCCAAATATGACGAGTGCGATCTCCCTGCACTCCTAACCCATAGCCTATAACTTTTTGATTGTGCATGGAAGTAAGAAACAATCATTCAACATTGCATAAACGGTCAACTGAAGAGTAGTTTTTTCATTTACCCAGGATGAAAAACTCGTGTAATACCATCTGAAAATATGACTAGTTTATTAGTAGTTGCTCTAAATTTTCTCTTTGTTCATGCAACTTATAAAGACATCACATAAAATTGAGACCATTGCATCTTGTGACATTAACTAGTACTTCTCCCCAAACCCATTTAAAGGGGTACACATGAATTTGGAAATAAGTAGAAGTCCTCACCCATATACAATGGTTTCCCTATGATATAGCGTGTGTGTGTCTATATTGTATTGTAAGCCGGATGAGAATGTCATCGCAACATCCTTATTATGTTGAATAATCCTAATCAGGAAAACAATACCTAACAGTCTTCAGCAATTGCATTATATGATCTTTTTACTGAGCATCAACAAAGCCATAAACGTGTTGAGTCCAAATGAATCTCAACACCATCTAACCGGTAAGCATATTTTATCCAACTGAAATATGACATTCGCACATACTGATCTGGTTACATTGTTGTCTGACATAGTAAAACTTAAAAGTGTTGAAATGTGACGATCCCAAAACCCCGCGACACGGTGTTAAGGATAATCATTGGAATATAACACATTAATCATCATTAGCAAATCACAGATAATAGCATAAACAGAAAATAGAATAATTTACACACATATGACAGCGGAATCATATAGATATCATCACATCAGAGAAGCACAGTACATGATACAACTTAGTGCATAATGATACATAATCAGTCACCATCGCCTGAGGCGGAATCATACATAAAGAGTACACAAAATAAATATCAGTCTACATCGCCAATGGCGGAATCATAATATAGATACAATAATGGCGGAGAAAATCCAAGTCAGCGCGGTGTAGTCAAGCCTCGCCATGAGCCAAAAGTGCGTCAGAAACCTGTAACTAGGCTGCCCGTGTGAAAATGAGGGCACCCGAGTTTGCAAGGTGAAACAAACTACGAGTCAGTCATGGGACTGGTATGAGAAATCTACTTAACTTATTAACTACAATAATAAGGCAAATCAAAGGACCACGCCACTTTCGCGGAACGGGTTTACTCCAATGAGTGCTAGTGCATGAAATAAAGTAAATGATTAAATCATCGCAATGCTTTTTATAAAATGAAGCCATTATAAGATTCAGGTCCCATCACACAATGCAACGCAAGCCGGAGGATAGAGTTTTACCTTATAATGGCCAAAAATGTTTCATACGACTTAAACAAAAGTGTTTGATATTATTACTAGTGCATATATGTTTCAAAAGCAAATTCAATCATAAATATCAATCCTAGGCGGCATAGCTACCATCTACTATGTCGCCATACTAGTAATACAATCACGTCCGCATATTTCATATTGGAAATTGGGTTCCTTCATGAGTCGAGGCAAGAGGCAAGCTCCTCTCCGATTCGAGACACTCTAGCAAATGCCTTGGGACCGCACACAGCAATCCCTGGATCCTCCTAGGCCGGTCCTCCCTTACTCTTGAGGATTAATTGTTCCTGAACACACGTTTCCCGGTCCTTACAGATCTATAATCGAGGCGCCTCGCATTCCAACAACCACACAGGTGAAAAGTATATATAATTTCAGGGCTGGTAGGTCACTGACACCACCTTAGCCAGAAAGAAACGTCGTGCTCTCCCTGCAGTCACTCTCCCGTTTTTTACTCATACCGAGGGGTGAGGCTCGCGAATTCACGTTATACACAAAGCTATGTCACACAAACCATGCTTTGGTAATCAACCATCAGACTTTGCTTTGCAACAGAAGCCTTGATCATATGCCACTTAGGCGTGCCACACAGGCAATCCACTCCATGCGACTGATTTCTATTAATACATAACCTCTGAGCTCGTACATCTCAGAGAAGGGCGTTAAGCAAGAGAATAAATTCTCCGCCGCCAAACAGATATATATTTAACAGAGATCAATCAGCACAAGACAAAATCCAATGTCAGACACACAGTCCATTTACAAGTCCATTCTGGGTCTGAACGAAACCGGAGGCACCAATTCCTCGCATATCTGTACAATCAACAGTATGTTTGGACGGCTACTACTTCAGTTCCTTCATGGTAGCTACTCCAATCACGAGCATCAATAGCGCCCATCCATCCAATGTGAAGATCGTCGGTCTTCAACCGTCTTTGACTCTTCGACTTCTCAACGTCGATCGATTATTTGAAATGAGATGAACTCGGCCTTTTCAAATAACCCACGTATATTTAGATTTTCAAATCAATTAATCACATGGTTGGACTATTCAACATTCACATTTTAGTTCTTTAGCTATAATTCTCATGTTAAATACATTCTACCATCACATATCAAGCAAACACAACGAAGTTGGTTTATTTCCACTCTATATCGTCTATAGTATTTTATAACGATATATCGCCATTTTTATTTATTCTAAAACGACCATATTTAATTAAACGATGTTTCAGGTCATGCCGATGTAGTGGCACTGGTTTTCACGAATTTTGTTTTACACATATCCGAAAATCTAACCGTTGGATCTTCACAAATTTTATATCATTAGGAAGGTCATTTCAAAACGAATCCAACGGTTTCAATTTTGGGAAAATCCGACGGTCGGATCTTCCACACTAGCCATTTGAAGTTACGATTTCAATTTACGAACTTCAGCGTCGTTATTCGATTTAATTTAATTATATATATATATATATATAATATTGTTTCTGGCGCCGTTTTTCTTCAGATTTGAATTAAACATTCCAGACAATCCAACCGTTGGATCTTCACAAAGTTGGTGCCATTGGAAAGATATTTCCAAGGCGAACCCAACGGTTGCTGTTTCGGGAAAATCCAATGGTCGGATTTCCCGCACTAGTCGTTTGAAATCACGGTTTCAAAACACGAACCGCACGGCCACGTTTCGTTTTAATTTTATTTATATTTATATATTTATATAAATGTAGTTCATTCAAAAATTCCTATATCGTTTTCACTTCAATTATTTCACTAACGCCTTTAAATTTTGGAAAATTTCGCCATAACCTCCTTTGTACGGGAGGGGCTGGGAAAATTCCCAAATAGCCACACGGGCATCTCATGTCAAAAAGAAAAAGAAAAAGCCAAGCGGCTAGCCAACAGGCTCGTAAAATCATCACCTAAACAAAACAGTAAATGTGTACCTATTTGTCGGGCACAAAATTTTATTCCTCTTCTCTAGCCCCTTTGCTATAACCTGTTCAATAAATATGCATGTACATATATACAATTTTTATCACTTATCATTTTCCATTCAACTTCATATTCGATTTACTTTGGTTTAAAAACACCATTCATTCTAATGTTGCATGCATAGGCTAAAATCATATCATTAGCTAATTAATATATATTTCAACTCATGCATATTTTATTTGAACAAGTGGCTATTTTTAACACTTCACATTTCAAAGATGATAATTTTGGCGAACTAAAATATATTTCAACACATGACTATTTTCTTTAGTTCCTATGCATGTCGAAAATAATATTTCTTCCACAAATATTTATTTCAACGTCCGCATACCTTTAGCATATCACATATATGATAAAAATGATATTTTTATCATTTAAAATATTTATTCGACAAATGGATGTTTTCAACACTTCATGGTTTCAATAAAAATGTAATTTTTATTGCTTGATCTTTTTATTCAACACATGAACTTTTCCACTACACACACTTCTCAACACATGAGCATTTCCACACATGGATATTTTATTTATATTGTTCATATAAGAAAGATGGAATTTTTATTGTTGAAACTATTTATATATAAGGCGAATATTTTTCATACTTCATATATATTATAAAAAGGTGATTTTATTGTTTAAACACTTCATTCATTCACAAATGAATTTAATTTTCACACATCACTTTTCAACACATGAACATTTCCACACATGGATATAGTTTCAACATATGGCTTTAATTTCAACGCATGAAGATAATTTCAACATATGAAAATAATTCTAACACATGAATATTATTCAAAATTTCGGCAGCATAACGGCAGCGTAGTTAAAATCGGCACCGTCCCTAGTACGGCTCCTCGCTCTACCTTAAAACCTCGCGGTTTTTTACAATGGGGATTCATGCATCTAATTCGCACGCAGGCGACATGTTTTATTTTTATTTCCACAAATATTTCCAATTCATTTCAATCACCTATAGGTATTTTTCAACCACAACCAAACAATATCAACCACAAACAATTATTCAACCATTCGTATTTTTCATCCAATATTTCACATCAATTCACAACAATAAATATCGTCCATGGTTTGTGGACGAGGGGAGTGTGTATATGTATATATATATTATAATTGCTATATTTCACTTGCAGTTCAACACATATATCAATTATTTTATGCATGTATAATTCATACCTCGCTTATATATCTTACACTACGCATGTACATGAGGTATACAACACGTGTGTAATTTATATTTCGTTATATAATTTATACACGACATTTTCCATTCAAATTCTATTAATTTAGATTTCTCACATTGGTTTTCGGAGTGCTAAAAATCGTAGATGACTCAGAAAAATCCGCGGCTTCTTCTATGAGGTAGAGAGCTTCCTTACAGTCCCGATGTTTCCTGTTTCATCAAATTTCGTCAACACACCAAAAAGATATGATTTTTCAAAGTGCAGACATCAAAAATGACTCACCTTTCTATTTGGTTTGAAACTAGGTTTGAGGTTTTCGCGAAATCCGCTAGCCTAGACGACGATCAGGGAGTTGGACATGGAAGAGCTTCGAGTGGGCTTCCTATCGGTGGTGGTTTGGTCGTGGATGGTGGCAGATCGGAGCGGCGACGGCGCTGGAAAGAGGCCGACTTTGGGCGCTCGATTCAGGCGGAGGAGGCGTCGAGGGCGGTCGTGGGTGGGTCGGATCTGCGAGGGGAGGGAGGCGCGTCGACGACAGTTGGTGGCGGCGGCGATAGGGGGCTGAGGCGGCAGCGATCGGTCGGAGAATAATCGAACGGGTTTCGCCGTTCGTTCGTGGGTTTCACGTTTTTTTCTTAAATAATGAATGGAATTTTCTGATTCGCCGGAATATATAAAATTCAGAAAATTAGGGTTTTTTACCAACAAACTCCTTTTCAAGTCCAACGACTGTCATCCCTAGCTAAATACCCCCATCTCGGACATAATGGGATATGTTTCGTTGGCCAATTCGACTGCTATAGTCTGTTATTTTCAAAATTAAAGTATAAAACATTTAATTTTTAACTTTGAACGTACATTTCAATTTGCCAGGGCCACAAACTGATTCGAAAAATTCTAGAAAAATAAATCTAGCTATGTTTTGATGCTACGGTCCCAACAAAACTTGTTTCGTCGAATTCTGAGATCGTTTGAAAAATGGCCATTTTCTGGTCGATCCAATTTGACAGAAATTGACCAAACACATTTTCTTTTGCCACGCTCACATGCTAGCTTCAAAAATTATGAAATTTGAAACCTAGCAATAGTTTGACATCCCGGACTCAACAAAAGTGGTTTCGTCGGATTCCGAGGTCGTATGCAAAATATCAATTTTCCAGGGCTATATATTCTATATAGCGACCATTCTGAAAATTCATTCGGCCATAACTTTTGATTCCCATTATGAAACTTCGATTTTTCAGATTCGTTAGAAAGGTATTGACTAACAGATTTAAATATTTTTGGTTTCGCTAAAATCCGTTATATTCGCCACCCTGCACAGTCAGTCAAAGTTTGAATTCAAATTTTCAAACTGACTCACTATTTCTAATTCACTATTTTATTGAAATATTCTATTTCAATTGTTCAAATTTCTTTGAAATGTCCAATTTAAAAATTTTAAATTGGCTCGTATTTTCTGGGTTATTACAATCTCCCCCACTTAAAACTTTTCGTCCTCGAAAAGGAAACAACAGTAAAGTAGGAAACAAAATGTAAATGCAAAGTATTGTAAAGGTACCTTGCACCGGAGTTAGTCAGAGATTTCCACTCTGCATTTGGGGTAAGCTTGCTTAATGCTTTCCTCAGTCTCCCAAGTACAGTCTCTAGGATCACTGCTCCACTGCACTTTGACTAAATGAACTTTTTTGCTTCTTAGTTCTCTAGTTTCTTTGCCAACAATTTTTAATGGCTCTCTTCTGAGTGCTAATTCTGGAGTTATGTCTATATCCTGTTGTGCTGCTTCTTCTACAACAAGATCCGAATCATGCACATGTCTTCTAAGTTGAGATATGTGAAATACATCATGCACTCCAGACAACCAATCTGGTAACTAAACCTTATAAGCAAGAGTTCCAATTCGATCGCGTATAGGAAAGGGACCAATAAATCTCGGTGCCAACTTCCCAATTTTGCCAAATATGATTACTCCTCTCATCGGAGAAACTTTCAAATAAACATGATCACCAACAGCAAATGTCAAGTCTCTTCTTCTAGAATCTGCATAACTTTTCTGTCGGCTTTGGGTGGTTCTCAATCGCTTTTTGATGAAGTCGACTTTATCAGATGCTTCTCTAATCATATCGGGTCCTAGCACAAGTCTGTTGCCAGGTTCTACCCAACATGCTGGAGATCTGCACGGTCTGCCATATAATGCTTCAAATGGCGACATTCCCAAACTTGCTTGATAGCTATTATTATATGAGAATTCAGCCAAATGTAAGTGATCTTCCCATGACCCACCAAAATCAATTATACAAGCTCGCAATAAATCTTCTAGAATTCTATTCACCCGCTCAGTCTGGCCATCTGTTTGAGGGTGATAAGCGGTGCTCATATTCAGTTTCGTTCCCAATTCTGTCTGGAAAGCCTCCCAGAATTTGCTAGCAAATATCGGGTCTCTATCACTGACTATGCTGATGGGAATTCCATGCAGCTTAACGATTTCTTTGAAATATATCTGTGCTAGACTTTGAGCGGTTCTATTGGATCTGACAGGTATAAAATGGGCAGTCTTCATGAAGCGATCTACGATTAACCAAATGCTGTCATTACCTTTCCTGGTTCGCGGCAAGCCATCTATGAAATCCATGGAAATCTGTTCCCATTTCCAACTTGGGACTTCCAACGGTTGCAACAATCTAGCTAGCTTCTGTTGGTCGCTCTTGACCAATTGACAAGTAGGGCATCTTCTAACATACAAAGAAATATCCCTTTTCATTGCCTTCCACCAGAAAGTGCGTCTGATATCGTTGTACATTTTACTCACACCAGGATGGATGCAAAATTTGGATTTATGGCATTCGTCTAGCACTTCTCTTCGAAGGCCTGGAATATTTGGAATGCAAATCCAATTATTTAACCTGAGAACCCCCTTATCGTCAATACGGAAACTTGTGGTTTCACCTTCCTTGACCCTCTGACTGATTCTCTGAATGAATTCATCGTCTTTTTGAAGGACTGAGATCTTATCAATCAATCCATGCGTAATTATAAGATTGGCAATGATTGCGGTTTTTCTACTAAGCGCATCCGCTACAACGTTAGCCTTTCCCGGCATATACAGGATATCAAGATCATATGCTGCAAGAAATTCTAGCCAACGCTGCTGTCTCAAATTCAGATCTTTCTGGGTGTATAAATACTTCAATGATTGATGATCTGTGTACAGTATAAATTTCTCGCCCAATAAATAATGCCTCCAGATTTTCAAGGCAAAACCGACGGCTAGCAACTCAAGATCATGAGTTACATAATTCTTCTCATGTGGTTTCAGTTGGCGGCTTGCATAAGCGACTACTTGGCCTCTTTGCATTAACACTGCACCAAGACCTCTAATAGAAGCTTCTGTCCAAACCGTTAAATCCTGATTGCCATCAATAATGGTTAAACTAGAGCAGTCGTCAGTTTCGATTTCAATTCCTGGAAAGCTTCTTCACAGTCGGAAGTCCACTTGAATTTCTCATGCTTCTTAGTGAGCTTCGTTAACAGACCGAATATCTTCGAAAAATCCTTAACGAACTTTCGATAATAACTAGCCAACCCCATTAAAATTCTAACTTCTGTGGGAGTAGTGGGTTGTTTCCAGTCCTGAATCGCAGTTATTTTGCTTGGGTCAACAGAAATCCCATTCTCTGACACGACATGGCCAAGAAACTTGACTTCTTCTTGCCAGAAGACACATTTAGAGAATTTGGCTTTGAAGACGTTCTTTCTTAGAATCTCCAATACTTGTTCTAAGTGTTTTTCATGCTCGGGTTTTGATTTGGAGTAGATTAAAATATCATCGATGAATACGAGGACAAATTTATTCAGAACTCCCCTGAACACTCTATTCATTAGATCGACAAAGTATGCTGGAGCGTTGCACAGGCCAAACGTCATTACTAATCATTCATAAAATATGTCTGGACCTCTGAAAGCTGTCAAAGGAACACACTCTTCTGCTATTCTCAATTGATGAAAACCTGTAGCTAGGTCCATTCGGGAAAACACTCTCGCCCCATTCAATTGGTCTAGCAGATCATCGATGCGGGGTAATGGATACTTGTTTTTGAGCGTCTGTTTGTTGAGGTCTCGGTAATCAACGCATAATCGAAGAGTACCGTCTGACTTTGGGACAAACACAACAGCTGCACCCCAATTAGAAAAGCTAGGTCTGATTAGACCCTTCCATAACAGTTAACGAGTTTGATCGCCTAATTCTTCTTTTTCCTTCGGAGTCATTCTGCGAATTGGATGTACCACTGGTCTGGCATTGGGAATTAGATCGATTCTGAATTCTGTTTCTCTTTGCGGAGGTAAGTTTTCAACTTCTTCAAACACATCCGCATAATTTCTAACAATTGGAATCTTTTCCAAGGAAGTGGGGATAAGTTCTAATTCCGACCAAAATTCTTCTCTATTTGGATTCGAACCATGGCATGGTACAGCAATATACCCAAGCTTCATTCGAATTTTAACGATTCTTTCCGCACAATTCACTTCGGCTTCATATTTCGTTAACCATTCTAACCCAAGGATAACGTCGAATTCCGGAAAATCCATAATTATCAAATTAATGGGAAATTTGTTGGAAGAATAAGAGATTGGCACTCTACAACATAAACTGAGAGTAATAAAACCCCCTATCGGGTTATGAACTTCAACCGATTCTTTAAGCTTCCTCTGTTTTAACTTTAATTTGTGCACTGTGTTACTAGCAATAAAACTACGTGATGCTCCCGTGTCAAACAATACAGAAACAGGAATATTTTTAATTGTAAGGGTACCTCCCAAAACATCGGGTTTACCTGCTCCATCGGAAGCAGTTGGCGGGCTCGACCTGTCATAGACGTGAGCTACTGCGGCCTTCTTCAGCAAAGGACAGTCTTTGACTAGATGATCGGTCTTGCGGCAATTAAAGCAGTAGCGAGGGTTCTGGGAACCCTTGCTTGAACCTTGTGAATTTGTCTTCTGCCTCTTCGGGGCTGTGCACACATTAGAGTAGTGCCCCACTTTGCCACAGTTATAGCAGCTTCCTCTTGGCGGCTTTCCAGTCTGAGGTTTTGAAGATGCTGCCTGGCTTGACTCAGCTTGATTCGTAGCAGGCTTGCGTTTGTTCCCCGCTTGGCTTCTAGCGCGATCCTGCTCCAGATGCCTATGGTCAAGGTCTTCGTAGTTGCATGTCATTTCCACCAGTTTGTTAAATTTCAGCTTGACATGGGTCATGGCTCTATCATGATACTGTCGCTTTAGCCCAAGGATAAACCTCTTATTTTTGGACTTTGCAGTGGCGACGAGCTCCAGAGCATAGGGCAACAACAGTGTAAATTTATTCAGATAATCCTACACTGAAAGATCTCCCTGCTGGAGGTTGGCGAAGTCATCGTGTATTCGTTCCAGTGCTTGTTCCGGGACATATTTCTCCTTGAAGAGTTCTTTGAATCCATCCCATGTTCTTCCAGCTTCTCTATTCCCGGCGGTGAGAGATTCCCACCATAGTTCAGCTTGTTCCTGCATAAGCCAAGCGCCCATAATAGCTTTATCTTGATCTCCAAGCCTTAGGCCTTCAAGAATTTTCTCGCATGTTTTGAGCCATGCAAGGGCCTCTATTACTGTGCCAGTTCCCGAGAAGGTCTTGCCTCCTAAGTTTTTATATCTCTTAGCTACACGGTCTAGCTCAAAGTATTGAGCGGCCGGGGGTTGTATCAAAGGTCTTCTTCTACTGGGACTTCTCCCCGTCCTCTACCATGGCCGGCACGGCCTCCTCTAGCGGCTGCTGTCAAATTCTGTATAAGCCAGGAAAGAGTCAGCTAACAGAAATGATAGTTTACTACATAGTTAAGCAGAAAATTTATGGAAAGATAACGATGGACTGATCAATTTGTTTTTTCTATTCTGCTTGGCTCATTCTAGGACTTTACTAGTCCTATCTCTAATGAGCGACTCGCCTTAGAATACTACTGATTCTATTTTGACGGAGTGTTTAATGTGTTAGACTCCAGAACTAAGGTTAACCAAAGCTCTAAGACCAGCTGTGACGATCCCAAAACCCCGTGACACGGTGTTAAGGATAATCATTGGAATATAACACATTAATCATCATTAGCAGATCACAGATAATAGCATAAACAGAAAATAGAATAATTTACACACATATGACAGCGGAATCATATAGATATCATCACATCAGAGAAGCACAGTGCAGGATACAACTTAGTGCGTAATGATACATAATCAGTCACCATCGCCTGAGGCGGAATCATACATAAAGAGTACACAAAATAAATATCAGTCTACATCGCCAATGGCGGAATCATAATATAGATACAATAATAGCGGAGAAAATCCAAGTCCGCGCGGTGTAGTCAAGCCTCGCCATGAGCCAAAAGTGTGTCAGAAACCTATAACTAGGTTGCCCGTGTGAAAATGAGGGCACCCGAGTTTGCAAGGTGAAACAAACTACGAGTCAGTCATGGGACTGGTATGAGAAATCTATTTAACTTATTAACTACAATAATAAGGCAAATCAAAGGACCACGCCACTTTCGCGGAACGGGTTTACTCCAATGAGTGCTAGTGCATGAAATAAAGTAAATGATTAAATCATCGCAATGCTTTTTATAAAATGAAGCCATTATAAGACTCAGGTCCCATCACACAATGCAATGCAAGCCGAAGGATAGAGTTTTACCTTATAATGGCCAAAATGTTTCATACGATTAAAACAAAAGTGTTTGATATTATTACTAGTGCATATATGTTTCAAAAGCAAATTCAATCATAAATATCAATCCTAGGCGGCATAGCTACCATCTACTATGTCGCCATACTAGTAATACAATCACGTCCGCATATTTCATATTGGAAATTGGGTTCCTTCACGAGTCGAGGAAAGGGGCAAGCTCCTCTCCGATTCGAGACACTCTAGCAAATGCCTCGGGACCGCACACAGCAATCCCTGGATCCTCCAAGGCCGGTCCTCCCTTACTCTTGAGGATTAATTATTCCTGAACACACGTTTCCCGGTCCTTACAGACCTATAATCGAGGCGCCTCGCATTCCAACAACCACACAGGTGAAAAGTATATATAATGTCAGGGCTGGTAGGTCACTGACACCACCTTAGCTAGCAAGAAACGTCGTGCTCTCCCTGCAGTCACTCTCCCGTTTTTGACTCATACCGAGGGGTGAGGCTCGCTAATTCACGTTATACACAAAGCTACGTCACACAAACCATGCTTTGATCATCAACCACCAGACTTTGCTTTGCAACAGAAGCCTTGATCATATGCCACTTAGGCGTGCCACACAGGCAATCCACTCCATGCGACTGATTTCTATCAATACATAACCTCTGAGCTCGTACGTCTCAGAGAAGGGCGTTAAGCAAGAGAATAAATTCTCCGCCGCCAAACAGATATATATTTAACAGAGATCAATCAGCACAGAACAAAATCCAATGTCAGACACACAATCCATTTACAAGTCCGTTCTGGGTCTGAACGAAACCGGAGGCACCAATTCCTCGCATATCCGTACAATCAACAGTATGTTTGGATGGCTACTACTTCAGTTCCTTCATGGTAGCTACTCCAATCACGAGCATCATTAGCGCCCATCCATCCAATGTGAAGATCGTCGGTCTTCAACCGTCTTTGACTCTTCGACTTCTCAACGTCGATCGATTATTTGAAATGAGATGAACTCGGCCTTTTCAAATAACCCACGTATATTTAGATTTTCAAATCAATTAATCACATGGTTGGACTATTCAACATTCACATTTTAGTTCTTTAGCTATAATTCTCATGTTAAATACATTCAACCATCACATATCAAGCAAACACAACGAAGTTGGTTTATTTCCACTCAATATCGTCTATAGTATTTTATAATGATATATCGCCATTTTTATTTATTTTAAAACGGCCACATTTAATTAAACGACGTTTCAGGTCGTGCCGATGCACTGGCACTGTTTTTCACTAGTTTTGTTTTACACATATCCGAAAATCTAACCGTTGGATCTTCACAAATTTTATATCATTAGGAAGGTCATTTCAAAACGAATCCAACGGTTTCAGTTTTGGGAAAATCCGACGATCGGATCTTCCACACTAGCCATTTGAAGTTACGATTTCAATTTACGAACTGCAGCGTCGTTATTCGATTTAATTTAATTATATATATATATATATATATATATATATAATCGTTTCTGGCGCCGTTTTACTTCAGATTTGAATTGAACATTCCAGACAATCCAACCGTTGGATCTTCACAAAGCTGGTGCCGTTGGAAAGATATTTCCAAGGCGAACCCAACAGTTGCATTTTCGGGAAAATCCAATGGTCGGATTTCCCGCACTAGTCGTTTGAAATCACGGTTTCAAAACACGAACTGCACGGCCACGTTTCGTTCTAATTTTATTTATATTTATATAAATGTAGTTCATTCAAAAATTCCTATATCGTTTTCACTTCAATTATTTCACTAACGCCTTTAAATTTTGGAAAATTTCGCCATAACCTCCTTTGTACGGATGGGGCTGGGAAATTTCCCAAATAGCCACACAAGCGTCTCATGTCAAAAAGAAAAAGAAAAAGCCATGCGACTAGCCAACAGGCTCATAAAATCATCACCCAAACAAAACAGTAAATGTGTACCTATTTGTCGGGCACAAAATTTTATTCCTCTTCTCTAGCCCCTTTGCTATAACCTGTTCAATAAATATGCATGTACATATATACAATTTTTGTAATAACCCGGAAAATGTGAACCAATTTAAATTTTTTTAAATCGGTTATTACCAAAGAATTTGAATAGTTGAAATAGCCTATTTCAATAAAATAGAGAATTGGGTATAGTATTGCAGTTTGAAATTTTGAATACAAACTTTGTCTGACTGTACCGGGTGGAAAACATAACGGATTTAAGTGAAACTGAAAATATTTAAATCTGTTTATGAATACTTTTCTAACGAATCTGAAAAATCGAAGTTTCATAACGGGAATCAAAAGTTATGGCCGAATGAATTTTCAGAAAGGTCGCTATATAGTATATATAGCCCTTGAAAATTGATATTTTGCATACAACCTCGGAATTCGACGAAACCACTTTTGTTGGGTCCGAGATGTCAAATTATTGCTAAGTTTCAAATTTCATAATTTTTGAAGCTAGTATGTGAGCGGGGCAAAAGAAAATGTGATTGGTCAATTTCTGTTAAAATGGGTCGACCTAAAAATGGTCGTTTTTCAAATGAGCTCAGAATTCGACGAAACTGGTTTTGTTAGGACCGTATCGTCAAAACAAAGCTAGATTTATCTTTCTGGAATTTTTCGATTCAGTTTGTGGCCCTGACAAATTGAAATGTACGTTCAAATTAAATATTGAATGTTTTATATTTTAATTTAAAAAATAACTGACTGTAACAGTCGAATTGGCCAACGAAACATATCCCATTGTGTCCGGAATGGGGGTATTTAGCTAGGGGAGATAGTCGTTGGGTTTGATTTCGAGTCCGTTAGTGAAAACACTATTTAAAAATTCCTATAAAGCTTCGACCAATAGGATTTTTCCTTTATAAAAAAAATAAATATCTTAAAACCCTAGCCGCCAGGCGATTTGGACGATCCAGGAAGCTCCGTGCTTCTCTTCCCTTTTCCGACCGCCATAGGCGACACTAAGCCGCGCCACCACCCCAGTTCGACTCGCCTTCGCCTCCTCTCCACATCCGACCAAACGCCGCCCCCACCTTCGCCGGAATCGCCTGAACGACGTCGAGGAAGTCGTCGACTTCCCATCGCCGCGCCGCCTTCCTCCGACCACCGAAGGGAACCGCACCACCACCGACAGGAAGCTGATTCGTAGCTCTTCCACGTGGCACTACCAGATGAAGCATCGATCGACGGATTTCACGGATTTTGCTGACCTAGTTTCGAATCAAAAATAAAGGTATGACCTTTATTATTCAGAAATGAAAAAAACACTATAAAGCGTTGCAAAACTTTGAAAAATAATATCTTTTTCGTTCTTTGACGAAATTTGATGAAACAGGAGACACCGTGACCGCAAGGAGGCTCTCTACATTCTAGAAGAAGCGGCGGATTTTTCTGATCTTCCTACGATTTTTAACACTGCAATAACCAATATGAGGAATCTAAACTAATTATGTGAATGAAATCGCATTGTATAAATTATATAAGTGAAGTGTAAATTATATACGCATTGTATACCTCATGTACATGTGTTGTATAAGTTATATTAGCGATGTATATTTTATACAAGCGCTAAATGAAACATATATGCTATGAATTGTGATGAAATGCAAGTGAATTATAATATAATATATATATATACTCCCCTCATCCACAGACCATGGACGATATTTATTGCTTGTGATTGACGTGATATTATATGGTATGACGAATGGTTGGAAATAATTGTTTGTGGTTGATATGATGGTTGAAAAAATACCTTTGTGGTTGAAAAATACCCTCTTGTGGTTGAAACAAATTAGATTAGGATTTTGGAAATGAAAATAAAACATGCCACCTGCGTGCGAACTAGATGCATGATCCCCATTGTCAAAAACCGCGAGGTTTTAAGGTAGAGCGAGGAGCCGTACCAGGGACGGTCCCGGTTTTAACTACCCTGCCGTTATGCTGCCGAAATTTTCTGAAATATACATGTGTTAGAATAATTTTCATTCGTCGAAATAAATTACATATGTTGAAATATATATTCATGTGTTGAGTTGCAATTCATTCGTTGAGTTGAAATTCATGTTTTGAATATTATTTGAATTTAAACAAATAGCTTTAGTGATAAAAATCACATTTTTATATATATACAAACCATAGCGAATATTCATGTGTTGAGTTGCAATTAATTCGTTGAGTTAAAATTCATGTGTTGAATATTATTTGAATTTAAACAAATAGCTTTAGCGATAAAAATCACATTTTTATATATATACAAACCATAGCGAATATTCATGTGTTGAGTTGCAATTCATTCGTTGAGTTGAAATTCATGTGTTGAATATTATTTGAATTTAAACAAATAGCTTTAGCGATAAAAATCACATTTATATATATATACAAACCTTAGCGAATATTCATGTGTTGAGTTGCAATTCATTCATTGAGTTGAAATTCATGTGTTGAATATTATTTGAATTTAAACAAATAGCTTTAGCGATAAAAATCACATTTTTATATATATACAAACCTTAGCGAATATTCATGTGTTGAGTTGCAATTCATTCGTTGATTTGAAATTCATGTGTTGAATATTATTTGAATTTAAACAAATAGCTTTAGCGATAAAAATCCCATTTTTATATATATACAAACTATAGAGAATATTCATGTGTTGAGTTGCAACTCGTTCGTCGAGTTGAAATTCATGTGTTGAATGTTATCGTATTTTAAAAATAAAATGAATCGACAATAAGAACTACATTTTTATTGTGAATATAAAGTGTTAAAAACACTCACGTGTTGAATAAATATTTTTGATGATAAAAATATTTCTTTTATCATGCATACGCTTTGATAAAAATACACACGTGTTGAAATAAATAATAGTTTGCTAGAAATATTATTATTAGCTTTGTTCTGCATATATATACATGTGTTGAACATGAAAAATGGATTAGCTGTAGAGTAAAGAAATTATTTGCGTGCCCGACAAATAGGTAAACCTTGATGAGTTGGCTGCGCAATTTTATTTTTATATCAACTCCTGTGAATGCCATTGGATGCGGAGTGCTGGTTATTCTGTGTGAAATAGTAAACATCGCCATAGGATAGTAACAATTAATTTTGAACTACACTACATGGCAAACTTCTTGACGATAGGCATACTTCATCATATTCCATATAAGCAATTGGAGCTTGTGTGACGAGGTGGAAGATTTACCATACGAGCAAGAGGCTTGTATGGCGATGATTATATACTATAGGTTGAAATGATGACTGATATGGACTCTATAAAATATAACGATAAATTGCCAGATTAATAAAAACCCCACACGGGTCTGGAGTTGACAATAATCACGTCTCTCTAGTTATTAGATACGGCACATGGACTATTAATTTCCACACGGAAACGAGGTGACGAGAATTTATTCTCTGGAATGATTATCTATACATGCTCCCCCATAAACACCAGAATATATCACTATAAATATGTGAATGCTTTTTAGGATTTATTGGGTACCTAACACGGCCCAATAAATTTCCAAACCCCTCCCCGTACAAAGGAGGTTATGGCGAAATTTTTCGAAATATTAAGGCGTTAGTGAAATATTTGAAGTGAAAACAAAGTTGAAAATATAGAATGAACTATAGTTGGAATTACAGAATGAACTATATATATATATAAATATAAATAAAATTAAAAGGAATCGAAGCCGTGCGTTCGTGTTTCGGAATCGTAATTTGAAACGATTAGTACGAGAAATCCGACCATCGGATTTTCCCGAAACCGCAACCGCAGGGTTCGCCTTGGAAATATCTTCCTAACGGCACCAACCTTGTAAAAATCCAACGGTTGGATTGTCCGGAATGTTTAATTCAGATCCGAAGAAAAACAGCGCCAGAATCGTTTATATTTATATATAAATATAAATATAATTAAATTAAATCGAATAACGACGCCGCAGTTCGAATTTTGAAACCGTAACTTCAAACGACTAGTGAGGAAGATCCGACCGTCGGATTTTCACGAAACTGGAACTGTTGGGTTCGCTTTGGGAATATCTTCCCACTGATATAGACTTTGTAGAAATCCAACGGTTAGATTTTCGGACATGTGTAAAACAAATTAGGGGAAAAACAGCGCCAGTGCCACGGCATGACCTGAAACGTCGTTTAATTAAATATGGCCATTTTTAAATAAATAAAAATGGCGAAAAATCGTTATAAAATATTATAAGCAACATAGATTGCAAATAAACCAATTGGGCTTGAATTGTTTGATATTTGATGGTTGTATATGTTTGACATGAAAATAACACTAAAGAACTGAAAAATTGATGTCGAATAATATAACCATGGAAAGAATCGATTTAAATTCTAATTACGTGAATTATTTGAAAAGGCCGAGCTAACCCTCATTTCAAATAATTTCTCGAGCGATTCGAATTGGAAAATGCAAAGACGATTCAAGACCGATGATCTTCGTATCGGTTGGATGGGCGCTGCTGAGGTTCCTGACCGGAGTAGCTACCGGAAAGGGACGGAAGTAGTAGCCGTCTGAACGTATGTGTTGATTGTACGAATATACGAGGAATTTGACGCCTCCGGTTTCGTCCAGACCCAGAACGGACTTGTAAATGGACTGTGTGTCTGACATTGGATTTTGTTCTGTACTGATTGATCTCTGTTAAATATATATCTGTTTGGCGGCGGAGAATTTATTCTTTTGCTTAACGCCCTTCTCTAAGACATACGAGCTCAGAGGTTATATAGCGATGGAAATCAATCGTATGGAGTGGACTGCCTATGTGGCATGCCAAGATGCTGTGATCAGGCTTCTGTTGCAAAGCAAAGTCTTGTGGATGATGATCAAAGCACGGTCTACGTGGCCTGGCTTTGTGTCTAGCGTGGATTCGCGAGCCTCACACCCCGGTATGAGTTAAAAACGGGATACGGACTGCAGGGAGAGCACTAGCTATGGTGGTGTCAGTGACTTACCAACCCTGACATATATATCTACTTTTCACCTTTGTGGTTGTTGGAATGCGAGGCGCCTCGATTATAGGTCTGTAAGGACCGGGAAATGTGTGTTCAGGAATACTAATCCTCAAACGTAAGAGAGGACCGGCCCTGAAGCATCCAGGGGTTACCCAGAGTGTGTAGTCCCGAGGCATTTGCTAGAATGTCTCGAAGCGGAGAGGAGCTTGCCCCTTGCCTCGACTCATGACGGAAATCCAATTTCCAATACGAAATAACGGACTCGATTGTAGAACTAGTATGGCGACATAGTAGATGGTAGCTATGCCGCCTATGATTGATATTTATGATGCTATTCGCTTTTGAAACATATATGCACTAGTAATAATATCAATTGATTTTGCTTTATACGTATCAAGCATATTTGGCCATTATAAGGTAAAACTCTATCCTCCGGCTTGCGTTGCATTGTGTGATGGGACTTGAGTCTTATAATGGCTTCATTCTTTTTAAAAGCATTGCATTGTTTTAAAAGAATTTACTTTGTTTTAAATGCACTAGCAATCACTGGAGTAAACCCGTTCCGCGAAAGTGGCGTGGTCCTATGATTTTCTTATTACTGTTGCTTAATTGTTAAATAGATTCCTCATACCAGTCCCCATGACTGACTCGTTGTTTGTTTCACTTTGCAAATGCGGGTGCCCTTATTTTCACATGGACAACCTAGTTCACAGGTGACAGGTTGTTTTTGGCTCTGTACTGTTGCATAGAGTGCATTTTGGCTCATGGCGAGGCTGACTTCACAGAGACGACTTTGACATTTTCCGCCATTACTGTACTTATATTATGATTCCGCCACGGGCGATGCAGACTGATTTACTTTTAGTACTTCTTATTGTATGTATATGTACCGCCTTCGGCAATGTAGACTGATACCCTTATTATGTCTCACTGCATGTATGTATTCCGCCTCTGGCGATGATGACTGATCACTTCCCTTTTATTTACTAAGTAATATCCTACGCTATGCTATTCTGATGTTGTTACATGTTGTGATTCCGCTGTCATATCCATGTAAAATTATTCTATTTATTGTTCTGCTATTATCTGTACTCTACTATGATGATTAATGTGTTATATTCCAATGATTATCCTTAATACCGCCCCTCGGATTTTGGGATCGTCACAGTTGGTATCAGAGCTTTGGTTAACCTTAGTTCCGGGATCTAACACATTAAACACTCGTCAGAATAGAATCAGTAGTGTTCTAAGGCGAGTAGCTCATTAGAGATAGGATTAGCAATGTCCTAGAATGATCTAAGAAGATTAGCAAAACAAATTGATCAGTACATCATTTCCTTTCCTTATATTCCCCTGCTTTATCATATATGAAAATTATCAAATCTGTGAGCTTGACTCTTTTCTTGCTTATACAGTACTCTTTCTAATGGCTACACGAGCAGCAGCAGCTAGAGGAGGCCGTGGAGGCCGAGCAGGAGCAGCAGGAGGACGTGGGAATATCCCCGTAGTTGAGGGAGGCCCTATTGTTCAGCCACCAGCACCCGAGGACTTCGAGCTAGACAGAGTAGCGAAGAGGTATAGGAACCTTGGGGGAAAACCCTTTTCTGGCACTGGTACAGTGACCAAGGCTATAGCTTGGTTGAAGACCTGCGAGAAAATCTTTGAAGGCATGGGTTTGGGAACCAACAACAAAGCACGACTAGGTATTTGGCTCATACAGGAGGAAGCAGAGCTGTGGTGGGATGCCATCACCTCAGAGGATGCAGCAGGTACTGGCAGGACCTGGGAGCAATTCAAAACCATGTTCAACGAGAAGTTTGTACCTGAACAGGCTTTAGAGAGGATGCGAGAGCAGTTTGCTAATCTCCAGCAAGGAGATCTCTCTATCCAGGATTACCTAAATAAATTCACCCAGTTGTCGCGTTATGCTCCAGAGCTTATTATGACCAACAAAGCAAAGAACAAGAGATTTATATTTGGGCTAAAGCGCAAGTACCATGACAGAGCTATGAGCAACATCAAACTCTCATTCTCAGAATTGGTAGAAATGGCTTGCAATTATGAAGATATGGATGAAAGGCATGCCAGCCAAGACCGCGCCAAAAGCCAAGCTGGAAATAAGCGCAAGGCTTCAGCAGATCAGCCCGAGTCTAGCATTACAGCGGCCGCTACTCAGAAACCTGGAAAGATACTGAAAGGAAATTGCTACAACTGCGGGAAGCCACGTCATTTTTCTAATGTATGCAAAGCCCCGAGGAAGCCAAAGGCAAATCCAGACTCAGCTGAATGCTACAACTGCCATAAGAAAGGGCACTATAGCAGGAATTGTCCTCTGAAACAGAATGCACAAGTGGCTCATGTGTATGACGGGAAGACCCCGCCAGCTACCACCGATGGATCAGGTAAACCCGACGTCTTGGGAGGTACCCTTACCATTAAAAATATTCCTGTTTCTGTACTTTTTGATACTGGTGCATCACGTAGCTTCATTTCTGGTAACATTGTTCACAAGTTAAAATTGAACCCGAGGAAGCTTAAGGAACCAATTAAAGTTCAAAATCCGATAGGAGGGTCTACTATTCTCGGCTCATATTGTAATGTACCCGCCTCATATTCTTGTTATCGATTTCCTTTTAAAGTAATTGTCATGGACCTTTCCGAATTTGATATTATACTGGGACTGGACTGGTTGACAAAATATAAGGCCGAAGTTAGATGTGCTGAAAGAATCGTTAAAGTCGAAACGAAGCTTGGACCTATATATATACCATGTCATGGCTCAGAAATTAACAGAACAGGATTTTGGTCTTCTTTGGAAGTTATTCCCCCTTCACTAGAAAAGATACCGGTCGTTAAGAACTACGCGGATGTGTTTGAAGAAGCAGAAAACTTACCGCCATAAAGAGAAATTGAATTCAGAATAGATCTAATTCCGAATGCCCGACCAGTAGTACATCCAATTAGAAAATGGCCCCAAAAGAAAAAGAAGAGTTAGGTAGTCAAACCCGAGAATTGCTTTGAAAAGGTCTGATCAGACCGAGCTTTTCAGCTTGGGGAGCAGCAGTAGTATTTGTCCCAAAGTCAGACGGTACTCTAAGACTTTGTGTTGATTACCGAGATCTCAATAAGCAGACACTGAAGAACAAATATCCCTTGCTACGTATAGATGATCTGTTAGATCAATTAAATGGAGAAACAGTATTCTCCAGAATGGACCTAGCTACGGGTTTCCACCAATTACGTATAGCCGAAGACTGTGTTCCTTTGACAACCTTCCGGGGTCCCGATTTATTCTACGAATGGTTAGTAATGTCGTTCGGCTTGTGTAACGCTCCGGCATACTTCGTCGATCTTATGAACAGAGTGTTTCATGGTGTATTGAATAAATTTGTTCAAGTCTTCATCAATGACATTTTAATCTACTCCAAGTCGGAAGGCGAGCATGCAAAACATTTAGAACAAGTGTTGAAAATTCTAAGGAGAAATGTCTTGAAAGCTAAATTTTCTAAGTGTGTTTTCTGGCAGGATGAAGTTAAGTTCCTAGGCCTTGTTGTATCGAAAGAAGGGATTGCTGTAGATCCAAGCAAAATTACAGCGATTCAGAACTGGAAGCAACCTACTAACCCCACTGTAGTTTGAAGTTTCCTTGGAATGGCTAGTTACTATCGGAAATTCGTTCAGGATTTTTCAAAGATATCTGGTGTATTGACAAAGCTTACAAAGAAGCATGAGAAATTCAAATGGACTCCCGAATGTGAAGAAGCTTTCCAGGAGCTGAAACTGAAGTTGACAACCGCTCCAGTATTGACAATTATAGAAGGCAACCAAGACTTGACTGTATGGACAGATGCTTCTATTAGAGGGCTAGGCGCAGTACAAATGCAAAAAGGCCAAGTGGTCGCATACGCCAGCCGTCAGCTGAAGCCGCATGAAAGAAACTATGCTACTCATGATCTTGAGTTATTAGCTATCGTGTTTGCTTTAAGAATCTGGAGGCATTATTTACTGGGTGAGAAGTTCGAACTATTCACGGATCATCAATCCTTGAAATATCTATTCACTCAGAACGATCTAAACTTGAGACAACAGCGTTGGTTAGAATTCCTTGCGGCATATGATTTTGAAATTCTATACACTCCAGGGAAAGCCAATGTTGTAGCAGATGCGCTCAGCAGAAAGAATGAAATGATTGCCAGTTTTATCATTACGTCTTCTTTAATTGACAGGATCTCGACCCTTCAGAAAGACGATGAATTTATTCAATGAGTCAGTCAGAGAGTCAAAGGAGGTGAATCCACAAGTTTCCGACTCGATGACAAAGGAGTTCTTAGATTAAAGGGCAGAATTAGCATCCCAAACCTTCCTGAGCTCAGAAGAGAAATACTTGATGAATGCCACAAGTCCAAATTAAGTATCCATCCCGGTGTGAGCAAAATGTATAACGATATCAAGCGCACATTCTGGTGGAGAGCTTTGAAAAGAGATATTTCATTATATGTTAGCAGATGCCCCACTTTTCAGCTAGTTAAGAGCGATCAGCAGAAATTGGCTGGATTATTACAACCCTTAGAAATTCCAGGATGGAAGTGGGAGAAAATTTCGATGGACTTCATTGATGGTTTGCCTCGAACTAGGAAAGGAAACGACAGTATATGGGTAATCGTAGATCGCTTCATGAAGACTGCCCATTTCATACCTGTCCGATCCAACAGAACGGCTCAAAGTTTAGCACAGATTTACTTTAAAGAAATAGTTAAACTACATGGAGTGCCACTCAATATAGTCAGTGATAGAGATCCCCTGTTTATTAGCAAATTCTGGGAAGCATTCCAGACAGAGTTGGGATCCAAATTGAATCTAAGCACCGCTTATCACCCTCAGACAGACGGCCAAACTGAGCGGGTGAATAGAATTCTAGAAGATTTACTGCGAGCTTGCGTTATTGATTTTGGAGGCTCATGGGAAGATCACTTACATTTAGCTGAATTCTCTTACAACAATAGCTATCAAGCAAGTTTGGGAATGTCTCCATTTGAAGCATTATACGGTAGACCGTGTAGATCTCCCGCATGTTGGGTAGAACCTGGCAACAGACTTGTGTTAGGGCCCGATATGATTTGAGAAGCATCGGATAAAGTCGATTTCATTAAGAAGCGATTGTAAACCGCGCAGAGCCGACAGAAAAGTTATGCTGATGCAAGAAGAAGGGATTTATCGTTTGCCGTTGGAGATTATGTTTATTTAAGAGTTTCTCCAATGCGGGGAGTAATCAGATTTGGCAAGACTGGGAAGTTGGCACCGAGATTTATTGGTCCCTTTCCTATACTTGAACGGATTGGAACTCTTACATATAGGGTTTCATTACCAGATTGGTTGCCTGGTGTACATGATGTGTTCCACGTGTCTCTACTCAGAAAACATGTTCATGATCCAGATCTTGTTGTGGAAGAAGCAGCGCAACAGGATATTGACATAACTCTAGAATTAGCACTCAGAAGAGAGCCATTAAAGATAGTTGGCAAAGAAACTAGAGAGCTAAGGAGAAAAAAGATTCATTTAGTCAAAGTGCAGTGGAGTAGTAATCCTAGAGACTGTACTTGGGAGACTGAGCAAAGCATTAAACAAGCCTACCCCAAATGCAGAGTAGACATCTCTGACTAACTCCGGTGCAAGGTACCTTTACAATACTTTGCATTTACATTTTATTTCCTACTTAGCCGTTATTTCCTTTTCGAGGACGAATAGTTTTAAGTGGGGGAGATTGTAATAACCCGGAAAATGTGAACCAATTTAAAATTTTTAAAATCGGTTATTACCAAAGAATTTGAATAGTTGAAATAGCCTATTTCAATAAAATAGAGAATTGGGTATAGTATTGCAGTTTGAAATTTTGAATACAAATTTTGTCTGACTGTACCGGGTGGAAAACATAACGGATTTTAGTGAAACTGAAAATAATTAAATCTGTTTATGAATACCTTTCTAACGAATCTGAAAAATCGAAGTTTCATAACGGGAATCAAAAGTTATGGCCGAATGAATTTTCAGAAAGGTCGCTATATAGCATATATAGCCCTTGAAAATTGATATTTTGCATACGACCTCGGAATTCGACGAAACCACTTTTGTTGGGTCCGGGATGTCAAATTATTGCTAAGTTTCAAATTTCATAATTTTTGAAGCTAGTATGTGAGCGGGGCAAAAGAAAATGTGATTGGTCAATTTCTGTTAAAATGGGTCGACCTAAAAATGGCCGTTTTTCAAACAAGCTCAGAATTCGACGAAACTGGTTTTGTTAGGACCGTATCGTCAAAACAAAGCTAGATTTATCTTTCTGGAATTTTTCGATTCAGTTTGTGGCCCTGGCAAATTGAAATGTACGCTAAAATTAAATATTGAATGTTTTATATTTTAATTTGAAAAATAACTGACTGTAACAGTCGAATTGGCCAACAAAACATATCCCATTGTGTCCGAAATGGGGGTATTTAGCTAGGGGCGACAGTCGTTGGGTTTGATTTCGAGTCCTTTAGTGAAAACACTATTTAAAAATTCCTATAAAGCTTCGACCAATAGGATTTTTCCTTTATAAAAAAAAAATCTTAAAACCCTAGCCGCCAGGCGATTTGGACGATCCAGGATGCTCCGTGCTTCTCTTCCCTTTTCCGACCGCCACAGGCGACGCTAAGCCGCGCCACCACCCCAGTTCGACTTGCCTTCGCCTCCTCTCCACATCCGACCAACCGCCGCCCCCCACCTTCGCCGGAATCGCCTGAACGACGTCGAGGAAGTCGTCGACTTCCCAGCACCGCGCCGCCTTCCTCCGACCACCGAAGGGAACCGCACCACCACCGACAGAAAGCTGATTCGTAGCTCTTCCACGTGGCACTACCTGATCGAAGCATCGATCGACGGATTTCACGGATTTTGCTGACCTAGTTTCGAATCAAAAATAAAGGTACGACCTTTATTATTCAGAAATGAAAATAACACTATAAAGCATTGCAAAACTTTGAAAAATAATATCTTTTTCGTTCTTTAACGAAATTTGATGAAACAGGAGACACCGTGACCGCAAGGAGGCTCTCTACATTCTAGAAGAAGCCGCGGATTTTTCTGATCTTCCTACGATTTTTAGCACTGCAATAACCAATGTGAGGAATCTAAACTAATTGCGTGAATGAAATCGCGTTGTATAAATTATATAAGTGAAGTGTAAATTATACACGCATTGTATACCTCATGTACATGTGTTGTATAAGTTATATTAGCGATGTATAATTTATACAAGCGTTGAATGAAACATATTTGCTATGAATTGTGATGAAATGCAAGTGAATTATAATATAATATATATATATATATACACTCCCCTCGTCCACAGACCATGGACGATATTTATTGCTTGTGATTGACGTGATATTATATGGTATGACGAATGGTTGGAAATAATTGTTTGTGGTTGATATGATGGTTGAAAAAATACCTTTGTGGTAGAAAAATACCCTCTATTGGTTGAAACAAATTAGATTAGGATTTTGGAAATGAAAATAAAACATGCCGCCTGCGTGCGAACTAGATGCATGATCCCCATTGTCAAAAACCGCGAGGTTTTAAGGGAGAGCAAGGAGCCGTACTAGGGACGGTCCCGGTTTTAACTACCCTGCCGTTATGCTGCAGAAATTTTCTGAAATATACATGTGTTAGAATAATTTTCATTCATCGAAATAAATTACGTATGTTGAAATATATATTCATGTGTTGAATTGCAATTCATTCGTTGAGTTGAAACTCATGTGTTGAATATTATTTGAATTTAAACAAATAGCTTTAGCGATAAAAATCACATTTTTATATATATACAAACCATAGCGAATATTCATGTGTTGAGTTGCAATTCATTCGTTGAGTTGAAATTCATGTGTTGAATATTATTTGAATTTAAACAAATAGCTTTAGCGATAAAAATCACATTTTTATATATATACAAACCTTAGCGAATATTCATGTGTTGAGTTGCAATTCATTTGTTGAGTTGAAATTCATGTATTGAATATTATTTGAATTTAAACAAATAGCTTTAGCGATAAAAATCACATTTTTATATATATACAAACCTTAGCGAATATTCATGTGTTGAGTTGCAATTCATTCGTTGAGTTGAAATTCATGTGTTGAATATTATTTGAATTTAAACAAATAGCTTTAGCGATAAAAATCACATTTATATATATATATACAAACCTTAGCGAATATTCATGTGTTGAGTTGCAATTCATTCGTTGAGTTGAAATTCATGTGTTGAATATTATTTGAATTTAAACAAATAGCTTTAGCGATAAAAATCCCATTTTTATATATATACAAACTATAGAGAATATTCATGTGTTGAGTTGCAACTCGTTCGTCGAGTTGAAATTCATGTGTTGAATGTTATCGTATTTTAAAAATAAAATGAATCGACAATAAGAACTACATTTTTATTGTGAATATAAAGTGTTTAAAACATTCACGTGTTGAATAAATATTTTTGATGATAAAAATATTTCTTTTATCATGCATACGCTTTGATAAAAATACACACGTGTTGAAGTAAATAATAGTTTGCTAGAAATATTATTATTAGCTTTGTTCTGCATATATATACAAGTGTTGAACATGAAAAATGGATTAGCTTTAGAGTAAAGAAATTATTTGTGTGCCCGACAAATAGGTAAACCTTGATGAGTTGGCTGCGCAATTTTATTTTTATATCAACTCCTGTGAATGCCATTGGATGCAGAGTGCTGGTTATTCTATGTGAAATAATAAACATCGCCATAGGATAGTAACAATTAATTTTGAACTACACTACATGGCATACTTCATGATGATAGGCATACTTCATCATATTCCACATAAGCAATTGGAGCTTGTGTGATGGGGTGGAAGATTTACCATACGAGCAAGAGGCTTGTATGGCGATGATTATATACTACAGGTTGAACTGATGACTGATATGGACTCTATAAAATATAACGATAAATTGCCAGATTAATAAAAACCCCACACGGGTCTGGAGTTGACAATAATCACGTCTCTCTAGTTATTAGATACGGCACATGGACTATTTATTTCCACACGGAAACGGGGTGACGAGAATTTATTCTCTGGAGTGATTATCTATACATGCTCCCCCCCCCCCCCCCCCGTAAACACCAGAATATATCACTATAAATATGTGAATGCTTTTTAGGATTTATTGGGTACCTAACACGGCCCAATAAATTTCCAAACCCCTCCCCGTACAAAGGAGGATATGGCGAAATTTTTCGAAATATTAAGGCGTTAGTGAAATATTTGAAGTGAAAACAAAGTTGAAAATATAGAATGAACTATAGTTGGAATTATAGAATGAACTATATTTATATATATAAATATAAATAAAATTAAAAGGAATCGAAGCCGTGCAGTTCGTGTTTCGGAATCGTAATTTGAAACGATTAGTACGAGAAATCCGACCAACGGATTTTCCCGAAACCGCAACCGCTGGGTTCGCCTTGGAAATATCTTCCCAACGGCACCAACCTTGTAAAAATCCAACGGTTGGATTGTCCGGAATGTTTAATTCAGATCCGAAGAAAAACAGCGCCAGAATCATTTATATTTATATATAAATATAAATATAATTAAATTAAATCAACTAACGATGCTACAGTTTGAATTTTGAAACCGTAACTTCAAACGACTAGTGAGGAAGATCCGACCGTCGGATTTTCACGAAATTGGAACCGTTGGGTTCGCTTTGGGAATATCTTCCCACTGATATAGACTTTGTAGAAATCCAACGGTTAGATTTTCCGACATGTGTAAAACAAATTAGGGGAAAAACAGCGCCAGTGCCACGGCACGACCTGAAACGTCGTTTAATTAAATATGGCCATTTTTAAATAAATAAAAATGGCGAAAAATCGTTATAAAATATTATAAGCAACATAGATTGCAAATAAACCAATTGGGCTTGAATTGTTTGATATTTGATGGTTGTATATGTTTGACACGAAAATAACACTAAAGAACTGAAAAATGGATGTCGAATAATATAACCATGGAAAGAATCGATTTAAATTCTAATTACGTGAATTATTTGAAAAGGCCGAGCTAACCCTCATTTCAAATAATTTCTCGAGCGATTCAAATTGGAAAATGCAAAGACAATTCAAGACCGACGATCTTCGTATCGGTTGGATGGGCGCTGCTGAGGTTCCTGACCGGAGTAGCTACGGAAAGGGACGGAAGTAGTAGCCGTCTGAAAGTATGTGTTGATTGTACGGATATACGAGGAATTTGACGCCTCCGGTTTCGTTCAGACCCAGAACGGACTTGTAAATGGACTGTGTGTCTGACATTGTATTTTGTTCTATACTGATTGATCTCTGTTAAATATATATCTGTTTGGCGGCGGAGAATTTATTCTTTTGCTTGACGCCCTTCTCTGAGACATACGAGCTTAGAGGTTTTATATCGATGGAAATCAATCGTATGGAGTGGACTGCCTATGTGGCATGACAAGATGCTGTGATCAAGGCTTCTATTGCAAAGCAAAGTCTTGTGGATGATGATCAAAGCATGGTCTACGTGGCCTGGCTTTGTGTATAGCGTGGATTCGCGAGCCTCACACCCCGGTATGAGTTAAAAACGGGATACGGACTGCAGGGACAGCACGACGTTTCTTTCTAGCTATGGCGGTGTCAGTGACTTACCAGCCCTGACATATATATCTACTTTTCACCTTTGTGGTTGTTGGAATGCGAGGCGCCTCGATTATAGGTCTGTAAGGACCGGGAAACGTGTGTTCAGGAATACTAATCCTCAAACGTAAGAGAGGACCGGCCCTGAAGCATCCAGGGGTTACCCAGAGTGTGTAGTCCCGAGGCATTTGCTAGAATGTCTCGAAGCGGAGAGGAGCTTGCCCCTTGCCTCAACTCATGATAGAAATCCAATTTCCAATACAAAATAACGGACTCGATTGTAGAACTAGTATGGCGACATGGTAGATGGTAGTTATGCCGCCTATGATTGATATTTATGATGCTATTAGCTTTTGAAACATATATGCACTAGTAATAATATCAATTGATTTTGCTTTATACGTATCAAGCATATTTGGCCATTATAAGGTAAAACTCTATCCTCCGGCTTGCGTTGCATTGTGTGATGGGACTTGAGTCTTATAATGGCTTCATTCTTTTTAAAAGCATTGTGTTGTTTTAAAAGAATTTACTTTGTTTTAAATGCACTACCAATCACTGGAGTAAACCCGTTCCGCGAATGTGAAGTGGTCCTATGATTTGCTTATTACTGTTGCTTAACTGTTAAATAGATTCCTCATACCAGTCCCCATGACTGACTCATTGTTTGTTTCACTTTGCAAACGCGGGTGCCCTTATTTTCACACGGGCAGCCTAGTTCACAGGTGACAGGTTGTTTTTGGCTCTGCACTGTTGCATAGAGTGCATTTTGGCTCATGGCGAAGCTGACTTCACAAAGAAGACTTTGACATTTTCCGCCATTACTGTACTTATATTATGATTCCGCCACGGGCGATGCAGACTGATTTACTTTCAGTACTTCTTATTGTATGTATATGTACCGCCTTCGGCGATGTAGATTGATACCCTTATTATGTCTCACTGCATGTATGTATTCCGCCTCTGGCGATGATGACTGATCACTTCCCTTTTATTTACTAAGTAATATCCTACGCTATGCTATTCTGATGTTGTTACATGTTGTGATTCCGTTATCATATCCATGTAAAATTATTCTATTTATTGTTCTGCTATTATCTGTACTCTGCTATGATGATTAATGTGTTATATTCCAATGATTATCCTTAATACCGCCCCTCGAATTTTGGGATCATCACAATTTTTATCACTTATCATTTTCCATTCAACTTCACATTAGATTTACTTTGGTTTAAAAACACCATTCATTCTAATGTTGCATGCATAGGCTAAAATCATATCATTAGCTAATTAATGTATATTTCAACTCATGCATATTTTATTTGAACAAGTGGCTATTTTTAACACTTCACATTTCAAAGATGATAATTTTGGCGAACTAAAATATATTTCAACACATGACTATTTTCTTTAGTTCCTATGCATGTCGAAAATAATATTTCTTCCATAAATATTTATTTCAACGTCCGCATACCTTTAGCATATCATATATATGATAAAAATGATATTTTTATCATTTAAAATATTTAATTGACAAATGGATGTTTTCAACACTTCATGGTTTCGATAAAAATGTAATTTTTATTGCTCGATCTTTTTATTCAATACATGAACTTTTCCACTACACACACTTCTCAACACATGAGCATTTCCACACATGGATATTTTATTTATATTGTTCATATTAGAAAGATGGAATTTTTATTGTTGAAACTATTTATATATAAGGAGAATATTTTTCATACTTCATATATATTATAAAAAGGTGATTTTATTGTTTAAACACCTCATTCATTCACAAATGAATTTAATTTTCACACATCACTTTTCAACACATGAACATTTCCACACATGGATATAGTTTCAACATATGGATTTAATTTCAACGCATGAAGATAATTTCAACATATGAAAATAATTCTAACACATGAATATTATTCAAAATTTCGGTAGCATAACGGCAGGGTAGTTAAAACCGGCACCGTCCCTAGTACGGCTCCTCGCTCTACCTTAAAACCTCGCGGTTTTTTACAATGGGGATTCATGCATCTAATTCGCACGCAGGCGGCATGTTTTATTTTTATTTCCACAAATATTTCCAATTCATTTCAATCACAAATAGGTATTTTTCAACCACAACCAAGCAATATCAACCACAAACAATTATTCAACCATTCGTATTTTTCATCCAATATTTCACATCAATTCACAACAATAAATATCGTCCATGGTTTGTGGACGAGGGGAGTGTGTGTATATATATATATTATAATTGCTATATTTCACTTGCATTTCAACACATATATCAATTATTTTATGCATGTATAATTCATACCTCGCTTATATAGCTTACACTACGCATGTACATGAGGTATACAACACGTGTGTAATTTATATTTCGCTTATATAATTTATACATGACATTTTCCATTCAAATTCTATTAATTTAGATTTCTCACGTTGGTTTTCGGAGTGCTAAAAATCGTAGATGACTCAGAAAAATCCGCGGCTTCTTCAATGAGGTAGAGAGCTTCCTTACGGTCCCGATGTTTCCTGTTTCATCAAATTTCGTCAACACACCAAAAAGATATGATTTTTCAAAGTGCAGACATCAAAAAGGACTCACCTTTCTATTTGGTTCGAAACTAGGTTTGAGGTTTTTGCGAAATCCGCTAGCCTAGACGACGATCAGGGAGTTGGACGTGGAAGAGCTTCGAGCGGGCTTCCTATCGGTGGTGGTTTGGTCGTGGATGGTGGCAGATCGGAGCGGTAGCGGCGCTGGAAAGAGGCCGACTTTGGGCGCTCGATTCAGGCGGAGGAGGCGTCGAGGGCAGTCGTGGGTTGGTCAGATCTGACGAGGGGAGGGAGGCGCGTCGACGATAGGTGGTGGCGGCAGCGATAGAGGGCTGAGGCGGCGGCGATCGGTCGGAGAAGAATCGAACGGGTTTCGCCGTTCGTTCGTGGGTTTCATGTTTTTTTTTTAAATAATTGGTGGAATTTTCTGATTCGCCAGAATATATAAATTTCAGAAAATTAGGGTTTTTTACCAACGAACTCCTTTTCAAGTCCAACGACTGTTGTCCCTAGCTAAATACCCCCATCCCGGACACAATGGGATATGTTTCGTTGGCCAATTCGACTGCTACAGTCTGTTATTTTCCAAATTAAAGTATAAAACATTTAATTTTTAACTTTGAACATACATTTCAATTTGCCAGTGCCACAAACTGATTCGAAAAATTCCAGAAAAATAAATCTAGCTATGTTTTGATGCTACGGTCCCAACAAAACAAGTTTCATCGAATTCTGAGATCGTTTGAAAAATGGCCATTTTCTGGTCGATCCAATTTATCAGAAATTGACCAAACACATTTTCTTTTGCCACGCTCACATACTAGCTTCAAAAATTATGAAATTTGAAACCTAGCAATAGTTTGACATCACGGACCCAACAAAAGTGGTTTCGTCGAATTCCGAGGTCGTATGCAAAATATCAATTTTCCAGACCTATATATTCTATATAGCGACCATTCTGAAAATTCATTCGGCCATAACTTTTGATTCCCGTTATGAAACTTCGATTTTTCAGAATCATTAGAAAGGTATTGACTAACAGATTTAAATATTTTTCGTTTCGCTAAAATCCGTTATATTCCCACCCTGCACAGTCAGTCAAAGTTTGAATTCAAATTTTCAAACTGATTCACTATTTCTAATTCACTATTTTATAGAAATATTCTATTTCAATTGTTCAAATTTCTTTGAAATGTCCAATTTAAAATTTTTTAATTGGCTTGTATTTTCCGAGTTATTACATGAAATCTGCATCAACAACTAGTAGAGCTTACTTCATCATACAACGCATACCCTTTGTTGAAAGAATTAACAGAGTCTAATAAGTGTAGCTTTTGAATGGTTGACAAATTTGTACAACCAACCTTTCAATTCTACTACTTAAGATTTGAAGATAGTCAGAAATAGTTTCTATACCTACTGCTTAATCCAACCATAACCATTATCATCAAAAATTCTATTATAAAATGATAATTCAACCTTTACAGAACTTTTAATCATCCAAATCAGTGGCTCATTTACATCTGAATGTGTAAAACAATTTTCATGAAGTGAAATACATGGGATAATTATGCGCCACATATTTTGGTTCATCTTACATAATAAAACGTAAAACAGTTTTCAAGTATAAGTATCTTATAACCGCAATTACTTGAATAAATCTAGATCTCCAGGAATCAGACCCAAGATACGAATAGTCGTATATATTTAAATATAAAAAACTCCTTATCGCAAAGCAGTATATCTGATTTACTTTATCAAGAACCGGATCTAGGTCAAATGTTGATCAAATTTAAAGAGGATAGGTTGGAGAACTACAGAGATACGGTATTAAATGAAGCGATTTAATCAATTTCACCAATTCTCACCTTGTCCGCATATGGCTTGATCCTCAGTATGGAGAATTACAGAAGTGATTTTGAAAGGTAAATGACATCTATATTGCGATATTGTGATTAGAGTGGCAAATAAAGGAACAAACTATCCAGATATTTGTGGCAGCCGATGTTATGTAGATCGATTTATTCCAAAGAACTGATTCTTGAAGCAGGTTTTTAAAGGAATCGCAATAATTGCCATTCCTCTCCCATTAGGAGAGGAAAGCGGTTACTTTTTCGATATATATATATGTATTTATATTCATATTCAGCATATACATACATTTAAATACATATACAAATATATATATACATATATACATACATACAAACATATATATGCAGACACACATACATATATATACACAAACTTCTCTTTAAGTCAAATTCTCCCATTTTTCTATGTTGCACATAAAAACATTAACATTTGATTATTTCAAATCTGAATACGTTTAAATTCTCCATTTTAGAGTGGAGATCAAAACCTATCCAAATAATTAAACCAAACCAAACCTTAACCGTTTAATATCATAAACACTTTTCAAATTGAAACGAGTAAATCCAATTAAACCAAAGCGAAAACACCAAATTATTCCTCAAATATAACCCAAATAATTCACAAACCCAAATTATTGATTGATAACTTCGCGATTAATAAAAATAGGAGATTTAGAGTTTGCATTATGATGTTATCGTGAAAACAAACTCCTTAGGCATACAAATCAATATGAAATCTGCAAAATATAGAATTTAGCTTAAATAAGTATTATTTCGACTCACAATGATTTAGGCAAAGGAAATAGCACTGATTTGAATGTTGTAAACATCGTTTTTCAATCCTACTGCAAATCTATATAAGAGAATCTTATAAATTTTGAATCACACACACACACACATATATATATATTATAGAAATTCAGGAATGAAATCTAAATAGAAATAGATTAGAAAGGAGACAGATTAGGGATTGAAGAAGAAACCTATTCAACCCAACATCTGGAGTATCAGCAGCATAATGGAGGCACAGAGAATGGGAGGATTTTGAGAATTGTGAGGTGAAGGAGGTGGTAGATATAATTATAATTGTGTAAATGAATGGTGACCGTTAGATTAATATAGATTTATCATAGCTGTCCATTTTCTATAAAACTAGCCTAAACGTCAAACTAAATCACTCCCACCAGACTTGGGCCGCACCAGGCGGAGACACCCCCTCAAGTGCGGTCGACCGACGGTCAACCCCTAGGTTTCGACCGCTTAGGGAGGAAAATATGGCGTATGCTTTTAATTAATTATATTATTAATTTCCTTATATTACTAATTGCTTTAGTTATGTGATATATTCTTTGTCCCTTAGTTCTTATCTATTAGTTGAAATTCAATTTTCCCAAGGAAATGTCTTATTATCCAAATTATGTCGTTGTATCCTTTAGATGTATACATACTATTAATTCAAACACACACACAAACACACACATATATATATACACATATATGCATATATACACATTATTTCTTCATACATACTCCGTTTTCAACATATTATATTCGAAAACACACTAGAATTTCATCACGAATCTAAATACAATAGTTTCATGAACAAATTCCTTTTTGTCCAAAATTCTTGTTTTTCCACCATTTTATATTTATTGTTTATTTGATTTATTAAATCTCTTAGTTTATATAGTATATTTTTATGGGGTGTTACAACAATAGTATTATATCCCCTTTACATATTCCCTTGCTACCTATATGTTTATTTAAAATTATTTGTATATAATAAGAGTGGATTAGTGTATGAATACACATACATGTTAGAAAATCATATAGGATTTGAAATCTAAAATTATCAATATCGAGTTTAGTTTTAACTAAAATATGCTTGAGATTGCATGTGACATTTATTAAGAAAGAACCATCTTGTGATTTCAAAATAGAGAAATACATGTATGTTACCATAGACACATATACATCATATATACATGTAGATTGCATACATCCAGACATATGATTATATTTAATAAATATTTTAGATTTGGAACAATCGTTTACGTATAAACATGTGAGAATTGAAAATAAATAATAAGCAATATATATAGCAATTTGCAACGACCCGGGGAATTTGCGACCTTGGTAATCGACATAAACTCAATGTCGACTATCCAAGCAACAGAAATACCAGATAGTTAATAGAAAGAAGTCAGAGGGTGAGAATAGATAAGAAATAAAATTAGAATAGAAAAAGGAGAAGAACAGAACAACGGAATCAGAGTAACACGAATCTCACAGCGGAACGAATATAATATAGTATACAACATAACTTTGAAATAAAAATCTGCCATTTGTATATACATAGCATCCTTAGAGTATAACACTTACATCACAGCGGAAATAAACAATAGCTAGAAAATAATACTGAAGCCTCCTGCTCCAAGCTCCACCTAGTGTATCTGTAAATCCTGACTACTTGACTGCCCATACAAAATTGGGCACCCAAGATTTTAGGGAAAACAAAACAAAATAAACTCTGGGTCAGTCATGGGACTGGTGTGAGTAAACAATTTAAACAATTTGAGAAAATAAATGATATCTCATAAGACCATGTCGTATAACATGGAACGGGTTTCTCCCTTATGAGAATCCAAAACTCTTGATTTAACTTTCAAATCTTTTTGAAAGAAACTATAATCTTTATATCAAAACTCATTTGATATTATAATAGTGTCTATCAATCACAACTAAATAATCATCTAGTAGAACGCTTTCATCTTACGTTCCACATACATAATATATAATCAAAAATCGTGGGCACTTATTGGGTATGAATTCCAACTGGCAAGGTATGGGAGCACCTTCCGACAATGTATCTCTATATAGGAATACACCGGGTTCAACAAGAACATCTTGCAACCCAGGCTAAACATGACTGGTCACACGTTTCGCTTGAGTGTACCAAATGTATTATCACCAATGGTTGGGATCAGCAACTGTTTCACGAAAGGGACAACATCGAAATAGATTATAGAAGTAAATGGAATTTCTCTAGATTAGGTGACAATACACCCTAATTGGCAGCTAACCACTTAGCCATGTGACCTACCCGATTTTATACCATTTTTCGGTTGTGAGGCTAGAGGCTATAATGTATAGATCACACTTTTATTTTCTTTGAATGCCACATCGTCGTACCCGCGAAATCACAAATTGATTCCCCCAAAAATACTACAGGTATACAGCTAAGAGAAATGAATTCTCCGCCACCAAATGTAAATAAGTTTGAAGAGATCAACTTACGCAATCTATTAATTATACTCTGTCAGACATTCTTCCATACAGGTTGTCCTGGGACTAGACAAACCGAAGGCACTATTCTGTAAATCCGTCTTAGGCAATTTCTACCTAGGATCGCCAGAACAGCCCTTGCACAACTTCATCTTCAATTATCTTCATCATATTTGATTCGCAACGCTAATGCCCATACAGAGTGGATTTTCAGATAACGAACCCGATCTTGGTCTCTTCGTATTGATGACGGAAAAATGGTCAAAATTTGATAGTCAGTTATTTAACCATCAAAGAAAAATATGCATACACACAACGATCCAATTTCCAAATGGAAATCTTACCTAGAAAATCTTCAATCACCACAGATCCCTTTTAATTTAATTTGTCATTCAATTATCCATTTCCCTATTCCTGCTTCCATATATTCGTAAATGCTTATTTTATAAATTTATAAAATATACGTTATTAATCATTGGAAAACATTCCCATATTTACTCTCATTTCTATTTTTTTATTAGAAAACATTTCTGATTCTTATTTGGAAAACATTTCCAAAACTCCTTCATTGGATTTAAATAGATGTTTAAATAAAACATCACTATGCCAACTCAAACCATTACACTCATTAACTAAATTCGCTTAACCAACCTTCACTGTCGAACATTAACCATTCCTTAGTTAAAAATGAAGTTAGTCAAGTGGGGGTATAACTACCTCTCCGACCTTAACTGAACAACATTTCTAACCTTGAAATAGAAAAAGTTCACCTTTTAAATCTTTAACAAACTTCCTTACGTAACTCTCGGATTCTATTTACGAATCCACTTCTTTTACAGAAATCATTTGATTATAACAATAGTGTTAATCCCATGCTTCCGAAATATAATGACTTAAATATAACTTTTATTTATTAATTTGGATAAATAAACAAACAACTAATTTATTAATAAATAAATAAATCTTGATTAAAATAAGAAGTGAATAGTACTTTCCCGAATTCGATAAAATCGAATTTCAATGTATAATTCTCTCTCGAATAATCTCTGTTCGATAACTCTCTTTCGAATAAACTCTATTCGGAAACTCCTTTCTTTGAATAAACTATATCTGATAATCTCTCTTTCGAATAAACTATATTCGATAGTCTTACTTTGAATAACTATATTCGATAACTCTTTTCTTCGAATAAACTATATTCGATAATCTCTCTTTCGAATAAACTATATTCGATAATCTTTCTTCGAATAACTATATTCGATAACTCTTTTCTTCGAATAAACTATATTCGATAATCTCTCTTTCGAATAAACTATATTCAATAATCTTACTTCGAATAACTATATTCGGTAACTTTTTTCTTCGAATAAACTATATTTGGTAATCTCTCTTCGAATAACTATATTCGATTAACTCTATTCAAATAACTAATATTCGACTAACTCTAATTCGATTAACTATATTCGATTAACTCTATTCGATTAACTAATATTCAATCAACTCTATTCGAATAACTAATATTTGGTTAACTCTAATTCGATTAACTCTATTAGATTAACTCTTATTCGATTAACTAATATTCGATTAACTCTATTCGAATAACTAATGTTCGATTAACTCTATTCGAATAACTATTATTCGAGTAACTAATATTCGAATAACTAATTTTATTTCAACCCTATTTCCTATCTTATTCAAATCCCCATTTGAATTCCTATTTCAAATCCCAATTTTCCTTATAAATGCTTTAATTTATAAAATATTCATTTTAATCCATTATTCACATCGAATGTGAAAAATATTTCTTTTATATAATCCATTAAGTTTGATTTCGTGTTTTAAAATAATATCCCATTTCTAAATTCTATTTATACTTCTAGTTATAGAATTATTCATACGAAATCTCCTTTTTATTTCTAACACTTAAATCTCAATTATAATTCCCTTTATAAATGATGAGTTCACACTATATTTAAAATATCAGTGTCAAAACCGATTTCTACTTTTTTATATAAATTCAGACTTATATATTCCATTTATCACATGATAAATATTTTATTTAATTTATAAAACATTATTTATAAATTAATCTTCTCAATTTATATGTTAAAAATAGATTTCTATTAAATATTTACTTTAAATAATACTCTTTTTATAAAATTCTATTCATTTTCCAAATATTTCCTTTTATAATTCTATTTACTTTCCAAATAAATATAATATTCCTTTTATAATTATATTTATTTTCCAAATAAATATTCCATTTTTAATTATATCTATTTTATAAAATATTTCCTTTTATATAATTCTATTCATTTTATAAATAAATATTCCTTTTATATTTCTAAATAAATATTCCTTTTATAAAATCCTTTGATTTTATAAATATTTTCTTTTATAAAATCCTTTGATTTTATAAATATATTATTTTCAATATACACTTTGAAAACTCCCATTTTACGTCCCAGTATTACTTATGGTATTTTAGAAATACCAAATCACAGTGCCAGTGTCATCCACACATACAAAATCTATCACAGAAAATATATCACATCATGTATCACAATATGTGAAAATAAACAGTAATATATTTGAGGAATCCAGTTGGATCCGTCCAACCTGCTTTCCTGCATCCACAGATGTTAAACAATATAAATAACATTGATTTCATTTCAATATGAAATATTCTGATAAACAGAATTAATATTTGATTAACGATATATATATATACACATATATAATTTCAACCATTAAATCAGCAATTCAACCAAACATTCATCACACAGCAATCAATCATCATTTATCAATACTAGATTATATTTATAAAAATATAAACTGGCAGAGTTAATGAGTTTTACTCACATTGGACGTTCATCGATAAATAACGATAACTGTCAGTTGATTCAGACAGACGATTTATTTTGCAATAAATTGTAATGAGCTCCAATTTACTCCCAGTCAGTTCCATTGTGTAGTCACCGTCCATACGATCCCAACGGATCTTGTTTTGCTGAATTCCGATAAAGTACGGGCAAGATATTCAATTCACAAGCTTTCATATTAATTAAATAAAAATTACTTAATTTATTTGTTTTTAGATTTGGGCTTAACCTTCCAAAATTTGGCCCAACGCCCTCCACCCCGCCATCAACGGTGCTTCCTCCCCAAAATAAATGTCGTGACCTCCTATTGTTAACCACGCCATTAACAGACTTTCCAACGCCTCATTCCTCCTCCCCCTTCACCGAAATTCAAAACTACCATAACCATTTTCCTCCTCATCAAACTCTTGTTCTCCTCCACCCAAAATCACACAACTTGAGCCTCCATCGCAGAACGCGTCTTCAGGTCTTCGAGCTACCCCCTATGAACGACGTGTCATAAAAGATGACCGGATACTCCAAATTTTCCACTGTATGTGCCAAATGATGTGCTAAGCTCATAATCGAACTCTAAATAGAAGATCGACGCCCCAATTCCATAACAATCAAACCCTAGGTTTGCTGTTCCTAAATCCCGCCACCAGTGATAGACGTCGAACCTAATGATAGTGATATTAGATTGAAGAGGATCATAGCCGGAATCCAGAAATATATAGTTGGAGGTTTATAACATTTTGCATGATTTTTAAAGGAATTTAGAAGCTAAAGTATTTAGGTTTATGAAGAAAACTACGGCGCTAAAGCCTTTGACTATGTATAAATTTTCTAGGGTTTAGATAGGATGGTGGTCTATTTATCGATAGGTTTTAATATATATTTTTAATCGAATATTATATTAATTATAATCAATCGTTGTTTACATTCGTCCTTTAAAAATCTGTATAATCTTGTACTATATCCAAATTCGACGAAAATGAACATACAGCTACAGTTCGACGTTACGGGCCTAACGAAACTAGTTTTGTCGAATTCTGAATCCTTTTGCTCATACATCATATTTTTAAAGTCATTTATTGACTATTTTTCACATTGAAATCCCGTACGGCCACATACTGACTCCAAAAATCAAGAAAATTGAAATCTAACAATAATTTAATATTCCGAATCCAACAAAATTGGTTTCGTCAAAAACAGAGGTTGTTTGCAAAAATGATTGTTTTTAATGCATTGAATAAACCCTTTTAAATATTAATATATTTAAAAATAATTAAATTTAATGTTTATAAATTAATATCATTGTACATATTCACAATAGAATATCATATAGCTCCAAAATATTCCTATCTGAATTTATAACTCGACATTTCAAATCCAGATTAAATCAGTATTCAATTTATATAAAAATCCATTTATAATATAAATAAATCATTATAAATTATAAAGGAATTCCATTGCGACTTTTCAAAAATTTCATTTGGACATAACTCAAAATCTACACGATTGAATCTCGATTTTTCTCTTCCTTTAGAAAAATATACTTCACTAGCCCTGAACGATTCTTGTTTCACAGAAATCCAGCTTAAAACGGATTATGTATATTTGTTTAAAGTTTGAACCGCCACATTACGAGTAGCCACGCCATTTCGGGCTCGATTATATTTTTAATATGAATTATACATTCAACTGACATTTATAAATAAATTCATTAATATAATTCAATTCTAAACTGAATTATATATTCTAAATTGTCCAATTCTCACAATATTGCCATTTCAGTTCTTTCTGATTATTTTGGAATTAAATATATTATTTAATTATTATATTAATTAAATATTCACTATTATTTAATAAATTAACCATTTAAATCTCTAAATCACTATTTAAATAATTAAATAAATTAATTATTGTATCGCTAAAAATACGGGTCGTTACATTCTTCCCCCTTAAAATAATTTCGTCCTCGAAATTGCTAAGGTAGAAAGCAAACCCTATTAACTAGGTTAAATTTTTTTGTTTACTTCTAAAATTTCAATTTCTAACTAAACCAATTCAATTTCAATTAAATTATTAATTTATTCTTACCAACTAAAATTTTCAAAAATCCTGAAAATTTTCTAACACCTTAAATTTTCGAAAAATTTCGCCAGCACCTCCTTTGTACTGGTCAACAACTACAGCTCGCCTCTCTAGGCCTTCTCTAATCCAAAAGAAAATCAAACAACCAAGCAGCTCGCTAATTCGGCTCATTAAAATCTCATGCCTAATATAAAATATAAACTTGTACCTTTTTGTCGGGCATATCAATATATGCTTCCATCTGCTACCAATTCAGCATATACCAATATCATTCCAATCAAATCCAATCAATTTTATCCTTAACCCCAATCATTCGCTTATACCTAAATTGAATTTCATTTCAAACTCGAGTTCCATTCTCGATTCCAAACTCTTAACTCACCAATCCAATTTACTTAACCTTGCTAATTTCCATTACGACATTCCATTAACTAATTAATTCTTGTAATCAATTATCTTAATCTCAAAATCCAAAATCTGACTTTTATTCCAAAAATCAATCCATTTCACCTCACGTAGGTCCAGTCATATTCAAGAATCCAATTTTCGTTGATATCATTCTATTTCAATTCAATTTCCACTTAATTGGTTTTAATTAAATTTCAATTTTCTTTCACAAATCCTTTTTTAAATTATTTTTAATTCGAACAATCTCTTCCTGGGAGTTTTAAACAAATTAACCTTTTTAAAAATCAAATATTCCCTTTTGGAATCAAAACAACTTGTTTTCTCAAAACATTTCCAAAAACAAAATTTTTGGTAATAATCCATCACTTAGTAATTTGAAAATGAACATCGATGATGTCGGGATCGTCATCAGAGTTATTTCCCAGCGATCGAAGTGAGTTCAATGCTATATCACTTTCAAAACCATTTCTAACCATTTCCATTTTGGAATACATTCAAAATGTTATTCACAATGCTTGTAAACAATTTAAAATCTCCCAGGATTTTAAAATTCTCATATATTAATTCCAAATCCATCTACAAACACCTTTTCAAATTTCAAGGGTTTTAATTTCAGAGTTGATTTAAATTCAAATTTAATTCATTTCGTAACACTTATACGAATTTTGATTAGCTATTTACATAACCGTTTCAATTATAATCTTATCTGATTATAATAACAACCAATATATCCAATATATTATAATAATTACAATATAAATCCTTTATATCAAAATATAATTTGGGTAAAATTATTTCATTAACCCTCTTTGCAAAACATGCAATGTCGGTTCATCATATTCTAGTGTTTATAAATCCCTACCGATATAGTGGATCAAACTGATCGACCAAAATTCATAAACTACTCAACCAATAATCTCCACAATATAAAACAATTTTTATATCAAATAACAAATACGCGCTCATATATTGTAATGGCCTGAATTTCCATACCCTTTGAGTTGACTAATAACACCACACGTCCAACCCAAATGACACAGAAATACGAATCATTAGTAAAAAGAAGTTAGAGGATGAGGAATAGAAAGAAAGAAAAGTTAGAATAGAAGAAAAACGAAGAACACAAATCTCACAGCGGAATGAATAAAATATATTAAATAACATAACTTTTGAAATACAAATCGGTAACTGTATATACATACCATTATCAGGGCACAACAGTTATTCCTAGAACAGTCATAAACACTTGTTTCCAGATACAACATAGTACACAGCAGAAATATGATAGTCTATAGCTAACTGGTGAAGCCTCCTGCTTCCAGATCTTCCAAGTAAATCTGAAAAATCCCGACTACTTGACTGCCCGTACAAATTTGGGCACCTAAGAGTTTAGGGAAAACAAAAACAAAATAAACTCTGGGTCAATCATGGGACTGGAATGAGTAAACTCCAATCATTTGTTTAACTTTAAAAATCCTTTCGAAAGAAATGATAATCGTAAGACCGATCCACACATAAACACGGATGGTTTTTACCTTATGATAACCCAAAATATTTTTGATATCAAATCAAGTGATATTATAATAATGTCTACATCAAATAAATAGAATCTAGTAGAATGCTTGCATCTCACGCTCCATATATGATATAAAACCAAAAACCGCAGGGCGCTTATTGGAGATTGGATTTCCAACATGACAAGGTATGGAACCACCTTCCGATAGTGTATCTCTAGAGGGGAATACACTGGGTTCAACAAGAACATCTTGCAACCCGACCCACACATGACCGACCACTCATTTCGCTTGAGTGTATCAAATATATATCACCAACAGTTGGGATCAGCAACCGTTTTTCGAATGGGACAGCATCGAATAGAATAAGGAATTAAATGAATTTTTCTAAATAGGTGATAATACACCCTAATGGGAGCGACCCACATAGCCATGCTGCCTGCCCGATTTTTGTCATTTCCCGGTTGTTGAGGCCTGAGGCTACGGTTACTTATATTTCATTGATAGCATAATCACTTTGAATGCCACATTGTCAGATCCGTTAATCACTAATTGATTGTACAAATATATTCTGGATATTATGCTAAGAGAATAAATCCTCCACCACCATATATATTTATAAAGACCAACATATTCGATCATTGGAAATACTTTGCAGACATTCATCCATACACGTTCGTTCATGGATTGAACGAAACCAAAGGCACAATTTCCATTAATAGAAAAAGCCCTTGCACTTTACTCCGTCTTCGATTATCTTTAAATAATCTGATTCGCAACGTTACTGCCAATACGAAGTGGTTCACGGATAATAATCCAACCGGTCTCTCCATATTGACAACGATATTGGCAAACACTTCGATAGTCGGTTATTTAACCATCAAAGAAAACAAAAATTCATTCAACGCATCAAACAAATCACTGGGCCATTTAATTGATATTTCATCCATTAATTAAATCACTACTCCATTTCCTTATCAATATTTGTTAACCAAATCTTTTCAGCAATCATCTTGGCCTTTTACATTATTTGGAAGACATATCCATATGTTGCCTTCTTTTATTTTCTATACGTAGAAAATATCTTTTATTTATAATTGGAAAACATTCCAATTACTTATCTCTTTCATGCCCGTTCATTTCTACACTCGGGAAATATTTATTAATTATATTTCCAAAATTCCACTTCTTTGGGTTAAAACGAATGTTGTATAAAACATTGTTACAACAACCCAAAAGATTTCATTCAACTAAATTTCTTTAAACATCTCTCTTTGAGACTGAATCTTGTTATTTATCGGTTAATAATGGAATCAATCAGGTTGGGGTATAACTACCTCTCAGACCTTGACTGAAAACATAATTAACTTCAAAACAGACAAGACCACTTACCTCGAATAAACAACACCATAAAAACCAATTATTCATTTTAAAAGCATGTATATGGTTCGCTTTCTATTTTTAACAAATTTAATTTATAGATTTCCTTTTTGTTTACAATATTCTATTTTTAATTTCGTTTCCTTATCGAATTCTATATTTATCGATACATTGATTTCTAGTTATCCAATTTTCTTAAAAATATTCTAACTCCTTAAATTTACAGAAAATTTTGCCATAACTTCCTTTGTACCTGTCGATAGTTCAAACCTCAACTTGCCTCTCTAGGCCCTTTCCATTCGAAAAGAAAAACAAAAAGCCAAGTGGCTTGCCGATTTGGCGCATAAAATCTCATATGGAATTTAAACGTGTACCTTTTTGTCCGGCACTAAATTTATAACTTCATTCTCTTCATCCCATACCTGTTAACACATATGCATCCATTAATTTATTTCAACTCAGTCTAGTCATTTTAACTCGATTCGTTAATTTACTCTTTAATCGGCTCTTTTGCCCATTTCATCTTTTTAATTGAACATATCAGTTCTGGGTATGTTTTTAATTTACTTAAAACAAAATCTAATTCCATTTTCAACTCGAGTTTCATATTCAATTTCTTAAACCTCATTTACTTATCCAACGCCCAATTTCGATTCAAAATTCCATTTACTAATTATTCTTCAAATTAGTCGATTCTATTCAATAATTAAAAATCTGATTTTTGATTCAAAAATCATATTCATATACACAACTTGAGTTCATATTTATTTTACAACTCATGTCTGGATTTTTCTGATGGAAATTCGGATTTTATTTACTTAAAATTCCATTATTTATTTAAATAAACTGTTATGGTTTTATAATGGTTATGGCGCTACTTTTCTAAAAATTTGATTTTGACATAACTCAAAATCTATACGACGAAATCCAGATTTTTCTCTTTCATTAGAAAATTTTTATCATATTGGTCCTGACGATTCTTGTTTCAAAGAATTCCGACTTAAACTGAGTTCTATTCACTCATTTGAAGTTCGAAACGCCAAATTACGAACTATCGCGCTGTGGCGAGTTCGTTTTATTTATATATATATAAACGTTTAAACTTCATTTATAATAAATTCAACTCCATTCTGATATATTTTTAATATATATCAAATCAGTTTCCCAATTCAACATAATATTTTTTTATTATTTATAATTGTCGATTTTTCCTTACTCAGTAATATATTTATTTATACTTCGATCTTCTATATTTGATTCCAATTCCTTTTATAAATAAATTATTTATAAAATTTGATATAACCGGATTTCGATTATAAACCCGTTGAATTTTTCTCAATTCAGCTTATATTCCGAATTCCGAAATATAATCAATCGTTTTGTTTCAAACCATTTCCCGACCTACTTTTAAATTCCTATTTGAATTTAAATGGTTTAAATTATCCAAATGATAAATTTATTTCACCAAATTTATAAAACTATTTATAAATTCAACTTCCTTGTTTCATATATTTAAACAAGTTCCCTTTTCAAATTTCTATTTGAAACTCCATCCCTTTGATATTCCGAATTGCGGAATAAAAACCGTTGTTACCTTTCGAATGACTTCAAATTCTATTTTTAAACTCATATTTGAATTTAAATATTTAGATTATCTCTTGATAATTATTTCATTATATTTATAAACACCATTTTATAAATTTCCTTGTTTTATATTTAAACAAGTCTATTTAGAAATCTATTTAAAACCAAAATCTTATTTTGGAAAATTCTATTTATAATAACTTATATATATATATATAACACCCAATTTATTTTCATATTCAATTTAACTTCTATTTAAATAAATTCGAATTAATCGGATTCAAATCATAAATCCTTACGGATTTATTTTAGTTCAATTTATATTCTGAATATCAGAATAAATTCCGTCGTTTTTTTCTTTAAAACGATTTCCCCATTTCTATTTTTAAATTCACATTTGAATTTAAATATTCAAATTATCTAATGATAATTTTTCCGCTTTATTTATAAACACTGTTTATAATTTCACTTCAAATCTCGTATTATTAATTTATAAACAACGCTTACAAATTCACTACTTGTTTTATGTATTCAAACAAGTTAATATATTTATAGTCCAATTTAAATTCAAATTCTATTTTAGATAAATAGAATTTCCCCTTTAAATTTCAAATATCCTTTTCCCTGATATTTATATATATATCAACATTTTGGCCAAAGTGATATTTATACAATCAAACCACTCATTTATCAATCAACACATCATACATGATAATATATGTGAAAACAAACAAATAATGATATTTTTGAGGAATCCGGTTGGATCCCTCTAACCCGTTTTCCTGCATCAACAGACGTTAGCCAATATAAATAATACCCATCCTGCTTCGAGGCAGGATATCGCGGTATAGAAGGTCATCCACTATCATAGCGTGGGGCATATAGGGTCATCCGCTAATGATACTGCGGGCATCCACTAATGGTACTGCGGGAATCCAACCAATCACCAATATATATATTTATATATATAATAACCACAAACACCAATCCTAAATAACTAATATATATTTTAAATAGCCACAATAATATTTCAGTGCATGCACTCAACCAATAAACAATTATTTTTAACTGAAAGAAATAGTTTTAAATAAAAATTGAGTGAGATTTACTCACCTGATTTTAATTCGTCGAATATCCTGTTAAACTCTGAACTGCATTCAAAGTTAGCTGAATTTCCAATAAGCCCAAAATTTATTCAATACCGCTTCTAGGCGTTGATAATGGTGATATGAGTTAAATGCGACAAACACATTTGATTTGGACCTAATTCTTCTTCTTCTCTATTTGAAGAAACAAATCCCGTAGCATTTGTAGCCTGTAGCCTTGGTATTCCTTTATCCCTCACTCCCACTTTGTAAGGACCCGTAACTTCCCCGTGAAGGAAAGAGCGGATACTTTGAGAACAACACACAAAAGGACGCAGACGGAAGAACATTTCATTGTTATTACAACAATTCCATCAGATACAAGAATATACAAAGTATAAATGAATAAATTACATTCAACAAATATCAGAGATTTAAATACATCGCAGCGGAAAATATACAAAACACAACTGAAAGTGATAGACGGATACAGAGCTTTCCGAGCATCGTTCCAGCTGTAAACCAGGATCCTGTGAAAATAAATTTGCAAAACCAAAACTACTAGCTGCCCGTGTGGAAAATAGGGGCACCCAGAGTTTAGGTTAAAACAATAAACTCCAGGTCAGTCATGTGACTGGTGTGAGAACTAAAACAGTTATTTCTTTATTTTAAAGTTCGGTAAATCAAGGGACCACGCCGTATAACACGGAACGGGTTTCCTCCCAAGAATACCAGTGCATAAAACAAACAGCGCAATGCTAAATAAAGAAAAATGAAGCAGTTATAAGACCCAGGTCCCATCACACAATGCAACGCAAGCCAGAGGATAGGGTTTTTACCTTATAACAGCCAAAGCATGCTTGATACGTTTAAAACACATTATTTGATACTATTATAAGTGTATAGTGTCAAAACAATTTTCAATCATAAATATCGATCATAGGCGGCATGGGTACCATCTATCATGTCGCCATACTAGTTCTACAATTAAATCCGCAATATCACTTATTGGAAATTGGATTCCGTCATGAGCCGAGGCAAGGGGCAAGCTCCTCTCCGCGTTTGAGACACTCTAGCAAATGTCCCAGGACCCCACTTTGATCCTTGGAATTGGCTGGGCCGGTCCTCTGTTACTTTTGAGGATTAGTTATTCCTGAACACACATTTCCCGGTCCTTACAGACCTATATCCGAGGCGCCTCGCATTCCAACAACCACACAGGTGAAAAGTATATAAATGTCAGGGCTGGTAGGTCACTGACACCACCCAAGCTAGAAAGAAACGTCGTGCTCTCCCAGCGGTCCATCTCCCGTTTTTGACTCATACCGAGGTGTGAGGCTCGCGAATTCACGTTATACACAAAGCTACGCCACACAGGCCGTGCTTCGATCATCAACCACAAGACTTTGCTTTTCAACAGAAGCCTTGATCAATTGCCACTTATGCGTGCCACACTGGCAATTCACTCCATGCGACTGATGTCCATCGATATACAACCTCTGAGCTCGTACGTCTCAGAGAAGGGCGTTAAGAAAGAGAATAAATTCTCCGCCGCCAAACAGATGTATATTTAATAGAGATCAATCAACACAGAATAAAATCCAATGTCAGACACACAATCCATTTACAAGTTCGTTCTGGGTCTGAACGAAAAAGGAGGACCTTTCCTCGCATATCCATCCATCTCCAGGTACGTATGGACGATCACCAACTGATTCCCTCATCCAGGGTGTACAGCCCAATCAAGATCATCAGTAATCACCCAAACGATGTGAAGACTTTCGGTCTTCAACCACCGTCTTCATCTTCGACATCTCGTCGAATCGGTTATTCAGAATGGTTATAAACCCGGCCTTTCTGAATAACCCACGTATATGATAAACAAATGTTACACAAACACCACAAACGCCTCATTCCAATTCAGAATATTCTTTTATTCACGAAATCACATTCTTAGGGAAAGGTTCCCATTAATTTTATCCAAGATAAATTCTTCTAAATTTATTCTATAATCTTCCTTTGGATATCATTTCTAACTAGTCCGGATTAGCGAACCACACCGAAGTAATTATTTGTTTTATTTCCCAATCCCAACCTATATCCCATGGAGAAAACTGGTAATACTCCATATCTAACACCATGGTGTTATCAGTAAAATTAATTACCATTTCACGTTAAAATCTAATTACAGATTTAACTATCGCTTTGGCGCAAAACTGGTGGTACTCCATTCTCGATCATTTTTCAGATTTGATAATTTAAATTATCAATTTACCTTTTAATCTAATTAAAGATTCATTAAAACTCCACTTAGTTTTAATCCTTCCAAAAATCAACATCTTGCCTTTAACTGGGTTAAAGAACCAAGGTCCTCTAAAACACGATTCACGATAAACCCAATTCACATTTGATATTAAATACAAGGCTCTAAATAGAAAATATATTGGCTTATATTCAATATCAAATTCTAAAACCAACATATATTGTATTGGAAATAACGATATTAAATATATCTTTCAAATTCCCATAACAATATCTGTATAGTCACGAAATCCAACATCGAAATATCCCGAAGATAGTTTCGATTCAACTCCAGTCCAATCCACGTATTGGGAATATTGATTATTTTTAAAATCACTTTCAAATTCAATTTATTTATTTCAAAGATAAATTGATTTTAATTCTAGTTCAAAACTAGTTTATTTCGACAAAAAAATATTTTTATCATTTCAAATGTGGAGTTTTTCATCCCAGTTCTTTCCAATTCACATATTATGATTTTACACAAATTATCAATATTTTTAATAATTTTATCAAGGCCCGTACAGTCGAGTTCCATCAACGGCTATCGAACTGCACTTACATCGACCTTTTTCAAATTTGATTTGGACATAATTCCAAATCCAACCGTTAGATTTCAAATTTCTAATATTCAATGGAAAGCTCTTTTCTATACGAACCCAATGGTTCTGGTTTTAGGAGAATCCGACGGTCGGATCTCCCGCAACGTCAATTCGAAGTTAATGGTCGAAATTCATGAACTGCCGCGGCGCGGCGCGTTTTATTCAGGCCATTATATGTATAATATATATATATTATATATATTTCGTCGATTTCCTTTTAAAACGTATTTTTAATTCGTTTTAAATTCGTTTTCAAAACCATTTCAACGCTACAGTCAATTTCAAATCGATTTGATTTCAATTCAATTCGAATTCATTTCGATTTTATTTAATTCGAATTCGAATTCGTTTCAATTCAATTCAAATTCATTTCAAATTGATTTCAATTCAATTTTGGTTCGTTTTAAATTTCATTCAAAACGATTTCAATTCATTTTTAACTCAATTTCAATTTAATTCAATTTGAATTCATTTCTATTTAATTCGAATTCAAATTCACTTTCTATTCAATTTGAATTCAAATTCACTTCTATTCAATTCGAATCAAATTCATTTTCTATTCGATTCGAATTCATTTCAAATTGATTCAATAAAATTTCAATTTGAATTTTAATCTAATTTAATTTGAATTTCATTTCAAAATATTAATTTTGAAATCACTTTTCAATATTCATTGTAAAACGAATAAAATCGATATAAATATCGTTCGCGTCAAAATAACGAATCTCTAATCAACACGGCTTTATATATTTCAATAAATTCGTTATTCTATTCAACAAATGAATATATATATATATTCCATTCAACACATGAATAATTTCAACTCAGGAACATCGTCAACACATGACTATTTTTATATATTCAACACATGAATTTTCTCTTATAATACTCATTATTTTCCCTATTGGAATGAGTCCTAATCAATCACCATATAATGTTAATTATATGGATTCCACACAACACATGTATGTAATAGAAATGACAAACAATCAACCATCATCCAACGTGCACTACACAACTGTATAAGCATCAAATATAAATAATCAACACTTACGCAGTCCGTCGACCCATCGATCGACATACAATTAATTAATTGGGATTAGTGTACTCAAATATCATCCCAACACCCGTGTGGGGTTTCAAATCAACAAACACAGATTTTTATTTGTGCAGTTGGGCGATGTGTAAAATTTATCGACCCAATCAATATCAGTCAAATCAGTGTATATAAACAAATCGGCCGATTTGTTTATAACTATTCCTTTATTCACATTCACGTTAAAAATTATATTTTTAACGATAATTAGTTTATTTCAACCATCTACAATTTATTATCGATTTCACATCAACAACACAACCAAATTTCACAACACATCAATCAAACAAACAAGCCATCCATGGTCTGTGGATGACGGGTGTCGGGTGCTGCTAAGCACCGTCTGCATCCTAGTATATAAATATAACTAGAAAAAGAAATTTTGAGTGAGAAGTTCTCACCGATAGCTATCCCAACTCCACGACACTTCATTTATAAGAATCTTCGTCGTTCTCGCCTTTTTTTCACTTTCGTCGCCCGTAGTCACTACATGTATATAAATCATATTTTTACTTCGCTATTCAATATATAAAAATCAAAATTTTACTTTGCTATTCAATATATAAAAATTGAATTTTTACTTTTCTATTCAATATATAAAAATTGAATTTTAACCTTGCTATTCAATATATAAAAATTGAATTTTTACTTCGCTATTCAATATATAAAAATCGAATTTTTTACACCGCTATTCAATATATAAAAATCGAATTTTTACTTTGCTATTCAATATATAAAAAAAATCCCATTTTTACACCTCTACTATATAGATAAAAATTCTATTTTTACATCGCTATCATATAGATTAAAATTCTATTTTTACAACGCTACTATATAGAGATTTCGCCTTTTCAAATTTAAAAATCTAATCTTTTCATTTATAAAAATCTCGTCTTTTCAAATAAAGGTTTGCCTTTCTATAATATAAAAATTATATTTTTCTCGAAGTAAAAATCATATTTTTACTTCACTACTCATCTCAAAATATCGTCTTTTCATATCTAAAAATATCGTCTTTTCATATTTAAAAATATCGTCTTTTCATATTTAAAAATATCGTCTTTTCATATTTAAAAATATCGTCTTTTCATATTTAAAAATATTGTCTTATAAAAATCAATCTTTATTTTGCTACACATATAAAGATGCTATTTTTAATATTCCTATCATGTAAAAATTATATTTTTACTTCTCTACATAAACAAAAATCATATTTTTACATCTTTTATATAGTAAAGATTATATTTTTAATACTTTAAAAATATAAAAATCATATTTTTACTTCTATAAAATAAATTAAAAACTGAAAAAAACTCACATTGGTTGAAAGGGGTTCGCTAAAGCGTCGGAGAGGCACGGGGACTAAATAGCAAGCTTGGAACTCGATAAAAATTGTGTCTTTGGCCAAGAAAGGGGGTTCAGGTGGTTGGAGGAGGTGGTGGCCGTGTGGGTCGCGCAGCACTCGAGGTGGCGGCGACAGTTGCGTTCCAAGCGGAGGAGGGGGCTGGGGGTCCCACGACGGCGTGGGTCTTCGCGTCAGGGGGGAGCGATTGGAGAAGAAGGTCAGGGGAAGGAGAAGGGGAGGAGGAATGCGCTAGGCCAGGCGGCGGTGGCTGCCTGCCTTGGGGCGTGCGACGGTCGGTGGAGCGAGGCTCTGCCTCCTTCGTTCGATTTTTTTTCAATTCTGAATCGGGTTTGGCGGAAATGGGGGGGGCCAACGGTTTTGAAGGGGAAGGAGAGAGGAAAGGAAGAGATTTTTAATTTTTAATTATTTTAATTATGAAAAAGTTGACTTTTACATACGACCTCTAAACGAGGCCCACCGCCTGTCGTCCATAACGTATTACCCCCATTCCGAACACAATGGGATATGTATCGCAAGCTGATTTGATCGTTTCGATCAGTTTCCGTTAAAATCAACATATAACTCTATATATTGACTTTAAACGCGCATTTCAATTTACTGGGGTCACATACTAACTCAAAAAATTGCAGAAAAATATTTTCTAGCTTCGTATTGACGATACGGTCCTAACAAAACTAGTTTCGTCGAATTCTGAGATCGTTGGAAAAATGGTCATGTTCCAGTCGATTAAAATCAACTGAAACTGGTCAAACGCGTTTTCCTTTGCCACGCTCACATATTGATTCAGAAAATTATGAAATTTGAAACCTAGCCATAATTTGACATCACAGACCCAACAAAAGTGGTTTCGTCGAAATCCGAGGTCGTTTGCAAAATTCCCATTTTTAAGGGCCTGAATTCCATAGCGACTATTCAGAATTTTCAACTGGACATATCTTTTGATTCCCGCTATGAAATCTCAATTTTTCGGATTCGTTGGAAAGATATTATCAATTAAATCCTATTATTTTTGGTCTCACTAAAATCCGGATTGTTTTGCACCCGGTACATTCAATTGAAGTTTGAAATCGAATTATCGAACTACCGCGCCATTTTCAATTCTATTTATAATTATATATAAATATTATATTCTAACGACGACGTATATAATATATGCGTCGAAATCTATTCAAAATAAATTTCTCGTCGATATTATTTAAAATAATTCATTTTAAATGTTCAAAATTCGCTAAAATTGCCAAAAATAAATAAATTAAACTAGCCCAGATTTTCGGGTTATTACACACTTCTTAGCGAAACTAAAAATTGAAAATATTGTTGAACTCCTTATATTATTATATTGTCGACTTCTTGCTATTGTACGTACAAACCATGGCTTCGCTTCCCAATATAGAAATTGTGCGATGGGAAAAATGGACAGAGCCTTCCCCTTAGCAACAACAACGCACCAGACTTCATTACCTAAATTAAGAAATCGAATCCGCCACCTGGAATTTCAACCACCGGAGTCCCCTTGTTGACTACAAAACTGCCCTCCTTGCTATCACAAACTCGCAGCACCCTTGACATCCATCCCGCAACCCTAGGCTTGTTGTCGTCCCCAATCTGAACGTTGCTGCATCCTAGAGATCGAAACACTCACTGGCCTTCCTAACGCAACCCCAAGTTTAACCCTGGCTTCACGCTGAACCTCGCAGTGTCTCCCCATATCACGACTTCGCCCCCTTCGCTCCAAAATCGAACTCCGATCTCCCACTTTTAAACGCGACATCGAAATCATGGCTTACTGTCGAACTAGCGAATAAGCAAGTTTTGAATCACCCCATGTTACCACGCCTTCAAAATGCAGTTCGAGATGATTTATGAAAGGAGACTTGTTGGTTTTGGCACTTTGATTTCTTGAGGAAAGGGATAACTCGCGATTTTCCTTTTGAGGCCTTTGATTTTGATTTCAGAATTTTTATGGGAAGGAAACGATCGCTTTTAGTTTTTTCTGTTGAAATAGATTAGTGAAAGGGGGATTGCGTATTTAAAGAGGAGAAGGAGACACGTTTTTAATGTGTGGTCGGCCAAAGTACATGGCAATATTTTTTTAAAGGATTTAAAAAGATTTCGATTTTGATTTTAAATATAATTTAATTTAATTTGATATAAAGAGATATTTATTCTTTTTAGATGGATATCGATTTGATTTCGAGCTTATCCACAATCAAATATCTCGGGGTCCATTAATATAAATCACGAACCACTATTCTAGCGTACCGACCGACATTTCAATATAATAACCCTATTCTGAACTCAACAGTAAATATTCAGAAATTTTATTTCAACATATATACCATATTAAATTAACATAATTTAATTTAATTTCGAAAACCACGAATTCTTTGATAATAAATTATTATTTATTGTCGTATATATCAAATAAAATTCCTACTTAATCTCTGAATCATTTTGATTCAATTTTTAACTTCTATTTCAATTATATTTTGAATTACAATAATTCGATATATTCCAAATTAAATTATATTCGATTATTAAATCGACAACTTAGTACAAAAATTAATTTATATTATCAACTATATATTTAAAACCATATTAAATATTTAAAATTAATCAACCAAAAATCCGGGTCGTTGCATTCTTCCCCCCTTAAAAGAATTTCGTCCCCAAAATTACTAAGGTAGGAAAAATGGTACAAACCCATTAACTTTCAAAATCCACTTATGCTGAAACTCAACTCTTCATATTCCAACAACTTTAATTCTACCAAAACTTTTGGTTTCCATTTACATAACACATCATATGTGCTCACATTCATTTAATTTGAATGATTTACAATCAATTCATATTCCATTCAAATTGATTTTTGATCAATTTATTCATTTCGATCCATTTAACTTGCTTAAGTTAAATTTAATTCTAGAATTCAAATTCCTGGGTTTTCATTTCAAATCCCCTTTGAAATCACATAAATATATACATATATTTATAACTCATCACAAATTCAAAACATTTGAATTTTCAAACCCAGCTTGTTTTCTTTCATACAAATATAAATCAAAAACTTTTCTAAGGTAGCAATCCATCACTTTGAAACTCGAAAATGAATACTGATGATGCTGTAGTCATCATCAGAATTATTTTCCAGCCACTGAAGTGAGTTCAGTGATTTATCACTTTCAAAATCCATTCAAAATAATTTACATTTAAAAATCCTTTTAAAACAAAGCTATATTATTCTAATATACTTTTGAAAATATTTTTCCAAACACTCAGGATTTTAAATTCTTAGTTCTGATTTGAATTAAATTTTTAGTTCATCTTATTTGTATATTCCATTGGATTTTAAATTCTTAGTTCTGATTTGAATTAAATTTTTAGTTCATCTTATTTGTATATTCCATTCTTATACAAATTTTTTTTGGTTATAAATAGCCATTTCAATTCTATAATCTCATTTGATTATAATTATAACAACCGCACATCCATATATTACTATAATTTTAGAAAATTATTCCTTCTATATCAAAATAGAATTTTGGGTAAAATTGTTTCATTTACCCATTTTAAAACAATATCACGTCGAATTTCTCTGTTCAAGTGTTTAGAAATTCTTATCGACTTCGTGGCGTCCCACGATTCGATCAAAATTCATAATCCCACGATTCGATCAAAATTCATAAACCACTCAACAAACTAGCCAACACAACATAAAAAAACTTTATATCAATTAACAAATACGCTCTCTCGTATATATATACTCAACTCATTCTAGGGTACTACTGACCCTATCTCTAATGAACACAACCCCACTGAAGCCAAGGTATTCACTCAACCTAAGCTCTTATACCAACTGTAATGGCCCGAATTGCCATACCCTTTGAGTTGACTAACAACACCGCACGTCCAACCCAAATGACACAGAATTACGAATCATTAGTAAAAAGAAGTTAGAGGATGAAGAATAGAAAGAAAGAAAAGTTAGAATAGAAGAAAAAGGAAGAACACAAATCTCACAGCAGAACGAATAAAATATATTAAATAACATAACTTTTGAAATACAAATCAGTAACTATATATACATACCATTATCAGAGCACAACAGTTATTCTTGGAACAGTCATAAACACATGTTTCCAGAAACAACATAGTACACAGCAAAAATATGATAGTCTATAGCTAACTGGTGAAGCCTCCTACTTCCAGCTCTTCCAAGTAAATCTGAAAAATCCCGACTACTTGACTGCCTGTACAAATTTGGCCACCCAAGAGTTTAGGGAAAACTAAAAAAAAAACTCTAGGTCAGTCATGGGACTGGTATGAGTAAACTCCAATAATTTGTTTAACTTTAAAAATCCTTTCGAAAGAAATGATAATCGTAAGACCGATCCACACATAAACACGGATGATTTTTACCTTACGATAACCCAAAATATTTTTGATATCAAATCTAGTGAAACTGTAATAATGTCTACATCAAATAAACAGAGTCTAGCGGAACGCTTGCATCTCATGCTCCATATATAATATAAAACCAAAAACCGCAGGGCGCTTATTAGAGATTGGATTTAAAACATGACAAGGTATGGAACCACCTTCCGATAGTGTATCTCTAGAGGGCAATACACTGGGTTCAACAAGAACATCTTGCAATCCGGCCCACGCATGACTGACCACTAATTTCGCTTGAGGGTATCGAATGTATATCACCAACGGTTGGGATCAGCAAGCTTTTACCGAATGGGACTACATCGAATAGAATAAGGAATTAATTGAATTTCTCTAGATAGGTGATAATACACCCTAATGGGAGCGACCCACATAGCCATGCTGCCTGCCCGATTTTTGTCATTTCCCGGTTGTTGAGGCCTGAGGCTTTGAATGCCACATTGTCAGATCCGTTAATCACTAATTGATTGTACAAATATATTCTGGATATTATGCTAAGAGAATAAATGCTCCGCCACCATATATATTTATACAGACCAACATATTCGATCATTGGAAATACTTTGTCAGACATTCGTCCATATACGTTCGTTCTGGGAATGAAAGAAACTGAAGGCACAATTTCCATTAATAGAAAAAGCCCTTGCACTTTACTCCATCTTCGATTATCTTTATATGTTCTGATTCGCAACATTACTGCCAATACGGAGTGGTTCACGGATAATAATCCAACCAGTCTCTCCATATTGACAACGATATTGGCAAACACTTCGATAGTTGGTTATTTAACAATCGCAGAAAACAAACATTCATCCAAAGCATCAAACAAATCATTGGGCCATTTAATCGATATTTCATTCATTAATTAAATCACTACTCCATTTCCTTATCAATATTTGTTAACCAAATCTTTTCAACAATCATCATGGCCTTTTACATTATTTGGAAAACATATCCATATATCGCATTCTTCTATTTTCTATACGTAGAAAATATCTTCTATTTATAATTGGAAAATATTCCAATTACTTATCTCTTTCATGCCGTTCATTTCTACAATCAAGAAATATTTATTTATTATATTTCCACAATTCCACTTCTTTGGGTTAAAACGAATGTTGTATAAAACATTGTTACAACAACCCAAAAGATTTCATTCAACTAAATTTCTTTAAGTATCTCTCTTCGAGACTGAATATTGTTACTTATCGGTTAATAATGGAATCAATCAAGTTGGGGTATAACTACCTCTCAGACCTTGACTGAAAACATCATTAACTTCAAAACAGACAAGACCATTTACCTCGAATAAACAACACCATAAAAACCTATTATTTGTTTTAAAAACATGTATATGGTTCGCTTTATATTTTTAACTAGTCTAATTTATAGATTTCCTTTTTGTTTACAATATTCTATTTTTAATTTCGTTACCTTATCGAATTCTATATATATCGATACATTGATTTCTAGTTGTAACGACCCGTGTTCTACACATCATAGGATTGTAGAATATTTATTTCTTTCCCGTGTGAAGTTGTATGGTCATGTAATTTTGGGAAACATTTATTAGAGTCATTTCCCTTGTTCATGATTTTTGTCGATTTTTAAATGACCATTTTGCCCCTAGTCAGTACTGTTTTGGCCATAACTTTTGATAGGGAAGGAATTTTGACCTGAAACCACTTCCATTAGATTCGTTTGATGGTTTCTCTTTCCGTAGAGTGGTCATAATAGCCAAACGGACTTACCGTTTGGGAGATATGGCTGAAACAAGGTTTGGAGGGTGAAAAACTGCATAATTGGGCTAAACCGGATAGTTAGCAATTGGGCCCATAAGGGGATTTCGGGATTGGGGCTGTATAAGGGTTGATTAGGGTTAGAAAATATCCTTTTAGTCATTTTTCAGCCACCACTTCATTTCATAGAACCCTATTAATGGCCTCCAACCTCTAAATCACTCCAAACCACTCCAAACTTGAAGAAAAGAGATTAGCAACGACAAATCAAGGCAAATCAACACCAAATCGGGATTAGAGCTGCTACAACACCTTGTTATCTTCACCAAATCAGAGATTTATTTCGGATTTTGTTTTATTTGTGGCTAAGGTGAGTGATTAGCTTGCTTTTTGCACTAATTATGGTTATTCGGGGTGATTAGTGCTAATTAGCGTTTTTAAACAAAAATAAATTCTGGAAAAATGTTTATAAATTCACAAATAATGTTTTAGACCTCTGATATGAGTTTGGGTTAATTTGGTTAAGTTTTGCTAATCATGTCATTAGTTATGCTCACACATGCTTAAGGGAAAATATGGGGTTTTGGGCATGTTTGATCTATTTTACCATGTCATATTGTTGTTTTGGTGTTTGAGGTCACTTGTATGTGTTGCTATGACCCTTTGGTATGCTTTGTGATTGGTTTCAATAGTTAAAATGGTCGAAAACGCCGTCGAGAGGCGTATAAACACTTGCTGGAAAGTTGCAGGAATTAGTGCAGGAAATCGGATCGGATCGCCCCTACCGACCCGAACCGCCCACTTCTCTTCACCACGAACCGAACCGGATCGCTATAGCGAAGCAAGCTGCGCCACGAGCTGAAGGATCCGAACCGATCCAGTGTGCAATGAAGGACTTCGATCCGAACCGTCACAAGAGAGAGAGACAGGGATCCGACCCGAACCGATGGTGCACTCCGATCCGACCCGAGGTAACAGTCACGAAACGAGACGATGAAGACCACGATCCCAATGATGACGAAAGGGATCCGAACCATGGCATGAAGGAGGCTCCGACCCGATCCGAGGACTGATGCTTGGTGGTTGAGGGCGGCACGAACCACGACACGATGGAGGGTGCGAACCGAACCGAGATGGTGGACCCGAACCGATCCGATGGGTGGTCACGAACCCGACCCGACCCGAATTGGTGAAAGAAATGATGATCCGAACCGATCCGAAGGAGGAAGATCCATAACCCGAAATGCAAAGGTAGTTCAAGTGGAAGTTCGAGCTCAGGATCCAGACGGGAACCAATGAGTTCACTTCGTGATTGGGCTTTGCTGCGGGACGCGTGCTAAGGAGTTGTCGATGTCTATGACTTTGGATCACTAGGTGTTGGAGGTAGAGAGACAAACTCGGGCTTTGGATATGGTGCGACTAGGGAGCTACCTACCAATGGAGTGGGGTCATGGAAACGTTGGGCGTGATCCCATAGGTATGGCGTTGGTGGTAGTAGGAATGTACATAGTCGTACAAAGTCGAGTTCTGTCGTTTTAGTAAAGTGCTCTAGTGATCGAAGAAGTGGATGTCGTATGCTTTACGCACTGAGTGAGAGATGGGAGGATGGTTGCTATGCTTGATTGTTTGACATACACATCCCCACCCCCGTATATTTACACACCATATGTTAGTGACATCTTAGAGTATTGTACCGTGTAGTACTAACTCTTGGATTGCAGGTCCAGGTTCAGGTATGACTTAGTATACTTGTTATTATTCTGTTTATGCTTGCTACCACTCATACCAGACTGATGTCTGACCCAGAGTTTTATGTTTCTTCTTATTACTCTGGGTGCTCACACGAGCAGACTAGAGACAGGGATAGCTGGTGGTGCGCTTGGTAGATGGACTGAAGACGAGCAGGAGGCTCCACGTATGATATATAGTTATTCTCCCTGTGTCGTGATCGGTATCTACTTTGGGCATTAGTAGTATACCTGTTTTGCTTATCTTAGAGACAGTATTTTGAAGTTGTAATAAGCTGTATTTGATATTTCCGCTACTCTGATGATGTTAGTTCAAGTTTTCAGCTTATGCACTGTCTCATCTGTTTTATGTCAAGTATATGTTGGCTATTATATTTTATTCCATGCGCTGTGAGACATATTACAGGTTCTTTATTTGGTTCCTTTTCTTTCTTTCTCTTCTTTGGCGACCGTCCCATGCCAATTGGACATGTGTACAGCGCACAATTGGAGTAAAACGTCGGTTGGTGCGGGGCGGGCCGTCACATTTGGTATCAGAGCTCTAGGTTGCGTAATCCACCTAGGGAAAGACACTAGGGAGAGATAGTACGTATATGAGAGCGCGTATTTGTGATTATTTTGGTTTTCAAAAGCTATATCTATATATAGTATTAGTATGTTTAAGAATGAAGTCGCATTGCACTGCACTGGCACCACTAAGGAGATGGTTAATCGCTTTCTCTTTAACAGATTTGACGATGAGCCGAGGAAGAGGTGCTGGCAGAGGGGCCAATAATGGGAATCCCCCTGACATGAGGGCTATGTTTACCAACCTCATGAGAGAGATGCTTGTGGATATTCAGAGGGAGGCTCCTAATGTCGCCAATGCTGGAGGTGCAGCGGTGCAAGCGCCTAGGGTCGATTTCGCCAAGTTGAGTAAGGATTACACTAATCTTGGTGGAAAGCCGTTTCACGGAACAGAGTCGGCCACGGATGTTCAGGATTGGTTGGATAGCTGTGATCGGATCTTCGATGACTTGGGTATCGAGGATGCGATGAAGAGAAGGCTAGCGTCTCGTCAGCTGCAAGGACGAGCGATGAATTGGTGGAATGCTATTAGGGCAGTCACACCAGAAGATCAAGTCACTTGGGATCAGTTTAAAGCTCGCTTTAGCGACAAGTATATCCCAGCTGCCCAGAAGTCGGAATTGTTTAGGAAGTTCTTGGAGCTTAAGCAGAATGGAAGGGCAGTATCGGATTATGTTGCTGAGTTCGACACTTTGTCGAAGTATGGGTTGTCTCTAATTGATACTCCCGAAAAGAAAAATGAGAAGTTTATCACTGGCTTGGATGAATACTTAGGGGAGAGGCTGATTAATCACATCGATGAGACGTTTGAGTCGATCGTGGGAAAAGCTTTGAGGTCAGAAAGTCTTTACCCTAAGCCGAAGACTGGGGTTGTTGCTGCATCTGTTGAAGAGCCAAAGCCGCAAGCAAGCGGTGGAGGCAAGAATAACCCTCAGAATAAGAGGAAGCAGAACCAAGCTAAGGATGGCCAGAAGAAAAGCAGGAAAGAAGTCGAGTGCTTCAAATGTGGAAAGAAGGGCCATTACGCAAGGGAATGTAGGGCCAAGACAGTGGGAAAGAAGTGCTTTAACTGTGGCCAGGAGGGACATTTTAAGGATAAGTGCCCGCAACCTCTGAAGGAGAATCAGATTGTGAAAGCATATGCCATCAATGCTGTTCCTTCTTCGTCGAATGCCCCAACTGCGGCGGAGAAAGGAAAGGGAGTCGTCATTCAAGGTATGCTTTCCATTTATGATCTTCCTGTTAGAGTTTTGTTCGATACCGGGGCTTCCCATTCCTTCATATCTAGTGACCTGGTAGATAGGTTGGGATTGGAACCCGAGTTAGTCGATAGACCATTAGCTGTGGCGAACCCGATTGGTGGTTCAACAAACCTCAGTATGATCTATCGTAATGTGGTCTTATCGAGTCATGGATGTATGTTTGTTTGTGATTGCTTTGTTTTGGGCTTTACTGGGTATGGCATTATTTTGGGAGTCGATTGGCTCCAAAGATACGGGGTGGTGGTAGACTGTGAGGGCTTTTTGGTGACAGTTAGGGCGGATGATGGGCGGAGGGTAGTGTTTGGTAATCTACCCTGTGATGGGGTAATGGCTAGTTTTGTAAATTCCCTCGACATTCCGCATGATGAGTTATCAGGTTTGCCCGTGGTTGGCCAGTACCCGGACATCTTCGAGGAAGTGACCGGACTTCCACCACACCGAGAGATTGAGTTTCGTATTGATTTAGTGAAAGATGCCAGACCTATAGTGATGCCACTTCGTCGTATGGCACCACGAGAACAGCGAGAACTCGAGGTGCAAGTTAGCGATCTTATGAAGAAGGGATTTATTAGAAGAAGTGTTTCCGAGTGGGGAGCACCAGTTGTGTTTGCTACTAAGGCAGATGGTTCCCTTCGATTATGTGTGGATTATCGCGAGTTAAATAAGGTGACGAGGAAGAATAAGTATCCTCTACCACGGATAGATGATTTGTTTGATCAACTGGAAGGAGCGAGAGTGTTCTCCCAGTTGGACCTCGCGACAGGATTTCATCAGCTCCGTGTAGCAGCTGATAGTATAGCTAAAACGGCATTTAGGACGCCGTCTAGGTTCTATGAGTGGTTGGTCATGCCATTCGGGTTGACCAATGCACCAGCATACTTCGTGGATCTTATGAATAGAGTATTCAGAGACCAACTGAATAAGTTTGTTCTTGTGTTCGTAGACGATATCCTTGTTTACTCGAGGACAGAAGAGGAACACAAGGAGCATTTGAGAATTGTGTTGGAAGTGTTGAGAAGACACCAATTGAAAGCGAAGTTTTCTAAGTGTCACTTCTGGAGGAGAGAAGTGAGATTCTTGGGCCATGTTGTTTCAGAGAATGGTATTGCCGTGGACCCTGCAAAGGTTGCTACGGTACAAGATTGGTCTACGCCCAAGAATGCAAAAGATATAAGAAGTTTCTTGGGGTTAGCTGGATATTATCGTAAGTTTATCAAAGACTTCTCCAAGACAGCGGCACCGTTGACTCAGTTGACTAAGAAGAATCAAGCCTTCGTTTGGGACGGAGGGTGTGAAAAAGCATTCAAGAGTCTAAAGGAAAAGTTGACGTGTGCGCCAGTGTTGGTCATTCCTAAGGGAAATGAAGAGATGACGGTATACACGGATGCTTGTGGTACCGGACTGGGTGCGGTATTGATGCAAGGAGGTAGGGTTGTAGCTTACGCTAGTCGACAGCTAAAGCCACATGAGAAGAAGTATCCTACCCATGATTTGGAATTAGCAGCGATTGTATTTGCGATGAAGATGTGGAGACATTACCTCTTGGGAGAAAGATTTGAGCTGTTTACCGATCATAAATCGTTAAAGTATCTCTTCTCTCAGAAAGATCTGAATCTCCGTCAGCAGAGATGGTTAGAGTTCTTGGCTTCGTATGATTTTGATATCGCGTATACACCTGGGAAGGGTAATGCGGTAGCCGATGCCTTGAGTAGGAGACATGCCGGCTTAGGGGCAATGTTTCTTGAATGGAAGCAGCTGGAGTATATCGCGGGGTTTGATTTCAGACCAAGGTGCGAATTGGATCCAATTATGCTATCTAGCTTGACGATCAGACCCACTTTGATTGAGAGGATTGGTTCCAGTCAAAGGAACGACCCTAATTTATTGGAAGTCATCTCCAAGTTGGAAATGAATGTCGATGGGGAGATGGACGAGTATGGGCTTGATCGAGATGGATGGCTTCGGAAGAATGGAAAGCTTGTTGTACCCAATGTCAATGGATTGAGGGATGAAGTGCTTAGAGAATGTCATCACTCAAAGCTAACTATACATCCCGGTGGTAATAAGATGTATCGAGATATGAAACAGACTTACTACTGGGAAGGGATGAAAAGAGACGTTGGGAAGTTTATATCCAGGTGCATGAATTGCCAGCTAGTTAAACCCGAGCAAAAGAAGCCTAGTGGGTTGTTGCAACCATTAGAGATTCCCGAATGGAAATGGGAACAAGTTTCGATGGATTTCATCGATGGTTTACCAAGGACTAGATCGGGATATGATAGCATTTGGGTAATTGTGGATCGACTGACCAAGAGTGCAAGATTTATACCAGTTAAGTCGAATAGAACTGCAGCTAAGTTAGCAGAACTATATATGAAGTGGGTAGTGAGATTTCATGGAGTACCCAAAGGCATTGTGAGTGACCGAGATCCGTTGTTTACTAGTGGATTTTGGAAGAGCTTACAAGAGGCTTTAGGATCAGAATTACATCTCAGTACCGCATATCATCCTCAAACCGATGGTCAGACAGAGAGGGTGAATCGGATATTGGAAGATCTCTTGAGGGCTTGTATGTTGGATTTCGGTGGAGCATGGGATGACCATTTGCATCTAGTGGAGTTTGCATATAATAATGGCTACCAATCCAGTATCGGTATGGCTCCATATGAAGCTTTGTACGGAAGACCGTGCAACTCACCATCATGTTGGATAGAGACTGGCGAGAAGTTTGTGCTTGGACCAGATGTGGTGAGAGAAACTTCCGATAAGATCAAGATCATTCGGCAACGAATGAAAGCTGCTCAGGATAGGCAGAAAAGCTATGCTGATAAGAGGAGAAGAGACTTGAAATTCTCCGTTGGTGACTTGGTGTTTGTCAAGATCTCTCCGTTGAAAAGCGTGATACGATTTGGCAGGAGAGGCAAGTTGGCACCAAGATTTGTGGGTCCTTTCCAAGTTCTCGAGGAAGTTGGGAATTTGGCATATAGAGTTGGCTTACCAGAGAAAATGGCAGGAGTTCACGACGTGTTTCATGTTTCCCAACTAAGGAAGTTCGTTCACGACTCAAATGTGACTATTTCACCTGATCAGTTAGAGGACTTCGAAGTAGAACCTGAGGCGGTTGAGAACCGCAAGCCGATTCGTATTGTGGGGCATGATACGAAGCAACTTCGAAGAAAGTCGGTGAAGCTAGTCAAAGTTCAGTGGGGCGAGGACGAAAATGATTGTGCATGGGAGACAGAGGAAAGCATCAGAAAGGCTTATCCAGAACTCTTTGCCTGGTAAGATTTACTTTGCGATTTAGTTATTCCGCATGCTAGGATAGACTTGTTTTGCTTGTTTTGAATGTTTGATGGTTGTTTTATGATTGATAGGCATGCGGGACCCTTGTGTGTGTTTTGATTAGGGAATTTCGGGGGCGAAATTTCTTAAGGGGGGGAGAATGTAACGACCCGTGTTCTACACATCATAGGATTGTAGAATATTTATTTCTTTCCCGTGTGAAGTTGTATGGTCATGTAATTTTGGGAAACATTTATTAGAGTCATTTCCCTTGTTCATGATTTTTGTCGATTTTTAAATGACCATTTTGCCCCTAGTCAGTACTGTTTTGGCCATAACTTTTGATAGGGAAGGAATTTTGACCTAAAACCACTTCCATTAGATTCGTTTGATGGTTTCTCTTTCCGTAGAGTGGTCATAATAGCCAAACGGACTTACCGTTTGGGAGATATGGCTGAAACAAGGTTTGGAGGGTGAAAAACTGCATAATTGGGCTAAACCGGATAGTTAGCAATTGGGCCCATAAGGGGATTTCGGGATTGGGGCTGTATAAGGGTTGATTAGGGTTAGAAAATATCCTTTTAGTCATTTTTCAGCCACCACTTCATTTCATAGAACCCTATTAATGGCCTCCAACCTCTAAATCACTCCAAACCACTCCAAACTTGAAGAAAAGAGATTAGCAACGACAAATCAAGGCAAATCAACACCAAATCGGGATTAGAGCTGCTACAACACCTTGTTATCTTCACCAAATCAGAGATTTATTTCGGATTTTGTTTTATTTGTGGCTAAGGTGAGTGATTAGCTTGCTTTTTGCACTAATTATGGTTATTCGGGGTGATTAGTGCTAATTAGCGTTTTTAAACAAAAATAAATTCTGGAAAAATGTTTATAAATTCACAAATAATGTTTTAGACCTCTGATATGAGTTTGGGTTAATTTGGTTAAGTTTTGCTAATCATGTCATTAGTTATGCTCACACATGCTTAAGGGAAAATATGGGGTTTTGGGCATGTTTGATCTATTTTACCATGTCATATTGTTGTTTTGGTGTTTGAGGTCACTTGTATGTGTTGCTATGACCCTTTGGTATGCTTTGTGATTGGTTTCAATAGTTAAAATGGTCGAAAACGCCGTCGAGAGGCGTATAAACACTTGCTGGAAAGTTGCAGGAATTAGTGCAGGAAATCGGATCGGATCGCCCCTACCGACCCGAACCGCCCACTTCTCTTCACCACGAACCGAACCGGATCGCTATAGCGAAGCAAGCTGCGCCACGAGCTGAAGGATCCGAACCGATCCAGTGTGCAATGAAGGACTTCGATCCGAACCGTCACAAGAGAGAGAGACAGGGATCCGACCCGAACCGATGGTGCACTCCGATCCGACCCGAGGTAACAGTCACGAAACGAGACGATGAAGACCACGATCCCAATGATGACGAAAGGGATCCGAACCATGGCATGAAGGAGGCTCCGACCCGATCCGAGGACTGATGCTTGGTGGTTGAGGGCGGCACGAACCACGACACGATGGAGGGTGCGAACCGAACCGAGATGGTGGACCCGAACCGATCCGATGGGTGGTCACGAACCCGACCCGACCCGAATTGGTGAAAGAAATGATGATCCGAACCGATCCGAAGGAGGAAGATCCATAACCCGAAATGCAAAGGTAGTTCAAGTGGAAGTTCGAGCTCAGGATCCAGACGGGAACCAATGAGTTCACTTCGTGATTGGGCTTTGCTGCGGGACGCGTGCTAAGGAGTTGTCGATGTCTATGACTTTGGATCACTAGGTGTTGGAGGTAGAGAGACAAACTCGGGCTTTGGATATGGTGCGACTAGGGAGCTACCTACCAATGGAGTGGGGTCATGGAAACGTTGGGCGTGATCCCATAGGTATGGCGTTGGTGGTAGTAGGAATGTACATAGTCGTACAAAGTCGAGTTCTGTCGTTTTAGTAAAGTGCTCTAGTGATCGAAGAAGTGGATGTCGTATGCTTTACGCACTGAGTGAGAGATGGGAGGATGGTTGCTATGCTTGATTGTTTGACATACACATCCCCACCCCCGTATATTTACACACCATATGTTAGTGACATCTTAGAGTATTGTACCGTGTAGTACTAACTCTTGGATTGCAGGTCCAGGTTCAGGTATGACTTAGTATACTTGTTATTATTCTGTTTATGCTTGCTACCACTCATACCAGACTGATGTCTGACCCAGAGTTTTATGTTTCTTCTTATTACTCTGGGTGCTCACACGAGCAGACTAGAGACAGGGATAGCTGGTGGTGCGCTTGGTAGATGGACTGAAGACGAGCAGGAGGCTCCACGTATGATATATAGTTATTCTCCCTGTGTCGTGATCGGTATCTACTTTGGGCATTAGTAGTATACCTGTTTTGCTTATCTTAGAGACAGTATTTTGAAGTTGTAATAAGCTGTATTTGATATTTCCGCTACTCTGATGATGTTAGTTCAAGTTTTCAGCTTATGCACTGTCTCATCTGTTTTATGTCAAGTATATGTTGGCTATTATATTTTATTCCATGCGCTGTGAGACATATTACAGGTTCTTTATTTGGTTCCTTTTCTTTCTTTCTCTTCTTTGGCGACCGTCCCATGCCAATTGGACATGTGTACAGCGCACAATTGGAGTAAAACGTCGGTTGGTGCGGGGCGGGCCGTCACACTAGTTATCCAATTTTCTTAAATATATTCTAACTCCTTAAATTTCTGGAAAATTTCTCCATAACCTCCTTTGTACCGGTCGATAGTTCAAACCTCAACTTGCCCCTCTAGGCCCTTTCCATTCAAAAAGAAAATCAAAAAGCCAAGTGGCTTGCTGATTCGGCGCATAAAATCTCATATGGAATTTAAACGTGTACCTTTTTGTCAGGCACTAAATTTATAACTTCATTCTCTTCATCCCATACCTGTTAACACATATGCGTCCATTAGTTTATTTTAACTCAGTCTGGTCATTTTAACTCGATTCGTTAATTTACTCTTTAATCAGCTCTTTTGCCCATTTCATCTTTTTAATTGAATATATCACTTCTGGGTATGTTTTTAATTTACTTAAAACAAAATCTAATTCCAATTTCAACTCGAGTTTCATATTCAACTTTGAATATAAATTCTTAAACCTTATGTACTTATCCAACGCCCAATTTTGATTCAAAATTCCATTTACTAATTATTCTTCAAATTAGTCAGTTCAATTCAATAATTAAAATCTGATTTTTGATTCAAAAATCAGATTCATTTGCACAACTTGAGTTCATATTTATTTTACAACGCATGTCTGGATTTTTCTAATGGAAATTCGGATTTTATTGATTTAAAATTCCATTATTTATTTAAATAAACCGTATGGTTTTATAATGGTTATGGCGTTGCTTTTCTAAAAATTTGATTTTTACATAACTCAAAATCTATACGAAGAAATCAAGATTTTTCTCTTTCATTAGAAAACTATTATCAAATTGGTCCGGATGATTCTTGTTTCAAAGAATTCCGACTTAAACTGAGTTCTATACACTCAATTGAAGTTCGAAACGCCAAATTACGAACTATCGCGCTGCGGCGAGTTCGTTTTAATTATATATATATAAATGTTTAAACTTCGTTTATAATAAATTCAACTCCATTCTGATATATTTTTAATAACAGGAAACTTTGATATATAACTTGTTTTTATACATATGTTATAGCTTGTCCATTTGTCATTGCACTTGTACGCATAGATAAACACAAAAGCTACCCGTTTAATATACTGACAATATTCATGTATTAAGCTAATGTTATAGCTTATCTTTTTTCATTTACCGTCGCACATTTCTATTTATGGATAAACAAAATATGTATGGAATTTCACAATTGCATGAAGACTACAAGTTTATATTATTGATAGACCATAAATAATCTCAAGAAACATTTCTTCAGGCATGTGGCTTACTACATCAAGCTGCTCTTGCACTGTTGTAGCAACTCAGCAATTAATCCTCAACAGTCATGATTCATTATTGCTATAACACATCTAGATTTGCTATTAATCGTTCTAGTTGATTCTCCTTCATTGAATGTCAATTCTTCCAGCCTGACCGTTGATCCTGTCTCTCATCAGCTAGGCACTCAAAATCTATTCGCTCCAAGACTACCCATTATGAATATTATTTGCCATCTGTGGATATTATTTGCTACTTCATCTCAACTCAGACAGCTTTTTTTGAGCTATTCGTTATCTGCTTAGAGCTGTTAAACATTTGGTTTTATCTAGGTATACTGACTGTGTTAGAAACTTATTTAGAAAAAAATTTAACACACCCAATGTAGCATTTCTATCAAAATTATTGAACATTCTAATTGTATATATTACCACCTGGATAAAGACAGTGAAGCTGTAATTATGGTTGTTTCTACTTAATATACATGATTACTCCATACGGATAGACGTGTTGTTCTAGTAAATAAAATTTTACAATATGGTGTTGAATCTTAAAATACGAATAACTTGAAAGATTTCAAAAATTGGACTTGTTTAGAAAAAAGCCTTTTTATATATGTGCAAGTTCACAAAATACTTTAACATAAATTAAGAAAATTATGTTCGAATATGAATGTCATGTAGAAAAGTATACATTTGTGTATCTCTAGGAAGATCATGTTACCGAATAAAATCCTCGATTAATGACCCTAAAAGCAAAAAATGGCTGTTGGAACATAGAAAACAGTTTTCACTGACATGTAAATTACAAATGTTTCACGGTTTGAATTTTGACCGCGATTAAGGTATGTATAGTTAGTGTTTTAAATGTAAGAAATAGTGTATGTGTGTGTGCGTGCACGCATGCGGGCATGTGCAAAATGGCTAAGTTAGTTAAAAGAAACAATTTTTTAGGATTTCAAGACCGAGGAAAAGAAAAGATATGTTTTCTAATGGAAAGAGGTCAACTTGTGAAGGAAAATATATATTTATTGAGAATTGTATAAATGAACTGATCTCGAGTATGGGAGTATGCAAACATATGTTATGCTTTCGGATAATGACCAATATGATGAGCCTCCGTTCAATATTTGATGTATAAACATAACAGGGGCAATGATAAAAGAGTGACAACTGCTGGAAGAATTAACTATTTAAATTTTATTTTTATGCATGCATAAGATTCGAACCCAAGACCTCTTTGTACAACTAAAGCCAAACATGAAAAAACTTAGGACAATGTCATGGGCAAGCAAGACATCTTATGTCACAAAATATTGTTCTATCTATTATTTATGGCTTTTTCAAAAAGTGATAAATTTCTAATGATATACAAAACTGAAGTCATCAACAATGACAGTACAAGTAACATAATAGTTTATAACAAACATGGAAGATTAAAAGGAATGGTTGAAATAGGGAGAAATGTATAATAAAATGCGTAAGTAGCATGATATTGCAATAAATGATTGTTCAAACGAATCATGTTAGATATTCATCCTAAACTGGACAACCAAACATCTAGGAAAATGCAGAATACTTGTCATGCTTGTAAAGTGGAGGAACAAATTTACTCCATCAAGCTATAAAATCATATAAATAAGTGGTAAAATTTAGTTTACATAATACCAAAGTATAAGATAATAAGACTTAAAATAACTAATATATTTTAGATACTTACCTTCACATTGATCTTAAAAAAAAGTCAGTGGTGTATTGATAATTAGTTAAAACTGGAATAGTACATCATGTGATGATGCCATACCAACAAAAACATTTTCGCCTTAGCAATCCTAAAGAAACATAACTCCTATTAAATACATGCAAAAATGAGGTTCATGATTAGTAACATGAAAAATAAAATATTAAACCCATAAACATAAGATTTTCAGATGCATGGAAAAGATAAAGTTTTAGGGATCAGGAGCATGAGTTTTATCTTTCGAGTGTAGGCTTTACTCTAGCAAGATGTGAATCTTAATATGCTCTTGATAAAAGTAGTGTTGAATCATAATAAGCTCATGCTTTGTAATAAATATTCCTATATGATTTTTTTTAAATAATCTCTTTCCATGCCATCTAACAATATTATGGCATAACCTAAATTTGTAGAACAAACATAAAAAGGAGACAACATTGTTGTCAAAAATATTAAAATCTTATTATTTATATTTGATTCTGATTGGATCACTCCTCGTACGATTCAATTTATTTCTGATTCAAACTTCATCAGAACAAAATGTTTAAAAGACATTCGACTTGTGCTAACATATTAATATACTTATTTGGATTCATACTTTCATTTATGATGTTTTCTGAAAAACATAAAAATGCACTAAAAGAGAAAGTTAAATTCTAAGTTGAGCTGTAGAAATTTTAACATCAAAATCTATTTCGATGTGTGTACATACCATAGGATTTTTTAGATCCTGGATTTTCCATTTGAATACATTGCTCGAATTTAAACTTATGATTAATGATTTAAATCTCATTTTGAAAACCTTAGGAGACAATGTTTTTTAATTATATGTTGTAGGCCTTCTATTTTAGTGGCATGGTTAGAAAAATCCCAATCATACTTGCTCTGCATAAAAAATTTCAGCTGACTTATTACATGTCGATGTTTTCATGATAATATCAACAAACACCAAAGTTTAAAGAAGTATCGTATGCTAAATTCAAAGGGAAAGGATGGAAATGATATTCTAAAACTGTAGCATGGCGATCATTCCTCATGTGCGTACGTACATGGTTGTGTTTCTTTCCAATTTAGCGGTTGAAAATTTTATATTTACGAAACTTATAAAGGTCATCTTCATAAGAATAAAAATAAATGTGAAAAGCTTTTCTTAGCATATCCAAAAAAATGTAGCATATAGGAAAATAGATTACTCATTATAATTTGGGAATCCTAACAAAAATCAGTAAGTTGGTACATTATGTAGGGTGGTAAAAATTACAAAACAGAGTTATGCGACTTCCATTAAAAATGGTTTAAATGTGTACCCAAAAAGGAAGCAATTGCGTATTTGGTGAAAAGAATTAAAGCACGCAGTCCGCTAATAAATCACAATTACACTTACACCCTATTTTGCATGCTGCCTTGCATATGCTAATAAAAAGGAAAATTTTCCTTTGCAAACACCTCATTAACTTTCAATATAGCACATAAAAAAAATACAAAGTACCATATGCTTTTAATTAATAATATTAATGCATCTTGTTATAAAAATTATGTACATGCCTTCTTAACAAAAATTACATTTATTTATAGTTCTTCTATTTATAATTATATTATTATAAAATACCTATAAAATTAATAGTGGGAAATTGGAGTACACGATATATACAGTAGAATAGGATAGCGTTTATTTACTATATAATTAACAATGGTAAAATAGCGCAAAACAGTGTGCATATGAAGCATATAAAATACGCGGCATAGTGAGAATGCATTTATTGATAATTCGTTCGTATACCATCTAGCTAATAGTGGTAAAGAGCTTTGATAGTAAGGATATACATTAGCTTTAAATGAAAAACAATTTAATACCATCTAAGTAGGATAAATAATCTTATATAGGTAGGCGGTATGCTGAAACTCAAACTAACAGCAGTACACATTACAATGTTATTTAATGAATACATGTAACAATTTTTCTTTTACAACTCAAATAATGTTGGGCAGTAAACATTAAAGACGAATCTAGTTGGAAAAAAGGACATATGTGGTCTGTAAAAGAGAAAGACCCACAAAAATTGCTATTAAAGGGGACGAAAGCATGTTATAAGTCAGAGTACCTGCAAATATTGAATGTTAGTTTTTGACTGCAAGTTTTTGTAGCCGGCGATTTGCTTACTTTGATTTTTTACTATGCAGAAGGTGTTGTAGAACCTGTTAAAGAATAAAAATATTAGTTTTCAGTGTAGGCTGATGGAAGTAGGGAAAGAACCATCTCTGCAATTGGTCTCAAGCAGATAACACACTAATTTTCAGCTTACGGTAGAATCATCAATTCTCTTTCTCAAAAGACATCCAAATATTTTTGATGTAGAACAGGAAGATCGTCAAACTTATCAACCAATCCCTGGATCCAAGTTGAAGCCAAACAGGAAGAGAAATCGCCCATCATGGTGGATCGGCCTATTAGTTTTCACCGTAGGGTAAAGCGGCGGCTGTTCAATGATACGAAAATTAGAAGTTAATCGATACTTGTAACACCTCGTAGTTCTATTGATATTAATATTCACAAATTAAAGAATAACTAATCTCAGACGTGAGAATTGTGGGAAACGGGTTGCTCCATTGTGTTCGTCTCGGAATTCTGGTTGAAATAGAGTCCGAGTTTGCGTGATTTGGACTTCGTATGAAGAAGTTATGGCCATCCGAAGTTTCAGAAAATTCAAAACAACTCGCAGGAAATTTAAAATTCAAACAGAAAGTGCAGAAGCGGGCTGGGCGGGAAAAGTTCCCGCCCAGGCAGGTCGACTGGGGGGTCGACTATAGTGTCGACCTGCCCCCCAAGGTCGACTACCATGTCGACCTGCCCCCCCAGGTCGACTATAGTGTTGACCTGGGTGTCGACCTGGGTCTCTAGGGTTTCTGGCTGACCTGTTTTTAAGTGGCTAATGACCCATTAGGGTTTTTGACCTAATCTGGTTGGCTGGGATTAGTTCTGAGATAATCTGACGGTCTAAAATAAACCCTAACTCTATAAATACCTAGGTAGTCTCTCACCCTAATTCATAAGAAAAATAGAATAGATACCGTCATACCGTCGCCCTGGAAATCAATGGAGCCGCCGCCAACTAAGAAGGAAGAAAAGCTAATTCAATTCTAATTCTCTCAACCCTAAAGCAAAGCAAAACTCTCTTTTCTTCTCTAAAATTGTGAGTATGATAGTCTTAACAAGATTATTATCATTTTAATTAGGTTGAGTTATAAATGGATTATGAGTAGATGATGTGAATTATCATATATGTTGTAGTAAACCCCTTTGCTATCATGTATATTGTAAATCCAATGTTATGTGATGATGATATCTTATATGTTGTAAATCATGCTATGATGATGTTATGTATGTTGAAAGTTTCTATGCTAAGTTGTGATAAATCATACATGTTAAAAAGCCATGATGTTACCATCTATGCTAGTTAGTTCATATTAATTAAATCATCATGTTTGGGCTATGTTGATCTATATGACAAGTCACATATGCAAGTTAGATTGATTAGAAAAGTTATGAACATATGTCATGACATCTATTATGACATCTAGAATTATGTTATGACATATGTGATATCCTATGCTAGTTCACACCATCATTATGTTGCCTAAAAACCCAATATGCAAGTTCATGTATAGATTTGGGCTATGATCATATCATGTAAATTGAGACATTTAACAAGTTGACACCTTTTGATCCTTAACATGTGTAGTTTATGCAAGTTTCCCCCTATTATGATTAGATTCATTTTAATTGTCTATATCTTGTGATTATTTATCTTTGTGCTATGTGTTAGACTATTCAAGTCTAGCCTATATTATGCGTCGAATAAGCGAACGTATAAACGTGGGGTAGGGGTAATATTAAGGATTTAATATTTAAAAGTTGGGGTGCAATTGATATGATTTTGCAAGCCATAAGTAGATGGCCATAATTGAGTCAATTATGGACATCATTAAAATTGGAACTAATTAATAATTTGAATAGGGAATTATTAAAATTGGGGTAAAAGATTATAAGTGATAATCAATGCTTAGGACACGAGGTTGGACTCGTTTGTGACGTAAACCTTCCCGGACCCGCCCGACAAATCCAGTGGTCCCAAATGTCAGCCCAATGTGAGAGGTCCTAGGCCTAAACTAAAGCATAACATTTGTAAAGACACGAGGTTAGACTCTTTTATGGTGTAAGACTGCCCAGACCCGCCCGGCAAATCCAGCTGCCATAAATGCCAGTCTAATGTGAGAGGTCTTTATGAGGTCTTTATGAGGTTATGGCCTGAATGAATTAAGAAATACTTAACCAGATAAACATGTAAAGTGGGACATGGGGATTAAGTAGGTGCCTTGGGTGGTACGAGGAATCCAGTGGGTGCCCTTAGTGGCATGTGAAATACGAGTAGTAAGACTTAACCAAACACACATGTAAACGAACATGACTAAAAGGGTTAAGTGGGATATACTAGTAGTGATAAGCTTAGGTGGGTAGCTTGTGGGGGCCCATTTCAACCAGTATCCCAAACGTATCTTTGTGGGCTCAACCCAAGTCATGGACGGGACACGCATACTGGGCTTGACTATAAGAGGCCAAAACGGGGAGCGGTGGCAACGCAAGTCCAACGGGTTTCATATGCGTATGTGGACCCGGGCTGGTAGGTAAGACGTTGTTGCATCGTGTAGGTATAAGCTGTGCATTCTCAAGTTGTATCGGGTTGCCACTTTAGGGGAGTGATACACCCCACTGTGGGGCCAGCACGGGTATCTACGAGTAGGGAGCCGATCGAAAGTGGGTAGTGGGGTACACCTAGTGGAGATAGGGGCAGATGGCACCTATGTAGTCAGCTAGGGGTAGGTAAGGCTATTTATATGGTTTATGTGTGAAGCAAGTGGGATCAACCTTTAGGGTGACTGGTGCAGTGCAGTGTAGTAATGTGCGGTGTAGTGTAGTAATCATTCGTTAGTAATTAGGTGTGCCTTTACCGTTATCTTTAACGTTATCTTAAACGCTATCTTTATCTTCCTAAGAGTTCATAGACATTTACTTGTCTTCCAGTTTATGCCTTAGTCTAGTTATTTTGATAATAGTACTTTTAGAATTATCATACTCGCCAGACTTTATGTCTGACCCCCTCTATTTCTATCCTTTTTTCCCCCTCCAGGTCCTCAGGTTGGACCCAGCTCTAGTGGAGTTTGATTGGATTGCTTCATCTCTTTGGAAAGCTTGGACCGTTGGAGTAAAGTCCAGCTTGTTATTTTTTAATGGCTATTTATGTAATGGGATTATGTATTTTGTTTTTACGAAGAAGGATATTGTACTTGGTTATGATCTATGGTTTTATGATGTAACAAACATGTTTAATTTCCGCTGCAATAAAATGAAGTTTTAGATTTCCAAGTACTATTTATTATCTGTCTTGTTATAATTTTTCTGTTCTATATTCACTTACAACCTCCATGGAAGTTAATGCATTCCCTTTGTGAGTGAAATTAATGGACGTGGGGTGTTACACGTGGTATCAGAGCTTAAGGTTACCAGAACAGATAAAAATACTTTAGAAAAATAGTTATTTATGGAAAAAGTGCTTTCAAAAACATGTTTTAATGAGTAATTTAAAAGAGAAAAGTTTTTTTTAAGAAAAATATAATCCCCAAATAGCCATATATCTTTATCTTTCGAATTCTCCATTTTGAATCTTTCCTTTTTCATTTCAGCATGGCTGAAGATATTAACCTTCCGGACGGTGTAACGATACCAGGATGGTATAGGAGGCTATTAGAGGCTAGGGCCGCTGCCGCTCCAGCCAATGTTCCTCCACCACCAGTTGCACCCGTTCCTCCTCCTCCTCCTCGCGTAGATACTTTTGCAAAGACGTGCAAGGAATTTAAGGCTATGGGTGGAAAACCATTTCAAGGGTCAGAAACATTTGTGGAAGCTAGAGATTGGCTTTAGGAGGTGGAAGAATTGCTAGAAATCTTTGAAGTAGAAGAAGGGAGGAGAGTTCGATTAGCAGCTTGGTTGATGAAGGGAGAGACCTCGTTTTGGTAGGAGGTCACTAATGGGGAACGTCCTGTTGATTCTTGGGCGGATTTCAGACGTAGGTTCGAGGCGAAGTTTCTCTCAAGGGCGGAAGAAAATCTATATATGGAAAGGTTCTTGACATTGAAGCAAGGAAGCTCATCAGTGAAAGAATATGTCAACAAATTTAATCAGTTAGCAAGGTTTGGCTTGGACTTAGTGAACACGCCGGAGAAGAAGGCGCTGAGGTTTGTGAATGGCTTGAATGAACCATTGCAAGGGTTGGTTATGACCCACATCCCTATGGGGGCCACCGTTGAGAAGTTAGTAGAAGTGGCATTCATGCATGAGGAAAAAAACGCTAAAACTGATAAGGCACCCGAGAAGAAGGGAGATCAGAAGAAACCACAACAGCAAAACAAGAAGGGTGGTAAGTATAATAATGGCAAGGGAAAGAAGTAATGTTTCAACTGTGGGACACCAGGCCATCTCAACAAGGATTGCCGAAAGAAAAAGAAGACTAGCTGCTTTCATTGTGGCGATGCGGGACATTTAGTGAAGGACTGCCCAAAGAAGGGGCAGAGGGCAGGAGCTACCTCGGGAGGACAGGTGCAGGCTCTTATGGCACCATGGCAGGCAAGGGAACAAGTTCAGGCTCTCGCGGTCCAACCGCTGCAAGAACGAGGTAGAACCATTTCTGTTGAAAGCTTAGTTTTTCTGTTTGATCATCCTGTCCGTACCTTATTCGATTCGGGTGCATCACATTCGTTTATCTCTACATCATTAGTTGAATCACTGCACTTAAACACCAGTTTAGTAGAGGATCCCTTAGTTGTTTCTAATCCAATAGGGGGCTCAGCTTATTTGTCTATGATGCGTTTGGATTTGAAAATTTCTATACTTAGCATTGAGTTTAGGTGTGATGATTATGTGTTGGGCTTCACGGGCTATGGGCTAATTTTAGGAATGGATTGGTTATCCAAAAATGGGGTCGTTCTTAATTGTGAAAGGAGAGTAGTTAGGCTCGTGACTCGCCTTGGCAACACTCTCGAAATCTTTTGTAATCCCATAAATTCGGTTATGCTAAGTTATCTAGAATCGCTTGACGCGTCTGAGGAAAATCTACGATCTGTTAGAGTGGTCCGAGAATAATCGGATGTGTTTGAGAGGTGAAGGACTTGCCTCCGAAGCGGGAGATAGATTTTCAAATATATCTTATGGATAATGTGAAACCAGTATCTTTGCCAGTACGCCACATGGCTCCACGTGAAAGGACGGAACTCGATAAGCAAGTGAAGGAGTTACTTGAGAAGGGGTTCATAAGACGTAGTATATCGGAGAGGGGTGCTCTAGTAGTATTCGCCACAAAGGTGGATGGGTCCCTTAGACTTTGTGTGGACTATAGAGAACTCAATAAGCTTACTAAGAAGAACAGACACCCACTGCCGAGGATTGACAATCTCTTCGATCAGTTAGTTGGCGCCTCAGTGTTTTCGCAGTTGGACTTAGCCACTGGTTTCCATCAGTTGAGAGTGGCTGAGGATTGCATAGACAAGACTGCCTTTAGGACTCCGGACGGTTTTTATGAATGGCTAGTGATGCCCTTCGGTTTGACAAACGCCCCCGCATACTTTGTTGATCTGATGAGTAGGGTGTTTAGGGAGTACCTTAACAAATTCGTGGTAGTCTTCGTAGACGACATCTTGATCTTTTCTAAGGATGAAGAAGAGCATGCCCTACGTCTTAGGGAAGTGTTGGAGACTCTTCGAGCGCATAGCCTTAAGGCTAAATTTTCTAAGTGTCACTTCTGGAGGAAGGAAGTACGATTCTTAGGGCACGTGGTTTCCAAAGAAGGGATAGCCGTGGATCCCGCGAAGGTGGTGGCCATCCAACATTGGAAGGTCCCTAAAAATGCTACCGAAGTGAGAAGTTTCTTGGGGTTGGCTGGCTACTATAGGAAGTTTATCAAAGACTTCGCAAAGATATCAGCTCCATTGACACGCCTGACGAAGAAGAACCTAGTTTTCACATGGGACGTAGATTGTGATGATGCGTTCCAACGTTTGAACAGAGCTTTGACTTCAGCCCCAGTTTTAGTATTGCCAGACGGGAGTAAGCCATTCACTATTTATACTGACGCTTGTGGGACAGGACTAGGCGCAGTCTTAATGCAAGAGGGTAGGGTAATAGCCTATGGTCGAAGGCAGTTGAGAGCGCATGAGAAGAATTACCCCACGCATGACCTAGAGTTGGCCGCTATTGTTTTCGCGCTTAAGTCTTGGCGTCATAATCTTCTTGGCGAAAGATTCGAATTATTCACTGACCACAAATCTTTAAAATACTTATTCTCTCAGAAGGACTTGAACTTAAGGCAGCAAAGGTGGATGGAGTTCTTAGCGTCCTACGACTTCGAGATAGCATATACCCCTGGCAAGGGTAACGTGGTGGCGGATGCCTTAAGTAGAAAAAGATTATCCTTAAGTCCTTTGTTTGTTGAGCGGCGAAGTTTAGAGTTCATCTCTATGTTTGATTTTAGACCTTCCATTGACTTTTTACCCGGTTTGCTAGCATCCTTGGAGGTCAGACCTACGCTTTTAGGACGGATTGGCGAGGCACAGCGAGACGACCCACAGTTAGTTGAGTTAGTTGAAAAGATCAAAGGAGGGGAGTCATCAAGCCATCTCCATAGGTATACCCTAGATAATAAGGGTTGGTTACGTAGGGATGGTAGACTTTGTGTACCAAAAGACGATGACCTAAGGAAGACTATTCTTGACGAAGCACATCGTTCGAAGATGACCATTCATCCCGGCGGGGACAAGATGTACATGGACATGAGACGAGTTTACTTTTGGGCCGGCATGAAGAAAGACATGGCTGAGTATGTCACTAGATGTTTGGTGTGCCAACAAGTAAAAGCGGAGCAAAAGAAACCCGGTGGGTTGCTTCACCCATTGGAGGTTCCATTATGGAAGTGGGAAAGTGTCTCGATGGATTTTGTGGATGGATTACCAAGATCGTGGAAGGGTAATATGGGTATTTGGGTTATAGTAGATAGACTTACTAAAAGCGCCCATTTCATTCCTGTGAAGAGTAAGAGGACTGCTCCATGGTTAGCTTCTGTATATGTCCGGGAAATAGTTCGTTTGCACGGTGTTCCTTCTAGCATAGTGAGCGACCACGATCCTATTTTCACTAGCGAATTTTGGAGAAACTTACAAGAGGCGGTAGGGACTCAGTTATGTTTGAGCACCGCATATCATCCTCAGACGGACGGCCAGACCGAGAGGGTGAATCGCATTCTAGAGGATCTTTTGAGGCTGTGTATCCTAGACTTTGGGGGTACCTGGGAAGAGCATCTTCCATTGGTTGAGTTTGCATATAATAATAGCTTTCAGTCCAGCATTGGTATGGCACCATTCGAAGCTCTTTATGGATGACCTTGTCGTTCACCTACATGTTGGTGGGAATCTACGGATAAGATCTTACATGGGCCCGATATGATTAGGGAGACTTCGGAGAAGATCGACTTGATTCGAAGGAGGATGAAAGCAGCACAGGATAGGCAGAAATCTTATGCGGATAAGAGGAGGACGGATCTCGAGTTTGAAGTTGGGGACATGGTCTTTGTCAAAATATCTCCATTACGGAACGTTGTTCGCTTTGGGTCCATTGGGAAATTAGCACCAAGGTTCGTAGGGCCGTTTCCTATTAAGGAGAAGATTGGATAGATGGCATATAGAGTGGAGTTGCCTAAGAGACTTAGTGGTGTACACGACGTATTCCATGTGTCACATTTGAGGAAGTGCTTGCACGAGACCGCGGAAGTGGTAGAGCCGAGCTTGCTTAGAGAGGTGGAGATAGATCGTGATGCGACGATCCGGCGAGCTCCTACGCGCATTCTTGGGTCGGAGATCAAGAGGTTGAGGAATCGAGAGGTCAGACTAGTCAAAGTACAATGGGGAGATGATGAGAGCAACGCTACTTGGGAGACGGAAGAGAAGATGCGTTCACGATACCCTTTTCTTTTTGAGGGTATGTCCTTTAATTTCTCCTTTATCGCTTATCTTGTACTTATCTTATCTTTAGTATATCCTCTCGCTAGTATCTTTGACCTTTAGTTAGGATAATCCTATGGTTGAAACATGTGTTTGAGACATGTTATGTATGATGGATGCAAAGTGGATGCAAGTGTTTGCTAGTGGTTGCCCGTGGACGCATATACACACACTATTAGGCACTAGATCGGCTCAGTCACTTCATACTGCAAATTGCATATAAATGGCTGTATTTAGTAAAATGGATGTATAATGGTTGTGCTATCATATGGATACCGCATTTTGGTGAATGGTTGTGCACGCATGTAGAAATAATATGTATCGATAGGGTTCTTTTGCATACATAAGGGACGCATGGCACTATCATGGTTTGCATTAAGGAGGTCAACTGAATCAGTGGACCGCCTGATTTTGCATTAGACAAGGAAAATATACACACATTGTGCATTTAAACATGAAAGCATTAGAAGTCTATAAGGACAATGGATGCCTGTGTTTGATGGTTGAGCAGATGGACGATTGGATGTTAGGATATACATTCTTCTTAACTTGAAGATTTCGGGGTCGAAATCCTTTAAGGAGGGGAGAATGTAACACCCCGTAGTTCTATTGATATTAATATTCACAAATTAAAGAATAACTAATCTCAGACATGAGAATTGTGGGAAACGGGTTGCGCCATTGTGTTTGTCTCGGAATTCTGGTTGAAATAGAGTCCGAGTTTGCGTGATTTGGACTTCGTATGAAGAAATTATGGCCATCCGAAGTTTCAGAAAATCCAAAACAGCTCGCAGGAAATTTAAAATTCAAACAGAAAGTGCAGAAGCGGGCTGGGCGGGAAAAGTTCCCGCCCAGGCAGGTCAACTGGGGGGTCGACTATAGTGTCGACCTGCCTCCCCCCCCCCCAGGTCGACTACCATGTCGACCTGCCCCCCCTAGGTCGACTATAGTGTCGACCTGGGTGTCGACCTGGGTCTGGCGGCTAGGGTTTCTGGCTGACTTGTTTTTAAGTGGCTAATGACCCATTAGGGTTTCTGACCTAATCTGGTTGGCTGGGATTAGTTCTGAGATAATCTGACGGTCTATAATAAACCCTAACTCTATAAATACCTAGGTAGTCTCTCACTCTAATTCATAAGAAAAATAGAATAGTTATCGTCATACCGTCACCATGGAAATCAATGGAGCGGCCGCCAACTAAGAAGGAAGAAAAGCTAATTCAATTCTAATTCTCTCAACCCTAAAGCAAAGAAAAACTCTCTTTTCTCCTCTAAAATTGTGAGTATGATAGTTTTAACATGATTATTATCATTTTAATTAGGTTGAGTTATGAATGGGTTATGAGTAGATGATGTGAATTATCATATATGTTGTAGTAAACCCCTTTGCTATCATGTATATTGTAAATCCAATGTTATGTGATGATGATATCTTATATGTTGTAAATCATGCTATGATGATGTTATGTATGTTGAAAGTTTCTATGCTAAGTTGTGATAAATCATACATGTTAAAAAGCCATGATGTTACCATCGATGCTAGTTAGTTCATATTAATTAAATCATCATGTTTGGGCTATGTTGATCTATATGACAAGTCACATATGCAAGTTAGATTGATTAGAAAAGTTATGAACATATGCCATGACATCTATTATGACATCTAGAATTATGCTATGACATATGTGATATCCTATGCTAGTTCACACCATCATTATTTTTCCTAAAAACCCCATATGCAAGTTCATGTATAGTTTGGGCTATGATCATGTCATGTAAATTGAGACATTTAACAAGTTGACACCTTTTGATCCTTAACATGTGTAGTTTATGCAAGTTCCACCCTATTATGATTAGATTTATTTTAATTGTCTATATCTTGTGATTATTTATCTTTGTGCTATGTGTTAGACTATTCAAGTCTAGCCTATATTATGCGTCGAATAAGCGAACGTATAAACGTGGGGTAGGGGTAATATTAAGGATTTAATATTAAAAAGTTGGGGTGCAATTGATATGATTTTGCATGCCATAAGTAGATGGCCATAATTGAGTCAATTATGGACATCATTAAAATGGGAACTAATTAATAATTTGAATAGGGAATTATTAAAACTGGGGTAAAAGATTATAAGTGATAATCAATGCTTAGGACACGAGGTTGGACTCGTTTGTGACGTAAACCTGCCCGGACCCGCCCGGCAAATCCAGTGGTTACAAATGTCAGCCCAATGTGAGAGGTCCTAGGCCTAAACTAAAGCATAACAGTTGTAAAGACACGAGGTTAGACTCTTTTATGGTGTAAGACTGCCCGGACCCGCCCGGCAAATCCAGCTGCCATAAATGTCAGTCTAATGTGAGAGGTCTTTATGAGGTTATGGCCTGAATGAATTAAGAAATACTTAACCAGATAAACATGTAAAGTGGGACATGGGGGTTAAGTAGGTGCCTTGGGTGGTACGAGGAATCTAGTGGATGCCCTTAGTGGCATGTGAAATACGAGTAGTAAGACTTAACCAAACACACATGTAAATGAACTCGACTAAGAGGGTTAAGTGGGATATACTAGTAGTGACAAGCTTAGGTGGGTAGCTTGTGGGGGCCCATTTCAACCAGTATCCCAAACGTATCTTTGTGGGCGCGACTCAAGTCGAGGACGGGACACGCATACTGGGCTTGACTATAAGAGGACAAAACGGGGAGCGGTGGCAACGCAAGTCCAACGGGTTTCATATGCGTGTGTGGACCCGGGCTGGTAGGTAAGACGTTGTTGCATCGTGTAGGTATAAGCCGTGCATTCTCAAGTTGTATCGGGTTGCCACTTTAGGGGAGTGATACACCCCACTGTGGGGCCAGCACGGGTATCTACGAGTAGGGAGCCGATCGAAAGTGGGTAGTGGGGTACACCTAGTGGAGATAGGGGCAGACGACACCTATGTAGTCAGCTAGGGGTACGTAAGGCTATTTATATGGTTTCTGTGTGAAGCAAGTGGGATCAACCTTTAGGGTGACTGGTGCGGTGCAGTGTAGTAATGTGCGGTGTAGTGTAGTAATCATTCGTTAGTAATTAGGTGTGCCTTTACCGTTATCTTTAACGTTATCTTAAACGCTATCTTTATCTTCCTAAGAGTTCATAGACATTTACTTGTCTTCCAGTTTATGTCTTAGTCTAGTTATTTTGATAATAGTATTGTTAAAATTATCATACTCGCCAGACTTTATGTCTGACCCGCTCTATTTCTATCCTTTTTCCCCCCTCCAGGTCCTCAGGTTGGACCCAGCTCTAGTGGAGTTTGATTGGATTGCTTCATCTCTTTGGAAAGCTTGGACCGTTGGAGTAAAGTCCAGCTTGTTATCTTTTTAATGGCTATTTATGTAATGGGATTATGTATTTTGTTTTTATGAAGATGGATATTGTACTTGGTTATGATCTATGGTTTTATGATGTAAGAAACATGTTTAATATCCACTGCAATAAAATGAAGTTTTAGATTTCCAAGTAATATTTATTATCTGTCTTGTTGTAATTTTTCTGTTCTATATTCACTTACAACCTCCATGGAAGTTAATGTGTAACACCCCACCTCCGCTAATGTCACTCACAAAGGGAATGCACTAGGTTTAGTGAAGCATTATCGAGGTAACATGCACAGAAATATTACAAGACATAACATATATAAAACAGCGGATGTAAAACAAATTTCATTACCTTATAAAATAAGGCCTAAAGCCTTTTACATCAGAATACATCAAAATCTGTCTTGCAATAGTAAAGAAGCATAAAACCATTTCATAAATTATTCCCCAAAATAATGCGGTGAAGCAGCCATAGCCAAGAGAAGACCAGCTATACATGATGACCTTCAAGCATAAGAGGTCCGAACTAAACAACAACATTTCCTCCCTGAAAACCTTGGGGGGGGGGAATGGAAGACAAAGAGGCGAAACAAAACGGGGTCAGTCATAAAGACTGGTAAGTCCTATCTACTTCCAGTATAAAAACAGGTAAAGGTAACATGACATGCATAAACTGAAAGTAAACATAAGGATGATGACAAGATGGATAAGCTAATCCAAGATAATTGGATGAACTACTATAGCAAGATAAACTAAGGTATCATGATAAACTACGGTGTCAAGATAAATCAAGATATTTAGGTTTCTATCAAGTATATTATCCCCAAGGTATCTATAATGTTTAACATCCCAAAGTATTTATCATGTATATTTGCTCTGCACCTCTCGTACTAGTATCCCAACCCGCGTCATGTGTTAACTATGAATGTCCCTTGCCCAATGTCATGTAATGGTCCCTATCAACCTAGTATATAGCATAAGTAGGTTTTCCCAACTCGTATGGTTCTTTCCATGTATAAGTTCAGTCCTTTGCCGTAGGCCGTACGGGCTTTCCCATGTAAATCTATACCACCTCAACGTGGTACCATTTTATCCTTGAAGTTGTTTTGGACTGCTACCCTTGATCTGGTTATGTTTACTTACCATGAACTATCGCGTGTTCACTTAGGATTTATGTCACCTAGGACCACTAGGGATTTTGCTACCTAATGAACGTTTTCGTGTCTCGGTTTGGGTTTAAGCCACCTAGGGCCACTAGGGATTATGCCACCCGTCAACTGCGCCCTTTATCCCACGTATGTATTGTGAATCGTTTTCCAGGTCTAGATGCACATGTATCTCAATGTGCCATCCGAGTTCCGTGCCAGGGCAAATCAAGAAATACGGAACTCGGTCGGGAGCTTTAAGTCATCTGCCGATGCAGATATCAAGGTCTGTTTTTGTATCCATGGCTATGGTCCCACGTGACCCCTTCCTCAACTACTGAAAGGCAATCCAAGAAAAATCATGTATGAGAACTACATCCCGGCCCCACTATGCCCCACTTTCCTATTGGCCGACCTCACCCATGACTCGATAGCAAGAACATGGTCTGTTGGGAGCTCTCTACCTTTCCGTTCGTACACGATTGACTAAAGATGGTAGGTAGTCAACGACGCGCTATCCAAGGCAAAAATCAAGTATCGTCGACTCCACGCTAATCCATCCCCATCTTTAGGTTGCTCGCACAGCAACCAAGGTATACTCTTGGCTCTTTTACCGCATACCTTTACCTCTGTGAGGCCAGGTTTCATGGACCATCTGCCACCTCACAGAGGGATACCAAGAGTACCCTCACGTCCCCCGAAGCTACCGCTTCGTCACCCAGTTCGTTGGACCCTTTTTCTAAGTCAGATAATTCGCTCCTCCACGTGTGTTCAAGCGATGACCTACCGTATCGGGTTACTCATCTATCTGTGAACTGGTCCAGTTTCCTTGACTAAGAATTATTACTTAGTTATCCTTAACTAAGGTTTACCACTTAGCTTCTCTCCCGCTATCCTTGTTAACTACGATTTTCAACCTAGTCCCCTGAGCTAGGGTTTTGTCTAATGGGTTAAGTGTTGTCATTCAAGTTCATGACTTAACCCGCCTACGAACCATGTCAAGATTGGCTAAGTATTTAAGTTCAAGGCTTAGCCCTACGAGTTGGTTAATTATACCAAGGAGCTCATGACTTAACCCTATCAAGTCAAATTGGTTAAGTATTTATTTGTCTTAACCCTATCAGATTATCGTATTAGATTGATTAAGCATAGATTATCTTAATCCCATCAGATTATCGAGTCGGATTGGTTAAGTATGGGTCATCTTAACCCCATCCACTAATCGTATTACAATGGTTAAGCATATTTAAAAGGTCTGGTGACTTAACCCTATCAGGTCCGCATATTAGATTGGTTAAGTATAGGTTACTTAACCTCATCAAATAATCATGTATAATTGGTTAAGTATAAGTTACTTAACCCCATTAAATTATCATGTTAAGTTGGTTAAGTATTGTTTACTTAACCTCATTGAATTACCAAGTTTAGATTGGTTAAGTGTTTAACTTAACCCCATCGAATTGCTGTGTTTAGACTAGTTAAGTGAAGGTTACTTAACCCCATCTAATTACCGTGTTTGGATTAGTTAAGTCTAAGTTACTTAACCCCATCTAATTACCAAGTCGGATTAGTTAAGTGTAAATTACTTAACCCCATCCCCTAATTGTCATATATGGTTAAGTGTCATTAAGAAACCAAGTCCTGTTTCACTTAACCTACCCATTCGTGTCATATCGGTTAAGTGTCATTAGTCAAAATTACTTAACCTTTTCATGTGGCATTAATTAGATTAATGCACCCCAACCTCTCACATTAGACTTTGTTGTGGTTACTAGTTAAGCCGGGCGGGTCCGGGTAGATTTACACCACAACCTAGTCTAACCTCGGGTTTTAAGTGCTATGTGACCAACTACTCACATTGGGTCCTATTGTTTGTAGCCACTAGTTAAGCCGGGCGGGTCCGGGTAGATTTATGCTACAAACTCAACCCAACCTCGAGTTGGCCACTTTCATGTTTATTCTAGTATCATATTACACTTACAACCCATACGTGTCTAGTTTCAAGTCCCATGTTTACTTCACATGCCATGTCCACGTTTAGGTGTATCATGAGTGCCATATTTTCGTGAAATCCCATGTCAAATTTATCGTGTCATAATCACGCTCGTCTAACCTACCCCACATCGTGTTTCCAAACCAAGTAAGAGCGAGTCAACATAGTAAGGATACTATGCTACATATTGGCCTCAAAACATGCACGATGCCAAAAAGGGATTGGCCACAAACATGCATAGTATCATAAGGGAATTTGGCCACAAACATGCATAGTATCATAAGGGAATTTGGCCACAAACATGCATAGTATCATAAGGGAATTTGGCCACAAACATGCATGATACATAAGGGGTTTTGGTTCATTTACATGCATAAGCCCCAAAGTCAAGTCTTTGCCAATGTTTCACAAGTCAAGTGGTTCCCAAAGGTTCATGCTAACATTCCATAGATAAAGATTCAAACTTGCAAGATAAACTAGGTTAAACATAACATGAGTGGCATGATTAAGTCGCTAAAACTTAGCCCAAGGTCATAGATCATAGAAAAGGGGCAAAATTAGGTTCACATAGGCTTGCATACTTATGTTTCATCGCATTTTATCCCATGTCACATTAGAACCACCGTTAGAATCTACAAGTAGCTAGAACTTACATAGCGAGGCTTAGGGAAGGATCATGCATCATCTTGACGAAGAAAGGTGGCTCCTTTGATGAAGAATCGCCATGAAATTGGCCTAGCAACGTTGATCCACTCCTTTGATTTGATGTAGCAAGCTAGCACCATTGATTCAGATCCGATTTGAATGCATAAACTCTTGGAGTTGAAGATGGAGGCCATGATCACTTGGCATTTGGGCAGCATTTCATGGCTTGGGTGATTTGTGAGGGTTTAGGGTAGGCTTAGGGGTCTTTTTATAAAGATTAGGACTAGTTTAAGCCATAGGATAAACCCTAGGATAGATCTGAGCCCTCAAAATCCGTTACAGGCCCATAAAACATGTCTTGAGGAACAAGTCAGGTGCACCCAGGCCCAACTGGCCGACCACCCGAGTCGACAGGGGTGTCGACTGGGCAGTTGACACCACCTGGGGTGTGTCGACTCCCAAGTTGACTCCCCAGTCGACTTGGGGGTGGCGGGAATTTTCCCGCCTGCCTTGCTTGGCTGAATTTGAATTCTGAATTCAAATTTGAACTGTTTTTGAACTTAAAATTTTCTGAAAACTTTAACGGGCCATAACTGGGTCATACGGACTCCGATTCTCGAAAACTCGGACTTTATTTCGCGTATTTTTCCGAGACGAACGCAATGGAACAGCCCGTTTCTCCTGATTCAGATTTTATATTTTAATTCTGCCTTGATTCTTGTTTTAACACATTGTTAAATTTCGGGTTGTTACATTCTCCCCTCCTTTAAGGATTTCGTCCCCGAAATCTCCAAGTTAGGAAGAACGTATCCTACCATCCATCATCCATCTACTCAAAACATCATCCACAGGCAACCATTGTCCTTAGACGATTTCTAATGCCATATGAACATATGCAAAACGTGCGTGTATATGCTCCTTCGCCAATGCTAATGATCAGGCCTGAATGATCTTTCTAATGCAAAATATGTTTGGTGCCATGAATCCAACATGTATGCAGATAGTCCTAGTCATGTAAACACTATATTTGTGCACAAACACTCATTCATATGCAACATCCGCATGACAACACATTCAATTTCATCCATAAACAAGTATAAGTACTCGTGCATATGCAACATGAAACGTGACCGCGTCAATCTAGTATCTAATGTGTATTTGCACATCCACGAGCAACCACTTGCAACCATTTGCAACCATATCAATCATAACATGTTTCAAATACATGTTTACATGCATAGAGTTCTATCTAAGGTTCTCAAGATAAGATCGAGGAGATAAACAAGACAAACTCCTTACTGGGTTTGTAACAGAAACAGGACCGAGAGGATATCCACCAAGCGATAGCATGCAAGTAAGCTCTACAGGTGAACCAAGGATCAAAGATATACTCTTAAAAAGAGACATGATGCGCGTGTCTAAGCCGCATCTCCATGAGCTTAATTCCATTGTGCCTTGACCGCCTTTGACTTCATGATTTCGTAGCTTCTTGATTCCTATTTCCAAGGTATGAGTTGGAACTCATTTCACTATCGCCTCTCGTTCCACTTTCACTTATTCTTTCCCTAGTATACTTGGCTCAACATATTTGCGTACTCATGCAAGCTCTCCAAAATTCACTAGTGAATTCTGGATCTCGTTTACCGATGCCAATCCATGTTACCACGTGCACCTACTAGGGTGATTCCTATAACCCATGCTTAAGCGGAATGAACCATTCGCCTCAGTGGCGAACGTTGCTCAATCGGATCAGAGATTTCCGATAAATGCATCAAGAGATTCTAGGTAACTAACCATGACAAAACTCATAAGGTTACACGAGACTTCAAGGGTATTACCAAGGCAAGTTAAGAGTTTAACTACCCTCCTTTCAAAACCGAGAATGGCATCCCTTACTGGATCACCATTTCATCCCTAGAATCCATCCATAGCTCAACAATAGAAGCATTGCTTCTAATCTCAACACTTGGCATAGACGTTCTCAAATCCAAACAAGTCATGAATAAATGGACCAACTCTCCAACCAGATTTTGGGACTAAAGTGGGATCTTCTACCATGCTAGTACTAAGGTGCAGAGACTTAACTATCGAGGCAGACTTAAATGATGCGATGATCAAAACAAAGTCTAGACGGGACGATAGAAAAGAAAGGCTACACCTTTAACAAAAACGATGCCATCCCCCTTGGGTATGCTAGGAGTGAGAGCATACAATTGCCCTCTCGCTGATCTTGTCCTTGCCTTCCTTCATGGACTAATCCGTACCAACAAGTTGCTTATCCTTACGTCTGTGTCCTTTATCCTTGCTCTTATTACCCTTCCTTGTAACACGGTAACAGGCCTCTCGAGAACCACCTCCATCTCACGGAAAACACTTCGTAGCTAGACAAGGATTAGTCGTAGTTAAAACTACTGTGACTGCAGATGAAGGAAAGAAAGGAAAAGAGATCCAATCAAGGGAACAAAGGATAGTGCTAATGGCTTTTGGGGAATAGCCTTTAAAAACTTTTCTTGAAAAAAGCTTCTTTGTAAACGGTTTCTCAAATAGTTTTCAGAAGGTTTTAAAAACTTTTGCCCAGTCTGGTAACCTTCTACTCTGATACCAAATGTAACACCCCACTTCCGCTAATGTCACTCACAAAGGGAATGCACTAGGTTTAGTGAAGCATTATCGAGGTAACATGCATAGAAATATTACAAGACAGAACATATATAAAACAGCGGAAGTAAAACAAATTTAATTACCTTATAAAATAAGGTCTAAAGCCTTTTACATCAGAATACATCAAAACCTATCTTGCAATAGTAAAGAAGCATAAAACCATTTGATAAATTATTCCCCAAAATAATGCGGTGAAGCAGCCATAGCAAAGAGAAGAGCAGCTACACATGATGACCTTCAAGCATAAGAGGTCCGAACTAAACAACAACATTTCCTCCCTGAAAACCTGGGGGGGGGGGGAACGGAAGACAAAGAGGCGAAACAAAACGGGGTCAGTCATAAAGACTGGTAAGTCCTATCTACTTCCAGTATAAAAACAGGTAAATGTAACATGACATGCATAAACTGAATGTAAACATAAGGATGACGACAAGATGGATAAGCTAATCCAAGATAACTGGATGAACTACTATAGCAAGATAAACTAAGGTATCATGATAAACTACGGTGTCAAGATAAATCAAGGTATTCAGGTTTCTATCAAGTATATTATCCCCAAGGTATCTATCATGTATAACATCCCAAGGTATTTATCATGTATATTTGCTCTGCACCTTTCGTACTAGTATCCCAACCCGCGTCATGTGTTAACTATGAATGTCCCTTGCCCAATGTCATGTAATGGTCCCTATCAACCTAATATATAGCATATGTAGGTTTTCCCATCTCGTATGTTTCTTTCTATGTATAAGTTCAGTCCTTTGTCGTAGGCCGTACGGGCTTTCCCATGTAAATCTGTACCACCTCAACGTGGTACCATTTTATCCTTGAAGTTGTTTTGGACTGCTACCCTTGATCTGGTTATGTTTTCTTACCATGAACTATCGCGTGTTCACTTAGGATTTATGCCACCTTGGACCACTAGGGATTATGCTACCTAATGAACGTTTCCGTGTCTCGGTTTGGGTTCAAGCCACCTAGGGCCACTAGGGATTATGCCACCGGTCAACTGCGCCCTTTATCCCACGTATGTATCGTGAATCGTTTTCCCGGTCTAGACGCACATGTTTCACAATGTGCCATCCGAGTTCCATGCCAGGGCAAATCAAGAAATACGGAACTCGGTCAGGAGCTTTAAGTCATCTGCCGATGCAGATATCAAGGTCTGTTTTTGTATCCGTGGCTATGGTCCCACGTGACCCCTCCCTCAACTACTGAAAGGCAATCCAAGAAAAATCATGTATGAGAACTACATCCCGACCCCACTATGCCCCACTTTCATATTGGCCAACCTCACCCATGACTCGATAGCAAGAACATGGTCTGTTGGGAGTTCTCTACCTTTCCGTTCGTACACGATTGACTAAAGATGGTAGGTAGTCGACGACGCTCTATCTAGGGCAAAAATCAAGTATCGTCGACTCCACGCTAATCCATCCCCGTCTTCAGGTTGCTCGCATAGCAACCAAGGCATACTCTTGGCTCTTCTACCGCAGACCTTAACCTCTGTGAGGCCAGGTTTCATGGACCATCTGTCACCTCACAGTGGGATACCAAGAGTACCCTCACGTCCCCCGAAGCTACCGCTTCGTCACCCAGTTCATTGGAGCCTTTATCTAAGTCAGATAATTCGCTCCTCCACGTGTGTTCAAGCGATGACCTACCGTATCGGGTTACTCATCTATCTGTGAACTGGTCCAGTTTCCTTGACTAAGAATTATTACTTAGTTATCCTTAACTAAGGTTTACCACTTAGCTTCTCTCCCGCTATCCTTGTTAACTACGATTTTCAACCTAGTCCCCTGAGCTAGGGTTTTGTCTAATGGGTTAAGTGTTGTCATTCACGTTCATGACTTAACCCGCCTACGAATCATGTCAAGATTGGCTAAGTATTTAAGTTCAAGGCTTAGCTCTACTAGTTGGTTAAGTATACCAAGGAGCTCATGACTTAACCCTATCAAGTCAAATTGGTTGAGTATTTAATTGTCTTAACCCTATCAGATTATCGTGTTAGATTGATTAAGCATAGATTATCTTAATCCCATCAGATTATCGAGTCGGATTGGTTAAGTATGGGTTAGCTTAACCCCATCCACTAATCGTGTTACAATGGTTAAGTATATTTAAAAGGTCTGGTGACTTAACCCTATCAGGTCCGCATATTAGATTGGTTAAGTATAGGTTACTTAACCTCATCAAATCATCATGTATAATTGGTTAAGTATAAGTTACTTAACCCCATTAAATTATCATGTTAAGTTGGTTAAGTATTGGTTACTTAACCTCATTGAATTACCAAGTTTAGATTGGTTAAGTGTTTAACTTAACCCCATCGAATTGCCGTGTTTAGATTAGTTAAGTGAAGGTTACTTAACCCCATCTAATTACCGTGTTTAGATTAGTTAAGTCTAAGTTACTTAACCCCATCTAATTACCAAGTCGGATTAGTTAAGTGTAAATTACTTAACCCCATACCCTAATTGTTTTATATGGTTAAGTGTCATTAAGAAACCAAGTCCGGTTTCACTTAACCTACCCATTCGTGTCATATTGGTTAAGTGTCATTAGTCAAAATTACTTAACCTTTTCATGTGGCATTAATTAGATTAATTCACCCCAACCTCTCACATTAGACTTTGTTGTGGTTACTAGTTAAGCCGGGCGGGTCCGGGTAGATTTACACCACAACCTAGTCTAACCTCGGGTTTTAAGTGCTATGTGACCAACTACTCACATTGGGTCCTATTGTTTGTAGCCACTAGTTAAGCCGGTCGGGTCTAGGTAGATTTATGCTACAAACTCAACCCAACCTCGAGTTGGCCACTTTCATGTTTAGTCTAGTATCATATTACACTTACAACCCATACGTGTCTAGTTTCAATTCCCATGTTTACCCCCACATGCCATGTCCACATTTAGGTGTATCATGAGTGCCATATTTTAATGAAATCCCATGTCAAATTTATCGTGTCATAATCACGCTCGTCTAACCTACCCCACATCGTGTTTCCAACCCAAGTAAGAGCGAGTCAACATAGTAAGGATGCTATGCTAAATATTGGCCTCAAAACATGCACGATGCCAAAAAGGGATTGGCCACAAACATGCATAGTATCATAAGGGAATTTGGCCACAAACATGCATAGTATCATAAGGGAATTTGGCCACAAACATGCATAGTATCATAAGGGAATTTGGCTACAAACATGCATGATACATAAGGGGTTTGGGTTCATTTACATGCATAAGCCCCAAAGTCAAGTCTTTGCCAATGTTTCACAAGTCAAGTGGTTCCCAAAGGTTCATGCTAACATTCCATAGATAAAGATTCAAACTTGCAAGATAAACTAGGTTAAACATAACTTGAGTGGCATGATTAAGTCGCTAAAACTTAGCCCAAGGTCATAGATCATAGAAAAGGGGCAAAATTAGGTTCACATAGGCTTGCATACTTATGTTTCATCGCATTTTATCCCATGTCACATTAGAACCACCGTTAGAATCTACAAGTAGCTAGAACTTACATAGCGAGGCTTAGGGAAGGATCATGCATCATCTTGACGAAGAAAGGTGGCTCCTTTGTTGAAGAATCGCCATGAAATTGGCCTAGCAACGTTGATCCACTCCTTTGATTTGATGTAGCAAGCCAGCACCTTTGATTCGGATCCGATTTGAATGCATAAGCTCTTGGAGTTGAAGATGGAGGCCATGATCACTTGGCATTTGGGCAGCACTTCGTGGATTGGGTGATTTGTGAGGGTTTAGGGTAGGCTTAGGGGTCTTTTTATAAAGATTAGGACTAGTTTAAGCCATAGGATAAACCCTAGGATAGATCTGAGCCCTCAAAATCCGTTACAGGCCCATAAAACATGTCTTGAGGAACAAGTCAGGTGCACCCAGGCCCAACTGGCCGACCACCCGAGTCGACAGGGGTGTCGACTGGGCAGTCGACACCACCTGGGGTATGTCGACTCCCAAGTCGACTTGGGGGTGGCGGGAATTTTCCCGCCTGCCTTGCTTGGCTGAATTTGAATTCTGAATTCAAATTTGAACTGTTTTTGAACTTGAAATTTTCTGAAAACTTTGACGGGCCATAACTGGGTCATACGGACTCCGATTCTCGAAAACTCGGACTCTATTTCGCGTATTTTTCCGAGAATAACGCAATGGCACAGCCCGTTTCTCCTGATTCAGAATTTATATTTTAATTCTGCCTTGATTCTTGTTTTAACACGTTGTTAAATTTCGGGTTGTTACATAATGCATTCCCTTTGTGAGTGACATTAATGGACGTGGGGTGTTACAAAACTGATTTAGGGTTATTTTACAGGGACCAACAATGAAAACAAATTGAACCATCAACGTTTTTGCAATGGAAGAAGGTTCTAGAGTGAGGAAGGAAGCGTTCGTTTTAAACCGAAGTATGTGCCATATACACATAGGGCGACGGACAGTCTTTTGTAGCAGGGATCGAAGAATTCATTATAAATGGGATAATCGGTCACTGAAGAGATAAGGTTTTAAATGGTGTAATCAGTCACTGAAGAGATAAGGACGGTTATTCTATTTTATGAAGAGGATTGAACACTGTACATGTGTCGATCTGTGAATTTTTTGGTGAATCTGGATCTGAAAGGTCTTTGAGAAAAGATTGTGCGTTCATATATTATAATAGATTCCAATTCCTTTTATAAATAATTTATGTATATATATTCGATATAATCGAATTTCAATTATAAACCCGTTGAATTCTTCTCAATTCAGCTTATATTCCGAATTCTGAAATATAATCAATTGCTTTGTTTCAAACCACTACCCAACCTACTTTTAAATTCCTATTTGAATTTAAATGGTTTAAATTATCCAAATGATAAATTTATTTCACCAAATTTATAACACTATTTATAAATTCAACTTCCTTGTTTCATATATTTAAACAAGTTCCCTTTTCAAATTTCTATTTGAAACTTCATCCCTTTGATATTCCGAATTGCGGAATAAAAACCGTTGTTCCCTTTCGAATGATTTCAAATTCTTTTTTTAAATTCATATTTGAATTTAAATATTCATATTATCTCTTGATAATTAATTCATTATATTTATAAACACCATTTTATAAATTTCCTTGTTTTATATTTAAACGAGTCTATTTCGAAATCTATTTAAAACCAAAATATTATTTTGGAAATTTCTATTTATAATAACTTATATATATAACACCCAATTTATTTTCATATTCAATTTAACTTCTATTTAAATAAATTCGAATTAATCGAATTCAAATCATAAATCCTTATGGATTTATTTTAGTTCAATTTATATTCTGAACAACAAAATAAATTCCATCGTTTATTTCTTTAAAACGATTTCCCCATTTCTATTTTTAAATTCACATTTGAATTTAAATATTCAAATTATCCAATGATAATTTTTCCACTTTATTTATAAACACTGTGTGATGACCCATATTTTTATGGTATAATAATTTATATATTTAATTATTTAGTTAGTGATTTAGAGAATTAAATGGTTGTTTAATTAAACGATATTGAATATTTAATCTATATAAATAATAGAATAATATATTTAATTTCGAAATAGTCGGAAATAGTGAATTGACAATATAGTGTGAACTAGACAATTCAAAATATATATTTCAGTTTAAATTTGAATTACGATAACGAATATTTAAATAACGACAGTTTGAATGTATAATTATATTATAATTATAATCGAGCTCGAAACGGCACGCAGTTCGCTATTTGGCTATTCAAATTTTAAATGAATAAACAAAATTCGTTTTAAATCGGATTTCAATGAAACAAGAAACATTCGGAGCTGGTGAAGTATATTTCTCCAATGGAAGAGAAAAATCGGGATTTCATTGTGTAGATTTTGATTTGTGCCCAAATCAAATTTTTGAAAAGTCGCTATGGAATTCGTTTATAATTTATAACGATTTATAAAAGGATTTAAATATAAATCAAATATCGATATAACTCTGATGATGAAATATAGAGTTGTAAATCCATATATATCTATTCAGGAGCTGTATGGTATTCTTTGTTAATATATATACGATAATATTTATTTATAAATATTAAATTTAATTGTTTTTAAATATATTTATATATTTAAATGGGTTTATTTAGAGCTTTAAAAATAGCCAGTTTTGCAAACGACCTCTGTTTTCGACGAAACTAATTTTGTTGGATCAGGAATGTTAAATTAATGCCAGATTTCAATTTCCGTGATTTTTAGGGTCATTGTGTAGCCGTATGGATTTTTAATGTGAAAAACAGTCGATATTTTGATAGTAAAAAAATACATTGAGTGAGCAAACGGAGTTGGAATTCGACGAAACTAGTTTCGTTGGGTCCGTAATGTCGAACTGCAGCTGCATGTCCAGTTTCATGATTTTTGGATGTCATGTGTGATTATAGGAATTTTAAAGGACAAATATAAATAGCGATTGCTTAAAATAAAATAAAATATTAAATATAAAAATATTATAATTTCCTATAAATAGTCCTTAGGATTTTCTAAACCTAATCTCGTCGTTCCTCTGGTCAAAAGTATTTGCGCCGCTAGTTTCTCCTTCCAGTGAATACTTCGATCTTCAAATAATTCATAGAAATCAAAATAAAAATCAACAAATCTCGAAACCTATATATTTTCAATCCTCTATCATTTGCTTCGATCTGGTATAGGCTATGGCATGTTCGACATTGTTTTTCTCGCACCCTACTTTTCCAGTGCGGCCTAGGGTTGGATTTTTAGGGAGATTCAAACTTTTAATCATGTAATGGGTATTGGATTCTTGATCAGTGAGGAGTTTAGCATTAGTACGTGATATTTTTGGGGTATTCGGCTTTGATTAAGATCGACGAGTTCCTGTAGTGGTGCGTGAGGACCTGGAGTCGCGACTTGGTTCTGATGTGCGAGTTGGACTAGATAAGGATGGTCGGGAAGAGGAGTGGAAGAGAAGTCGATTGGTGGCATTAGTTTTAGGTTTAGTGAAGAGAATGGGAAGTGTAGTTGGTGAAAGATGCGGCTATGGTGTGTTTGAAGTACTGGAGATCGCGATTTTTGGATAGGGGAAGAAGAAATTTGTGGGTACGGGTTTATAAGGGTGAAGATGGGCCGAATAGAATTGGTAAAGCCCAAGTATTAATTTAAATAGAAATTTATTTGAAATCAAATATGCGTCCATCTAGTAATCGTGACAATTTCTACATACACTATCAGTTTTGCGAACGGTTTGTCATGTTACAATCGTATGAACGGCGACTACAAATGGAACTGACTGGAAGTGGATTGGAGCTCGTTACAATGTATAGTGAAATAAATTGTCAGAATAAAATCAACGACAAGTGTCGTTATTTAACGATAACCGACCAAGGTGAGTAAATCTCACTAATTCTACTCAGTTTATATTTTCATAACGTATTTTTAGAACTGATAAATATTGGTTGATTGTTGTTTGTTGATTGGTTGGTTGAACTGCTAATTGATTAGTTAAAAATATCGATATAGTTATATACGTATCGTTAACCAAATATTGATTCTGTTGATCATAATATTTCGTGCTGAAATGAAATTGATGTTAATTATATTGTTTAACATTTGTGGATGTAGGAAAACAAGTTGGAGGGATCCAACTGGATTCCTCAATACTTATAAATACTATTTTTTTTCATATATTGTGATATATGATGTGGTATATAGTCTGGTATTGATTTTGTGTGTTGGGATGATGATTGATCCTTTTGGTTTGGTATTTTAATAACATAAGTGATACTGGAATGTAGAAAAGGAAATATTTCAAAGTGTATATTGAAAAGGAAATATTTATAAAATCAAAGGATTTTATAAAAGGAAATAACTATAAAATCGAAGAATTTTATAAAAGAAATATTTATTTAAGAAATAAATAGAGTTATAAAAGAAATATTTATTTAGTAAATAAATAGAATCATAAAGGAATATTTATTGGGAAAATAAGTAGAATCATAAAAAGGAATTTCAAAGAGGATATTGAATTTTATGATTTTATAAAACCAATGGATTTTATAAAAAGAATTATTTGTAAAATAAATAGAAGTGAAATAGAAATATTTGTAAAACAATTATAAATAGAATTGAAAGGGAAATATTTGTAAAACATTTATAAATGGAATTGAAAGGGAAAATGTTTGTAAAACATTTACAATAGAATTTAAAAGGAAATATTGGAAAATAAATAGGATAATTCAAAAAGTAAATATTTGGGAAAATATTTTGTGTATTATAAAAGGAAGTATTTTATAAAATGAATAGAATTTTATAAAAGAGAATAAGTGGAAAAGATTTATTAAAAGTATAATTAAATGGAAATATGTTTTAACAGATAAATTGAGAAGATCAATTTATAAATGATGTTTATAAAATATGAAAAATATTTATCATTGGATAATTTGAATATATAAAAATCTGAATTTATATTAAGAAGTAGAATTCGGTTTTAACACCGAGAGGTTAATAGAATTTGAATTCAACATTTATAAAAGGGAATTTAAAAGAGATTTTAACTGTTAGAAGTTAAAAGGAGGATTTGTAGAAATAATTATACAAATAAAAGTATAAATAGAATTTGTAAATGGAATATTATTTTAAAATATGAAATCAAACTAAATTGATATATCAAAGAAATATTATTCACATTCGATGTGAATAATGGATTAAAATAGTTATATTAAAAATTAAAACATTTATAAAGAAAAATTGGGATTTGAAATAGAAATTCAAATGGGAATTTGAATAAGATAGGAAATAGGATTAAAATCGAATTAGTTATTCGAATTAAAGTTAATCGAATATTAGTTATTCGAATTAGAGTTAATCGAATATTAGTTATGCGAATTAGAGTTAAACGAGTATTAGCTATTCGAATTAGAGTCAATCGAATTAGAGTTAATCAGGTAGAGTTAATTGAATTAGGGTTAATCGAATATTAGTTATTCAAATTAGAGTTAATCGAATATTAGCTATTCGAATTAGAGTTAATCGAATTAGAGTTAATCAGATTGAGTTAATCGAATTAGAGTTAATAGAATATTAGTTATTCGAATTAGAGTTAATCGAATATTAGCTACTCGAATTAGAGTTAATTGGATAGAGTTAATCGAATTAGAATTAATCGACTATTAGTTATTCGAATTAGAGTTAATCGAATATTAGTTATTTGAATTAGAATTTATCGAATATTGGTTATTGGAATAGAGTTATCGAATATTAGTTACTTGAAGAGATATTATCGTATATTAGTTATTCGAAGAGAGATTATCGAATATTAGTTATTCGAAGAGATATTATCGAATATAGTTATTCAAAGGAGAGATTGTCAAATATAGTTATTCAAAAGGAGATTATCGAATATAGTTTATTCTAAGAGGCGTTATCGAATGTAGTTTATTCGAAGAAAAGAGTTATCGAATAGAGATTATTCGAGAGAGGATTATACATTGGGGTTTGACTACATCGAATGTAGGAAAGTATTATTTACTTTCTGGGTATTAAATCAAGATTTTTTTATTTAATAAAACATTTATTAGTTTATTTAAATTAAGAAATAAAAGTTATATTCAAGTTATTATATTTCGGAAGCATGGGATTATAACACTATTGTTATAATGAAATGATTTCTGTAAAAGAAGTAGATTTGTAAATAGAATCCAAGAGTTACGTAAGGAAGTTTGTTGAAGATTTAAAGGGTGAACTTTGTCTATTTCAAGGTTAGAAATGTTGTTCAGTTAAGGTCTGAGAGATAATTATACCCTAATTTGTTGCTGGCTGTGTGAGCTGGGTACGCATGATAGAGGTTCTCGCTTCGCGTTAGGTGGCAGACGGGAGACTCTTACCTCTACATGTCCCTCGAAAGTAAAGGAGGGTTGGTTGTGAAGTCGAAAGGCTGGCCGTAAAATGAGTTGGTGGGGTACCAGTGTAAGCCATGGGGGGAGGTTAGCCCTCTGCCTTGGGGGTTGAGGTATGGTTTAAAAGCCTACCGAAATCGCCGGGTCGTTACAGTGGTATCAGAGCTGAAGGCTAAGACCTTGGCTCTGTGGCGTGACTCAGTAGAGATGGGGTTAGTAATACCCTAGATTAAGTTGAGTGTATATATATGAGCGTGTATTTGTTATTCAATATAAAATTGTTTTATATTGTGGAGATTTATTGATTGATTTGTTTATGGGTTCTGATCGATCAGTTTGATCCACTATATCGATAGGAGCTTATAAACACTCGAATACGATTAACCGACACATTATGATTTGAAAAGAGGGTAAATGAAATAATTTTACCCAAATTATATTTTGATATAAACAAAGTACAGATATTTGAAGTATTATAGTATATTGGATGTGTTGGTTGTGATTATAGTCGAATAAGATTATAAAATGTGAAATGGTTATGTAAATAGCCAATCAGAATTCATATAAGTGCAATATATGGAGTCAGATCAATTAAATCTGAAATTGAATTTAGAATTGGAATTAAAATTCCTAAAATTTGGAAAAATATTTGTAAATGGAATTGGATTAAATATATGAGAATTTTAAAATCCTGAGAGGTTTTAAATTGTTTTACAAGCAGTTTGAAGGATATTTTGAAAGTGATTTCAAAATGAAGGTGTTTAAATAAGTTTTAAAACTGTTATAGTATTGAACTCACTTCGATAGCTGGAAAATAACCCTGATGATGATGGCCACATCATCAGTGTCATTTTCGAGTTGCTAAGTGACAGATTACTTCCAAAGATTTTGTTTTTGAATTGTTTTGTGGAAAGCAAGTTGTTTTGAATCCTAAAAAGGGATATCTGGTTTTAGAAAAGCTAAACTATTTGAAATTCCCTAAGGAAGATTGTTTGAATTAAAACAAATTAAATTAGAATTTGTAAAAGCAAATAGAAATTGAAATTGAATTGAAACCAGTTAAGTGGAAAATGAATTGAGATAGAAAGTATCGAATTAGATTGGATTAGAGATAATCCGAAATGGAATTTGACTGGTAAGTTAAGAGTTGAAATTAGAAATGGAATCTGAGTTAAGAACAGAATTCGGCTTGGGTATAACCAAATTGTTGGAATGACATTGGTATATGTAGAATTGGTAACACATGGAAAGGATGTATTGATATGCCCAACAGAAAGGTACCAGTTTATATTATATATGGGTTTGAGATTTTGATGAGCCGAATTGGCAAGCCGCTTGACTGTTTGATTTTCTTTTGGGTTGAAGAAGGCCTAGAGAGGCGAGTTGGAGTTTGAGCTATTGACCAGTACAAAGGAGGTGCTGGCGAAATTTTTCGAAAAGTTAAGGTGTTTGAAAATTTTCATGATTTTTGAAAATTTTCATTAGTAGGAATGAATAAATTTTTAATTGAAATTAAATTGGTTCAGTTGAAATGGAAGTTAAGAAGTGAACAAATAATTTTAACCAGTCAATAGGGTTTGTTTTCTACCTTAGCAATTTCGAGGACGAAATTATTTTAAGGGGGAAGAATGTGATGTCCTATATTTTTACGGTATAATAATTTATTTATTTAATTATTTAATTAGTGATTTAGAGAATTAAATGGTTGTTTAATTAAACGATATTGAATATTTAATATAGTAAATAATAGAATAATATATTTAATTTCGAAATAATCGGAAATAGTGAATCGACGATATAGTGTGAATTGGACAATTCAAAATATATATTTCAGTTTAAAATTGAATTACGATAACTAATATATTTAGATAACGATAGTTTGAACGCATAATTATATTATCATTATACTCGAGCTCGAAATGGCATGGCAGTTCGCTATTTGGCGATTCGAACTTTAAATGAATATACAGAATCCGTTTTAAATCGGATTTCTATGAAACAAGAAACGTTCGGAGCTGGTGAAGTATATTTTTCTAGTGGAAGAGAAAAATCGGGATTTCATTGTGTAGATTTTGATTTATGCCCAAATCAAATTTTCGAAAAGTCGCTATGGAATTCCTTTATAATTTATAATGATTTATAAAAGGATTTAAATATAAATCAAATATCGATATTACTCTGATGATGAAATATCGAGTTGCATATATATCTATTCCGGAGCTGTATGGTATTCTTTGTGAATATATATACGATAATATTTATTTATGAATATTAAATTTAATTGTTTTTAAATATATTTATATATATTTAAATGGGTTCATTTAGAGCTTTAAAAATAGCCAGTTTTGCAAACGATCTCCGTTTTCCACGAAACTAATTTTGTTGGATCAGGAATGTTAAATTATTCCTAGATTTCAATTTCCTTGATTTTTGGGGTCACTGTGTGGTCGTACGGATTTTTAATGTGAAAAACAGTCGATATTTTGATAGTAAAAAATACGCTGTGTGAGAAAACAGAGTCGGAATTTGACGAAACCAATTTCGTTGGGTCCATAATGTCGAACTGTAGCTGCATGTCCAGTTTCGTGATTTTTGGATGTCATGTCTGATTACAGGAATTTTACCGGACAAATATAAATAACGATTGCTTAAAATAAAATAAAATATTAAATATAAAAATATTATAATTTCCTATAAATAGTCCTTAGGATTTTCAAAACCTAATCTCTTTGTTCCTCTGGTCAAAAGTATTTGCACCGCTAATTTTTCCTTTCAGTGAACACTTCGATCTTCAAATAATTCATAGATATCAAAATAAAAATCAACAAATCTCGAAACCTATATATTATCAATCCTCTATTCATTTGCTTCGATCTGGTATGAGCTATGGCATGTTCGACATGGTTTTTCTCGCACCCTACATTTCCAACGTGGCCCAGGGTTGGATTTTTAGGGAGATTCAAACTTTTAATCGCGTAATGGGTATTGGATTCTTGATCAGCGAGGAGTTTAGCATCAGTACGTGATATATTTGGGGTATTCCGCTTTGATTAAGATCGACGAGTTCCTGTAGTGGTGCGTGAGGACCTGGAGCCACGACCTGGTTCTGAAGTGCGAGTTGTACTAAATGGGGACGGTCGGGAAGAGGAGTGGAAGAGAAGTCGATTGGTGGCACTAGTTTTGGGTTCAGTGAAGAGAATGGGAAGTGTAGTTACTGAAAGATGCGACTATGGTGTGTTGAAGTACTGGAGATCGCATTTTTTGGATTGGGGAAGAAGACATTTGCGGGTACGGGTTTATAAGGGTGAAGATGGGCCAAATAGAATTGGTAAAGCCCAAGTATTTATTTAAATAGAAATTTATTTGAAATCAAATATGCGTCCATCTAGTAATCATGACAATTTCTACATACACTATCAGTTTTGCGAACGGTTTGTCATGTTACAATCGTATGAACGGCGACTACAAATGGAACTGACTGGAAGTGGATTGAAGCTCGTTACAATTTATAGTGAAATAAATTGTCAAAATCAAATCAACCACAATTATCGTTATTTAACGATAACCGACCAAGGTGAGTAAATCTCACTAACTCTACTTTGTTTAAATTTTCATAACGTATTTTTAGAACTGATAAATATTGGTTGATTGTTGTGTGTTGATTGGTTGATTGAACTGCTAATTGATTAGTTAAAAATATCGATATAGTTATATACATATCGTTAATTAAATATTGATTCTATTGATCAGAATATTTCATGTTGAAATGGAATTGATGTTAATTATATTGTTTAACATCTGTGGATGCAGGAAAACAAGTTGGAGGGTTCCAACTGGATTCCTCAATACTTATAAATACTTTTTTTCCATATATTGTGATATATGATGTGGTATATAGTCTGTTATTGATTTTGTGTGTTGGGATGATGATTGATCCTTTTGGTTTGGTATTTTAATACCATAAGTGATACTGGAATGTAGAAAAGGAAATATTTCAAAGTGTATATTGAAAAGGAAATATTTATAAAATCAAAGGATTTTATAAAAGGAAGTATCTATAAAATCGAAGAATTTTATAAAAGAAATTTTTATTTAGGAAATAAATAGAGTTATAAAAGAAATACTTATTTAGTAAATAAATAGAATCATAAAGGAATATTTATTGGGAAAATAAGTTGAATCATAAAAAGGAATTTCAAAGTGGATATTGAATTTTAGGATTTTATAAAATTAATGGATTTTATAAAAAGAATTATTTGTAAAATAAATAGAAGTGAAATAGAAATATTTGTAAAACATTTATAAATAGAATTGAAAGGGAAATATTTCTAAAACATTTATAAATAGAATTTAAAGGGAAAATATTTGTAAAACATTTACAATAGAATTTAAAAGGAAATATTGGAAAATAAATAGGATAATTCGAAAAGTAATAATTTGGGAAAATATTTAGTGTATTATAAAAGGAAGTATTTTATAAAATGAATAGAATTTTATAAAAGAGAATAAGTGGAAAAGATTTATTAAAAGTATAATTAAATGGAAATCTGTTTTAACCGATAAATTAAGAAGATCAATTTATAAACGATGTTTATAAATTAAGAAAAATATTTATCATTGGATAATTTGAATATATAAAAATATGAATTTATATTAAGAAGTAGAAATTGGTTTTAACACCGAGAGGTTAATAGAATTTGAATTCAACATTTATAAAAGGGAATTTAAAAGAGATTTTAACTGTTAGAAGTTAAAAGGAGGATTTGTAGAAATAGTTATACAAATTAAAGTATAAATAGAATTTGGAAATGGAATATTATTTTAAAATACGAAATCAAACTGAATTGATATATCAAAGAAATATCATTCACATTCGATGTGAATAATGGATTAAAATAGTTATTTTATAAATTAATACTTTTATAAAGAAAAATTGGGATCGGAAATAGAGATTCAAATGGGAATTTGAATAAGTTAGGAAATAGGATTAAAATCGAATTAGTTATTCGAATTAGAGTTAACTGAATACTAGTTATTCGAATTAGAGTTAATCGAATATTAGTTATTCGAATTAGAGTTAATCGAATATTAGTTAATCGAACTAGAGTTAATCGAATATTAGCTATTTGAATTAGAGTTAATCGAATCAGAGTTAATCGGATAGAGTTAATCGAATTAGACTTAATCGAATTAGAGTTAATCAAATATTAGATATTCGAATTAGAGTTAATTGAATATTAGCTATTCGAATTAGAGTTAATCGAATTAGAGTTAATCGGATAGAGTTAATCGAATGTTAGTTATTCGAATTAGAGTTAATCGAATATTAGCTATTTGAATTAGAGTTAATCGGATAGAGTTAATTGAATTAAAATTAATTGAATATTAGTTATTCGAATTAGATTTAATCGAATATTAGTTATTTGAATTAGAATTAATCGAATATTGGTTATTGGAATAGAGTTATCGAATATTAGTTATTCAAAGAGATATTATCGAATATTAGTTATTCGAAGAGAGATTATTGAATATTAGTTATTCGAAGAGATATTATCGAATATAGTTATACAAAGGAGAGATTGTCGAATATTGTTATTCGAAAGGAGATTATCGAATATAGTTTATTCGAAGAGGCATTACCGAATGTAGTTTATTCGAAGAAAAGAGTTATCGAATAGAGATTATTCGAGAGAGGATTATACATTGGGATTTGACTACATCGAATGTAGGAAAGTATTATTTACTTTCCGAGTTTTAAATAAAGATTTGTTTATTTAATAAAACATTTATTTAATTATTTAAATTAAGAAATAAAAGTTATATTCAAGTTATTATATTTCGGAAGCATGGGATTATAACACTATTGTTATAATCAGATGATTTCTGTAAAAGAAGTGGATTCGTAAATAGAATCCGAGAGTTACGTAAGGAAGTTTGTTGAAGATTTAAAGGGTAAACTTTGTCTTTTTCAAGGCTAGAAATGTTGTTCAGTTAAGGTCTGAGAGGTAATTATACCCCAACTTGATTGACTTCATTTTTAACTAAGGAATGGTTAAGGTTCGATGGTGAAGGTTAGTTAACTAAATTTAATTATAAGTGTTAATGGTTCGATTTGGCATAGCGATGTTTTGACTAACATCTGTTTAAATCCAATAAAGGAGTTTTGGAAATGTTTTCCCAAAAGAACCAGAAATGTTTTCTAATATAGAAATAAGAAATGAGTGTAAATATGGAAATGTTTTCCAATGATTAATAACGTATATTTTCTTAATTTAGAAAATAAGAATTTACGAATAGATGGAAACGGAGATAGGGAAATGAATAATTGAATGGAAAATTAAATTAAAGGGGTCAGTGTTGACTGATGATTGATCAGTAAGTTTTCCATTTGGAATTACAACCGTTGTTCGCACACATGTCTTCCTTTGATAGTTAAATCATCGACTATCAAAGTTTTTGACCATTTCCGTTGTCAATACGTAGAGACCGGGATCAGATTCATTATCTGAAAACCACTCCGTATGGGTATTAGCGTTGCGAATAAAATATGATGAAGATAATTGAAACAACCTGAACTTCCCCGGTAAGGAACGCCCGGATTGAGTTGAGAACAAGTCAAATCGGAACACAAACAGAAGAACATTTCATTGTTTATTACAACAATTACATCAGAATACAAGAATATACAGTGTATGAATAAATAATTTACATCACAAAATATCATAGATTACAATACATTACATAGCAGCGGAAAAATAATAGAATACACAACTGAAAGGGATATACGGATACAGAGCTTTCCGGATATCATTCCAGCTGTAAACCAGGTTCCTGTGAATATAAATCTGCAAAACCAAAACTAGTAGCTGCCCGTGTCAAAATAAGGGCACCCAAAGTTTAGGTTAAAACAATAAACTCCAGGTCAGTCATGTGACTGGTGTGAGAACTAAAACAGTTATTTAAAGCTTTACTTTATATCAGATATATCAAGGGACCACGCCGTATAACACGGAATGGGTTTCCTCCCAAGAATACCAGTGCATATCACAAAACAGCGTAATGCTTTTTGGAAAAATGAAGCTATTATAAGACCCAGGTCCTATCACACAATGCAACACAAGCCGGAGGATACGGTTTTCCCTTATAAAAGCCAAACATGCTTGGTATGTTAAAACAAATCATTTGATACTATTATAAGTGCATAGTGTACAAAACAACTTCAAATATAAATGCATCAATCCTAGACGACATGGGTACCATATATCATGTCGCCAATACTAGGATCTACAATCAAAACCGCAAATATCACGTATTTGAAAGTTGGATTTTCGTCTATGAACTGAGGCAAGGGATCGTCCTCACCGAATTCGAGACAATATAGCCCATGTCTCAAGATCAGAACGCATCAACCCTTGGAGCAATAGGGCTGGTCCACCGATGTGGATTAAAATGCCTGAACACTGCGTTTCCCCGCCCTTTGGGGCGTAAATGAGCCAAATGACTCCATCATCTCCACATAGTCACCGATATATCCAAGGCGCCTCGCAATCCAACAACCACACAGGTGAAAATAGTATAAATGTCAGGGCTGGTAGGTCACTGACACCACCCTAGCTAGAAGGAAACGCATGTCCTCCCTGAGGTCCTCTCCCGTTTCTGGTTCACAACCGGGGTGTGAGGTTCGCGAATCAATGCTACACAAAGATATGCCACACAGGCCGTGCTTTGATCATCAACCACAAGACTTTGCTTTTCAACAGAAGCCTTGATCGTTTGCATCTTAGCATGCCACACAGGCAAACCACTCCATGCAACCGATATCCATCAATCACACAGAATGATATCCAATGTCAGACACACAGTCCATTTACAAGTCCGTTTTGGGTCTGAACGAAACCGGAGGCACCTTGTACCTCGCATATCCATCGATCTCCAAGTACGTCTGGACGATCACCAAATCATTCCCTCCTCTTGGGTGTACAGCCCAATCAAGATCATCAGTAATTATCCAAACAATGTGAAGACCTCCGGTCTTCGACCACCGTCTTCTTCCTCGACACATCGTCGTATCAGTTATTCAGAATGGGACAAACCCGGTCTTTCTGAATAACTCGCGTATATAATAAACAAGTGTTACACAAACACAACATACGCCTCATTCCAATTTAGAATATTCTTTTATTCAAATATTCTTGTACTTTGGGAAAGGTTCCCATTAATTTTATCAAAGATAAATTCTTTAAATTTATTCTTTAATCTTCTTTTGAATATCAATTCAAACCAAATTATGCTTTATCCAAACTAGTCGGGATTAGCGAACCTTATCGAAGTAATCACTTGTTAAATTTTCCAACCCCAACCTATTCATCCCATGAAGTAAAACTGGTAATACTTAATATCTAACACCACGGCGTTATCGGTAAATTCAATTACCATTTCACGTTCAAATCTAATTAAAGATTTAACTATCGCCTGGAGCAAAACTGGTGATACTCCATTCTCGATCATTTCAATCTAATTAAAGATTCATTAAAACTCCACTTGGTTTTAATCTTCCCAAAAATTACTATCAATGATTATTTAACTTGGGAAATCATATCCTGTCTTTAACTGGATTAAAGAACCGATATCATTTAAAACACGGTTCACGATAAACCCAACACCACATTCTATTCCATCAGTCTTTAACCGTAAATTAGCAAGTGAACAATTCCCTAAGTAATAACCCCGAAGGCCGAAACCAACATCAGATCAATACCCAAGAAATCATTCAACTTAACTAATCTCCAGTTAGTTTCTGATTTTCTTAACTCCATTGAGTCTAAGAACAGTATTATTAAAGATACCATTCACGACAACCCAAAATCACATTCCATTTACAATGGAATCTTCGTGGAAAACAAATCGATATATATAATCGATATAAACTTCCATATCCGACTAATAATATAAATGGAATAACGGAATAGCCTTTTAAATTCCAGATATATTAGTAGTCTTCCTCCACAGAAATTCACTTCGATTATTACCAAATCGAATTCCATTCCATTCCAATTTATTTTATTAAATTGGAAAACTTTACATTGGAAAATCTACTTAAATTCTTATCAAAAAGATTTATAAATTCCAAATCCCATTTCACTGTAAATCAGGTTAAAGAACGAGTGTTATTTTAAACACCGTTCACGATAAACCCAAAAAAAGTCAATTCAAATTCAATTATTGGGAATTCTGGTTACTTTTAAAACTCTTTCAAATCCAATTTATTTATTTCAAAAAAATAAATAAATGGATTATAATTCTAGTTCAAAACGAGTTTATTTCGATAAAAATATATTTTTATCTTTTCAAATATGGAGTTTTTCATCCCAATTCTTTCCAAATCATTTCTTACGATTTTACATAAATTATTACTATTTTTAATAATTTTATCAAGGCCCGTACAATCGGTTTCCATCAACGGCCATCGAACTACACTTACAGCGACCTTTTCCAAATTTGATTTGGACATAATTCCAAATCCAACCATTAGATTTCAAATATCTAATATTCGTTAGAAAGCTCTTTTCGATACGAACCCAACGGTTCCGATTTTAGGAGAATACGACGGTCGGATCTCCCGTAATACCATTCGAAGTCAATGGTCGAAATTCGTGAACTACCGCCGCGCGGCGCGTTCTATTCAGGCTATTATATATATATATATATATATATATATATATATAAAAATAATATTTCATCGATTTCCTTTTAAAACATATTTTATAAATCGTTTTAAATTCGTTTTCAAAACGATTGAATATTCCATATCATCGATATATAAATGATAGTATTTTCAAAATATTATATTTTGAAATCAATTCCTTTTCGATATTCATTATAAAAATGAATAAAACGGATATAAATATCATTCACGTCAAAATAACGTCAATCCAACCAACACGGCTTTATATATTTCAATAACTTCGTTATTCTATTCAACAAATGAATATTTTCTTCAACACATGAATATATACTTTATTCAACACAAGAATATTTATTCTATTCAATACATGAATTTACATTTTATTCAACATATGAATATTTATTCTATTCAATACATGAATTTACATTTTATTCAACACATGAATATTTATTCTATTCAACACATGAATTTACATTTTATTCAACACATGAATATTTATTCTATTCAACACATGAATTTTCTTTTTATAATATTATTTATTTTCCAAATTGGAATGAGGCCGAATCAGTTACCATATAATGTTAATTATATGGATTCCATACAACACATGTATATAATAGCAACGATAAATAATCAACCATCATCCAGAGTGCATTCTCCACTACATAAGCATCAAATATAAATATTTAACGCTTATAACAGCCTTTCAATCAATCGATCGACATACAGCTAATTATTGGGACTAGTGTATGTCCAATTTCATCCCAACACCCATGTGGGGTTTTCAAACAATCAAACACAGGTTTTATTTGTGCAGTTGGGCGTTGTGTAAAATTTATCGTCCCAATGCATATCAGTCAAATATGTGTACTTAATCAAATCGTCTAATTTGTTTATAACTATTTATTTTATATACACGTTAAAATTTATATTTTTAACCATAAAATAATTTATTTAATTCCACTATACATAATCATTTTTCACAACACATCAATCAAATAAACAAGTCATCCACGGTCTGTGGACGACGGTTGACGGGTGCTGCTAAGCACCGTCTGCATCCTAGTATAAATTTCAACTAGAAAATAAATTAAAAGTGAGAAGTTCTTACCGAGGGTTCCACTCCTCCGTGCTTTCCTTCTGAACTGTTCGGGTCTCATTTTGATTTCATCCGATACCATCGCTATCTTTTCCCGCTGTTCACAGTTAAAATCATATTTTTATCGCTTTATCCCAATAAATAAAAATCATATTTTAATTTCAATTTCATATATTTTACAACGCTTCTTTCTATATAGAAATTATATTTTTATATTTCTACTTCTTATATAAAGATCCAACTTTTATTTCACTTCATATATAAAAAATCTCGCCTTTCCATATATAAAAACCTTGCCTTTCTATATATAAAAATATCGTCTTTCTATATATAAAAATATCGCTTTTCCTATGATAAAAATATAATCATTCCTCGCTATTTCATATATAAAAATCAAATTTTTATCGCTATTCTATATATATAAATCGAATTTTTATCGCTATTTTATATATATAAAAATCGAATTTTTATATCTATTCTATATATATATATATATCGAATTTTTATTGCTATTCTATATATAAAAAATCGAATTTTTATCGCTATAAAAATCCTATCTTTTTAACTATAAAAATCCTATCTTTTTATCTATAAAAATCCAATCTTTTTAACTATAAAAATCCAATCTTTTTAACCATAAAAATCATGTAAATTCAGTTTCGAAATCATGTTAAATCAGTTTTAAAAATCATGTTAAATCGGTTTTAAAAATAATGTTAAATCAGTTTTAAAAATCAAAACAAGAAGAACTCACATTAATTGAAGGGAGGGGGCTTTTCGCCGTTTGAACTGCGCGAGGGGGGGGTTCAGCAATCGTCGGAGGGTGGTGTTGCACCGGGTGGTTTGCGGCTTCAGTGGGTGGCGGCAACAAGGTGGAAGGGGGAACGACTTGAACTCGCGGTGAGGAGGAGGGGGTGCAGTCGCGCCTGGTGGCGGTGGGCGTTGTGGAGGAGGAGAGAGGAAGGGGAGGCGGTGCTGGGTGGCTCACCTCCGGCGCGTGCGACTGTCGGTGGTGCGGGGCTCCGCCCCCTTCTCCTTCTCTTTTATTTTTATTTTTATTCTTAATCGGCTTTTTCTGAATAGAAGAGAGAGAAGGAGAAGAGAGGGGGGCTTTTTATATAAAATTCAATTATTTTAAATGTCCAAAAAGTTACTTTAAATTTTGATCTCTAAACGAGACTCACCGCCTGTCATTCCTAGCTAATTACCCCCATTCCGAATACAATGGGATATGTATCATAATCCAGTTGGTTGTTTCGATTGGTTTCTGTCAAAATCAAAATATAAATCTATATACTAAATTTGAACGCGCATTTCAATTTACCGGGTCCACAAACGGACTCTAAAAATTCCCAAAAAAATATTTTCTAGCTTCATATTGACGATACGGTTCTAACAAAACTAATTTCATCAAATTCCGAGACCGTTCGAAAAATGGCCATTTTCTGGTCGATCGAAATTGACTAAAACTGTCAAAACACGTTTCACTTCGCCACGCTCACATAGTGATTCGAAAAATTATAAATTTTGGAATCTAGCAATAATTCGACATCACGGATCCAACAAAAGTGGTTTCGTTGAAAACGAAGGTCGTTTGCAAAATTTCCATTTTTAAGGGCCAGAATTCCACATCGACTATTCTGAATTTTCATCTGGGCATAACTTTTTATTCCCGCTATGAAATTTCAATTTTTCGGGTTCGTTGAAAAGATATTCTCAAATAGATTCTAATATTTTTCGTTTCGCCAAAATACGGTTTATTTTGAATCCTATACATTCAATTGAACTTTGAAATCGAATTTTCAAACTACCACGCCATTTCCAATTCCTTTTATATTTATAAATAAATATTTATATTCTAACTTCGATTCAAATAAATATATACTTTCTATTTCTATTCAAAATAAATTTCTAGTCATTATTATTTAAAATAATTCATCTTAAATATTTAAAATTCATCAAAATTGCCAAAATAAAAATTTTAAATTGGCTCAGATTTCCGGGTTATTACAATCTCCCCCACTTAAAACTTTTCGTCCCCGAAAAGGAACGAAGCTGAAAGTTGTTTAACTAATCAACCCAACTTTCATTATTTTCATTATGGCTTAAGTTCTTCAACTTTTCAGTTTCTAAGAACTTTTCAAATTTTTTCAAAAATTTGGCTAACACCCTAAATTTTCGAAAAAAAATTCCATAACCTCCCTTGCACCGGGAGCTTCGGGATATTTCAAATAGCCTCCCATGACCCTCACCAATCCAAAAAGAAAAAGAAACAGGCAAGCGGCTAGTCAATCGGCTCATAAAATCATCAAAAACCCAAGAAATACAATAAACATGTACCTATTTGTCAGGAAAACAATTTTATTCCTCTTCTCTAGCCTCCTTGCTATGACCTGTTCAATGTAAGTACATGTATATGCATGTATATGCATGCAAATGCAACTAATTTTCAATACAACTCACTATTTGGCTCAATTTGGCTAATTGGTTCAAATTTTAATTAATCAAACAACACAATCAGCAATCAATTAGTTGATTATCTTTTCAAATTCATAACTTGGATACATAGTCAAAAAATCACATTTTTGGTGCCAAATCACAACAATAGACCTTATCTAATTTTGGTTCTCACACCAGTCAATTGGAATCATATAGAAATCCCAATATCGGCGCTCCGATATAAATTCTGATGATACTCGAGTAATCATCAGACTCACCTCCGGGCGACTAGAGTGTGATTCCATATCTATCCAGTATATTAAAACTTCAAATACACACGGATCAGACGTATACGCAAAATCTTTATATACTTGATTGTCCAAATCAATTTAAAATAATTATTCAAATACGTATAATACGATTTAAATTTTCAAAACAAAAAATTGTTTTCAATATAAAAATATACTCTTCACAGTCGTTCTAGGATACTACTGATCCCATCCCTAACGAGTCATTCTCATTGGATATTACTAATCCAATCTCTGATGAATTCTTTCATTTGGTTCTAACGTGTCTTGTTCTCCGAGCTCTGTAAACCAGAGCTCTGATACCAAGCTGAAACAACCCGAACTTCCCCGGTAAGGAACGCCCGGATTGAGTTGAGAACAAGCCACATCGGAACACAAACAGAAGAACATTTCATTGTTTATTACAACAATTACATCAGAAAACAGAGTATGAATAAATAATATACATCACAAAATATCAGAGATTACAATACATTACATAGCAGCGGAAAAATAATACAATACACAACTGAAAGAGATATACGGATACAGAGCTTTCCGGATATCATTTCAGCTGTAAACCAAGTTCCAGTGAATATAAATCTGCAAAACCAAAACTACTAGCTACCCGTGTCAAAATAAGGGCACCCAGAGTTTAGGTTAAAACAATAAACACCAGGTCGCTCATGTGACTGGTGTGAGAACTAAAACAGTTATTTAAAGCTTTACTTTAAATCAGATATATCAAGGGACCACGCCGTATAACACGGAACGGGTTTCCTCCCAAAAATACCAGTGCATATAACAAAACAGCGCAATGCTTTTTGGAAAAATGAAGCTATTATAAGACCCAGGTCCCATCACAAAATGCAACACAAGTCGGAGGATAGGGTTTTCCCTTATAATAGCCAAACATTCTTGGTACGTTAAAACAAATCATTTGATACTATTATAAATGCATAGTGTACAAAACAACTTCAAATATAAATGTATCAACCCTAGAAGAAACGAGTACCATATATCATGTCGCCAATACTAGGCTCTATAATCAAAACCGCAAATATCACGTATTTGAAAGTTGGATTTCCGTCTGTGAACCGAGGCTAGGGATCGTCCTCTCCGAATTCGAGACAATCCAGCCCATGTCTCAGGATCAGAACGCATCGACCCTTGGAAAGACAGGGCCGGTCCACCGATGTGGATTAAAATGCCTGAACACTGCGTTTCCCCGCCCTTTGGAGCGTAAATGAGCCAAATGACACCATCGGCTCCACATAGTCACCGACATATCCGAGGCGCCTCACAATCCAACAACCACACAGGTGAAAATAATATAAATGTCAGGGCTAGTAGGTCACTGACACCACCCTAGATAAAAGGAAACGCATGTCCTCCCTGAGGTCATCTCCCGTTTCTGGTTCACAACTGGGGTGTGAGGCTCGCGAATCAACGCTACACAAAGCTATGCCACTCAGGCCGTGCTTTGATCATCAACCACAAGACTCTGCTTTTCAACAGAAGCCTTGATCATTTGCATCTTAGCATGCCACACAGGCAAACCACTTCATGCAACCGATATCCATCAATCACACAGAATGATATCCAATGTCAGACACACAGTCCATTTAAAAGTCCATTCTGGGTCTGAATGAAACCGGAGGCACCTTGTACCTCGCATATCCATCGATCTCCAAGTACGTCTGGACAATCACCAACTGATTCCCTCCTCTTGGGTGTACAGCCCAATCAAGATCATCAGTAATTATCCAAACGATGTGAAGACCTCCGGTCTTTGATCACTGTCTTCATCCTTGACACATCGTCGAATCAGTTATTCAGAATGGGATAAACCCGATCTTTCTGAATAACTCACGTATATAATAAACAAGTGTTACACAAACACAACATATGCCTCATTCCAATTCAGAATATTCTTTTATTCAAGTATTCTTGTACTTTGGGAAAGGTTCCCATTAATTTTATTGAAGATAAATTCTTCAAATTTTTTCTTTAATCTTCTTTTGAATATCAATTCAAACCAAATTATGGTTTATCCAAACTTATCGAGATTAGCGAACCTTACCGAAGTAATCACTTGTTAAATTTCCCAACTCCAACCTATTCATCCCATGAAGTAAAACTGGTAATACTTCATATCTAACACCACGGTGTTATCGGTAAATTCAATTACCATTTCACGTTCAAATCTAATTAAAGATTTAACTATCGCCTGGAGCAAAACTGGTGATACTCCATTCTCGATCATTTCAATCTAATTAAAGATTCATTAAAACTCCACTTGGTTTTAGTCTTCCCAAAAATCACTATCAATGATTATTTAACTTGGAAAATCATATCCTGTCTTTAACTGGGTTAAAGAACCAATGTCATTTAAAATACGGTTCACGATAAACCTAAAATCACATTCTATTCCATTAGTCTTTAACCATAAATTAGCAAGTGAACAATTCCCTAAGTAATAACCCCGAAGGCCGAAACCAACATCAGATCAATACCCAAGAAACCATTCAACTTAACTAATCTCCAGTTAGTTTCTGATTTTCTTAACTCCGTTGGGTCTAAGAACAGTACTATTAAAGATATCATTCACGACAACCCAAAATCACATTCCATTTACAATGGAATCTTCATGGAAAACAAATCGATATATATAACCAATGTAAACTTCCGTATTCGACTAAATGGAATAACGACAAAAACTTTTAAATTCTAGATATATTAGTTGTCTTCCTCCACATAAATTCACTTCAATTATTACCAAATCGAATTCCATTCCATTCCAATTTATTTTATTAAATTGGAAAACTTTACTTTGGAAAATCTCCTTAAATTCTTATCAAAAAGATTTATAAATTCCAAATCCTATTTCACTGTAAATTAGGTTAAGGAAAGAGTGTTATTTAAAACATCGTTCACGATAAACCCAAAAAAAATCAATTCAAATTCAATTATTGGGAATTCTGGTTACTTTTAAAACCCTTTTAAATCCAATTTATTTATTTCAAAAAATAAATAAATGGATTATAACTCTAGTTCAAAACTAGTTCATTTCGATAAAAATCTATTTTTATCTTTTCAAATATGGAGTTTTTTATCCCAATTCTTTCCAAGTCATTTCTTATGATTTTACACAAATTATTACTATTTTTAATAATTTTATCAAGGCCTGTACAGTCGGTTTCCATCAACGGCCATCGAACTGCACTTACAACGACCTTTTCCAAATTAGGTTTGGACATAATTCCAAATCCAATCGTTAGATTTTAAATAACTAATATTCGTTAGAAAGCTCTTTTCGATACGAACCCAATGGATCCGGTTTTAGGAGAATCCGAAGGTCGGATCTCCCGTAATACCATTCGAAGTCAATGGTCGAAATTCGCGAACTGCCGCAGCGCGGCGCGTTCTATTCAGGCTATTATATATATAATATATATATATATTATACATATTTCGTCGATTTCCTTTTAAAACGTATTTTATAAATCATTTTAAATTCGTTTTCAAAACGATTTCAACTTCATATTCAATTTCAAATCAAAATTGAATATTCCATATCATCGATATATAAATGATAGTATTTTCAAAATATTATATTTTGAAATCAATTCCTTTTCGATATTCATTATAAAAATGAATAAAACCGATAGAAATATCGTTTACGTCAAAATAGCGTCAATCTAACCAGCACGGCTTTATATATTTCAATAACTTCGTTATTCTATTCAACAAATGAATATTTTCTTCAACACATGAATTTACATTTTATTCAACACATGAATATTTATTCTATTCAACACATGAATTTACATTTTATTCAACACATGAATATTTATTCTATTCAACACATGAATTTACATTTTATTCAACACATGAATATTTATTCTATTCAACACATGAATTTTCTTTTTATAATATTCTTTATTTTCCAAATTGGAATGAGGCCTAATCAGTTACTATATAATGTTAATTATATGGATTCCATACAACACATGTATATAATAGCAACAATAAATAATCAACCATCATCCAGAGTGCATTCTCCACTGCATAAGCATCAAATATAAATATTTAATGCTTATAACATCCTGTCAATCAATCAATCGATATACAGCTAATTATTGGGACTAGTGTATGACAAATTTCATCCCAATACCCGTGTGGGCTTTTCAAACAATCAAACACAGGTTTTATTTGTGCAGTTGGGCGATGTGTAAAATTTATCATCCCAATCCATATCAGTCAAATGTGTGTACATAAACAGATCATCCGATTTGTTTATAACTATTTATTTTATATACACGTTAAAAATTATATTTTGAACCATAAAATAATTTGTTTAATTCCACTACACACAATCATTTTTCATAACACATCAATCAAACAAACAAGTCATCCATGGTCTGTGGACGACAGGTGTCGAGTGCTGCTAAGCACCGTCTGCATCCTAGTATAAATTTCAACTAGAAAATAAATTAAAAGTGAGAAGTTCTCACCGAGGGTTCCACTCCACTGTGTTTTCCTTCTGAACTGTTCGGGTCTCGTTTTGATTTCAGTCGATACCATCGCCATCTTTTCCCGCTGTTCACAGTAAAAATCGTATTTTTATCGCTTTATCCCAATAAATAAAAATCATATTTTAATTTCAATCTCATATATTTTACAACGCTTCTTTCTATATAGAAATTATATTTTTATATCTACTTCTTATATAAAGATCGAACTTTTATTTTGCTTCATATATAAAAATCTCGCCTTTCTATATATAAAAACCTCGCCTTTCTATATATAAAAATGTCGTCTTTCTATATATAAAAATATCGTCCTTCCTATGATAAAAATATAATCTTTCCTCGTTACTTCATATATAAAAATCAAATTTTTATCGCTATTCTATATATATATATATATATATAAATCGAATTTTTATCGCTATTCTATATATATATATAAATCGATTTTTTATCACTATTCTATATATATATATATATATAAATCGAATTTTTATCGCTATAAAAATCCTATCTTTTTAACTATAAAAATCCTATCTTTTTAACTATAAAAATCATGTAAATTCAGTTTTAAAAATCATGTTAAATTAGTTTTAAAAATCAAAACAAGTTAAACTCACATTGATTGAAGAAAGGGGGCTTTTCTCCGTTTGAACTGCGCGAGGGGGGGTTCAGCAGTCGTCGGAGGGTGGTGCGCGGCTTCAGAGGGTGGCGGCGGCAAGGTAGCGGGAGGCGCGACTTGAACTCGCGGTGAGGAGGAGGGTGGTGCAGTCGCGCCTGGTGGCGGTGGGAGTCGTGGAGGAGGAGAGAGGAAGGGGAGGCGGCGCTGGGTGGCTCACCTCCGGCGCATGCGACTGTCGGTGGAGCGGGGCTCCGCCCCCGTCTCCTTCCCACTCTTTTTTATTCTTAATCGATTTTTTTCTGAATAGAAGAGAGAGAAGGAGAAAAGAGGGGGCTTTTTATATAAAATTTAATTATTTAATTATTTTAAATATCCAATATCTAACTTTAAATTTCGATCTCTAAATGAGACCCACCGCCCGTCGTCCCTAGCTAATTACACTCATTCCGAACACAATGGAATATGTATCGTAAGCCAGTTTGGTTGTTTCGATCGGTTTCCATCAAAATCAAAATATAAATTTATATACTGAATTTGAACGCGCATTTCAATTTACCAGGTCCACATACGGACTCTAAAAATTCCCGAAAAATATTTTCTAGCTTCGTATTGACGATACGGTTCTAACAAAACTAAATTCTTCAAATTCCAAGACTGTTTGAAAAACGGCCATTTTCTGGTCAATCGAAATTGAATAAAACTGTCAAAACACATTTCACTTCGCCACACTCACATATTGATTCGAAAAATTATGAATTTTGGAATCTAGCATTAATTCGATATCACGGATCCAACAAAAGTGGTTTCGTCGAAAACGAAGGTCGTTTGCAGAATTTCCATTTTTAAGGGCCAGAATTCCACAGCGACTATTCTGAATTTTCAACTGGGCATAACTTTTTATTCCCGCTATGAAATTTCAATTTTTGGGATTCGTTGAAAAGATATTCTCAAATAGATTCTAATATTTTTCATTTCACCAAAATCCGGTTTATTTTGAATCCTATATATTCAATGAACTTTGAAATCGAATTTTCAAACTACCGCGCCATTTCCATTTCCTTTTATATTTATAAATAAATATTTATATTCTAGCGTCGATTCAAGTAAATATATACGTTCTATTTCTGCTCAAAATAAATTTCGCGTCATTATTATTTAATATAATTCATTTTAAATATTCAAAATTCATCAAAATTGCCAAAATAAAAATTTTAAATTGGCTCAGATTTCCGGGTTATTACAATAATTGAAGGCGGAGTTTGTGCAAGGGTTGTTCTGTTTACGGATAGTGCCTTCGGATTGTCCTGTCCCAGGACAACTTGAATGGACGAATGTTTGACAGAAATGGATCACGTAAGTTGATCGCTTCAAACGTATCCACGTTTGGTGGCGGAGGAATTCGTTTCTCTTAGCTTTATACCCGTGGTATTTTTGTGGAAATCAATTTGTGATTTGGTGGGTATGACGATGTGGCATTCAAAGTAAATGAATGTATGATCTGTCAAAAGATACGTTATGACCTCAAGCCTTATCAACCGGGAAATGACAAAAATCGGGCAGGCAACATGGCTAAGTGGGTCTCCCTCATTAGGGTGTATTGTCATCATCTAGTGAATATTCATATTTGTTACTTCTTTTCACTTCTGTATCTCCCAGGAACGGTTATGTTGCTAGCAACCGTAGGTGACAATTTATTCGATACTCTCAATAGAAATGAGTGGTCGGTCATGTGTGGGCTGGGTTGCAAGACATTCTTGTTGAACCCAGTGTATTCCTCTCTAAAGATATATTATCGGCAGGTGGTTCCATACCTTGTCATAGTCGGAAACCAATCTCCAATAAGCGCTTGCGGTTTTGTTTGTATACTATATATATGTGGAGCGTGAGATGCAAGCGTTCTACTGGATTGTTAATTATTTGTGATTAGACATTATTATAATATCAGAAAAATATTGATTTTGAAAATGTTTTGGGTTATCGTAAGGTAAAAACCATCCGTGTTTATGTGTGGATCGGTCTTATGATTATCATTTTTTTCGAAAATGATTTTGAAAAGTTAAACCGAAATGGTTGGAGTTTACTCACACCAGTCCCATGACTGACCCAGAGTTTATTTTATTTTGTTTTCCCTAAACTCTTAGGTGCCAAATTTGTACGGGCAGTCAAGTAGTCAGGTTTTACAGATACACTAGATGGAGCTTGGAGCAGGAGGCTTCGGCAGCATTTTATAGCTATTGTTTATTTCCGCTGTGATGTAAGTGTTGTACTCTAATATACAAATATTCAATGTTATTTTGTACACTATATTTTATTCGTTCCGCTGTGAGATTTGTGTTACTCTAATGTTGTTATGTTCTTCTTCTTCTTCTATTCTAACAGTTCTAACTTATCTATTCTCACCCTCTAACTACTTTCTGTTAACTATCCAGTATTTCCGATGTCCGAATAGTCGAAACTGGTATTTGTGTCGATTTTCGGAGTCAAAAACCCAGGGTTGTTACACACTGTTTATAATTTCACTTCAAATCTCGTATTATTAATTTATAAATAATTTTTATAAATTCACTACTTATTTTATGTATTCAAACAAGTTAATATATTTATAGTCCAATTTAAATTCAAATTCTATTTTAGATAAATAGAATTTTCCCTTTAAATTTCAAATATCCTTTTCCCTGATATTTATATATCAACATTTTGGCCCCAGTGATACTTAAACAATCAAACCACTCATTTATCAATCGACACATCATACATGATGATATATGTGAAAACAAACAAATAATAATATTTTTGAGGAATCTAGTTGGATCCCTCCAACCTGTTTTCCAACATCAACAGACGTTAGCCAACATAAATAATACCCATCCTACTTCGAGGCAGGATATCGCGGTATAGAAGGTCATCCACTATCACAGCGTGGGGCGTATAGGGTCACCCGCTAATGATACTGCGGGCATCCGCTAATGGTACTGCGGGAATCCAACCAATCACTAGTATACATATATAATAACCACAAACACCAATCCTAAATAACTAATATATATTTTAAATAGCCACAATAATATTTCAGTGCATGCAATCAACCAACAAACAATTATTTTTAACCTATAGAAATAATTTTAAATAAAATTTGAGTGAGATTTACTCACCTGATTTTAATTCGTCAAATATCCAGTTAAACTCTAAACTGCATTCGAAGTTAGCCGAATTTCCAATAAGCCCAAAATTGATTCAATACCGCTCCTAGGCATTGATAATGGTGATATGAGTTAAATGCGACAAACACGTTTTATTTGGACCTAATTCTTCTTCTTCTCTATTTGAAGAAACAAATCCCGTAGCATTTGAAGCCTGAAGCCATGGTATTCCTTCATCCCTCACTCCCACTTCTTAGCGAAACTAAAAATTGAAAACATTTTTGAACTCCTTATGTTATTATACTGTCGACTTCCTGCTATTTTAGATGCAAAACGCGGCTCCACTTCCCAATATAGAAATTGTGTACTGGGAAAAATGGACGGAGCCTTCCCCTTAGCAACAGCAACGCACCAGACTTCATTACCAAAATTAAGAAATCGAATCCGCCACCTAGAATTTCAACCACCGGAGCCCCCTTGTTGACTTCAAAACTGCCCTCCTCGTTATCACAAACTTGCAGCACCCTCGACATCCATCCCGCAACCCTAGGTTTGTAGCCGTCCCCAATATGAATGTCGCTGCATCCCAGAGATCGAAACACTCACTGGCCTTCCTAACGCAACCCCAACTTCAACCCTAGCTTCACGCTGAACCTCGCAGTGTCTCCCTATATCACGACTTCGCCCCCTTCGCTCCAAAATCGAACTCCGATCTCCCTCTTTTGAACACAACATCAAACTCATGGCATACTGTCGAACTAACAAACAAGCAAGTTTTGAATCACCCCATGTTATTGCGCCTTCAGATTGCAATTCAAGATGATTTGTGAAAGGAGACTTGCTGGTTTTAGCACTTTGATTTCTTAAGGAAAGGGATACTCGCAATTTCCCTTTTGAGGCCTTTGATTTTGATTTCAGAATTTTTATGGGAAGGAAACGATCGCTTCTAGTTTTTTCTGTTGAAATAAATTAGTGAAAGGGGGATTGCGTATTTAAAGAGGAGAAAGAGACAAGTTTTTAATGTGTGGTCGGTCAAAGTACATGGCAATATTTTTTAAAAGGATTTAAAAAGATTTCGATTTTAATTTTAAATATAATTTAATGTAATTTGATTTGATATAAAGAGATTTTTATTCTTTTTAGATGGATATCGATTTGATTTCGAGCTTATCCACAATCAAATATCTCGGGGTCCATTAATATAAATCACGAACCGCTATTCTAGCGTACCGACCGACATGTTAGAAGTGGACAAATGAACGAGTAAATTTTTCATAAGGAATTAGGTAGCATTAGTGTATGGCTTTTAGAATGTAGAGATTTGAAATAGAAAACGTGCATTAGTTCTTAGGAAAAGAGGGGAAAAAATACTTTTGGAAATATAACTTTTCACAAACGCATGCATTAGGAAATGAAAGATTGTAGACTTTTGGAATCCCGCATATATTATAAACGATCCCTTTTTTTTCTCTTATATACAACTGAAAAGTGACAAAGGAGTGGAAAGGTTATGTAGTGAGAGTGGATCGCTAGAATGCATTGAAAACAAAAGGAACATATGCATGCATAATGGTATTGGTTTGTATTATAAGTGTCCACTTACTAAACTTAAAAAAAAAAAAAAAAAAAAAAAAGGTAGTTTAGTAAAATCAAAGGACGGGTTTTGCAGATCCAAAATGACTAGAAAAATATGCAGGATCGAAATAGGGACAAGTCGAACTCAAATGCCTTTGTTTCAAAAAATGAACTGTGCAAGCATTTTCACTAATTCAGCACGAACCGAACACCAAAACTGACAAATGAATATATTTCGGAAATCAGCGCGACGAGACGGACACAACGGTATATAGTTTGCAGTGTCAGGATTCTCCGTTCAAAAATGCGTTACGGACCGCTTTAAACGTAAAATTCGGATAGAAAAACAATTAAACGGAGGTCATAACGACCGATTTTCGTGAAACAGATTTCGTCCCTGGATTCGCGACAACAAATAGAATATTCTTCAAGTTTGTCTGAACTGGATTCGGATTGATTTTAAAATCGCTAAAATTCGAACTGATGGGCCTAGCTTTGCCCTGAAAAATGCGTGATCGACAAACATTCAAATTTTCCGATGAAATTTTCGCAGCGGCTATATCTCACTGTACGTATTTCAAATTACAAATTCCCATTATGGAAAACAATAGAATATTTTTTTTAAATAAAAATATCAATTTAAATCGGAATTTAAATCGTTAAAAATAACGGGTTGATACACACTGTTCCTAAAACCCGCTACTAGCGATAAACGTCGAATCTCATGATAATGATATTAGATTGAAGAGGATCATAGCCGGAATCCAGAAATATATGGTTGGAGGTTTATAACATTTTGTATGATTTTTAAAGGAATTTAGAAGCTAACGTATTTAGGTTTATGAAGAAAACTAGCGGCGTTGAAGCCTTTAACTATGTATAAATTTTATAGGGTTTAGATAGGATCGTGGTCTATTTATAGATATGTTTTAATATATTTTTTTATTCGAATATTATATTAATTATAATCAATCGTTGTTTACATTCGTCCTTTAAAAATCATTATAATCTCATACTATATCCTGATTCGAAGAAAATGAACATACAGCTACAGTTTGACGTTACGGACCCGACGAAACTTGTTTCATCGAATTCCGAATCCTTTTGCTCACACAATATGTTTTTAAAGTCAACTTATTGACCATTTTCCACATTCAAATCCCGTACGGCCACATACTAACTCCAAAAATCACGAAAATTGAAATCTAACAACAATTTAATATTCCGGATCCAACAAAATTGGTTTCGTTGAAAATGGAGGTTGTTTGAAAAAATGACTATTTTTAATGCTCTGAATAAACCCATTTGAATATTAATATATTTAAAAGTAATTAATTTTAATATTAATAAATTGATATTATCGTATATATTCACAATAGAATATCATACAGCTCCAAAATATTCCTATCTGAATTTATAACTCGACATTTCAATTCCAAATTAAATCAGTATTCAATTTATATAAAAAAATTCAATTTATAATATAAATAAATCATTATAAATTATAAAGGAATTCCATAGTGACTTTTCAAAAATTTGATTTGGACATAACTCAAAATCTGCACAACGAAACCCTGATTTTTCTCTTCCATTAGATAAATATACTTCACCAGCTCCTAACGTTTCTTGTTTCACAGAAATCCAGCTTAAAACGAATTCTGTATATTCGTTTAAAGTTTGAACTGCCACATTACGAACTGTCGCGCCATTTCGAGCTCGATTATAATTATAATATAAATTATACATTCAACTGACATTTATAAATTAATTCGTTAATATAATTCAATTCTAAACTGAATTATATATTTTAAATTATCCAATTCACACAATATTGCCATTTCATCTATTTCTGATTATTTCAAAATTAAATATATTATTTAATTATTATATTAATGAAATATTCACTATTATTTAATTAAACAACCATTTAAGTCTCTAAATCACTATTTAAATAATTAAATTAATTATTATATCGCTAAAAATACAGGTTGTTACATAATTTATAAATGTTATTGTATGTATTTACAAACACACACACATATATATACATAAAAATAAATAAATATATATATACATATATTTTTTCATGAACATATACACATATTATATATATATATATATCTTGCTGCAGTTAATGTTTTAGATTTGGAAGAATTATTTATATATAAACATCTAAGAAATAAAGTAAATATATATGCGTGTGCATGTGTGTGTGTAGAATTATATACATACAGATATATTATAATTTAATTTTTTTAGTTTAGGTAGGGAAAACAAAAACCTATAAAATTAAAAAGAAATGAAGGATTTATTATTTAGAAAAAAATCCATTTATTAAATACCAGATCAAATGTATACAATTTTTTCAAACACTGATAAAAAAATTAGTTATATTCAAAATATTAACATTCGTAGAAAAGGTATCAAAATCTTCAAAGTAAAATTTAATTAGTTAACATCAATGGTCTACTTTGAATTAAGTATCTATTATGAAACTATAAAATAGGTCTCAGTGGAAATTATTTGATTTATTTATTACCGAACTTTCAATGCATCAGAAAAGGAATTATATAAGTTAGCCACATGTAAATTCGTAATAGGAACATACATATATAAGCAAAATAAAAGAAGCTAACAAACTAAAGGATAAAAAGCAAAACAAAATCAAATCAATAATAATTATCATATTCTAAAATGAGATAAGTATGCCAACCCTGATTTAATGAAGCATGTTGACCTTGATTCAAGGAAGATTGTGGATTCAAATTTAAGGAATTGTGCCGATCCGGATTTAAGAAAGCGCTCCGACTCGGATTTAAGGAAGCACCTCGACTTGAACGTAAGGAAGCACGCTGATCTGGATTGTTTTTGTCTTACTCCAATTAACTTGAAATATGAAACATAACCTTTTAGGACCATCCTTTACCACCCATAAAAATTATGTTCAATTCTGGGCACTTTCAATTTTTGGTCTATCTAAATATAATTGTCTTTAACTCTATGTATGAGCTTCAAACGACTCCAAATTTTTCACACAATATCTAGAGACCTTCCAACTCATCTCCTCCTAATTTAGTGCGAATCTAAGCCATTTTGATTTATGAACTTTTTCGTAAAATCCTAGTATAGGTCTCCATTTGTAAGCCTTTTTCAAACATTGAATGTAACAACCCGCACCTCCGTTCATGCAAGATATCATCCCCAACTTAGCCACCGTATAGGTGTGGGGTTTTGTTCCTCAAAAGGCCTCGGCGTTAGTAAGAGATGGGATCTACTATATAAGTACCCACTTCACACAGGCTTCCACAATATGGGACTTAGGGGTGTTACATTCTCCCCCATACAGAGGTGAACATCCCCATTGGCTCACAAACACCTCACCCAGGCGCTGTGGTCCACAAAGAAGCCACAATTTCGGCTGGGTATTGGCTCTGATACCACTCTGTAACGATTACGGATTTCGCCCAGACCTAATCGATCGCTAAGTCGACCAAGACTGTTCGAATCCCGCATACGCTAACTCTGTGCATACAACACATCAGAACAAATAACAGAATACTTTTATAAACATCGTAATATTGTTACATCAGAGTACAGAATATTAGAGTACATCGAATATAATATAAAGGGAGATTAATTTACAATAATCTGTAATACACTGCACAACGGAAATATAAACTAACACAACGGAAGACTACCAATACTCGGGACACAACTTTAAGCTTCCATCCAGAATCATGCTTAATATATCTGCAAAATAACTACTTGACTGCCCGTGTGGAGAAGAGGACACCCGAGTTTGCAAAGTAAAACAAACTACGAGTCAGTCGTGGGACTAGTATGAGAAATCTTTCCTAACTTATATAATAATATGGCTAATCACAGGCACGCCGCTAACGCAGAACGGGTTTACTCCATTGGATTGTCGGTGCATAAATTAAATAAAATTTTATTCAAAACAATGCAATGCTTTTTAGAAAAATGAAATCATTATAAGACTCAAGTTCCGTCACACAATGCAATGCAAACCATAGGATAGAGTTTACCTTATAATGATCAAACATGCTTGATACGTAAAAAATAATATTTTAATATTATTATTAGTGTCTAATCAGTTTTAAAATACTTCAAAGTAAATGTATCAATCCTAGATGGCATAGTACCCCATCCTACTATGTCGCCATATATAGGTTTACAATCAAAACCGTAATGTCGTATTGGAAATTGGGTTTCCATCATGAGTCAAGGCTAGGGACGATCTCCTTACTGATTTGAGATACTCTAGCAAATGCCTCAGGATCACACCTACGGACAACCCTTGGATCCTGCAGGGCCGGTCCACAAATTCTTTAGTGGATTGGCAATTCCTGAACACACGCTTCCTGGTCCTATTGAACCTATAAATTGGTCACTATCGACCAATATAACCGAGGCCTCGTAATCTATCATCCACACAAGTAAAATGTCAGGGCTTGCAAAACCCTGATACTACTTCTAGCTAGAAAGAAACATGTGCACTCCCTGCGTTCCCTTGCCCCGTTTCTGACTCTTACCGGGGTGTGAGGCTCGCAAAGTAACGCTATACACAAAGCTACGCCTAAACAGACTGTGCTTTGATCATCAACCACAAGGCTCTGCTTTTCAACAAAAGCCTCGATCATTTGCATCTTGACATGCCACATTGACAATTCACGCCATGCGATCAATAACTATCAATATATAACCTCTGAGCTCATGCATCTCAGAGAAGGGTGTTAAGCAAGAGAATAAATTCTCCGCCACCAAATAGATATATATTAAATAGAAATCAATTCACATAGAATGAAATCCAACGTCAGACACACATTCATTTACAAATCCGTTCTGGGTCTGAACGAAACCGAAGACACCTTATTCCTCGTCCCATATGTCCAATACGGAAGAGAGGTGCTCGCTTATCCGGATAGTCAACAAGTACGTCCGGACAACTACCACTTTAACCCTTTACTGGGAGCTACCCAATGTCGGGCATCAGTAGTCATCAATTCGATGTGAAGATCGCCGGTCTTCAATCACCGTCTTCAATATCTTCGATTTAAATCGTCGTATAATTATTTGGAATGAGATTGAACCCGGTCTTTTCAAATAATTCTCGCATATATATAATTTAAACCATTTCATATCGTTAATATTATTTTATAACGATTTATCGCTATTTTTATTTATATAAAAATAGCCCAATTTAATTTAAAGACTCTTCGGGTTAATAGGCGGTCCTAGCGCTGTTTTTACCCAAATTTGATTTACACATTTCTCGAAATCTAACCGTTGGATTTTAATAAATTTTATACCGTTGGAAAGATCTTCCCAAAGCAGCCCTAACGGTTCCAATTTTGGAAAAATCCGACGGTCGAATCTTTCGTTATTATCATTTAAAGTTATGATTCCGAAACGCGAACTAGCGCGCGCGATTCGTTTAATTTTAATTTATATTTTTATATATATATAATTATATATAAATATAAATTACTCGACGATTCAACTAACGTGGTTTAACATGCCAAATAAAAGCATGTTTTGTTTGCATAACAAATCTACATGTTTATAATGTCAAATAAAATGTATTTTATTTACATGACATTTTTGCTAATGACAAATAAAATGAAAATTTTTATTTGTATTTCTATTTTTAAATTTAACAAATAAAAATGAAATATTTTATTTGTATATAGTTTCAATGTATGTTTTGACAATAAAAATAATTCTTTAACTTACATACAAATTCTAATGTATGTTATGACAATAAAAATGATTCTTATGTTTGCATACAAATCCTAATGTATGTTTTGACAATAAAAATGATTCTTAATTTTGCATACAAACTATAGTGTATGTTTTGACAAAAAATGATTCTTATGTTTGCATACAAATTATATTGTATGTTTTGACAAAAATGATTCTTATGTTTGCATACAAATTCTAATGTATGTTTTGACAATAAAAATGATTCTTATGTTTGCATACAAATTCTAATTCAACAAAATGCCTAAAAAGTGATACATTCATTTTTGTTGACAATTCCAGTTTAACAAAAAGAATAAAAAGTGATTCATTCATTTTGTTGACAATTCTATTTCAACAAAATGATTAAAATGATATTTTCATTTTTGTTGACAATTCTAGTTTAACAAATAGAATAAAAAATGATAATTTCATTTTTGTTAACAATTCTAGTTTAACAAAATTAATATTTTTGCTCCAACACAAATCTATTTAACAAAAATGTCAATTTTTGTTTTACCCTAAATCTATTTAACAAAAATGTAATTTTTGTTTAACTCAAATCTTATTTAACAAAAATGTAACTATTGTTTCACTTAAATCTTATTTGACAAAAATGAATATTTGTTTCAACTAAACTACTTTGACAAAAATGTATATTTTTGTTTCAATTAAAATATCTTGACAAAAATGAATATTTTGTTTCAACTGAACTATTTTGACAAAAATGAATATTTGTGAACTGAACTATTTTGACAAAACTGATTAATTTGTTTCAATTAAACTATTTTGACAAAAATGAATATTTTGTTTCAACTAAACTATTTTGACAAAAATGAATATTTTGTTTCAATTAAACTATTTTGACAAAAATGAATATTTTGTTTCAACTAAACTATTTTGGCAAAAATTAATATTTTGTTTTAACTAAACTATTTTGACAAAATGAATATGTTTGTTTCAACTAAACTATTTTGACGAAAATGAATATTTTGTTTCAATTAAAATATTTTGATGAAAATGAATATTTTGATTCAACAAATCTATTTTCACAAGAGTGACAACTTTGATTCAACAATAAAAATGATAATTTTTGTTTCATTATTTTCTTACAACAAAATGTACTTTTTATTTCAACTATTTTGTTTCAATAAAAATGTCCTTTTTTATTTCAACTATTTTATTTCAATAAAAATGTCTTTTTTTATTTCAACTATTTTGTTTCAATAAAAATGTCGTTTTTTATTTCAACTATTTTGTTACAACAAAAATGTCTTTTTTTATTTCAACTATTTTGTTACAACAAAATTGTTTTTTTTCAACTAAAAAATGACAAATTTAATTCAATAATTATATTTTGACAAAAATGTCAATTTTGATCCAATAATTATATTTTGGCAAAAATGATAATTTTGATTCAACTATTCTAATTTTTCAAAAATGAAAAATTTAATTCAATAATTATAATTTATCAAAAATTAAAATTTTAATTCAACAATTCTAATTTGTCAAAAATGACAATTCTAATTCAACAATTCTAATTTGTCAAAATGACAATTATAATCCAATAATTCTAATTTGTCAAAATTGACAATTCTAATTCAACAATTATATTTTATTCAACACAACAATCATCAAATCGATAGATCTACATAACAATATAAATTCCAGATCAAATCACGTATGACAATAAATAGAATCTAAGAGCATATCTGTAATACCACAATCATGATTAATTAATTTTAATTATAAAAAAAGTAGAATTTTTCACCTTGATCGGATTCAGAAATCGTTTATGTAATGATTGATTTAAATAAAATTAACAGTGTTTAATTCTATCAAAAATTTCCATAGCTTCAGTTTCTGTTCTATTCTGAAATGTAGTGCTCGTTGATATGATTCCATCGAAACTGAAATCATCGAATTCGGTTTTTGTTTGCAAAAGATATGATAGTTTAAAATCTAATCATATAAATTATATAATTTAATAATTTACTTAATTACTTTTCCCTAACCTTGTTTTTTAATTCCATCTTCCTGCTTCTATGTTTATTACACTGGAACCCGTTTACCCATCGTCGAACCCATCTCGCCAGCAAAACTCCTCCACGCGCTTGCATCCAGTAGATCGGACATCGATCAAAGCAGTCCACCTCGAAGAGCCTTGCGCTGCCTCCCCGCGCCTAGTATCAGTCATAGCTTGCCGTTCCCCTTCTCTCGAAATCTGCACTCGAAGTTAGGGCATTTGGGAGGAGAATCAGGCCACGTCGGTTCAAGATAATACATCTCCACCGTTCATATCCTAGAACTCAATTAGCAGAAGAGAATTGCTATAAAAAAAATTGTATATAAGTGTTTGGATTAGAAAATTTTAGGGAACGAATTTTTGAAAGTTCTGGCCATTGACAGTGTAGAAGGCGGCTGAACATGATAGGAGATTAGGGTTTTATGTTAATCCATATTTATAATAAAATATTTTTAAATTTTCTAATTTACAAAAAAACCTATTACTTCTTAATAACTCCAAATCGAGCTCGAAGAATGTTGCCCTAGCCAAATACCCCTATTCCGGACACAATGGATCAAGTCTCATCGGCCTATTTGATCGTTTCAGCCCACTTTTCTTTAAATTAAAATATAACTTATTTAATTTGATCGTACATTTTAATTTACCGGGGCTACATACGGACTCCAAAAATTCCCGAAAAATAAATCTAGGTATGTTTTGACGATATGTCCTAACAAAATTAATTTCAACGAATTTGGAGATTGTTTAAAAATTGGCCTTTTTAACGGTCGATTAAATTCAACAGAAATTATCGAACATAGTTTAATTTACCATGCTCACATATTAATTCAAAAAATTATGGAAAATTGGGATCTTGCAATAATTTGACATTTCGGATCCGAAAAAAGTAGTTTCGTTGAAAACGGAGGTCGTTTGTAAAATGACTATTTATTATATTAAAAAATATATATAAATTCCATAGCGACTATTCTAAATATTTAACTGGCCATAACTTTTTATTCCCACTATGAAATTTCAATTTTTCAGATTCTTTGGAAAGATATTTTTAAACGAATTTAAATATTTTTGGTTTTACTAAAATCTGGTTTATTTTGAATCCTGTACATTCAGTCAAAGTTCAAATTCAAATTTTCAAACTATCGCGCTATTTCTAGCTCCTTTTATAATTAAAATAAATATATTCATTCAAACTTCGATTTAAATAAAGTTTTAAATCATTATTATTTAAAATAAATCATTTTAAATATTAAAATCCATTAAAATTCCTAAAAATAAAAAATTTAAATTGGTCCCAAAATTCCGGGTTGTTACATTGAAACACCAATTCAGGCATAAATTCATCCTAATAACATACAATGATAATCAAACATTGTAACCAATTTATAAATTTCGAAACAAAAATAAGGATCAAAGGTTTGTGGAGATCTGTTAGTAATTTCGTAGGAAAATATCACAATCCAATCCCTAACCATTTAAGTTCATAGTTTTACTATAAAATTGTAAGATTCCTAACATTTTTAACTTTTTAAGAATGGTTTTAATATTATAGAGTTCATAAATGTAAATGAGAATAAAATCACTCGTATATGCCTATAAAATTGTTGGCTCACATAAATTAGAAGAAAATCCAAAAGCCAAGCGGGTTATCAATCGGCTCATAAAATCATCTAACCCAACCAATATACTAAATATGTACCTGTTTGCATGGCTTATAATTTTAATCCTTTTCTTAGCTTCAAATCAATAATCCGTCCAATATATATATATATATATATATATATATATATATATGTCCATAGTATATGTTGTCCACAATCGGTCCTCCATATATGAGCATCAATCATTACATGCCCATATGGCTCTTCTGTCCTCTTCATATAAGCATCATACAATTACATGCTTATACGGGTATGGTATGTTATGCAGTCCATACTCTATGCTATGTGGTGTAATCATATCACACAACATATGTTACTCAACAGTCAAGAATATAAGTTATTCAGTCAAATTGCATATATTCCAAGCATATATTTTGTATCATCAAATCATAACAAAAATCAACTATCATCATCAAGTCATATATCATATCATAGTAAAGTCACAACCAAAAAGATCAACTATCATCATCAAGTCATATATCATGTCATAGTAAAGTCACGACCAAAAAGATCAACTGCAATCATAGACGTAGCGTATACCCTAGTGTGTAGTGCCACTTAAGGTATAAACCATGTATATGTATCAGACTATCCATATCCATGTAACACCCCGTAATTTTACAAAACATTAGAATGATAAACTAAGGAATATTCAATTAAATATTGGGAATTAAGTAAAACAGACTGCGCCATTGCGTTTGTCTTGGAATTTTGCTTAAGATAGGCTCCGAGTTTGCATGAAACGGGTATCGTATGAAGAAGTTATTAAGCCTAGAAGCTTGTATACGCGCAACGGAATTATATATATACAAACAAACCAAATATCCAAAAATCAAAATTTTCAAAACAGCAAAGAGGGAAGGCCAAAAACTGGAACTGACCGTTTCTGGGGTCGACCCGAAACCCTGCTGGGTCGACCCAGGCTCTTTATGGTCGACCCATGGGTCGACACCCAAAGGGAGGGTCGACCCCCATATAGATCTGGGCAAATTCATTTATTCGAACGTGGACTTGTTTTGTGGCAAGACTCGTCGACCCTAGGCTATAAATAAGACGTTATATCCATTGTTTTATTCATCTAATTCAATGGCGATGACGAGGTGCTATTCTAACATAGTTTGATCAAGCCTATTCTTCTTTAACAAACAAGTTATTCAAATTCATAGATCTATTCTGCAATAGCTACCATCAATTCTTCTATTTCTTAGGTCCAATCACAGTGAGTCCACGTTATTTTTAGATAAAAATAATTAAAATGCAATCTTGACATGCCTATGAATTAGATCTAAGCCTGTGACTATTGGAATCATATAGATCTGCTATATTTGTATATCTAATTCATTGATTAGATCTCATCATGCTTGTTTATGATCATGACACTATGCATAATCAGTCCTGTTGTTACATGTTCATCAAATCTATTCTTATATGCCTATTTCTGTTCATTAGATTTGTTCTTATATGCCTTTATCTGTTCATCAAATCTGTTCTTATATGCCTATTTTTGCTGTCAAATGCCCATTTCTGTTACTGTTAGTTTTATGCCTATGCCGTCCTTCTCTCTCTCATTCCCTTTTTATTTTTATAGCCAGGCTACTTTGGAGCCTAGGCCGATATCGCTGAAATATGCATACGAATGAAATTGGGTTAAATTGGGAATGATTGGAAATGGTAATTTAAGGGACATAACTTGTACTTTGAATCACGATTGGGATTTGGGGGTATAAACTATATTGTGAAATTGGACTAAAAATTAGGGCATGATTTATATGGTAAATTATGACTTGTGGTTTGGGATATAAAAATCTAGAGGCTTAATTTAAGATTAAGCGAAACATGTTATTGGAACTATAAAGAATATGTGAAGCCTATTTAATCCGTTAAAATTGGGGCATAACTTGTATTGGGAAATTTGGAGCAGAACTTGAATTGAAAGCATGAATATGGATTTGGGGCATAAGCCAAATTGTGATTAAAGATCTTAATTTGGGCATGTAACACATGATGAATATGACTTGGGAAAGGGGCATGAAAACCTATAATGAAATAGGAATACTTGTTAATGAATGAAGATGCTTAGAATTATAGTAATTAGAAAACTGAGATCGCGCTTAGACACTAGGTTAGATTACACTTGTGGTGGAAGTCTGCCCGGACCCGACTGGCATATCCAGTGACCACAAGTGGTGAATCTAATGTGAGAGGTCTAAGTGCATAAACACATGACGGTGCTAAGACACAAGGTTAAGTCCGACTTGTTGAAGAAGTCCGCCCTGACCCGGCCGGTATATCTAACATCCACAAGTGGTAGATTTAATGTGGGAGGTCTAGCGCATTATAACCATAAATGAATGTATGGTAATGAACTTGTAATACTTAACACGTTTGAATCCATAAGGATTTTATAAGTCTGTTAAATATGTGGGGTTAAGTAAACCTGTTAAGTATGCAGGGTTAAGTAAGCCTGTTAAATCGGTGGGGTTAAGTAAGCCTGTTAAATCGGTAGGGTTAAGCAAGCCTGTTAAATCTGTGGGGTTAATTAAATCTGTTAAATCGGTAGAGTTAAATAAACCTGTTAAATCTATGGGTTTAAGTTAACCTGTTAAATCTATGGGGGTTATACGAATCTGCTAATTTAGAAAACTTAATTTGTTAAATTTGTTGTGGTTATATGGACCCGTTAACTTGTAAAGTTTAACCTGTAAATCTGTAGAGGGTTATGTGAATCTGTTAAATCTGTTAAACATAACCTATCAAAATCCTAGTTAATTGGGGACACAAGACCTGTAAGGGTTGGCTTGTGTCATCTGTTGTGTGGGACTTATATTAGTCAGTAACCCATTCTCCCGCATTAGGTAGGGTGCAGGGAACGCTTACTAAGCTGATTGTAAGAGGTTCATCTGGGATGAGGTGTATACTAGCACATTCTAACGGACTTATGTGCGTGCATGAGTACGACCTGCATCTGGGAAAACAAGCCGCTGTAGCACTAGTAAATAGGTTTGTGTCCTTCTGTAGTTTGCCACTTTAGGAAGTAATACACCCTACTGTAAGGACGATGCAGGGTATTTACGAGATAGGGAGCCGATCAATTGGGGGGGTAGTAACTAGGGTACATCTAGTCATGTCTGTTTCTGTAGGGTACCTGTATTTTTGTTTGGGTTAACACCCATTACTTCTGTTTAGGTACCATTAATTCTGTTTGGGGTAAAACCTGCTACTAGTGTACACCTAAACTACCATTATATTTCTATTGGGATCATCATGTTTCTGTTAAGAAATTAGAAAGTACCTAATCCTGTTACATACCTGTTATACTAGTATTGGTGCAGAGAAAAGTACTTAAGAAGCGCAACATATTTAGTTCTGTTATCATGTTCATCCTGTTATACCTGTCATAGAATACTATTATCTCTCTCATCCAGTTTATATGTCTGTCATGATGCTTTTACTTATTTATATGATAAAAGTAACTGGACTCACCAGACTTAATGTCTGACCTATTTTGTTTCCTCTTCTTTCTCTTCCATTTCCCCCCAGGTTCTCAGGGTGGGAATACTCAAGCTTGACCAGGATTCTGCTTAGCTTTGCTTGGAGCTGCTTAGATGTATTGCTCGATTTCTTGTTTATCTACTATTGCTAAGTTATCGGGGAATTATGCTCTTTTCATTATTATTGTACTCTAATGATTTAAGTACAAGAAAAAAGTTTTAAGATTTATGTACTGGGCTTTATGCATTACATACTTATGTTGTACTATATTTTGAACTCTTATGTTTTCTACTTAATAAAATTTTAAATTCCACTGTTATTTTATATCCGTCTTGTATTGTTTCTGTTTACCTATAACGTTTCACGGAACTTAATGCATTCTCTTAATGAGTGACATTAACGGACGTGGGGTGTCACACTAGTGGATCCTCCTCTTCAAGCAATCATGGGGCTAAGTCCTAAACAGGCGGCTCCACGTATACTATGAGCTGGGAGAAGTCTCCAATCATCATATCAACCTCATGTACATAGTCAGGGACAGTCTCCAATTCTTGAAGTGGTTGGTCCTCTAAAATGGCATCAACTTCAGGTACTATGGGTGGGGAGAAACCCTCCATCATCATATTCTCCTACATAAGGGCTTATATCTTCGGATGGGGCATTACATGAAACTCTGGGCCCACATCATAAAAGATTAGGTCTATATCAGGCTCGGGGATGTAATCTGGAACTATCTGCAACTCAGAAGGTGACAGCTCCTCAACTACTAGAGGAGATATGGGAACTGGATCTCCCATAACTAAGTGTCTGAACTGGTCGAATACAAATCCATCGTCTTCTTCCATCGACCAAGCATCGTAGTCTGCCAAATCTCCTAAATTAGGGTCTGAATCAACATCCAAAATCATAGGCGGCACATAGGCGGAGGTAGCATCCAACATAAAGTCACTATCACTATCGTAATCAAGGGTAATCTAAACACTTATAGGATAGGTCCAGACCAAAGAGCTACTATCCAAACTATAGGACGAGCTGTCGTTATCACTGAAGGATGAACTACCATCAGAAGAAGATGAGGAAGATAGAATAAACAAAACCCCTGGCTATTTAATGGGTATAGGCTTACCTCTCTATGAATTCGAAACAAAGAATTTTAAATTAGAACATAAGTTTAAACCAAATCATTTTAAATAAATAACTAGTGGTTTTTCGTATATTCACTGTCCAAAATCGTGAATATATCTCCTTTATGAATTTAAACCCTAAGGCATGTCAGAATTCATCGACAGTCTAAAATTGCTAAAGATTCTGTTTAATTTACCCTAATCAGACGGTTTAAGTAATTAAACAAGAAATCAAACCATCAATCGCTTAATAAATTTTAAATCATATAAACATAAATTTCTTTTATATACATAAACTATGACTGAAAATCAGATTATATATATAATAATCACAAAGATGTTACTTATAAACATATAACCCTCAACTCACTCTAGGGCATTACTAATCCCATCTCTCATGATTTTCTCATTCTAGGATACTACTAATCCTATCTCTAATGAGTATTCTTTTAATAGGATATTAATCCTATCTCTGATGAATTCTTTCGTTTGGTCCTAACGTGTCTTGTTCTTGGGCTTTGTAAACCAAAGCTCTGATACCAAGCTGTCACGACCCGAATTTTGCCTGGCTCGAATTGATCGCTAAACTGACCAAGACCGTTCAAAATAGAGGATTGTTTGAGAACACGGCGCATCAGAACACATAACAATTGAACTTTACATTGCTATTACAACAATATACATTAGAGTACAAGAATACCAGAGTGTGCAAAAAGAAATATAGTAGAAATACAATTATTATAGAAAATTACATAGCAGTGGAAATAAAAATGTACAGATACAATGTAAAGCGTAACAATATCAACTAACACAGCTGAAGGAAATATACGGATACAAAGCTTTCCAGAATATAGCTCCATCCATAAACCAGGATCCTATTAAGTAAATATCTGCAAAACCAAAACTACTAGCTGCCCGTGTGGAAAATATATGCACACATAGTTTAGGTGGGAAACAATAAACTCCAGGTCAGTCATGGGACAAGTGTGAGAACTTAAAACAATTATTAAACTTAGTTTAAAAAGGTTGGAAAAATTGTGGGACCATGCCGTATGACACAAAACGGGTTTACTCCAGATGAATATCATAAAAAAACAATGTAATTCCTTTTGGAAAATGAAGCTATTATAAGACTCAGGTCCCATCACATAATGCAACGCAAGCCGGAGGATAGAGTTTTACCTTATAATAGCCAAAGATGCTTGATAATCTTTAACAAATATTTTGATATTATTGTAAGTGCATAGTGTACAAAACAATTTCGAGTATAAATGTATCAATCATAGACGACATAGTACCCCATCCTACTATGTCTCCACAGCAACTAAAATCGAAAAGTCGTGTATTGGAAATTGGATTCCATCTATCAGTCGAGGCAAGGGATCTCTCCTCACTGGTTTCGGACCATCTCTAGCAAGATGTTCAGGGCTGCATTCAAGTTCCATTGGATCGGTAGGGCTGACCAGCCATGCATTGCTGATTATTTATGGCTGAATCATATGTTTCCCGGTCCTGTAAGACCTCTTGCTTTGTCCGCCGACCATGGTCAGTATGTCGACCATTTTGGCCTTGTGCAACCATATCAGGGTGCCCTTGCTTCCATCATCCACATAAGTAAATGTCTGGGCTCCATACCATGATATCACCTCTAGCTAGAAAGAAACGCATGTTCTCCATATGGTCCCTCATCCCGTTTTTGACTCATGCCAGGGTGTAAAGCTCGCGAATTAACGTTATACAAAAAGTTATTCTATATTAAAGACACACTTTGATCATCATACACAAAGCTTTGCTTTTTCAACAGAAGCTTTGATCTGTGCATCTCAGCATGCCACATTGTCAACCCATACCATACCACTTATTTCCACCAATATATAACCTCTAAGCTCGTACGTCTTAGAAAATGGCGTTAAGCTAAGAGAGTAAATTCTCCGCCACCAAACAAATATATATTTAGCATAGATCAACGAATATAACATATATTACAATGTCATACATACAATCTATTTACAAGTTCGCTCTGGGTCTGAACGAAACCAGAGGCACCTTATTCCTCGTCCCATATATCTAGTACAGAAGAGAGGTCCTCGTATATCCAGTCGATTTTCAAGTATGTATAGACAACCACTACTTATTACTTCGTCTTGGGTGTACGGCCAAACCGAGACATCAGCAATAGCCCAGAATGATGTGAAGATCTCCGATCTTCGACCATCATCTTCATAACTTTGACTTTTAATCGTCGTAACAGCTAATCAAAACGGGTTAAACCCGGACTTTCCGAACAAATCGTGCATCTTTAACATCATGCGATAAATATACAAATATAGCACACATCTTATTCCAATCTAGAATATTCTTTTATTCAAATATTCATTACCCTGGGAAAGGTTCCCATTAATTATATCAGAGATTATCTCTTTAAACTTATTGTTTAATCCACTCCTCGGAAATCATCTCAGAAGATTTTATAATATCTTTTCAACTCAAACATCATTACTTAATGATTATTTAGCTTTTAGAAATTAATCTTGTCTTTACTTGGGTTAAAGAACAACTACCATTCAAAAGCACCTTTCATAATAAACTCAAAATCGTCTTCCATTTAATATGAAATCTTCATGGAAATCCGAACAATTTATAATCGATATAAATTTTCGTGCTAGACTAATAATATAAGTGGAGCAACAACAAATCCATTTTAAATTCCATAAGTAGTAAATGCCTTCCTTCATAGTAGCTCATCTCAATTATTATTAAACGAATTCCTTTCAACTTAATTAAATAAGCTAGAAAACTCCCTAAAATCTTAATTAAAAGATTTATTCCTTTTACTACTGGGTTCAAAAATAATATTATTTAAGATACCATTCACAACAAACCCAAAATCCAATTTGATATTAAATATAAGGTCTTAGATGGAAATCTTGTCGATTTACATTCAATACCAAATTCTAAAAGCAATAGATATTGTTTGGAATAACGATATCAATATCTTCCAAATTTTTCAACATTATCCGTATAACTACGAAATCCAAATATCGAAAATATCCAAAGGCAAGTTCCATTCTAATTTATTCATTGGAAAACTCTGGTTATCTTAATACCCATTCTCAGTCCAATTCGTTATATCAAAACATTGGATTTTTCCTTTTAGTTTTCAAACAACTTTTTTCTGATAAACATCACTTTTCTTGAAAAAAATGGATTATTTTATCCAAACTCTTTCCAAATCATTTATTACGATCTATCATAATTTATTCATATTTTTAATAAATTTATTAAGGACCTTACAGTCGGTTTCCAACTTCGGCCACCGAACTGCATCCATAGCGAACTTTTCCAAAACTATTTGGATATATTTTAGAATCTAACCATTGAATTTTAAACCTTTAATATTAATTTAAAAGATCTTTTTGGTATGAAACCAATGGTTTCGGTTTCAGGGGAATCCGACGGTTGGATCTCCCGTTACGTCCATTCGAAGTTACGGGTTGACGTTCGCGAACTATCGATGCACGACGCGTTCTATTCAAGCCCAATCGATTTATTAAATTTAAAAATAAATCAAAAAACTTTCAAACCATTTTTATTAATTATATAAAATTTATATAATCCTCTTTGAAAAATCGTTTTAGTCGTTTATTAGTAGAATCAAATATTTCACTATTGAGTCAATTTTAATACTATTTTAATGAATAAATTAATATATTTTTTCAAAAATCATTATTTTACATCCAAATTTTCCCTATAGCCATTATAAAAATAAACGAGAAGCTTTCAGAAGAAAACTTCTTTTAAAATGCTTGCTACATAGCCTAACTGAACTTCACTTTGAAAAGTTACTATTCATTTTTAATCAAAAACTTTGATATGCCAAAAGTATATTAAATTTACTTCAAAACTATTCGTTACAGTTACAAATATTCATCGATATTTTGATATCTTTGCATCCATCCAAAATCGGAAATCGAAATTAAACTTCGATTTGTCACTAAATATTATATTATAAAAATATTCCTATTTATTCTGGATTGGAATAACATTCAACCAAGTATCATACAATTTTACTTATGTAAATTTTATACATCCAACAATAGCCGTAAACGATTATCAAACATCTAAATAACATGCAGTGTTCACCTATATTTGCATAAACTTCAAATAAACAATTGATGTTTATTTCAATCTGTCAATCAAACGATCAACATACCAACTACGTACAAGGGAGATGTGTAAATCAAATATCGTCCCGAGACTCAAGTGGGGTTTTCAACTAACAAACAATCAATTTAAATCTACTACTGATTCATGAATTAAATCATGATTAGTTCAATTCAAATTGTTTTTTAATCTAACCAATTTCACTTAAATGACTGATAATAAATTTACCATTTGAACTATAAATTGATATTTAATCCAATTTCATCTACCACAAATATATTAACATTTTTATAACTTGTTAATTAACTTTAATTCACATCTAAAACATAACACAATAAATCAACAATTCATCCATCGGGTTTGCAACCACCTGTGATGTGAGCTACATTATATCATATAACAACTTGTGATAATTAAACAAACTAAAACTACATTTTTTACTACTGTTTAACCAATTAACTGTCAAATATTTCAATATTGCATTAACTTCATAATTAACCAATTTCTACCTTCTAATTCACTTTATATTTTCATATTAGCTTTTATCGGATAACGGTTAACTATTTAACAATTCAAACTTATTTAAACTACAAAATATTCTAATTTTGTAGGATCTAAATTAACCCTAGAGAGGAGGTGAATAGGGTTTATTGCAAATTAAATGAATTTAAAATAAAATTGCAGAAAGAAAATCACATAAAGAAGATACCCAGCTTCGGCAAAACTGTGCCTACTGCTGCATTCAAGGTTTTTACTAGGAATTATAAACAATCTCTTCGCTTACAGACTCTTGTAAACTCGCGACCTTCGCTCCCGACTGTTTAAACCCTACACTCAAGACCTTGACATAACTCGATCCGTTAAATTGTGATTTTTCTAACTATAGACACTAGTAGTTATCGACTCCAAAAGATAAAACTTGAATTTTAAAACAAGTAAAACATAAAGAAATAAACACCCTAGGAGTTAAGGTTAAGGGTTATCCCCTTTTTAAAATAAGAGGAAGCCGGCTCCCTTTGTAATTCAGTTCAACCCTTCTCTTTTCCTCTGGGAATTTAAAAAATTGCGGCGCTAGGGTTTCTGCTATCCTCCAAATCAGATCGTGACTGATGAAATTGCTCTAGAATTCTTCTATAGACACGACTCCTTTGAAGCACCTCTTCTTCGATCGATTCCTTTTGGGATAGCGAATGAAATCCTCTGTGAGTTCTCTGAATTAAAGATGATATTCTCTGAATTATTTTTGGTTGATCTCGATTTTTTTTCTCTATCATGCCGATGATGTTATGGGTGTAAATTTATAGGGTTTCTAAACCCTTAAAATTCTGATTCTAGATGCTTCATTCCAGCTTGAATTGCTCTTGTGATTTTTATTGCCAATTTGATTTGTTGGACTTTTTCATATGTTCTGAGATAAGTATCGATTTTTATTGGCTTCTGGAACTTAGAATCGGTCTTGAATTTTTGGGAAAAAAAACTTGCGTTATATGATCGGATATTGTGGACTTTAAATTGGGTTTGAAGAATTCAAACTTTTTAAAACTTGCGTGAGGAATACTAGAACTTTTCTTTGGATGATTTCAACATTACCAAAAATGTTTTCTTTAGGAAAAATTGTCCCATAATTGTATTTTAACTCTTTATAGAAAAACTGATTCGAACAAATGCTTCCTTGATTTTATTGTGAATTATTGTTCAGATTTAACTCGGTAATAACATATATTACCCTTGACCATTTTTGGTAACTTGATATTGCTTTAAACATTTACTATACTTTGATTAGCCAAACTTTTGAATTGGTGCTATGTCTTGCCAAAACGGTTTTGCACTTTGAATAGCCTGGTTGACCTGCTTCACCATAGAACTTGTACTAGATTATCTTGGCCCGAAACTTTGGTAAATTTGTGCACTTCTCGTTGTTAACCTGGTTTGAGTTTGCTGTGTGAACATGTTGCATTTGTAGTTTCTTGAATCACATTAGCTTGCCAACTTGTTTGGTTTTGTTACTTGAAATTTTTTTGTGAACTTGGTGCTAGCTTCACGATTGTTTACATGTACCTGAAACACCGTTGAGCTGCATCTCCAATCCTTGGCAAAACTGGTTTGTGTTTATTGTTTGCTGCACATTTTAGTTGTTGTGTTGATCTCATGCTTTACCTATGCCGCACTATATTGACATCACCATGCTACATGTTGTGTTGCTAGAATCTTGCTCCACTGTGCCATACTGTTGTTCTTGTTCATTTCCATGTGCGCAGTCATATTTACTTGAACTGTTTTGTTCCTTTGAACTGGACTGTGCCCTTCATGTACATGTTACTTGAAATTGTACTTGATCCTTTGCTGTGTGTAGCATCATGTCCAAATGCTTTAACCATTCATACTAATATTTTTACATATCAGTCCCACTGTTTAAACTGGCTTGATCATTGTGATCTGCACCTTTTTGTCACCTTGACTTGACGTGGCACTTGCAATCTTCCTGTTTTTTCATACATATGCTGACTTTGCTGATTTGAATTTTAAGTGATATTTTGGACTTTCATGTTGATCGACCATGTCGACTTGGCATGTACCACTGTTTTGAACCATTCCATACATTTGCTATGTTGATTATATATGTGCACTGGGTTGAGATGGTCCATGTGGCTACTCCTCAGTTACACACTGGATTGGCGAGGCAATGAACACGTGTGTACATGGAGCCATCCAGACGAGTTTTTCTATCCCTGCATATCAGACCAAGTCTAGAAAAATGATGAGAAACACACCAAAATTCTAAGGCAAATGAAATTTAAAAATAAATTTTTATTTGCTTGTATTTAAATTTATTTTTGTTGCAGTCTACTGTGTGTGTGTGTTTCTTGTGAAAGGTATGAAGACAGGACTTGACTAAAGGCTGTGAAGACAGAAGATGGAAGACAGTGAAAAATAACAGTGCCAATGTATGAGAGTGTCTGTTTATGTGAATGTAAATGTAGTTGTATAGAGTGAGTGACAGAGTTGTAATGAGAATGAATGAAATGTAGTATGTCAAATAGTGGAGTTATAAGAAAATGTACTTTTTGAAATTGAAATAAAATATTTTTATTTAAATAAGATACTGTGTGATTGTTTAAATTTATGTACAGTTATATTTTATTTAAATAGAAATATTATATTCCTGTCTGTTGTGTAGTATATCATTACAGTTACAAACATATTCAACAATAAATATATTTGGTTGTTATCATCAAACAAAAAATCATATAATTGTGTATACAACACTTTTATATACAACAAATTTGAGTGGGAAGCACTCACCCCAACCATCGAACTATAGTGCACTACAACGTTGGAACTTTGCACGCTCGCTGTGGCTTTAAAATGTCGTTTTTCTTCTTCGATCAACTTGAAACTTCTTGGTAATGCTTGTACGTACTCTCTCTTGAGTTTAGAGGACGAAAGTTACGTTTTTAGTGGTCTGGAGGCTTGTGGGGCACGGGGTCTCACTGTCCAGCGATCATGTTGACGTGGCAGTGTTGTGGGGGTGCCAAGTGGTATGTGTGGTCCACTAAGAGGTGCTAAAGGTGGTATAAGTAGTGTAAGGCCTTAAAGGAGGAAGCTTTCAAACATTGGAAGAGTTTGGAGGTGTTTAAGGAGATGGGTGAGGAGGGCGGCCCACGGTCGTGGCCTGTAGAGGCGATGGCTGTTGTTTAGGCATCGCTGATGGTGGTGGCGGCTTCTAGGGCGGCGGCGGTGGAGGGAGAAAGGGAGGAGGTTGCCATTATTTAGTGTTTGAAGCTTTTATGTGCAATTTAATGAAATGGAAAGATAACTAAGGATTAATTAAACTTAATTAAGGGCAAAACACTTCATTGAATGACTGGATTAATGGGAGGAGGACATGTGGAAGAGAGGGTGGATTATTTGCCTAATTTTAACGAGCTAGGTATTATTCACGAAGTGATGTATTATGACGATGTATTAATTACACCGTGTAATTTTCATTCTAGTCGCACAACCACACATTAACTCCAACAACTACAAAATTTGAAGTCTCGCTACATTATGCAATTATGGTTCCAATGAATCTAATCTCGTTGAATTTGGAGATCATTGGAAAAATGACCTTATTTCCAACTTAAACTAAATTCTGACTGAATTTTCAACATACGTTTATATGTAGTTCTTCTACATACGAACTCCATTGGACTTTAAAATTTAAATCCTGCCATGTTTCGACATTCCAAATCCAATGAAAGTGATTTCGTTAGATTTCGAGACCGTATCCAATATGGTCGGTCCTTTTAAAGGCAATCGGTATAGCTTTATAATATCGATTTACAAATTAGGAGCTTATAAATTGATTTAAAAATTTTATTGACCCTGTTTTAGTCAAATAAAACATTAAAAAAATATTTAAAATTATTCTCAAATTTTATCGAGTCAAAAACCAGCATTTTCTATTTTAAAATTCATTAAAATATATTAAATTCATTTTTTAAATTGGCCAAAAAATACGGGTTGTTACAACGATTATCAGTGTACTCAGGACTCATGTACAGATTCGAAAAACACAAAGTGATTTGGTCGAAGTCACGAAGTGTTCAGAAAATGGTTGGAAATATCGTCAATTCCTAGATCGACATTGTTGGATTGGCAAAGTCGTTCAAGACTTCGGATATGAGATTATATTTCGTACTCGATTAAATCTCACATCAAGTGTGATCACTCAAAAATAGGTGACCGTGTCAAGTGGATCACCAAAAATAGAGGATAACACTGGCTTTGGCAAGTACTTTGGATTTGCAAATTGGAATTCGGCTACTCAAATTCAGATAATAACACCATGTGGCTAACTCGAAAACACTAGCGTCAGATGTGCAAATCACCCCCTGGACTTGGCTTAGCATCAGGGTCTGGCAAAGGAAAAGTACGTGATCAACATGGCCAGATCAGGGAAATACCCGTGCATGCACTGGAATGATCACCTAGAAAAACTTTGTCTTAAGTCAGGAATTCGTATCCCCCTCCTAGGATACGAATTTCGTATCCTCACTCGGGATAAGAAATATGTATCCCACCCGGGATATGAAATCACGTTTTCGTATCCCACCATGGGATACGAAATACATATTTTGTATCCCTTCGGGGATACGAAATATCACCACAAAGCTTTCCCCGGCAAGCCTTCTCCCGGTATGATCGCTTGTTTTGACTTGCGTAACTCGGAATTCTCTAATTTGGCACTTAGCACACCTAGGATTCGAAATCCATTTATAGATTTGGCAAAGAAAAAGCGCCTGAGTGAGGCATGTGGATCACACGATTTTCTTGGATCGACATGGCTTTTTGGAGATTGGCATTGGGTTGGTTCGCGATACGAAATTTGGCATGGATGGCTTAGGAAACTTGGCATGTCGCCAACTACGTGTAGATCATTGCTTTTTAGGTGATTTACGAGTATCAATCACTTTTTTTTTTGCTTTTGTTTTAGGATTTGAAATTTACCAAGGAAACTCAGTTTTTGGCTAACTCCCGGGGATACGAATTTCGTATCCCCCCGAGATATGAATTTTTGGGCTGATGCACAAATTCTTCACCTATAAATATCCCCACTCTTGGCATGAATAAGGGTTCGCATTTTGGACTTTTGGCTATTATTTGGCATATAGGAAAGCTCAATTGGAGCTCATTTATGGCTTCCATGGCGATTCCTATGGATTTAGACTATTTCTTGGACCTATAAATTTCATTTAGAAGTTTTCTCTCAACCTTTGGACATTGAAGTTGACGCTTACCTCGCTTTTGGGCATACTTGGACTAGAAGACATATTTTACACACTTTGGCTTGGAGAAGATGATCATGGATTAATCGGGGATTAACAAGGACTTTGTTATCCGCCAACACTACTTTGTAAATTCAAAGTGTACAATCTCAGACAATTATTGAACTTGTAACAATGATGAAGAATGATTACTATGAAATTGACATAGGTGTTAGTTCCGAACCACTATAAAAAGTTGTGTGTCTCTTTACATTTCACTACATTTTGGATAATTTGCATAACTTCAACCCCCATCAGGTATTGACGTGGGAGAGTGACCAATTTCCCATGTCAACATTTTGGCGCACCAGGAAGGAGAATGACAACTTCGGCTTTGGTTTTGGATTTTGGCTTCGGATTTTGGCTTTGGATTTCGGATTCGGCTTTTTAAGGAAATAGATAATGATTGCTTTTTTACTTTGGTTAAACGGAAGAAGCTCGATGCTATTGCCAAGGCTCAAGGTACTAGTGGTGAAGGAAGTCAAGAACTTTCTTCAATCTGAAATCCCTCGAACTATGTTACTCAAGAGGATATCAATGGAATCGTTAAGGATTTGGCTACGGATTTGAATGCTCACTTAGGCGATAAGAAGAGGCTATGAGTACTTTTCTCGCTTGGGTTGAGGATAGGTTTGGAAGTGTCGGAATGTCGGCTGTCCAGCCAGATATCATCAGAACAAGTGTTATCATTCGTTAGAACACAGCTCAAGGCTTGGGGGTAACCCCTCAAGCCTGACAACAGGGTGATGACAATCCTCAGATCAGTACTATTCCTGCTGCACTTTGAGGCAATATGTGACGGCCTTCCCCACACCAGCCAACATTTCCAATGAAAGTGCGTTGTGCCAATGCCCGACTAGCATGGGATGGTCACCAAAGAAAGGAAAAGAAAGGAGTTTGAACTAATAAGGAACCTATAGAATGTCTCACAGCGCATGGGGTAAAATATAATAATAACATAACTTTGACATAAAACAGGCGAGGCAGTGCATAAGCTGAAAGCTAAACCACCATAGCAGCGAAAACCAAAATACAGCTTGCCATCCAAACCAACATTTATACAACTTTGAAATACTGTCACTAAAGCAAAAGAAAGAGGTACACTACTAATACCCAAAGTAGTGACCAGCAACAACACAAGGAGAATATATATATATATCATACGTGGAAGCCTCCTGCTCGTCTTCGGTACAGCTACTCGTGCATAATCACCTGACCTGTCTCTAGTCTGCCCGTTTAAGAGCACCCAAAGTAATAAGAAGAGAAATAAAACTCTGGGTCAGACAAAAGTCTGGTATGAGCGATAAGCAGCATAACGGAACAATATCAGGTATACATAACCATACCTGAACCTGGACCTGCAACCAAAGAGTTAGAACAACAGGATGTACAATACTCTAAGGTGACACTAACACATGGTGTGAAAATAATGGGGAGGGGGTGTGCATGTCATGGTGATAGCAAAACATCAAACTTAGCAATCATCCTCACATCTCTCACTCAGTGTGTAAAGCATACGATATCTACCACTTTGATCACCCAATTCATTGTTACGATCACTCTGCCATATGGAGTCATGACAGCTCCATTGCACTGATCCGTAACCACTAATATTTTGCTATGTCCACTCTGCCCCATGGAGTCATAACAACTCCACTGCACTGGCTCATAGCCCTGCTATGATCACTTTGCCCCATGGAGTCATAACAACCCCACTGCGCTGATCCATAGCCACTAATCCATCTCAGTGGTGAGTCAAAGCTATAGACATCGATAACCCCTTTGCACACGTCCCATAACAAAGTCCAATTCATGAAGTTAACTTGTCGGTTCCCATCTGGACTCTGAGTTCTTACTTCTCACTTGGACTTCCTTTGCATCTCGGGTTTTGGTCGAATTGGAGTCGGTCTTCAAAAGAATCATCACGTAGAAATAGAAGTACATGCCAGGTTCGGTTGTATAGCGTTCAAGTTCCCCTATTCGTTTCGGTTCGGGTGCCATTCTTCATTCGGTTTGGTTCGGGTGCCTTCCTCCAACTCGATTCGGTGCTTCAGCTTGGATACGGTTTGGTGCTCGTAGCCCACGCCTTGGTTAATATGCATAGCACTCCGGTCCTCATCGGTTCGGTTCGGGTCTCTCATCCTCCAACTCGTTTACTCTGATCTGATCCCGCATCCCAACTCCAATTCTATGTGGGTGGCCTTCCTTCTTGCCGAGCCCCCTCTAGTGCCATGTTCCGAATCGAATTCCCTTGCCTAGTTCTCTTATCCGATCCGAGCCCCATATCCAATCCGATCAAAAACCCTGCACATTTCCTGCAACATTTGCAGCGACTGTTTTACGCCATACAATGACGTTTTCGACTAGTCTAACTTTTCTAATCAATCACAAAGCATACCGTACAGTCATAGCAACATAGAGAATCAACAATAAACACCAAAACAACAATTTAACATGTCAGTATGGATCAAACATAACCAAAAAACTATACTTTCCCCTTAATCCCCCTTAATCATGTTTAATCATAAAATTAGCAAAACATATCCAAATTAACCCAAATTTCTATCAGATCCCTAAAATAATATTTAAGAATTTTTACATATTTTTCTTGAATTTTAACATGCATAATTTCGCTAATTCACACTAATCACCCTTAATTAGCCCTAATTAGTGAAAAACAATGCAAATCACTCACCTTAGCCACAAATAAAACTTTAGTTCTGAAACTCTACTTTTTTGGGCGTTTTCCTATGCAACATAGCAGCTCCAACTCTGATTTGGTGTTGATTTGCCTTGATTTGATGTAGATCTTCTTAATTAGTGATTAGAAGGTGATTTGGGATGAATTTAGAAGGTGGAGGTCATGGCTAAGGTTATGGAAATGTTTTAGGCGGTTGAGAAAATGAAATAGAATCGTTTCCTAACTGATTTGAGCCTCCCCTAACCCTAATCCTAAAATGGGTTATGGGCCTAACTGCTAATCACCCTAATTAGGCCCGGTAAAGCTGTTTTTCACCTTCTAAACCTTGTTTCAGCCATATCTCCCAAACGGTAAGTCCATTTGTTCTAACGTGACCACTCAACGGAAAGGTAAACCATCATCTGGATCCAATGAAAGTGGTTTCAGGTCAAAACTCCTTACCAATCAAAAGTTATAGGAGAAACAAGATTCATCGGGGGGCAAAACGATCATTTAAAAATCGGCAAAAATCGTAAACATTGAAAATGACCCCAATAGTCATTCCCCAAAGTTACTCCACCATACGACCTCATATGAAAAAGAAATAAATATTCTACGATCCTTCGATACGTAGAATGCGGGTCGTTACACTATCCCCTCCTTAAGAAATTTCGCCTCCGAAATTCCTTAACCAAAAACATACAAAGGTGTTATGCATGCTTATCAGTCATTCACAAACAATCAAACATACACAACAAACACAACAAGCCTACCCTAGCATGCGGTTTACTAACAAAGGAAGAAACTATCACTATTAAAATCTTACCAGGCAAAGAGTTCTGGATGTGATTCCCTTATGCTCTCCTCTGTTTCCCTAGTACAGTCGCTCTCATTCTCGCCCCACTAAACCTTGACCAATTTCACCGTCTTCCTTCGAAGTTGCTTCGTATCGCTCTTCACAATATGGATCGGCTTGCGGTTCCCAACCGCCTTGGGTTCTACTTCGATGTCATCCAACTGATCTGGTGAAATAGTCATATCGGGGTCGTGCACGAACTTGCTTAACTGGGAAACATGAAGTACATTGTGAACTCCTGTCATCTTGTCAGGTAATCCAACTTTATATGCTAAATTCCCAACTTGTTCGAGAACTGGGAATGGACCAACAAATCTTGGTGCTAACTTGCCTCTCCTACCAAATCGAATCACGCTCTTCGTCTCTTATCAGCATAACTCTTCTGCCTATCTTGGGCAACCTTCATTCGCTGTTGAATAACCTTGATCTTGTCTGAAGTTTCTCTTATCACATCTGGCCCAAGCACAAACTTCTCACCGGTTCCTAACCAACATGATGGTGAGTTACACGGTCTTCCGTACAAAGCTTCAAATGGAGTCATACCAATACTGGGCTGATAACTATTATTATATGTGAACTCCACTAGATGCGAATGGTCATCCCATGGTCCTCCAAAATCCAATATACAAGCTCTTAAGAGATCCTCTAATATTGGATTCACCCTCTCTGTTTGACCGTCGGTCTGAGGATGATACGCGGTACTGAGATGCAATTCTGATCCTAAAGCCTCTTGTAATCTCTTCCAAAATCTACTAGTGAACAACGGATCTCGGTCACTTACAATGCCTTTGGGTACTCCATGAAATCTCACTACCCACTTCATATACAGTTCTGCTAACTTAGCTGCTGTTCTAGTCGACTTGACAGGTATAAACCTTGCACTCTTGGTCAATCGGTCCACAATCACCTAAATACTCTCATGGCCCGATCTAGTCCTCGGCAAACCGTCGATAAATCCATTGAGACTTGTTCCCATTTCCATTCTGGAATTTCTATTGGTTGTAACAAACCACTAGGCTTCTTTTTCTCGACTTTAACTAGCTGGCAATTCATGCATTTGGATATAAACTTCCCAACATCTCTTTTCATCCCTTCCCAGTAGTAGGTCTGCTTCATGTCTCGATACATTTTGTTACCACCGGGATGTATAGTCAGTTTTGAGTGATGACATTCCCTAAGCACATCATCTCTCAATCCATTAACATTAGGCACAACTAGTCTCCCATTATTTCTAAGCCATCCATCTCGGTCAAGCCCATACTTGTTCATCTCCTTGTTGATACCCATCTCTAACTTGGAGATGATTTCTAATAGACTAGGATCGTCCCTCTGATGGGAACCAATCCGCTCAATCAAAGTGGGTCTGACCATCAAACTTGCTAACATCTCTGGATCCAATTCGCACTTTGGTCTGAAATCATACCCAGAGATATACTCCAGTTGCTTCCATTCTAGAAACATAGGCCCTAAACTGGCATGTCTCCTACTCAATGCATCGGCTACTGCATTGCCCTTCCCTGGTGTACATGCCATATCGAAATCATAGGAAGCCAAGATCTCTAACCATCTCTGCTGTAGGAGATTTAGATCCTTCTGAGAGAAGAGATACTTTAATGACTTATGATCGGTAAACAACTCAAATATTTCTCCTAAGAGATAATGTCTACACATCTTCAATGCGAACACGATTGCTGCCAATTCCAAATCATGGGTAGGATATCTTTTCTCATGCGGCTTCAGTTGCCGACTAGCATAAGCTACAACCCTACCTCCTTGCATCAATACAACACCTAGTCCGGTACCACAGGCATCCGTGTATACTATCATCTCTTCATTCCCTTTAGGAATGACTAACAATGGCGCACACGTCAACTTTTCCTTTAGGCTCTTGAATGCATTTTCACACCTTTCGTCCCAAACGAAAGCTTGGTTCTTCTTTGTCAACTGAGTTAACGGTGCCGCTATCTTGGAGAAGTCTTGGATAAACTTACGAAAATATCCAGTTAATCCCAAGAAACTTCTTACGTCTGTTACATTCTTGGGCATAGACCAATCTTGTATCGTAGCCACCTCCGCAGGATCCATGACAATACCATTCTCTGAAACAACATGGCCCAAGAATCTCACTTCCCTCCTCCAGAAGTGACACTTAGAAAACTTCGCTTTCAGTTGGTGTTTTCTCAACACCTCCATCACTACTCTCAAATGTTCCTTGTGTTCTTCCTCTGTCCTCGAATAAACAAGTATATCGTCCATGAACACAAGAACAAACTTATTCAATTGATCCCTGAATACCCTATTTATAAGATCCACAAAATATGCTGGTGCATTGGTCAACCCGAATGGCATAACCAACCACTCATAGAATCCAGACGGCATCCGAAATTTCGTTTTAGGAATACTCTCAGTTGCTACTCGAAGCTGATGAAATCCTGTCGCGAGGTCCAATTGGGAGAACACTCTTGCTCCCTCTAGTTGATCAAACAAATCATCTATCCACGGAAGAGGATGCTTATTCTTCATAGTCACTTTATTCAACTCGCGATAGTCCACACATAAACGAAGGGAACCATCTGCCTTGGTAGCAAATACAACTAGTGCTCCCCACTCGGAGACACTTCTTCTGAGAAATCCCTTCTTCAAAAGATCGCTCACTTGCACCTCGAGCTCTCGCTGCTCCCTTGGTTCCATACGACGAAGTGGCATCACTATAGGTCTGGCATCTTTCACTAAATCAATACGGAACTCAATCTCTCGGTGTCGTGGAAGTCCGGTCACATTCTCGATGATATTCGGATACTGGCCAGCAATGGGAACCCCTGATAACTCGTCCTGTGGGATGTCGAGGGAATTTAGAAAACTAGCCATCACCTCATCAATAGGTAGGCCACCAAACACTACTATCCGCCTATCATCCGCCCTAATAGTCAACGAAAATCCCTCACAGTCTACCACCACCCCATATCTTTGGAGCCAATCGAGTCCCAAAATAATTCCAAACCCAGTAAAGCCCAAAACAAAGCAATCACAAGCAAATATACATTCATGACTTGATAAGACCAAATTTCGACAAATCATACTAAGGTTAGTCGAACCACCAATCGCGTTCGTCACCACTAAAGGCCTAGCGACTATCTCGGGTTCCAATTCCAAACTATCTACCAGGTCACTAGATATGAAGGAACGGGAAGCTCCTGTATCAAACAGTACTCGAACAGGAACATCATAAACAGAAAGCATACCTTGAATGACGAGATTTTTCCCTTTCTCCGCCGCAGTTGGGGCATTCGACGAAGAAGGAATAACACTAATAACATTTGTTTTCACAATCTGCTTCCCTTTAGGGGGTTGCGGACATTTATCCTTGTGATGTCCCACTTAGCCGTAGTTGAAGCACTTCCTATCTGCTGGATTTGGTCGACATTCATTAACATAATGGCCCTTCTTTCCACAGCTAAAGCACTCTACATATTTCCTGTCTTTCTTTTTCTGATCGTCCTTGGTCTAACTCTACTTCGTTTTATTCTGAGAATTATTCTTGGCCCCACCGCTTGCCTGCGGCTTTGGCCCCTCTGCAGATGCAACAGTGACTTCAGTCTTGGGCTTAGGATAAAGGCTCTCTGAGCTCAATGCTTTCCCGACAATTGATTCAAAAGTTTCATCAATATGGTTTATAAGCCTTTCCCCCAAGTACTGATCTAAACTAGTTATGAACTTCTCGTTCTTCTTCTCGGCAACATCGATAAGAGATAATCCATACTTAGATAAAGTATAGAACTCAGCAATATACTCCGAGATTGCCCTACCATTCTGTTTAAGCTCCAAGAACTTCCTGAAAAATTCTGATTTCTGAGCAGTTGGGATAAACTTATCACTGAAGCGAGCTTTAAATTGATTCCATGTAACTTAATCCTCGGGAGTAGCTGCCTTAATAGCATTCCACCAATTCATAGCCCGTCCTTGCAGTTGATGGGATGCTAGCTTTCTCTTCATCACGTCATCTAACCGTAAGTCCTCGAAGATGCACTCACAACTATCGAGCTAATCCTGACCATAGCCGATTTCGTTCTATGGAACGGCTTCCCACCAAGACTAGTGTAGTCCTTACAGAGCTTGGCGAAATCGGCCCTAGGAGCCTGCACCGCTGCACCACCACCATTTGTAGCATTAGGAGCTGCCCTCTGAACATCACTAAGCATCTCTCTCATGACATTAGTGAACATCGTCCTCATATCAGGAGCATTCCTATTATTGGCTCTTGAACCAGTATTCCTCGTATATCGGCTCATCATTCAATCTGTAAGGAGAAAACGATTAACCATCTCTTCAGTAGTGCCAGCGCAGTGCGACTTCATCCTTAGATATACTAATAGTATATATATATAACTTTTGAAAACCCAAAATATAACAAATATGCGCTCTTATATACGTACTATCTCTCCCTGGTGTATTTCCCTAGGTTAACTACGCAACCTAGAGTTCTGATACCAAGTGTAACGGCCCGCCCCGCACTAGCCGACATTTCCAATGAAAGTACATTATGCCAATGCCCGACTAGCACGGGACGGTCGCCAAAGAAAGGAAAAGAAAGGAATTTGAACTAACAAGGAACCTGTAGAATGCCTCACAACACAGGGGTAAAATATAATAATAACATAACTTTGACATAAAACAGGCGAGACAGTGCATAAGCTGAAAACTAAAGCATCATAGCAGCGGAAATCCAAAATACAGCTTATCATCCAAACCAACATTATTACAACTTTGAAATACTGTCTCTAAAGCAAAAGAAAGAGGTACATTATTAATGTCTAAAGTAGTAACTAGCAACAACACAGGGAGAATATATATCATACGTGGAAGCCTCTTGCTCATCTCCGGTATGGCTACTCGTGCATAATCACCTGACCTGCCTCTAGTTTGCCCGTTTAAGAGCACCCAAAGTAATAAGAAGAGACATAAAACTCTGGGTCAGAAAAAAGTCTGGTATGAGCGATAAGAAGCAAAACAGAACAATAACAGGTATACATAACCATACCTGAACCTGGACCTGCAACCAAAGAGTTAGCACAACAGGATGTACAATACTCTAAGGTGACACTAACACATGGTGTGAAAAATAATGGGGAGGAGATGTGCATGTCATGGTGATAGAAAAATATCAAACATAGCAACCATCCTCACATCTCTCACTCAGTGCGTAATGCATACGATATCTACCACTTTGATCACCTAATTCTTTGTTACGATCACTCTGCCCCATGGAGTCATGACGGCTCCACTGCGCTGATCCGTAACCACTAATACTTTGTTATGTCCACCATGCCCCATGGAGTCATAAAAACTCCACTGCACTGGCTCATAGCCCTGCTACGATCACTTTGCGCCATGGATTCATAACAACCCCACTGCACTGATCCATAGCCACTAATTCGTCTGAGTGGTGAGTCAAAGCTATAGACATCGATAACCCCTTTGTACACATCTCGCAGCAAAGTTCAATTCATGAAGTTAACTCGTTGGATCCCGTCTAGACCCTGAGTTCTAACTTCTCACTTGGACTTCCTTTGCATCTCGGGTTTTGGTCGAATTGGAGTTGGTCTTCAAAAGAATCATCGCGTAGAAATAGAAGTACATGCCCGGTTCGGCTGTATAGTGTTCAAGTTCCCCCATTCGGTTCGGTTCGGGTGCTATCCTTCATTCGGTTCGGTTCAGTTTGGGTGCCTTCCTCCAACTCGGTTCGGTTCGGTGCTTCTGCTTGGATATGGTTCAGTGCTCATAGCCTACTCCTTGGTTAATATGCATAGCACTCCAGTCCTCATCGGTTCGGTTCGGGTCTCTCATCCTCCAACTCGTTTACTCCTATCCGATCCCACGTCCCAACTCCAACTCTATGTGAGAGGCCTTCCTTCTTGCCAAGCCCCCTCTAGTGCCAAGTTCCGATCTGAATCGAATTCCCTTACCCAGTTCTATTATCCTATCCGAGCCCCCATATCCGATCCGATCCAAAAGCCTGCACATTTCCTGCAACTTTTCCAACGATTGTTTTACGCCGTTTGACGGCGTTTTTGACCATTCTAACTTTTCTAATCAATCACAAAGCATACCATACAGTCATAGCAACATGGAGAATCAACAATAAACACCAAAACAACAATTTAACATGTCAATATGGATCAAACATACCCAAAAACCTATACTTTCCCCTTAATCCCCCTTAATCATGTTTATAATACAATTAGAAAAACAGATCAAAATTAACCCAAATTTTTATCAGAGCCCTAAAATAATATTTAAGAATTTTAACATATTTTTCCAGAATTTTAACATGCATAATTTCGCTAATTAACACTAATCACCCCTAATTAGCCGTAATTAGTGAAAAATAATGCAAATCACTCAATTAGCCACAAATAAAACTTTAGATCTAAAACTCTGTTTTTTTGGGGTGTTTTCCTATGCAACACATCAGCACCAACTCTGATTTGGTGTTGATTTGCCCTAATTTGATGTAGATCTTCTTAATTACTGATTAGAAGGTGATTTGGGATGATTTTAGAAGGTGGAGGCCACGGCTAGGGTTAGGGAAATGTTTTAGGTGGCTGAGAAAATGAAATAGAATTGTTTCCTAACTGAATTCAGCCTCCCCATAACCCTAATCCCGAAATGGGTTATGGGCCTAGCCGCTGATCACCCTAATTCGGTCCGGTTAAGCTGTTTTTCACTTTCTAACCCTTATTTTAGCCATATCTCCCAAATGGTAAGTCCGTTTGGCTGATGTGACCACTCTAAGGAAAGGTAAACCATTATCTGAATCCAATGGAAGTGGTTTCAGGTTAAAACTCCTTACCAATCGAAAGTTATAGGCGAAACAAGATTCGTCGAGGGCAAAACGGTCATTTAAAAATCGGCAACATGGGAAATGACCCCAATAGTCGTTCCCCAAAGTTACCCGACGACCTCATATGAAAAAGAAATAAATATTCTACGATCCTTCGATACGTAGAATGCAGGTCATTACACAATACCCCTAACCTCGCCGTCTCTCCAGCTCATGATGCTTTGGTTGGTCAAGTCGCGGGTTTCGTCATAGGAAATGTGGCTCAAGGGCCTTTCCATGAGGGTTTGGATGGTAGCGCTCCCATAGATTCAGGAGTAAGGATTACGACCGTAGATCCTCCTCAGGTTCGGACTGAACTAGATATACTTGCTTCAAACTAGTAAGCAGCTAAATACTGGGTGCACAAGTACCATCTTGGATAACTTGAAATAGTTGCTAGGTTTTGGTAATGGATCTCAAATCACAGATGTTATTCGCTGGTTCACTTGAGGTGGTACCTTTTCTTTAGGTTTGGATTGTGTTACTCACAGTCCATTCTATTTGTAAATCAGGAATTTCTGCAATCCAACGGACATAAAATTGTTGGGGTTGGAAGCTTACGACAGTCGGAAGGATCCGATTACTCACTTGATGTTCTTTTTGCGACATATGGAAGTTCTTTTTACTTTAGATAATGTCATGGCAAAGTGTATTTCGCTTTACTTGACAAACAATGCTGCTATATGGTTTCGATAGTTGGAAACAGATTCAATTCATTCTTGGAGTTCTTTGATTGGTAGATTCATCGAGCAGTTCAAAGTTCTCATCACTTGTCCAAAAAGCGTTATGAATCTGACGACAATTGTAACAACCCGGATTTTCGAGGAACCGGAAGTACAGATTATGTTATGTGATTCTTAAGTCAATATATTGGTGATATGAGTTAGTGAGACCAACTCGTATTATATTTAATAAGAAAATTTAGAGATTATTTTATCGACGTACTTAAGACTTATTGATGCAAATTTACGAGTGATAGCCCTCAACCGACCATGTTCTCCGCTCAAATAGACGATATAACCTAGTAATGCTCTTTATTAAGGTGAGTCTCAAGGTGTGGTGTCATAGTTTGGTATCAGAGCAAAGGTTCAACAAAGTCTGTTAGACATAGAACTGAACTAGAATAGTACATGTGTTACAACGTGGAAGGATAATAATCGTGTCTACATTGTCGCTTCCTTTGTTATCCTTGTCTAGTGTTTCTTGTCTGTGAGTCGTAGGGAACCATGTGGTTGGGGAATGCATCTATGAATAATGGGTTAATTCTGTAAGTATTCGATTATTAATATCTCTTTTCGTTGTGTGATTTTATGAGACAGGCCTTTCATCCTTTTAATCTGTCGAGTTTCAGGCTTTTAGGTGAAGTTTTAAGGAAAAAATCACCATATCTTTGATCTGTAACAACCCGGATTTTCAAGTAACCGAGAAGTACAGATTGATTCATTGTGTTATGTGATTTTTAAGATAATATATTAGTGAATAGTGATACGAGTTAGGGAGACCAACTTTAAATAAGAAAATTTAGAGATATCGACATACTTAAGACTTGTTGATGCAAATCTATGAGTGGTCACCATCAACCGAGCATATTCTCCATTCTATGGATGGTATAACCTAGTAATGCTTTTTATTAGGGCGGGTCTTGGTGTGGGGCATCATAGCTTGGTATCAGAGAAAAAGTTCAGAACAAAGTACGTTAAACATAGAACATAACCAGAATAGTTATGTGTTACAACTTGGAAGGATATCAATCATGTCTACATAGTCGCTTCCTTTGTTATCCTCATCTAGTGTTTCTTGTCTATGAGTCATAGGGAACCTTGTGGTCAGGGAATACATCTAGGAATAATAGGTTTGTTTCGTAAGTATTTCAATGTTAATATCTCTATTTGTAGCGTGATTTGATGAGATAACCCTTTCATCCTTTTAATCTGTCAAGTTTGAACCTTTGGGGAAAATTTTCACCCTGTCCTTAATGTTTAGATTGATTATTTGGTTTGATATGGGAACTTGATGATATTTTGGGACCTAAATTTAAAAGCGGTTTTCACCTTAAGTGTGGAATGTTAAGTTGAAATAAATTATAATGGGAGTTGCGCAGTGAAAGCGGGTGAACCGTTTCAACTGTGCTAAAATTTGAAGTAATTAATCATGCGATAAGAGATGGAAATAAAGATAATGGTAAACATTGATGAGTTAATTACTTTGTAACCCGATGATTAAATTAAAGTTAGGGATATGGGTTGTTTCTTTGGGTGAAATTGGGAATGTTGTTAAAGGGCGATAATAAAAACAACCTTTGAGTAAAATTAAATTGGTGATCATATTATGTATTGAATGGTCCGATGAGTGTCTTAAGGGTTTTGATCGTTACGTCTGATCATCGATATCGATAGAAATTTCTTAAACACTTATGCAAGACTATCTAACACTTAAGATGGGTAGTACAAATGAAGTCGAATGAAAATAAAAATACTTGATTATCACATTGGGATAGTGTTAGACAACTATGTGGGATGCAGAGTATGGTGAATTTGGCAAGGCGATGGCGATGATTTATCGACTCATAGCCAATTATTAAGAAAGATTGTAGGAAAATAGAGGTTTAATGTTATTTCAATCTATTTTAAAATGAGAATTTAAAGTACGTTGGTTGAAAAAATGTTCTAAATACACAACTCTCTGAAACAAGGGCATCACTTTTGGAATAGAATCCATAATTAAATTCACTTGAGAGTTGTCACCATTGAATTGGATATTATCCCCGAAAAATGGTGTGGCTATTTGATGATTAAATGTCCAAGTAGCATCCATACTTTGAGGAAATTTAGATTGGTTCAATGGCAAGGTAGCGACAAGTAATGATAGGGGAGCGAAAAATCTTGAGCGTGTATTTCAAAGTATGCCTTGCGAAAGGTAAGTTGTATAGTTTAAAGCTTGATATTAGTGAGTTAATGAATGTGATTAAAACTTTGACTAATATTTGAGTAAATTCAAGTTGGAAATTTTGTTATTAAAATGAAATGTATTCGAAAATTTTGAGTTTCATGGGTCAGTTTCTTAAATCGAGTAGTTCTTAAGAAATAAATTGAGATAAACAACTTGTGGAATTTAAATTGATGAAGTTCTAATCTTAGAAAATTACGAGGACATAATTTATTTAAAGGGAGTCTGTAACAACCCGGATTTCGGGTAATCGGGAAGTACAACTCATTATGTTATGTGATTCTTAAGACAATACGTTGGTGATACGAGTTAGTGAGACCAACTCGTATTATTTAAAGAAGAAAATAAAGTTTTGAGCATTTGTCAAAATTAAACATTTGGAATAAATTATATTACTATCTTATAATAGGAATTTATTCAAATCCATAATCTAAAGATTTATAATTAAATAATTAAAGGAATATTGAAAATGTATATATTGATTGGAAATCAATATTTAAAAGGGGAGAATATATTTTCAATATCAAAGATAAATTGACTGGTTGGAATTTTTAAATTATTAATTGAAGTTTTTGGAAAATAAGAGTTGCTACATGTTTCTTCCTACTATTGCATGTTTCTATTTGGTCTCGTACAGCCAAAAATTGAAGGGATTCGTGTTGTAATCTAATAAATGTGGGTTGTTAAACTCACTCTCTCTAGTTTACTTTAATTTTGTGTATCAGTATAAATTTGAGCTCTATAGAATGAGAAATACGTTGTTTTTCTGAGAAAAGTTGATGTTTAGTTGTTGTGCTGAAAACACAGCCAAATCTCAACTTTGAGCCTTAATAACTTCTTAATTTTTCCATGTTTTTTCGTGAAACCTTCTTCATGTTGTAGTATAATACTGGGTGAGTTAAACTGCAAAAATTCGGTATCACTCTGAGTTAATTTGGGTGGGTAAACTGATGCATGAAGTTAAAATTTCATTGGGAAATCCACCTGGAGCTAGGCACGTAAGGTGTTTCGACCCTCTATGCTCCCCGGTAGACTTAGGGGTTGAGCCACCTTGATAAATTCACTCATGTAGCTTCATATGACCTTATTCTTGTTTCTGGATGAAAACAATGCCCAGGTCCAACTTCTGAGTGTTTATCTCCTTCGTTATTGATCTGATTTAGATTATTCTTTTTGTGTTGCAAAGTTTGGTATCTTTTCAATAAGCCTGCAAATTTTTAGACAAATTCGGGGTTGTTGGGCCATTCAAACCTGGCCCCAAAGTTGGACCCGGAAGTGATTTCAACCCAGGCTGAAATTCAGTCTAGAGTCGAAATCTTATGAGTCCTTTTTCCTTTGATAGTTAGTTCAACCTAATTTGTGCATATATGATTTTAGACCAATCAGAGATCTTCTCTTCATTTGAAATATCCTGAAAGTTGCAGCCCGGATTGACACCTGGGCAAACTTTCATGCCTTAGTGTAAATTTAAGCATCCTTTCTTAAGTATTTTCATGCTTCTCTTGATCTAGATTTAGGCCATGATTTTCGTGTTCTATTTTGGCTTACTCTTAGAATGGAGAATCCTAAATTATCGCTAATGCTTGGTTTGGATTTAATGAATTTAGTGATGAGTTTTGAGCACATATTGCACGGTTTGTAATTGTTTTTGGATATTAATAAATATTAATTTCTCTGTATAGTTTTGGGGCTAAAATGAGTTTATGGTTTTGAAATATAAATAGCCTCGAAACAATAATACAAAAATCTATTTTTCATAATATAAGGATTTTATCAAGAAATGATACCAATTTTGGAAAATTTGGTTTATAAATGTGTTTCCATCCAACCAAGTATTTTCTTATATATAAACAACACCTTTCTGCACTCCTTGTGTTGGTGAGGTTGGATAATCCCAGTATCATCCTATTGATTTTATTGAGATATCATGTTGATTTGAGGATTTGGGGATTTATGAGATTTTATGTTGAGTTAAATTGGATCTAATTGATTGAAACACCCCACCTCCGTTAGGGTCACTCTCAAAGGGAATGCCCTAATTTTGGTGGAGGTTTATAAGTACAAGTCACAGATATACAAGACAGATATAAGAACACATATTTGTAAATAGCGGAAGAACAACAAACTTTATTTCATAAAGTCAAATACGTGTTACAACAACATCCTTTCCAAAAACATAACATAACACTTTCATAATCTGTCTTGAGTACATTATTTAAAGAAGCATAAATAAAACATAGATAAACTGCAAAAGCCCCATAGTGGATTGTCCAAAGCCATAGTTCAAAACAGGAAAGTCCAAGCAATACATTTCTCTTCTTCAAGCTGGATGTTGAGGTTGGTCAAGCTGCTGTGTTCCCTCCCTGAGGACCTGGGGGGGGGGGGCGGAACGGAAGAAAGAAGACGAAAGAAAAATAGAGTCAGACATAAAGCCTGAGTAAGTCTAGTACTACTTTGTCTATGAATAAAGAACTGGGTATGATAAGTAATAACAAGAAGTGGGCAAACACTATAACTTGGTTAAGTTGTCTAGGGTCGAATATACTACCGTACCCCATGTTAATCTCTGAACCCATATAAACTAGTTTCCAATTTGCACCCCAAAATCAGGGTGATGTGATCCATTCTACGATGATCGGCTCCTACTCGCATAGTTACATGTGTCTTACGGCCCCCGATGTCTGTAGTTACCTATGCTGGTCCCACCATGGGGTGTATCAAGTCCCATAGTGGCAACCCGACACAACCTTAGAGTGCACAGGTATGCTACTGGTGTCCAGTGCCTTATTTTTCTGCGCCGGAGTGTGTGCACGCCCGCACTCCGTTAGAACCTACACTGCTACACCACCGCCGTCGATTTGACCTCTTACAATCAGCCCAGTAATCGTGCCCCACCCTGCCTAGTTTCAGGGTATCATGATACCTTTGTAGGGTTACTGCGAAAAGGGTCCTCCGCTACTAGGTTTTCTATCTCTAGCCAACATGCTAAGTTGGTTAAGTGTTTTCTAACCTAACCCCCACCAGTCCGTTTAGTTTAGCATGTTCCATTTTGATTAAGTCTTAGTCCACTTAATCCTAACAATCCTGACTCAGCCTTAATTGTCTTATTAAGGCCCTGACCTCTCACATTAGACAGGTATTGTTGTGGCTGCCTGTTGCCGGTTGGTTCCGGGCAGCCTTACGCCACAACTCAGTCTAACCTCGGGTCCTTGCTGGGCTCCATGTTTAACCTCCCACATTGGATAGGTATTGTTGTGACTACTGGATAGCCGGGCGGTTCCGGGCAGGTTTACATCACAACTCAATCCAACCTCGGGTTAAACACATCGTATGTTCTACATTTACATATCTTGTCATTCTTCTTTATTTATATGTAAATATTTGCGGCCCATTATTAAGTTAATGGTGTAAAGATTACACCAACCACGGGCCCAACCCATACTTGAATTTGGGCCCTTCTATTTTATATTTTCATTTATTAATTAATTTTTAACCCAACGTTATTTTTCCCCGTTTTACACGTCCGTTCATATATATTGGGCTTAGCCTTTTAAAGCCCAATTTAGCCATGCGAAAGGGGAGGCTTATGGCGTATACACAAAGAGGGGAAGGTGAGCGCATGAACTTGCAATACGACGTTGGAAATACAAAATAGAAATTGGTGTACTTGCATAGTGGCAACATGGGTGACATGAATCAAAGCATGTGAACTTGCATAGGTTTAACTACAACATGAACCTATATTCTTATTTGGGCATAATGTCAAACATAAGCATGTCATAAATATTCCTAGCATAGGCATAGCATAATGTCAAACATGAGCATGGCATAAGTAAAGTTAAGTTTGTTCATGGCATAAACATAAACATGTCATGTTCAAGGTTTCTACATGTTTACAAAGGGGATACTTAGTTACTAACACAAAAGCATAGTTCAACTTAATCATGGTTTAAGTCTAATCACATAACGATGGTATAAATATACTTATGCATAAATATTCCTAACCATGGTGTTTGTTTTAAAACTTGCAAAAAGGGATTTTTGAGTCTAACCTAGCCATGTCTCACATATGTCATCATATAATTCTTTTAAACAAGATAGACTTAATCATAGATTTCAATTATGCCAAATATCATTCATAGCCTAGCCATATTCATAAGTTTTGCAAATACATGGATTATGGTGTCAAAATTCCAACATAGTTTCATATGAACTATAACAACCAAACTTGTCTCAATTGCTTGCAAAATGATTTATGCACAAAATATACATCATGACGACATAATAACAAAGCCCCAAACTTGCATAAATTTCACTCAACTACATACATGTAGCTTCAACATAGATTACATAATTTGCGCAATATTCCAAACGTAAACTTGTATAGAACTACCGCATGTAGTTCTTTATAATGAATAACATAATTTTGCACAAACATGAATTACTTCCATTGCCACAATTCAAGCATACACATCAACACAGTTGTTTATTTATACCAAAGTAATACTCTACTTACAATGGTTGCGGCGAATTCTCTAATTAAGAGACACGATTCCTTTGTTGAATTGATTAGCTTTAGGTTGCTTGAATTGCTTTAGGCTTTAGAACTTTCTTCCTAACTCTCTCTCTAGTCGGCGGCTAATCTTTGTCGTTCCTCAGCAACATGGCGGCTATAATCTTATTTTGAATGAATAGATTAGGGTTTAGTCTAGGGTTGTTTATATAGAGGTTAGGAATTGATTAGGACCATTGATGTTGCTAGGATAGATCGTAGCCATTCATTAGGAAGAGAGACCAATGAAAACCCGCCACCTAGCCCTAATGACAAAGCAAGCTTCTGAAAATCGGCCAAACACAGACCTGGCCAGCCAGGGCTAGACCAGACTTGGCCAGCAGGTCATTTTTGACCTGGGCGCACTTGGCAGGTGCGCCAGGTCAAAAATGTACTGGCGCACTTCACAGGTGCGCCAGTGCATTTTTTTTCTGGCGCACTTCCCAAGTGCGCCAGTGCATTCTGACCCGTTTTCCGGTTTTTCGCCCAACTTCGTTCGTCCATAACTTCTTCATACGATATCCGTTTTACGAAAACTCGGACTCTATTTCGCGTATTTTTCCGAGACGAACGCAATGGCATATCCCGTTTCCCTTAGTTCTTTGATTTGAAATTAATTATACTTTAATTTGTGAGTTTCACAGTTATAGAATTTGCGGGGTGTTACATTCTCCCCCACTTAAAAGGATTTCGTCCCCGAAATCTTCAAGTTAGGAGGAATGTATATCCTAACATCCAATCATCCATCTACTCATCCATCAAACACGAGCATCCATTGTCCTTAAAAGACTTCTAATGCTTCATGATCATATGCGAAGTGTGTGTGTACATGTACTTATCTAATGCAAAATCAGGCGGTCTACTGATTCAGTTGACCTCCTTAATGCGAATTATGTAAGTGCCATGAATCCATTATGTATGCAAATTTTCCTATTCATGATTCTACATGAGTGCACAATCATTCAATACAGATGCAACATCCATATGACAACACATTAATGTTCAACCATATACGAATGCAAACATATATGCATATGCAATATGAAGTGACTGAGCCGATCTAAAACCTAGATTGTGTGTGTATATGCAACCACGAGCAACCACTAGCAATCACTTGCAACCACTTGCAACCATCATCCATAACATGTTTCAACTACATGTTTCCATCCAAAGGGTTTCTACCTAAAAGATACGGTCGAGGAAATATACCTAAAAAGATAGATAAAAGCGCAACTTAAGGAAAAATGAAAGATCAAGGATGTACCCTCGAACAGAAAAGGGTAGGCTGTACGGATTCTAGCTTCAGTTTCCCAAGTCGCGTCTTCCTCGGCGTCGCTCCACTGAACTTTGACGAGCTTGACTTCGCGGTTGCGTAGCTTCTTCACTTCCGTTCCTAAGATGCGGGTTGGAACTTTTCTTATGGTTGCTTCGCGTTCCACTTCGGCCTCTTCGAGGATATTTGGCTCTACCACTTCAGCAGACTCATGCAGACATTTTCGGAGGTGTGAAACGTGAAAAACGTTGTGGACTCCGGCCAACTTCTCGGGTAGCTCTAATCTATAGGCCATTTTCCCAATTTTCTCGATGATAGGGAATGGTCCTACCTAAAGGTGTAGTCGAATGATAGAAACAAGTAAAAACTTTGTGCCCATTAGGCAATGTCAAAACTGGAAATCTATGCCACATATATATATTGATTAGGAGAAGAACTCTCCAAGCATCAGCCCCGAAGACCGAAATCAACATCAGACTGACACCCAAAGAATTACTCAACCCAACCACCATATATGATTCTAAGAAACTAAACATGATGGACTCCTTTTAGGTCACAAGGAAGTCCCTTCCTAAGACCAATTTTATATCTTATTAAACCCAAAAAGAAGTTTGGTCAATCCAACGAACATCCTCGAGCCCCAACATGTGTTACTAACAGATGAGTCATACTCCCTACGGGGTTTGCAATAGAAATCGGATTAAAAATGGGACCGAGAGGATATACACAAAAGATAGCATGCAAGTGAACTTTATAGGAAGAGAGGGATCAAGGATATACTCTTAAGAAGAGATATGATGCACGAATCTAGTCTTCAATCTTCTAAGTCGCATTTCCTTGAGCTTAACTCCATTATGCTTTGTCCGTCTTTAACTTCACAATTTCGTAGCTTCTCAATTCTTGTTTCCAAAATAGGAGTTGGAACCTATTTCACTGTTGCCTCTCGTTCCTCTTTCACTTATTCTCCTTCCAGTATACTTGGCTCAAGCATAACTGCGTACTCATGGTTCCATGCAAGCTCTCCAAAATTCACTAATGAATCTTGGATCTTGTTAACTTACTAGAAGGTATTCCACATAGATGAATTATCTATAGAAAATAAACAAATGTCAACTATATTGCCAAATGTACTTACTAAGGTGATTCCCCACAACTCATTCATAAGCGAAATGAACTTTCTGCCTTAGTGGCGAACACTACTGGAGCGCCCCATTCTGAAATGCTCCTTCAAATGAACCCCCTTCTCTAGAAGCTCTTTAATCTGTTTACGGAGCTCTTTCCTTTCTCGTGGAGCCATGTGTCTAACGGGCAACGCAACGGGCTTTGCATTATCTACAAGATATATGCGGAAATCTATTTCCCGCTTCGGAGGCAAGCCCTTCACTTCTTCGAAGACATCCGGATATTCCCGGACCACTCTAACTGATTTCAAATTTTCAACAGAGGCATCTAGCGATTCAAGATAACTAAGCATAACCGCATACGAGGGATTACAAGAAATTTCCAAAGTATTACCGAGCTGGGTTAGGAGCCTAACAACCCTTTTCTCACAATCAAGGATGGCCCCATTACTGGATAGCCAATCCATACCCAAAATCAAACCATACCCCGAAAAGCCCAAAACAAAGGCACTACATCGAAATTCAACACTTAGAATAGAAATTTTTAATCCCACACAGATCATAGACAAATGAGCTGGGCCCCCAATTGGGTTTGAAACAATTAAGGGGTCCTCTACCATACTAGTTTTTAGGTGCAGAGATTCTACTAAAGCAGACGAGATAAAGGAGTGTGATGCGCCAGAATCAAATAAAGTGCGAACGGGGTGATCATAAAGATAAACTACACTTTCTACAGAAGTATTGGTACCTCGTTGTTGCAAAGGTGGCGCTTCTAGCACATGAACCTGTGCTCCTGGTGTGGATCCAGTGCCCTGCCCCTGTCCTCGTTTCCTTGGGCAGTCCTTAGCCCTGTGGCCTGTCTGGCCGCACGAAAAGCACCCACCATTCTCCTTGGCCTTCTTTTTTCGACAGTCCTTTACTAAGTGCCCCACTTTGCCACAGAAATTACACTTCCTCTTCTCCTTGTTGCCTTTCCCTCCTTTTTCTACAATCCTTGGCTATGTGCCCCTCCGTACCACAAAAATTGCATTTCCTTTTTTCTCGTTTCTTATTATTACTGTTATGATCCTTTCTTGTTTGACTATTATTCGTCTTCCTACTCGGGGACTCTTCCGCTTGCTGGTTCACGTGGAGGAGGAGGAGTGAAAGCGTCAGCAGCTGGGGAGTAAGGTCTCCAGACATGCTGAAACCGAAAGGATAGATTCAAAACGAAGGATAAGAGAGTACCTATGGCTTTTGGGGGGACTTTGCCTTTTAAAACAAAATAATATCTTATCTTTTAAAAAATGCTTCTTTAAATTTCCTTTTTGAAAATAAATTTTCCAAAACTTTTTATCTTATCAGGTAAACCTATGCTCTGATACCAAGTGAAACACCCCACCTCCGTTAGGGTCACTCTCAAAGGGAATGCCCTAATTTTGGTGGAGGTTTATAAGTACAAGTCACAGATATACAAGACAGATATAAGAACACATATTTGTAAATAGCGGAAGAACAACAAACTTTATTTCATAAAGTCAAATACGTGTTACAACAACATCCTTTCCAAAAACATAACATAACACTTTCATAATCTGTCTTGAGTACATTATTTAAAGAAGCATAAATAAAACATAGATAAACTGCAAAAGCCCCATAGTGGATTGTCCAAAGCCATAGTTCAAAACAGGAAAGTCCAAGCAATACATTTCTCTTCTTCAAGCTGGATGTTGAGGTTGGTCAAGCTGCTGTGTTCCCTCCCTGAGGACCTGGGGGGGGAAACGGAAGAAAGAAGACGAAAGAAAAATAGAGTCAGACATAAAGCCTGAGTAAGTCTAGTACTACTTTGTCTATGAATAAAGAACTAGGTATGATAAGTAATAACAAGAAGTGGGCAAACACTATAACTTGGTTAAGTTGTCTAGGGTCGAATATACTACCGTACCCCATGTTAATCTCTGAACCCATATAAACTAGTTTCCAATTTGCACCCCAAAATCAGGGTGATGTGATCCATTCTACGATGATCGGCTCCTACTCGCATAGTTACATGTGTCTTACGGCCCCCGATGTCTGTAGTTACCTATGCTGGTCCCACCATGGGGTGTATCAAGTCCCATAGTGGCAACCCGACACAACCTTAGAGTGCACAGGTATGCTACTGGTGTCCAGTGCCTTATTTTTCTGCGCCGGAGTGTGTGCACGCCCGCACTCCGTTAGAACCTATACTGCTACACCACCGCCGTCGATTTGACCTCTTACAATCAGCCCAGTAATCGTGCCCCACCCTGCCTAGTTTCAGGGTATCATGATACCTTTGTAGGGTTACTGCGAAAAGGGTCCTCCGCTACTAGGTTTTCTATCTCTAGCCAACATGCTAAGTTGGTTAAGTGTTTTCTAACCTAACCCCCACCAGTCCGTTTAGTTTAGCATGTTCCATTTTGATTAAGTCTTAGTCCACTTAATCCTAACAATCCTGACTCAGCCTTAATTGTCTTATTAAGGCCCTGACCTCTCACATTAGACAGGTATTGTTGTGGCTGCCTGTTGCCGGTTGGTTCCGGGCAGCCTTACGCCACAACTCAGTCTAACCTCGGGTCCTTGCTGGGCTCCATGTTTAACCTCCCACATTGGATAGGTATTGTTGTGACTACTGGACAGCCGGGCGGTTCCGGGCAGGTTTACATCACAACTCAATCCAACCTCGGGTTAAACACATCGTATGTTCTACATTTACATATCTTGTCATTCTTCTTTATTTATATGTAAATATTTGCGGCCCATTATTAAGTTAATGGTGTAAAGATTACACCAACCACGGACCCAACCCATACTTGAATTTGGGCCCTTCTATTTTATATTTTCATTTATTAATTAATTTTTAACCCAACGTTATTTTTCCCCGTTTTACACGTCCGTTCATATATATTGGGCTTAGCCTTTTAAAGCCCAATTTAGCCATGCGAAAGGGGAGGCTTATGGCGTATACACAAAGAGGGGAAGGTGAGCGCATGAACTTGCAATACGACGTTGGAAACACAAGATAGAAATTGGTGTACTTGCATAGTGGCAACATGGGTGACATGAATCAAAGCATGTGAACTTGCATAGGTTTAACTACAACATGAACCTATATTCTTATTTGGGCATAATGTCAAACATAAGCATGTCATAAATATTCCTAGCATAGGCATAGCATAATGTCAAACATGAGCATGGCATAAGTAAAGTTAAGTTTGTTCATGGCATAAACATAAACATGTCATGTTCAAGGTTTCTACATGTTTACAAAGGGGATACTTAGTTACTAACACAAAAGCATAGTTCAACTTAATCATGGTTTAAGTCTAATCACATAACGATGGTATAAATATACTTATGCATAAATATTCCTAACCATGGTGTTTGTTTTAAAACTTGCAAAAAGGGATTTTTGAGTCTAACCTAGCCATGTCTCACATATGTCATCATATAATTCTTTTAAACAAGATAGACTTAATCATAGATTTCAATTATGCCAAATATCATTCATAGCCTAGCCATATTCATAAGTTTTGCAAATACATGGATTATGGTGTCAAAATTCCAACATAGTTTCATATGAACTATAACAACCAAACTTGTCTCAATTGCTTGCAAAATGATTTATGCACAAAATATACATCATGACGACATAATAACAAAGCCCCAAACTTGCATAAATTTCACTCAACTACATACATGTAGCTTCAACATAGATTACATAATTTGCGCAATATTCCAAACGTAAACTTGTATAGAACTACCGCATGTAGTTCTTTATAATGAATAACATAATTTTGCACAAACATGAATTACTTCCATTGCCACAATTCAAGCATACACATCAACACAGTTGTTTATTTATACCAAAGTAATACTCTACTTACAATGGTTGCGGCGAATTCTCTAATTAAGAGACACGATTCCTTTGTTGAATTGATTAGCTTTAGGTTGCTTGAATTGCTTTAGGCTTTAGAACTTTCTTCCTAACTCTCTCTCTAGTCGGCGGCTAATCTTTGTCGTTCCTCAGCAACATGGCGGCTATAATCTTATTTTGAATGAATAGATTAGGGTTTAGTCTAGGGTTGTTTATATAGAGGTTAGGAATTGATTAAGACCATTGATGTTGCTAGGATAGATCGTAGCCATTCATTAGGAAGAGAGACCAATGAAAACCCGCCACCTAGCCCTAATGACAAAGCAAGCTTCTGAAAATCGGCCAAACACAGACCTGGCCAGCCAGGGCTAGACCAGACTTGGCCAGCAGGTCATTTTTGACCTGGGCGCACTTGGCAGGTGCGCCAGGTCAAAAATGTACTGGCGCACTTCACAGGTGCGCCAGTGCATTTTTGTTCTGGCGCACTTCCCAAGTGCGCCAGTGCATTCTGACCCGTTTTCCGGTTTTTCGCCCAACTTCGTTCGTCCATAACTTCTTCATACGATATCCGTTTTACGAAAACTCGGACTCTATTTCGCGTATTTTTCCGAGACGAACGCAATGGCATATCCCGTTTCCCTTAGTTCTTTGATTTGAAATTAATTATACTTTAATTTGTGAGTTTCACAGTTATAGAATTTGCGGGGTGTTACATTGATCCTACATTATATTGAGATTTCTAAGTTTTCTAGTGCGGAGTTGACGATTGGCTAGCAAACCAAGCAGTGAGAACGTGTGGTATGGGAATCAATGTTATTGTTGTTTGAGTTATTAATTAAGAGTCAGTGACACATTCATGTTGAGGTATGTCAGTACTCCGCTTCGGGGAAGCTATGACTCGGGGAGTCATTTATGTGTATTCTCTTGACTCGGGAGTCAAGATACACTCGGTCGGGGGTCGTAGTGTTGGGCACCTATTTTGGATGCATATAAGTACTTGGCAAACTGCTCGAGGAGCAGTATATTGCTCGGGGAGCTATATCATGTTGGCACCACTACATCAAAATAGTGGATTCCTAACAAGTATATTTGTTACAAATCATTTCTGTAACACTTTTATGTGTCACCAACGGCGTGTGAGGAATTTCCTGTAACACTTATAAGTGTTACGAACAGAGTAACTGCTAACACTTATAAGTGTTACAAACAAAGTAACTGCTAACACTTATAAGTGTTACAAACATATTCATTGCTAACACTTATAAATGTTGGAACCATAAGATATGGTAACATTTATAAGAGTTACAAACATATTCATTGCTAACACTTATAAATGTTGAAACTATAAGATATGGTAACACTTATAAATGTCAGTATCATAATCCTACTAACTCTTATAAATGTTGGTATACATAAATTGCTAACACTTATATGCGTCACAGTATGAAATTAAGTTCTTCTCTATTTTTTACACGATTAATATTAAAACTCTCCAAACAAATGAATATAACATATCTTTGTGATTTTCAATACACATATATAATTCAACATATCAATTCAATATAAGATTTAGTACACTTCCATATCTCAAATTCAACAATGTCACATTTTCATAATACTCAAATTTGAGCTACATGCTTCCGATTTCAAAATACCATAATATCATGTCCAAACTGTAAAATATAAATGCACTCATCACATTCCAAAAATTTTAGAGATAAAATCATTGTCAAGGTCACACGTGTTTGGTTTCTTTATGTTTTATCCCTCCTCTACGAGTGCCTGCAAAATATAAATGCACTCATTTTTAGAAGAAGAAAAAAATGACAAGTTGCAATGGAACATTTTTCACTAAGGTGATACATGCATCAACAATCAAAAACCAATCCTTACAACGACATATCCACCAATCAAGTAAATAGCTTAAAGATCACACATAAATAGATATGCTTTTGCTGAGTACAAACATAAATAGGAAAACATACATCACACATAAATAGATATGCTTTTGCTGAGTACAAACATAAATAGGAAAACATACAGCTTATGAATTTGAAATAACTTGATATTTTTCTATCATAAAAAGATAACAAAGCCAGATTATGAATCAGTGATGGAATGGCATGATGGAAATTCGATAAAAATGTATTAAAAATGTGAATACTACTTCAGGATGCACAATTAAAAATGTGAATACTACTTCAGGAAATTCGATAAACTCTTAGAATGATATGTTGTATAAGTAAAGACTAATACAGTGAAATGGTTTCACTAACAACAAAAACTAATGAATAATGCACAATTATATTCAAAAGTGGAACAACATCTAAGATAAACAAGATAAAGAAGAGCAACACAACAGGATGACATACCATAGTGCAAGCACAAAACATAGCAAGTTCAGACAAAGGAATTCTCTGATTTAATCCCATCATTTTTCGGTAACATGGTACTCAGCATTTAAATTCTCTGATTTTTACTATGAAATTTTCCTCCCTTATAGGTTATTTATCAATAATTTTGAGTATCTTTTAACATTAACCTACTTACAGTCATATTAAATCTCACTAAATACATATTAAAACATAAATTGGCCATCCATTCAGGTCATTTCACATACCCAATGTAAATTTTCAATCTATCATTTCATTATAAAATACTGATTTATTTTAGCAAAACATTTAACAGATTTTAATCATTGCACTTTTTATGCTTATAACACAGAAACTATCTAAAGAATTTTTTAACATACTTTTAACATTAATCTTTAACAAACAGTTTGCATGAAACATTAATGATTTATATAGCACCTCAACAACTTAATATATTGTTAAACCTGAACATTTTAAATTCCATTTTCAAACTAAAATGATTTGTTTTCATGAAGAGCTGAAACTTCTTCTAATTACATGACAACAAGCATCCAATGTCTAAACAAATCATGCTACATTCAGATAAACAGCCACATGTGTTTTTCATTATCTCTTGGTTTCCATTAAAGTACTCACATAAATTTTCATTCCAGGTGCCTTACTGTTTGATCATAATCATATATATTATTTATAAGCTATTTCTCTTACTTCCCGTAGCTTATAACCGGAATACATATTTTAATTATCAACCACTTCCAGAGAAGTTTTTGCATTCTGATTACTACTTTAATTTTAAGTAACAGTTCATATATGCTTCTAACTGAACATACATTCTGATTACTACTTTCATTATAATAAATAGCATGTTATTCATCCTGAATTATTTAGCCATTTAATGGCAGACCTTGGTGATAAATGCACCCTTACCAAATGTATAATTACCTTAAAGTATTTCTTACTTCCTAAAGAAATACCATGCCAACTAAAGCCTATTCATACTTTTATATTACTAAAATTTTCAACCTTACTGGTTGATCTTGACAAATCAAAGATTGCTAAACATTAACATTAGCGCAACCTGTACTTCGGACCTTCCTAACAGCTAGATTAACAAGTGCAGATTTTTCTGTTTTTTTTTTTAATATAGCAAGCTTTCTCTATAAAGCCATAGAACGATTAAGGCATACATAACCTTTATCAGCCTACCATCTATAACTGTCAATCTATGCGCAAAAAAGGTATATTTATATGCATTTTTGGTTACATTAAAACCCATACCTTCTAATTTATTTCTATTCAAAACTGGCATAATTTAAACAATGGTTCAAGCAAATATACTTAATTGTTCGGTTATAGCTAAGTTTGGGCAATTAAACACCATTCAAACCAACTTAAATGTTTTTCTCATCTCTTTTAAATTCCCTTAAATTTAGAAATAAGGAATTCAACGTAAATATGGTACTTCTTTGGCCCTACTCGGTGAATAAAAGGAAATACTTTTTACACAGCTTTAATTCATATATGGCCTACCTTGATCTATCCCATGGTTCATTTTCGTATGGATCAAATCTACACAGCCATATTTAATTTTTAGAGCAGTGAACAATCTCATCAGTTCAAAATTGGACAAAAAGTCAAATTAGACCAATTCTTGTTTCATACCCTTAAAACCTCTATGTTTCCAAATGATGCTAAGTTATTTATTAAACTATTTATCATTTATCATATACATCAGGTGTTCAATACTGATCATACCCCAAATTATTCTTGCTTTTATACCAAACCCAAACTAAATGCTTTTAACACCACATAAATGTTCAAGGGATATATCTCAGCACAATACTCAAATCAATGAATAATACTTGCTCAACACAGCAATATAAACACTTATAAAAGATTATTGCTGTCTTACTTCTTTTTATGCTTATCATTACATGATTCTAACTATTTTTACAACATGCTGCATAAGAAAACCACAAGAATATATCTCTTATATGCCTTGTTTCCCTTCTTGTCATGCAACACATAAATATAAAACTTCTGCATGTTTTTATACTTCTGGGTTAAACAAGAGAACAAATGCATATATTGACTATATTACATGCTCTCTCTATTCATTATATATGTAGATGGATTTTCACAGAAATGTATCCTCATATATATATATATTATTACCCACTCAAATATTAGCATTGATATTTTTACATATTTAGGTTTAAATCTGATAATTTTCTAGAAAACAACCATACCCATTTATCAATTAAATGGCATAACTTTCTTCTTTAAAAAGATAATACATATGAGCACGTATATATTTACCAACAATGTCAAAGGAACTAAGATGTCATGCATACAGTTCCCTTACTGGTATTTCTTGCATATAAATTGATATATATACAAATCTACCCATGTTAAACCTTTCTACATAGAAAACAGCACATTCTTATATCAATTATAAGCCATGCTCCTTCTCTAGTACATACTGATGCACATAAGTCTATATATACCACTATTTAACCCATATAAAATTGAACATCTATCCATGCAAATGGCTTTTATTCAATAGGCTTTTAAAATCAGTTTCAATGAAATCTTAACATTGCCCTTTATATCACATTTTACTATCATTTTTATCATTTGAATTCTACACCAGTGAACACATGTTCTCAAGAATATATTATTTTTTATAGTGTCAACTATCCTTAATCACAACAATACATCCAAACATGAAAACACATAGCACATCCATGTACACATAATAACAAGCATTCACTTCACTGTTACTCATCAGATTCATCTGTATAATAAGTGTGTACAACCTATCATTACTGGAATGTATAAAAAGTTTACTAATTCTTCCTACAAAGCCTCTTCTATTTAGTTTATATCTATGCACACAGCAAATAGGAAAACAAGCAGCAACCATACACCCATTCACAAAGATCATACGAGTTAACTCGTGAATCAACCAATCGGTATATAAATGCATTTCGTCATACTAAGCATGAAATCGAAGACACATACAACTAACACACTGCCTACAAAATAAGGTCATAGTACCTAAAATGTGATAATACACTCACCACGCATTTGATCCTCGATCTCATCCTCTTAGATTTAATTTAGACTCTCGAGCTCTCAGATTATGTTGCTGTCGCTCCTCTCGACTCCATCTCCCTCTCTGATTCTAGCTTTATCTTTGAATTGAGACAGCATAGTTTGATTTTCCCCCATTTTAATTTTCTAGTTGTAATAACCCGGAAATCCGAGCCAATTTAAAAATTTTATTTTAGCAATTTTGATGAAGTTTGAATATTTAAAATGAATTATTTTAAATAATAATGACGAGAAATTCATTTTGAATAGAATTAGAACGTATGTATTATATAGATCGTCATTAGAATATAAATAATTATTTATATTTATAAAAGGAATTGAAAATGGCGCGGTAGTTCGATAATTCGATTTCAAATTTCAAATGAATGTACATGATTCAAAATAAACCGGATTTTAACGAAACCAAAAATATTAGGATCTAATTGAGAATATCTTTCCAACGAATCCGGAAAATCGAAATTTCATAGCGGGAATCAAAAGTTATGTCCAGTTGAAAATTCAGAATAGTCGCTATGGAATTCTGGCCCTTAAAAATGGAAATTTTGCAAAAGACCTCGGTTTTCGACGAAACCACTTTTGTTGGATCCATGATGTCTAGTTATTGCTAGATTCCAAATTTCGTAATTTTTCGAATCAATATGTGAGCGTGGCGAAGTAAAAAGCATTTGACCAGTTTCAGTCGATTTTAATCGACTGGAAAATGGTCATTTTCAAACGGTCTCAGAATTCGACGAAACTAGTTTGTTAGGACCGTATCGTCTATACGAAGCTAGAGAATATTTTTCGGGAATTTTTAGAGTTCGTATGTGACCCCAATAAATTGAAATGTGCGTTCAAAGTCAATATATAGAGTTATATTTTGATTTCGACGAAAACTGATCGAAACGATCGAACCAGCTTATGATACATATCCCATTGTGTTTGGAATGGGGGTAATTAGCTAGGGACGACAGTCATTGGGCTCAATTTTGGGTTCGAACGAAAATTGAACTTTATGGACTCAAAATTAAATAAAAATAAAAATATATATATTCATAACTCCCTCCCTCCTCCTTCCCAGGGTCAACGCCCAAATCGATTTACAGAATAAAAAAACACAAGCCCCAGCCATCACGATCCCCCCCCCCTTTGTCGCGGATCGTCCGAGGTCCCCCCCCCTCGCCGCCACTTCCCCTACTCTTCCATCTCATCTCCAGCCTCCTCGTCTCTCTCCTCCTCCCTCAAGCGACGCAGCGAGCCCCAAAACCCTGGACCCCTCCCCCATCCGCCTCCTGAAACCCTAGCGCGCCCTCCTCCAGTCGCCACCTCCTCCTCCTAAGCCGCCACTCCCCCTTCCTCTCCAATCCGACTGTCGCACGCCAGAAACCGGCCCCCTCTCTCCGAACACAGCGAGCAAGACCCCCAGCCTTGACTGTAAGTGGCTATTTCTATTTATTTCAAAATAATTAGTTTATATTAATAAAAAGAAATTGATTTTCAAACAGTTTTATACATACAATGTTGAAATAAAAAGGTTATGCATATATGACATATCATGAAATTCAAAATACGATTTTTAGAATGATAAAGGTATGATTTTTATCATAGAAAGTATGGATTTTTAATTAAGTTAAAGCTTTGATTTTTAATATCATAAAGGTATGATTTTTACCTAAGTAAAAATTGCGATTTTTATTATAAAGTTAATGGATTAAAGATGGGATTTTTATCGGGTAAAAAGATTAGGTTTTTAAAATTAAAAAGATTGGGTTTTTAAAAAATAGAAAAGTATGATTTTTAGTGAGAAAAGATCGCATTTTTAAACATAAAGGTTGGATTTTTAATGATGAAAAATATGATTGTTACTTCGATAAAAATAGGATTTTTATATGTGAAGGGAATTAAAATTGTGATTTTTATTTTGAAAGCAATATAAAAATATACTTTTTGTTATGTAAAAATATAATTTTTATCGTATGAATAGCAACAAAAAAATTAGATTTTTATAAATATAAAGTTAAGATTTTTATAAATATATAAAGACGAGATCTTTATATAGGAAGCGATAACATAGAAATGTGATTTTTATCTCTATAGCGTTGAAATAAAAATGTGATTTTTAATGTGAACAGCGTGAAAAAGATTGTGTTGGAAGTACGGGCAAATCCAGACTCTTCTGAATTTCAGAAATAGAAAGGAGGAGTGGATCCCCAATGTGAGAACTTCTCACTTTTAATTTAATTTTCTAGTTAAAATATATACTAGGATGCAGACGGTGTTTAGTAGCACCCGACACCCGTCGTCCACAGACCATGGACGGCTTGTTTGTTTGTTTAATTTTGATGTGTAGTTGATTGTGTGATGTGGAATGAAATAAAAAATATATTTTTATAGTTAAAAATAGAACTTTTAACGTGTATATGAAATGAAATAAATTAATATAAACAAATCGAATGATTTTTTTATATACACACATTTGACTGATATTGATTAGGACAATAAATTTTACACATTGCCCAAATGCACAAATAAAATCTGTATTTGATTGTTTGAAACCCCACACGGGTATTGGGGTGATATATGACATACACTAATCCCAGTAATTAGTTGTATGTCGATCGATTGATTGACAGACTATTATAAGCGTTGAATATTTATATTTGATGCATATACAGTGTAGAATGCGATGGTTGATTATTTGTCATTGTTGATATATACATGCGTTGTATGGAAATCCATGGAAATAAAATCTATGGAATTGATTGGGCCTTATTCCAGTTTTGAAATAGAATATTTGAAAAAGAAATATTTGAATAGAAATATTTGAAATAGAATATTTGAAAAAGAAATATTTGAATAGAAATATTTGAAATAGAATATTTGAAATAGAATATTTGAAAAAGAAATATTTGGATAGAAATATTTGAAATAGAATATTTGAAAATAGAAATATACGAAGCCGTGTGATTAGATTTGCGCCATTTTGACGTGGGCGATATTCATATCGATTTTATTCGTTTTTATAATGAATATCGAAAAGGAAGTGATTCCAAAATATAACGTTTTGAAAATATTATCATTTATATGTTAATGAAATGGAATATTCAATTTTGATTTGAAATTAAATATGAAGTTGAAACCGCTTTGAAAACGAATTTAAAGCGATTTGAAAAAATACGTTTTTAAAAGGAAATCGACGAAATATATATAATATTATATATATATATAGAATGGCCTGAATAGAACACGCCACGGCAGTTCATGAATTTCGACCATTGACTTCGAGTGGACATTGCGGGAGATCTGACCGTCGGATTCTCCTAAAACCGGTACCGTTGGGTTCGTATCGAAAAGAGCTTTCTGATTATATTAGAAATTAGAAATCTAACGGTTGGATTTGGAATTATGTCCAAATCAAATTTGGGAAAGGTCGCTGTAAGTGCAGTTCGATGGTCGTTGATGGAAATCGACTCTACGGGCCTTGATAAAATTATTAAAAATAGTAATAATTTATGTAAAATCATAAGAAATGATTTTTGAAGAATTGGGGTGAAAAACTCCATATTTGAAAAGATAAAAGTAGACTTTTATCGAAATGAACTAGATTTGAACTAGAATAATAATTTATTTATTTTTAAAATAAATAAATTGGATTTGAAATGGTTTTGAAAATAACCAGAATTTCCAATAATTGAATTGGAATGGATTTGAATTGAAATTGTCCTTGGAATATTTCGATGTTGGATTTCGTGATTATACATATATTGTTTAGGAAATTTGAAAGATATATATGTATATCATTAATTCCAATACGATATTTGTTGGTCGTAGAATTTGATATAGAATATAAGCCAATATAATTTCTATTCAGAGCCTTGTATTTAATATCAAATGTGATTTGGGTTTGTCGTGAATGGTGTCTTCACTAACACTGTTCTTAAGCCCAGTTGAGAAAAAGATTAAATCTTTTTATTTAGATTTAATGAAGTGTACCAATTAAATAATATTTAATTGGAATTGAATTGGTATTGATTTTTGGGTTTATCGTGAACAGTGTTTTAAATAACACTTGTTCTTTAACCCGATAATTAATGGAATGTGATTTTGGGTTGTCGTGAACGGTATCTTCAATAATACTGTTCTTAGACCCAAAGGAGTTAAGAAAATCAGAAACTAACTGGAGATTAGTTAAGTTGAATGGTTTCTTGGGTATTGATCTGATGTTGGTTTCGGCGTTCGGGGTTAATATTTAGGGAACTGTTCTCTTACTAATTTATGGTTAGAGACTAATAGAATGGAATGTGAGGTGGGTTTATCGTGAACCGTGTTTTAAATGACATTGATTCTTTAACCCAGTTAAAGACTAAAACTAAGTGGAGTTTTAATGAATCTTTAATTAAATTGAAAAGATCGAGAGTGGAGTATCACCAGTTTAGCTCCAGGCGATAGTTAAATCTTTAATTATATTTGAACGTGAAATGGTAATTGAATTTACCGATAACACCGTGGTGTTAGATATGAAGTATTACCAGTTTTACTTCATGGGATGAATGGGATGGGATCGGGAAATTAAAACCAATGATTACTTCGGTAAGGTTCGTTAATCCCAGCTAGTTTGGATAGACCATAATTTGGTTTTAATTGATATTCAAAGGAAGATTAAAGAATAAATTTAAAGAATATATCTTTGATAAAATTAATGGGAACCTTTCCCTAAGAATGTGAAATTTAGAAACTAACTGTTGGTTAGTTAAGAAGAATGGTTTCCTATGTATTGATCTGATGTTGGTTTCGGCCTTCGGGGTTAATATTTAGGGAATTATTCTCTTGCTAATTTACAGTTAGTGACTGATGAATTGGAATGAGGCGTATGTTGTTTTTGTGTAACACTTATTTATTATATATGCGAGTTATTCAGAAAGACCGGGTTTATCCCATTCTGAATAACTGATTCGACGTGGTGTCGAGGATGAAGACGGTAGTCGAAAACCAGAAGTCTTCACGTCGTTTGGGTGATTACTGATGATCTTGATTGGGCCGTACAACCAAGAGGAGGGAATCAGTTAGTGGTCGTCCAGACGTACTTGGAGATCGATGGATTGCGAGGTACAAGGTGCCTCCGGTTTCGTTCAGACCCAGAACGGACTTGTAGATGGACGGTGTGTCTGACATTGGATTTCATTCTGTGTGACTGATATCGGTTGCATAGAGTGGTTTGCCTGTGTGGCATGCTAAGATGCAAATGATCAAGGCTTCTGTTGAAAAGCAGAGTCTTGTGGTTGATGATCAAAGCACAGCCTGTGTAGCACAGCTTTGTGTAGCGTTGATTCGCGAGCTTCACACCCCGGTTGTGAACCAGAAATGGGAGAGGACATCAGGGAGGGCATGCGTTTCTTTCTAGCTAGAAGTGGCGTCAGTGGATTTACACGCCCTGACGAGTTTGACTTATGTGCTTGTTGCTGTTGCGAGGCGCCTCAGATATATCGGTGACTATGTGAAGCCGATGGAGTCATTCGTTGGCTCATTTGCACCCCATAGGGCGGGGAAACTTATTGTCTAGGGTTTAATTTTAATCCACATCGAGTGGACCGGCCCTGACGATCCAAGGCTTGACAGAGTACTTGCCTGAGACACGGTAGGCTGGATTGTCTCAAATCGGTAGGGGACGATCCCTGGCCTCGATTCACAGACGGAAATCCAATTTCCAATACGTGATAATTCGGTTTTGATTGTAGTGCCTAGTATGGCGACATAATGGGATGGGGCACTCATGCCGTCTATGATTGATATTTATGATTGTATATAAAATCAGAAACTAACTGGAAATGAGCTAAGATGGGTGGTTTCCTGGGTATTAGTCTGATGGTTGTTTCGTCCTTGGGGGTTAATACTTAGGGAATCGTTCTCTTACTAATTTACGGTTGGAGTATGATTAAGAATTAAAACATGAAATTTAGCGTATCAAGCATTTTTGGCTATTATAAGGTAAAAACCCTGTCCTCCGGCTTGCGTTGCATTGTGTAATGGGACCTGGGTCTTATAATAGCTTCATTCTTCTTTATTTAGCATTGCGCTGTTTGTTTTATGCACTGGTATTCTTGGGAGGAAACCCGTTCCGTGTTATACGGCGTGGTCCCTTGATTTACCTAACTTTAAAATAAAGATTAATAACTGTTTTAGTTCTCACACTAGTCACATGACTGACCTGGAGTTTATTGTTTTAACCTGAACTCTAGGTGCCCTTATTTTGACACGTGCAGCTAGTAGTTTTGGTTTTGCAGATTTATATTCACAGGATCTTGATTTACAACAGGAACGATACTCGGAAAGCTCTGTATCCGTGTATTACTTCTAGTTGTGTATTGTATTATTTTCCGCTGCTATGTAATGTATTGTAATCTCTGATATTTTATAATGTGTAATATTGATTTATACTCTGTATATTCTTGTAATCTGATGGAATAGTTATAATAAGCAATGAAATGTTCTTCCGTCTACGTTCGAATTTGTCGTGTTCTCAAAACAATCAGGGGTTTCGAACGGTCTTGGTCGGTTTAGCGACTGATTCGGATCGAGCGGAATTCCTTTTCATTACAGTAGTGTTTTAATTAGTCGTGGATTGAGAAATGAGTTGAGAAGCGAATTCCATTTTTCTTTTTAATTGCTAAAGACGCGACCTTCAGAGGAATAAGCGTTGGGGGAAAAAGAATTGAGGCAACAATTAGGTTATGGCTGAGAACTTACCCTTTTGCCCTTAGAAAATAAGAGTTGACCAAGCATAACAACACATAAAAGTGTTGGCACATTTTTCCTACCGCAACACATATTAGTGTCACTAGTCTACAACACCTATAAGTGTTGGCAGTTTAAAAAAAAATAAGAGTTGCCAATTGGCCATTATGGTGTAGTGCACTTCATATTTATTTGAAGTGGATCCATAATTTTCATGTTGTTAGAGATTTGAGAATTTTATCTTTATGATCATATATTGAGATTTGAGTTTTCATGTTGGTTTTAATTGGATCGAGATGATCCTACACCTGAGATGAGTTTTGGATCTATGATCCATACATTGGAGATTTCAAGGATTGAAAGTATGAAACTCCGTTTTATTGATGATTTCAGCCTCTTGAGTTTCTTATGCTGATTTTGGAGATTTTTGGGGATTGTGTTTTCTTTTTTTGAGGAATTGAGACGTACTTAGCCAAGGGCTTAGTACATGAGGCTAATAAAGTAATTTTATGTGTTGTGAAGTGTGAGTTTATCATCACTTATCTTGCATGTTGTTTATTCACAACTTTTGAAGTAAGAATTATATGTCTTGATATTATTTGTCTCTTATACTAATTTGTAAACTAGACTGACCCGTGTGCGTATTCCTCTAGTCAGACCAATATGTTTCAGGTATTTGCTGAGCTTGGGCTTAGCGGTATCTAGTTTGGGCTCTCTTCACCATAGCTACTTACATTCGAGTTCTTGTAGCTGAGTTTCTTATTCTTATGATTGTATCTTGTTGTATTACTAAGTGAGGTTGAGTATAAATTTATATTGTGGCACATGTGTTTGTTGTACTCTAACGATGTAATATTGTGTAACTGTTTTGTAGACCGTGATTGTGTTTTTATATGTACTGTGTACCGAGCTGATCCTATAACTACTATAGAATTGCAACTTTCAGGATAGTTCCGAATGACAAAACAATCAACAATTGGTCTAAAATTTGATATGCACAAACTAGGTTGTACTGACTTTCATATGAAAAAGGACTAGCTAGATTTTGACATCACACGAAAAAGTTATAAAGCTCCAAACTTGGACTCAAGACTGAATTTCAGCCTGGGCTGAAATCACTACTAGGTCCAACTGTGGGACCACGTTTAAATGGACAAATGACACCGGATTGGCCTAAACATTTGCAAGCTTATAGACAAGATTCCAAGCTTTGCAACACAAAAGGAATCACCCACATCGGATCAATGTGGAAGCAGATACAACACACAAAAGTTGGACCTGGGCGCTGTTTTCATCCAAAAGCAAGAATAACCTCACTGGAAACTACATGAGTGAATCTCTCAAGGTGGGTTCTACACAATATTATGGTGGATCGACCCCTGGGTGGACCCAGAAGCATAGAGTGTCGACCTACCTCATGTGATTAGCTCCAGGTAGATTTCCCAGCGAAATCCCAACTTCGTGCATCAGTTTACCCACCCAAATCAACTTAGAATGATACCAAATTTTGCAGTTTGAATCACCCAACATTATACTACAACATGAGTAAGGGTTCAGGCAAAATGTAACAACCCGTATTTTAATAACACGTTAAAACAAGAAATCAAGGCAGAATTAAATTTTAAAATAAGAAATCAAGGCAGAATTAAATTTTAAAATAAGAATCAGGGAAAACGGGTTGCGCCATTGCGTTCGTCTCGGAATTCTACATGAAATAGAGCCCAAGTTTTCGGAAACCGGAGTCCGTATGACCAAGATATGGCCAAAACAAGATTCAGCAGACTTTCAGGCAGACTGACCCCAGGTCGACTGTAGTGTCGACTGCATAGTCGAGTTAGCCCCCCTCCCCCAGGTCGATTGTAGTGTCGACCTCCCCCTGTACAGGTCGACCTGGTCGGCCTGCTGTTGCCCAGAACCCATTTTTGAGGCCCGGGATGAGTTTTGATGGTCCGGATTGATTCTAGGGTTAATCCTGTGGCCTAAACTAGTTGTTACAACTATAAAAACACCCTAAGACCTAGCCTAATTCACAACTAAATATTCTTACACCATTATGCTGCTAAGTCTCCTCTTGAACCATGGCCGCCGCCTCTAACTTGAAGCTTAAGCATTCAAACTAGATCCAAATCGAAGACCAACGTTCCTACATCAATTCAAGTGAATAGATCAACGTCTCTACAATGATCCTACGACAATTTCTGTTCTTAGTTCTCAAAAACCACGATCTGTAAGCCCCAGTTACTCTTAGATCTAAACTCTAAACTTAATATGGACATGTGTAAATTGAAGTTGAACATAAACATGATAACTACTTGAGACCTATTCTTGTATATCTTTGATCTATGACTATTCCTTTTTGATCTATTATTTTAGATCTACTCTTGTTCACCCTAGATCTATTCACCTTGAACCTAGTACCGTTCATATTGAACCTTGATTTGTGGAATACTGATAAGAACTTGATTTAGGAGCCTGTTCATGTCATAACCTAAACCCTATCATGTCCATTATTTTAACATGTCTGTGATGTTGTGATGTTGAAACTATTGCTAGTCACAAGTTTAGGATTATCATCTTATGTCATTTATTGCTATGTTTATCACCCTATTTCATATGCCAGTGATGTTATGATCATATCTCAAGTTACACCATGCTTGCCTTGAAATCACCTTTGCCACTTTATACCCATCCTTGTTATGTTATTCCCTAGTTACATCTATTGCCTTGATTTGAATTCACGAGCGTTGGGGATGCGATTTGGGTAGTTTAGGAAAACCTGAATTGAGTATGAACTTAAAAACATGAATATTGTTATAACTTGAGCTTGGATATGAACATGAACTTGACATGAAATTGTACTTGAAAATATGAATTTGGGACATGACACTTAGATAACTTGAACGTGGCCAACTCAAGGTTGGGTTGAGTTTGCAGTATAAATCTGCCCGGAACCGCCCGGCGAATCCAGTAACTGCAAACAATAGGACCCAATGTGAGTAGTTGGTAATATCGCACTCGAAACCCGAGGTTAGACTAGGTTATGGTGTAAAGCTTCCCGGACCCGCACGGTGCATCCAGTAACCATAACCAAGTCTAATGTGAGAGGTTAGGGGTGCATTAAGTAAATTAATGCCACTGGATAGGGTTAAGTCATGGACCACTTGAATATACTTAACCAATTTGACACGTTGATTTGATAGGGTTAAGTCATGAACCGCTTGAACACACTTAACCAACTTGACACATGATTCGTAGGGCTAAGTCTTGAACTAGAACGACACACTTAGTCAATTTGACATGACATGTAGATGGGGTTAAGTCTTGATTTTAAATGACAAATTAACCTGCTAGACGAAACCCTAGTTACGCGGTCCTTTTTAGCAGTTACCCACTAGATGTATCACGGTACCCTGGGACTAGGATGGGTGGGGCACGATTGCTGGGCTGATTGTAAGCGACCAGAACGACGGCTGAGTTGGTGCGCCATTGTAGGTTTAGGCGGACTAGGGTCGTGCACTTAGTCCAGAGTTGGAAAAGCAGGCATTGGGCATTAGTAGGATTATCTGATCTTCTTGATTCGTGTCGGTGGTTGGCACCATAGGGCTTGATACACCCTATGGTGGACCTAACACAGGTGACTACATTCGTGATAGGGCCGTATGACACAGACACCCGACGAGCTAGACTTGTAGGGAGCCGATCGATTAGATCGTACCGTTGGACCCCGAATTGGGTCACTTCACGATATTGGGCTAAGGGATTATTTCTTGATTTATAGTTGACACGGGATTAGTATGCCAGTATAGTTGGTACGGCGAATCTTGAACACGCAATGTTAGACTTGAGTTATCTTGTTAGCTTAGTTATCATGCCAGACTTATCATCATTCCTATGTTTAATTCCAGTTTATTCATGTCTTGTTAACTTTACTGGTTTCTATGCTGATAGTCACTAGGGCTTACCAGTCTTTTTGACTAACCCGTTTTCTTTCGCCTCTTTGTCTTTCGTTTCCCCCCAGGTTCTTAGGGAGGAAACTCTAGCTCTTAGCTTGGACTTTGCTTGCTTTCTGACAGCTCATATACGGTTTGGTCTTGAGCTATGCTATGGCTGCACTCATGCTCTTTTTGGGGAATAATATTTTACTTATGTTGTTTTAAGTACTTTGCTTCTTTAGAACTTGATGTAATGAAATAATGACTTGGCATTTTGATGTAAGAGGTTTTGACTCTATTTTTCAGTAATGAGATTTGGTTTTAAAGTTTATATCCGTTGCTTTATATACTCTATTTTATCTATGTTCTGTCTTGTGTTATCTCTGTGCCTGTTTACTAGATAATACCCCTCCAAAACTAGGGCATTCCCTTTGTGAGTGACCCTAGCGGAGGTAGGGTGTTACATTTGGTATCAGAGAAGAAGGTTACCAGACTGGGCAAAAGTTTTAAAAACCTTCTGAAACTATTTTCAAAACCATTTATAAAGAAGCATTTTTCAAGAAAAGTTTATTTTGAAAAGGCTATTCCCCAAAAGCCATTAGCACTATCCTTTGTTTCCTTGTTTGAATCTCTTTCCCTTTCTTTTCTCCATCTGTAGTCGCAGTAGCTTTACCTGCGGCTAATCTTCTTTCTAGCTTCGTAGAGGGTTTTCCGTACGATGGAGATAGTTTTCGTGAGGCTTGTTAACATGTTATATAGGAAAGGTATGAGTGATAAGAACGAAGATAAGGTGGATGAGTCTTCCGAAGTGGTTGAGCCAAGCATCCTTGAAGGTGTAAAAGTGGAAACATTGAGGCGAGTTCCGATTCGTGTCTTAGGAACGGAGATCTAGGAGCTAAGGAATCGAGAAGTCAAGCTAGATAAAGTACAGTGGAGTGAAGCCCAAGAAGACGCAACTTGGGAAATCGAAGAAAAGATACGCGCGCTATACCCATTTCTTTTTTACGGTACATTCTCGATCTATTTTCCTATAAGTTTACATACCTTTCTTTTGCTATCCATGTTTGTCTTGTTATCTTCTTGATCCTGTCTTGAGAACCTTAGGTAGAATCCTATGAATGTAAACATGTATTTGAAACATGTTATGGTTGATGTTTGCGAATGGTTGCCAGTGGTTGAAAGTGATTGCTCGTGGTTGCATAACACACATTAGGCACTAGATCGGCTCAGACACATTTTCATATTGCATATGCATGAGTGTTTATACTTATTTATGGATGAAATTATATATGTTATCATATGAATGTTGCATATGGATGAATGTTTGTGCACACATATAGTGCTTACGTGACTAGGATTATTTGCATACATGTTGGATTCATGACACTAAACATATTTTGCATTAGAAAGATCAATCAGGCCTGATCATTTGCATTAGATAAGGAACATATACACACACTTTCTACATATGTTCATACAGCATTAGAAATCTCTTAAGGACAATATTTGCTTGTGGATGATGTTTTGAGTAGATGGATGATGGATGGAGGATACGTTCTTCCTAACTTAGAGAATTCGGGGACGAAATCCTTTAAGGAGGGGAGAATGTAAAAACCCATATTTTAATAACACGTTAAAACAAGAAATCAAGGCAGAAGTAAATTTTAAAATAAGAATCAAGGAAAACGGGTTGCGCCATTGCGTTCGTCTCAGAATTCTACATGAAATAGAGTCCAAGTTTTCGAAAATCGGAGTCCGTATGACCAAGATATGGCCAAAACAAGATTCAGCAGACTTTCAGGCAGACTGACCCCAGGTCGACTGTAGTGTCGACTGCATAGTCGACCTGCCACCCCCCCCCCCCCACCAGGTCGGCTGTAGTGTCGACCTCCCCCTGTACAGGTCGACCTGGTCGGCCTGGTGTGGCCCAGAACCCATTTTTGAGGCCCGGGATGAATTTTGATGGTCCGGATTGATTCTAGGGTTAATCTTATGGCCTAAACTAGTTGTTACAACTATAAAAACACCCTAAGACCTAGCCTAATTCACAACTAAATATTCTTACACCATTATGCTGCTAAGTCTCCTCTTGAACCATGGCCGCCGCCTCTAACTTGAAGCTTAAGCATTCAAACTAGATCTAAATCGAAGACCAACGTTCCTACATCAATTCAAGTGAATAGATCAACGTCTCTACAACGATCCTATGATAATTTCTGTTCTTAGTTCTCAAAAACCACGATCTGTAAGCCCCAGTTACTCTTAGATCTAAACTCTAAACTTAATATGGACATGTGTAAATTGAAGTTGAACATAAACATGATAACTACTTGAGACCTATTCTTGTATATCTTTGGTCTATGACTATTCCTTTTTGATCTATTATTTTAGATCTACTCTTGTTCACCCTAGATCTATTCACCTTGAACCTAGTACCGTTCATATTGAACCTTGATTTGTGGAATACTGATAAGAACTTGATTTAGGAGCATGTTCATGTCATAACCTAAACCCTATCATGTCCATTATTTTAACATGCCTGTGATGTTGTGATGTTGAAACTATTGCTAGTCACAAGTTTAGGATTAGCATCTTATGTCATTTATTGCTATGTTTATCACCCTATTTCATATGCCAGTGATGTTATGATCATATCTCAACTTACACCATGCTTGCCTTGAAATCACCTTTTCCACTTTATACCCATCCTTGTTATGTTATTCCCTAGTTACATCTATTGTCTTGATTAGAATTCACGAGCGTTGGGGATGTGATTTGGGTAGTTTAGGAAAACCTGAATTTAGTATGAACTTGAAAACATGAATATTGTTATAACTTGAGCTTGGATATGAACATGAGCTTGACATGAAATTGTACTTGAAAATATGAATTTGGGACATGACACTTAGATAACTTGAACGTGGCCAACTCGAGGTTGGGTTGAGTTTGCAGTATAAATCTGCCCGGAACCGCCCGGCGAATCTAGTAACTGCAAACAATAGGACCCAATGTGAGTAGTTGGTCATATCGCACTCGAAACCCGAGGTTAGACTAGGTTATGGTGTAAAGCTGCCCGGACCCGCCCGGCACATCCAGTAACCATAACCAAGTCTAATGTGAGAGGTTAGGGGTGCATTAAGTAAATTAATGCCACTGGATAGGGTTAAGTCATGGACCATTTGAATATACTTAACCAATTTGACACGTTGATTTGATAGGGTTAAGTCATGAACCGCTTGAACACACTTAGCCAACTTGACACATGATTCGTAGGGCTAAGTCTTGAACTAGAACGACACACTTAGTCATTTTGACATGACACGTAGATAGGGTTAAGTCTCGATTTTAAATGACAACTTAACCTGCTGGACGAAACCCTAGTTACGCGGTCCTTTTCAGCAGTAACCCACTAGATGTATCACGGTACCCTGGGACTAGGCAGGGTGGGGCACGATTGCTGGGTTGATTGTAAGCGACCAGAACGATGGCTGAGTTGGTGCGCCATTGTAGGTTCAGGCGGACTAGGGTCGTGCGCTTAGTCCGTAGTTGAAAAAGCAGGCATTGGGCATCAGTAGGATTATCTGTGCATTCTTGATTCGTGTCGGTGGTTTGCACCATAGGGCTTGATACACCCTATGGTGGACCTAGCACATGTAACTACATTCGTGATAGGGCCGTATGACACTGACACACGACGAGCTAGACTTGTAGGGAGCCGATCGATTAGATCGTACCGTTGGACACCGAATTGGGTTACTTCACGATATTAGGCCAGGGGATTATTTCTTGATTTATAGTTGACACGGGATTAGTATACCAGTATAGTTGGTACGGCGAATCTTGAACACGCAATGTTAGACTTGAGTTATCTTGTTAGCTTAGTTATCATGCCAGACTTATCATCATTCCTATGTTTAATTCCAGTTTATTCATGTCTTGTTAACTTTACTAGTTTCTATGCTGATAGTCACTAGGGCTTACCAGTCTTTTTGACTGACCCGTTTTCTTTCGCCTCTTTGTCTTTCGTCTCCCCCCTCCCATTTTCTCAGGGAGGAAACTCTAGCTCTTAGCTTGGACTTTGCTTGCTTTCTGACAGCTCATGTACGGTTTGGTCTTGAGCTATGCTATGGCTGCACTCATGCTCTTTTTGGGGAATAATATGTAACAACCCGAAAATCTGGGCCAGTTTAAAATTTTTATTTTGGCAATTTTAGCGAATTTTGATTATTTAAAATAGATTATTTTAAATAATATCGACGAGAAATTTATTTTGAGTAGAATTCGACGTATATATTATACGCGTCGTCGTTAGAATATAAATATTTATATATAATTATAAATAGAATTGAAAATGGCGCGGTAGTTCGATAATTCGATTTCAAACTTCAATTGAATGTACCGGGTGCAAAACAATCCGGATTTTAGTGAAACCAAAAACATTAGGATCTAATTGGTAATATCTTTCCAACGAATCCGAAAAATCAAGATTTCATAGTGGGAATCAAAAGATATGTCCAGTTGAAAATTCTGAATAGTCGCTATGGAATTCAGGCCCTTAAAAATGGGAATTTTGCAAACGACCTCGGATTTCGACGAAACCAGTTTTGTTGGGTCCGTGATGTTAAATTATTGCTAGGTTTCAAATTTCATAATTTTTCGAATCAATATGTGAGCGTGGCAAAAGAAAACGCGTTTGACCGGTTTTAGTTGATTTTAATCGACTGGAAATTGGCCATTTTTCAAACGGTCTCAGAATTCGACGAAACTAGTTTTGTTAGGACCGTATCGTCAATATGAAGCGAGAAAATATTTTTCTGGAATTTTTCTAGTTAGTATGTGACCCCGGTGATTGGAAATGTACGTTTAAAATTCAATATAGTGATTTAAATGTAAATTCAACAGAAACTGATTGTAACGATCAAATGAGCTTACGATACATATCCCATTGTGTTCGGGATGGGGGTAAAACGCTATGGACGACAGGCGGTAGGCCTTGTTTCGAGGTCGTATGTAAAAGTCAACCTTTTTGCAAAATAAAATAATTAAATAATAAATAAATAATTTTTAATTCCCTCCCTTTATCTGTCGTTCTGCCCCCCCCCCCCCCCCGTTCATTTCAATTTCAAATGAAAAAAAAAACCATAAAAACTATCGACCGCCCTCCCCCCCTAAAGCGAACGCCGCCGACCCTCCGTCCAACCTCCTTCCTCCTCCCAGTGGCGCAACCCACGAAGCCCCCCCCCCCCCAGATCGCATGAGCTCCGACGAAGACGACGCCCCCCCCCCCAGATCGCACGAGCTCCGACGAAGACGACGCCCCCCCCAGTCCGAGACGCTGAAGCCACCGCCCGCCCTAGAAGCCAGCTCCGACGAAGACGACGCCCCCCTTCTTCGAGATACAGTAAGTATTTTATCTTATTTTTATTTTAATTCTTTAAAAACTGAATTTTTAGAAGGATTAAAAACTGAATTTTTAAAAGGATTAAAAACTGAATTTTTAAAAGGATTAAAAACTGAATTTTTAAAAGGATTAAAAACTGAATTTTTAAAAGGATTAAAAACTGAATTTTTAAAAGGATTAACTGAATTTTTAAAAGGATTAAAAACTGAATTTTAAAAGAATGTAAAACTGATTTTTTAAAAAGAATGTAAAACTGATTTTTTAAAAAGAATGTAAAACTGATTTTATTTTGAGATTTAAAAAGTAAAAGATTTAAACTTTAAAAAGAAAAAGATTTGATCGTTAAAATAGAAAAGACGGAATTTTTATTAAGTAGAAGAAGTAAGATATGATTTTTATATTTTTAAAGTATTAAAAATATAATTTTTACATCATAGGAATATTAAAAATATAATCTTTATTTTTGAAAAGGCGGAATCTATATTATTGAAATTCGATTTTTATATATTGAATAACATAATAAAAATTCGATTTTTACATATGTAGAGAATACGGGAGACGAAAGTGATAAGAGGCGAGAACGACGAAGACTTCTACAAAGCGATAGAGTCGTGGTATTGGATAGCTTTCGGTGAGAATTTCTCACCTTTCAATTTCATTTTATAGTTATATATATATATACTAGGGTGCAGACGGTGCTTAGTAGCACCCGACACAATCGTCCACAGACCATGGACTTGTTTGTTTGGTTGCATAGATTAGTTAGATGATTTGGTTTGAATTGAATTGTTTGGTAAAATGAAATTGATTTGATTGATGTGTGAATGGCGTGGGCCTTCACTAGACCGGGGATAAGGCTAGGCCTTGTCCCGTTTCTAGTATCGTGCCGTTATGCCGCCGAAATTTTCTAAGATATGTTAGAAAAATAAAAATATCATTTTATTGAATAAATGAACCGAATAGAATATTCATAGTTTGAATAAAATATTTTAGTCGTTAAAAATATAATTTTTAACGTGAATGTGAATAAATAAATATTCATTTACAAACCGGACGGTTTGTTTATGTACACCTATTTAAATGACATTGATTGGAACGATAAATTTTACACATCGCCCAACTGCACAACTAAAATCTTTGTTTGATTGTTTGAAACTCCACACGGGTGTTGGGATGAAATTTGAAGTTCACTCATCCTGATTGATTAAATATGTCGATCGATTGATTGACAGGCTGTTATAAGCATTAGATAACTATATTTGATGCTTATACAGTGTAGTGCACTTTGGTTGATGGTTGATTATTTTCAATGCTATTACATGTGTGTAATGTATGAAAATCCATATAATTAACATTATATGGTGATTGATTGGGCCTCATTCCAATTTAGAAAATAAAGAATAATATAAAATAAAGGTTCATGTGTTGACAGTACTCATCCATTGAGATTGGTCATGTGTTGAACGAAATATTTTAGTAATAAAATTTACATCTTTATCAATATAAAATAAAGGTTCATGTGTTGACAGTACTCATCCATTGAGATTGGTCATGTGTTGAACGAAATATTTTAGTAATAAAATTTACATCTTTATCAATATAAAATAAAGGTTCATGTGTTGACAGTACTCATCCATTGAGATTGGTCATGTGTTGAACGAAATATTTTGATAATAACAACTATTTCGAAAAAGAAATATTTGAAATAGAATATTTGAAAATAGAAATATATGAAGCCGTGTTGATTAGATTGACGCCATTTTGACGTGAACGATATTTATATCGATTTTATCGATTTCGAAATGAATTGAATTGAAAACGATTTCGAAATGAATTGAATTGAAAACGATTTCGAAATGAATTGAATTGAAAACGATTTCGAAATGAATTGAATTGAAAACGATTTCGAAATGAATTGAATTGAAAACGATTTCGAAATGAATTGAATTGAAAACGATTTCGAAATGAATTGAATTGAAAACGATTTCGAAATGAATTGAATTGAAAACGATTTCGAAATGAATTGAATTGAAAACGAATTCGAATTGAATTGAAAGCGAATTGAAATGAATTCAAATTGAATTGAAATTTGAATTGAATAGAAATGAATTTTAAAACGAATTTGTAAAGAAGAATTCAATTTTGATTTGAATTGAAATGGAAGTTGAAATTGCTTTTGAAACGAATTTTAAAACTATTTATATAATTCGTTTTAAGTAGAAATTGAAGAAATATATATTATATATATTATATATATAATATAATGGCCTGAATAGAACGCGCCGCGCCGCGGCAGTTCGTGAATTTCGACCATTTATTTCAAATGGACAAAACGGGAGATCCGACCGTCGGATTCTCCTAAAACCGGAACCGTTGGGTTCGTATCGAAAAGAGCTTTCTAACGAATATTAGAAATTTGAAATCTAACGGTTGGATTTGAAATTATGTCCAAATCAAATTTGAAAAAGGTCGCTGTAAGTGCAGTTCGATGGCCGTTGATGGAAATCGACTGTACGGGCCTTGATAAAATTATTAAAAATAGCAATAATTTGTGTAAAATCATAAGAAATGATTTGTGAAGATTTGGGATGAAAAACTCCATATTTGAAAAGATAAAAGTAGATTTTTATCGAAATGAACTAGTTTTGAACTAGAAATATAATTCTATTTATTTTTAAATAAATAAATTGAATTTGAAAAGGGTTTTAAAAATAACCAGAATTTCCAATGATTGCATTGGAGTGGATTTGAATCGAAATTGTCTTCGGAATATTTCGATGTTGGAATTCGTGATTATACAGATGTTGTTATGGAAATTTGAAAGATATATATTTATATCATTATTTCCAATATGACATTTGTTAATCGTAGAATTTGATATTGAATATAAGCCGATATATTTTCTATTCAGAGCCTTATATTGAATATCAAATGTGATTTGGGTTTGTCGTGAATGGTGTCTTCACCAACACTGTTCTTGAACCCAGTTGAGAAAAGATTAAATCTTTTATTTAGATTTAATGAAGTGTACCAATTAAATAATATTTAATTGAAATTGAATTGATATTGATTTTTGGGTTTATCGTGAACAGTGTTTTAAATAACACTTGTTCTTCAACCCGATAATTAATGAATGTGATTTTGGGTTTACCGTGAACCGTGTTTTAAATAACACTGATTCTTTAACCCAGTCAAAGATTAAAACTAAGTGGAGTTTTAATGAATCTTTAATTAGATTGAAATAATCGAAATGGAGTATCACCAGTTTTGCTCCAGGCGATAGTTAAATCTTTAATTAGATTTGAACGTGAAATGGTAATTGAATTTACCGATAACATTGTGGTGTTAGATATGAAGTATTACCAGTTTTACTTCATGGGATGAATAGGTTGGGATGGGGAAATTAAAATAAATGATTACTTCGGTAAGGTTCGCTAATCCCGACTAGTTTGAATTGAGATTCAAAAATAGAATAAAGAATAAATTCAAGGAATTTATCTGGGATAAAATTAATGGGAACCTTTCCCTATGAATGTGAAATTTAGAAACTAACTGTCGGTTAGCCAAGCAGAATGGTTTTCTGGATATTGATCTGATGTTGGTTTCGGCCTTCGGGGTTAATATTTGGGAAATTATTCTCTTGATTAATTTACGGTTAGTGACTGATGAATTGGAATGAGGCGTATGTTGTGTTTGTGTAACACTTATTTAAAATATACGCGAGTTATTCGGAAAGACCGGGTTTATCCCATTCTGAATAACTGATACGACGATAAGTCGAAGATGAAGACGGTGGTTGAAGACCGGAAGTCTTCACGTCGTTTGGGTGATTACTGATGATCTTGATTGGGCTGTACACCCAAGAAGATGGAAACAGTTGGTGATCGTCCAGACGTACTTGGAGATCGATGGATATGCGGGGTACTAGGTGCCTCCGGTTTCGTTCAGACCCAGAACGGACTTGCAAATGGATTGTGTGTCTGACATTGGATTTTAGTCCGTGTGGTTGATCTCTATTAAATATATATCTGTTTGGCGGCAGAGAATTTATTCTCTTGCTTAACGCCCTTCTCTGAGACGTACGAGCTCAGAGGTTATATATTGATGATATCAAACGCATGGAGTGAATTGCCTGTGTGGCATGCCTAAGCGGCAATTGATCGAGGCTTCTGTTGAAAAGAAAAGTCTTGTGGTGATGATCAAAGCTCGGCCTTTGTGGCGTAGCTTTGTGTAACGTTTACTTCGCGAGTTTCACACCCGGTATGAACCAAAAACGGGAGACGAACCTCAGGGAGGGCATGCGTTTCTTTCTAGTTAGAAATGGTGTCAGTGGTTTTACACGCCCTGACGAGTTTGACTTATGTGGTTGTTGCTGTTGCGAGGCGCCTCGGATTGATCGGTCGTTCTCGAACCGATGGAGTCATTCGTTGGCTCATTTACGCCCCATAGGGCGGGGGAACGCATGTTCAAGGTTTAAGTTTAATCCACATCGGTGGACCGGCCCTGTCGCTCCAAGGTCACTCGAGCTCTGACCTGAGACACGGGCTAGAGCGTCTCGAATCGGTTGAGGACTATCTTTTGCCTCGGTTCATAGACGGAAATCCAATTTCCAAATACGTGACATTTGCGGTTTTATTTGTAGAGCCTAGTATGGCGACATAGTGGGATGGGGCACTCATGCCGCCTATGATTGATACTTATGATTTGAAGTTGTTTTATACACTATGCACTTATAATAGTATCAAACGATTTGTTTTAACCGTATCAAGCATTCTTTGGCTGTTATAAGGGAAAACCCTATCCTCGGCTGCGTTGCATTGTGTGATGGGACCTGGGTCTTATAACAGCTTCATTTTTATTTATTTAGCATTGCGCTGTTTGTTTTATGCACTGGTATTCTTGGGAGGAAACCCGTTCCGTGTTATACGGCGTGGTCCCTTGATTTACCTAATGATTTAAAATAAAGATTAATAACTGTTTTAGTTCTCACACCAGTCACATGACTGACCTGGAGTTTATTGTTTTAACCTAAACTCTGGGTACCCCTATTTTGACACGGGCAGCTAGTAGTTTTGGTTTTGCAGATTTATATTCACAGGATCCTGGTTTACAGCTGGAACGATATCCGGGAAGCTTTGTATCCGTATATCTCCTTCTAGTTGTGTATTGTATTATTTTCCGTTGCTATGTATTTAAATGTAATTTAAATCTCTGATATTTCTGTGTAATATTTATTTGTTTATACTCTGTATATTCTTGTAATCTGATGCATTGTTGTAATATACAATGAAATGTTCTTCTGTATGCGTTCTGTTGTGGCTTGTTCTCGAACTATCCGCCACTTTCCTTTACGGGGAAGTTACGGGTTTTTACAGTTGGTATCAGAGCTTTGGTTTACAAAGCTCAGAGAACAAGACACATTAGAACCATATGAAAGAATTCATCAGATATTGGATTAGTAATATCCAACGAGAATGACTCGTTAGAGATGGGATCAGTAGTATCCTAGAACGAGTGTGAAGAGTATATTTTTAAAATGAAAACAAATTTTTGTTTTGAAAATTTAAATCACTTATTCGTATTTGATTATTTATTTATATTGATTAGGACAGCCCAGTATATAAAGATTTTGCATATACGCCTTGCAAACGTGTATTTGAAGTTTTAATATACTGGATAGATATAGAATTATACTCTAGTCGCCCGGGGTGATTCTGATGATTGATATATCATCATCAGAGTTTATATCCGAGTGACGAACGTGTAATATCTATATATTTCCTATTGACTGGTGTGAGAACCAAAAATTAGATAGGGCTTATTGTTGTGATTTGGCATCAAAAATCTGATTTTTGACTATATATCAAAGTTATGAATTTCAAATGATAATTCACTAATTGATTGATGTTTGTGTTGTTTGTTTAATTGTTTGATAATTTTGAACCATTATGCCTAACTGAATCAAATATTGAATTGTATTGAAAATTGGTAGCATTTGCTTGCATATACATATACTTACATTGAACAGGTCATAGCAAGGAGGCTAGAGCCAGAGAATAAAATTTGTTTGCCCGACAAATAGGTACATGTTTACTACATAATTTACTGTTTTGTTTGGGTGATGATGATTTTATGAGCCTATTGGCTAGCCGCTTGGCTTTTTCTTTTTCTTTTTGAGATCTGAAGGACCGGGGAAGCTATTTGAAATTCCCCGATGCTCCCGGTGCAGGGGATGTTATGGCGAAATTTTTCGAAAATTTAGGGTGTTAGCCAAATTTTTGAAGAATTTGAAAATTCTCAGAAATTGAAAAGTTAGAGAACGAAAGCCAGATCGAACGTAGAGTTGATTAATCATACCACTATCGACTTTGTTCCTTTTCGGGGACGAAAAGTTTTAAGTGGGGGAGATTGTAACAACCCGAAAATCTGGGCCAGTTTAAAATTTTTATTTTGGCAATTTTAGCGAATTTTGATTATTTAAAATAGATTATTTTAAATAATATCGACGAGAAATTTATTTTGAGTAGAATTCGACGTATATATTATACGCGTCGTCGTTAGAATATAAATATTTATATATAATTATAAATAGAATTGAAAATGGCGCGGTAGTTCGATGATTCGATTTCAAACTTCAATTGAATGTACCGGGTGCAAAACAATCCGGATTTTAGTGAAACCAAAAACATTAGGATCTAATTGGTAATATCTTTCCAACGAATCCGAAAAATCAAGATTTCATAGCGGGAATCAAAAGATATGTCCAGTTGAAAATTCTGAATAGTCGCTATGGAATTCAGGCCCTTAAAAATGGGAATTTTGCAAACGACCTCGGATTTCGACGAAACCAGTTTTGTTGGGTCCGTGATGTTAAATTATTGCTAGGTTTCAAATTTCATAATTTTTCGAATCAATATGTGAGCGTGGCAAAAGAAAACGCGTTTGACCGGTTTCGGTTGATTTTAATCGACTAGAAATTGGCCATTTTTCAATCGGTCTCAGAATTCGACGAAACTAGTTTTGTTAGGACCGTATCGTCAATATGAAGCGAGAAAATATTTTTCTGGAATTTTTCTAGTTAGTATGTGACCCCGGTGATTGGAAATGTACGTTTAAAATTCAATATAGTGATTTAAATGTAAATTCAACGGAAACTGATTGTAACGATCAAATGAGCTTACGATACATATCCCATTGTGTTCGGGATGGGGGTAAAATGCTATGGACGACAGGCGGTAGGCCTTGTTTCGAGGTCGTATGTAAAAGTCAATCTTTTTGCAAAATTAAATAATTAAATAATAAAAAGAAAAAAAATTAATTCCCTCCCTTTATCTGTCGTTCTGGCCTCCCCCCCCCGGTTCATTTCAATTTCAAACGAAAAAAAAAACCCTAAATACTATCGACCGCCCCCCCCCCCTAAAGCGAACGTCGTCGACCCTCCGTCCAGCCTCCTTCCTCCTCCCAGTGGCGCAACCCCCGAAGCCCACCCCAGATCGCACGAGCTCCGACGAAGACGCCCCCCCCCCCCCCAGTCCGAGACGCTGAAGCCGCCGCCCCCCCTAGAAGCCAGCTCCGACGAAGACGACGCCCCCCCTTCTTCGAGATACAGTAAGTATTTTATCTTATTTTTATTTTTATTTTAATTCTTTAAAAACTGAATTTTTAAAAGGATTAAAAACTGAATTTTTAAAAGGATTAAAAACTGAATTTTTAAAAGGATTAAAAACTGAATTTTTAAAAGGATTAAAAACTGAATTTTTAAAAGGACTAAAAACTGAATTTTTAAAAGGATTAAAAACTGAATTTTTAAAAGGATTAAAAACTGAATTTTTAAAAGGATTAAAAACTGAATTTTTAAAAGGATTAAAAACTAAATTTAAAAAGGATTAAAAACTGAATTTTTAAAAGGATTAAAAACTGAATTTTAAAAGAATGTAAAACTGATTTTTTAAAAAGAATGTAAAACTGATTTTTTAAAAAGAATGTAAAACTGATTTTATTTTGAGATTTAAAAAGTAAAAGATTTAAACTTTAAAAAGAAAAAGATTTGATCGTTAAAATAGAAAAGACGGAATTTTTATTAAGTAGAAGAAGAAAGATATGATTTTTATATTTTTAAAGTATTAAAAATATAATTTTTACATCATAGGAATATTAAAAATATAATCTTTATTTTTGAAAAGGCGGAATCTATATTATTGAAATTCGATTTTTATATATTGAATAACATAATAAAAATTCGATTTTTACATATGTAGAGAATACGGGAGACGAAAGTGATAAGAGGCGAGAACGACGAAGACTTCTACAAAGCGATAGAGTCGTGGTATTGGATAGCTTTCGGTGAGAATTTCTCACCTTTCAATTTCATTTTCTAGTTATATATATATATACTAGGGTGCAGACGGTGCTTAGTAGCACCCGACACAATCGTCCACAGACCATGGACTTGTTTGTTTGGTTGCATAGATTAGTTAGATGATTTGGTTTGAATTGAATTGTTTGGTAAAATGAAATTGATTTGATTGATGTGTGAATGGCGTGGGCCTTCACTAGACCGGGGATAAGGCTAGGCCTTGTCCCGTTTCTAGTATCGTGCCGTTATGCCGCCGAAATTTTCTAAGATATGTTAAAAAAATAAAAATATCATTTTATTGAATAAATGAACTGAATAGAATATTCATAGTTTGAATAAAATATTTTAGTCGTTAAAAATATAATTTTTAACGTGAATGTGAATAAATAAATATTCATTTAAAAACCGGACGGTTTGTTTATGTACACCTATTTAAATGACATTGATTGGAACGATAAATTTTACACATCGCCCAACTGCACAACTAAAATCTATGTTTGATTGTTTGAAACCCCACATGGGTGTTGGGATGAAATTTGAAGTTCACTCATCCTGATTGATTAAATATGTCGATCGATTGATTGACAGGCTGTTATAAGCGTTAGATATCTATATTTGATGCTTATACAGTGTAGTGCACTTTGGTTGATGGTTGATTATTTTCAATGCTATTATATGTGTGTAATGTATGAAAATCCATATAATTAACATTATATGGTGATTGATTGGGCCTCATTCCAATTTAGAAAATAAAGAATAATATAAAATAAAGGTTCATGTGTTGACAGTACTCATCCATTGAGATTGGTCATGTGTTGAACGAAATATTTTAGTAATAAAATTTACATCTTTATCAATATAAAATAAAGGTTCATGTGTTGACAGTACTCATCCATTGAGATTGGTCATGTGTTGAACGAAATATTTTAGTAATAAAATTTACATCTTTATCAATATAAAATAAAGGTTCATGTGTTGACAGTACTCATCCATTGAGATTGGTCATGTGTTGAACGAAATATTTTGATAATAACAACTATTTCGAAAAAGAAATATTTGAAATAGAATATTTGAAAATAGAAATTTATGAAGCCGTGTTGATTAGATTGACGCCATTTTGACGTGAATGATATTTATATCGATTTTATCGATTTCGAAATGAATTGAATTGAAAACGATTTCGAAATGAATTGAATTGAAAACGATTTCGAAATGAATTGAATTGAAAACGATTTCGAAATGAATTGAATTGAAAACGATTTCGAAATGAATTGAATTGAAAACGATTTCGAAATGAATTGAATTGAAAACGATTTCGAAATGAATTGAATTGAAAACGATTTCGAAATGAATTGAATTGAAAACGATTTCGAAATGAATTGAATTGAAAACGATTTCGAATTGAATTGAAAGCGAATTGAAATGAATTCAAATTGAATTGAAATGAATTCAAATTGAATTGAAATTTGAATTGAATAGAAATGAATTTTAAAACGAATTTATAAAGAAGAATTCAATTTTGATTTGAATTAAAATGGAAGTTGAAATTGCTTTTGAAACGAATTTTAAAACTATTTATATAATTCGTTTTAAATAGAAATCGACGAAATATATATTATATATATTATATATATAATATAATGGCCTGAATAGAATGCGCCGCGTCGCGGCAGTTCGTGAATTTCGACCATTTATTTCGAACGGACAAAACGGGAGATCCGACCGTCGGATTCTCCTAAAACCGGAACCGTTGGGTTCGTATCGAAAAGAGCTTTCTAACGAATATTAGAAATTTGAAATCTAACGGTTGGATTTGGAATTATGTCCAAATCAAATTTGAAAAAGGTCGCTGTAAGTGCAGTTCGATGGCCGTTGATGGAAATCGACTGTACGGGCCTTGATAAAATTATTAAAAATAGCAATAATTTATGTAAAATCATAAGAAATGATTTGTGAAGATTTGGGATGAAAAACTCCATATTTGAAAAGATAAAAATAGATTTTTATCGAAATGAACTAGTTTTGAACTAGAAATATAATTCTATTTATTTTTAAATAAATAAATTGAATTTGAAAAGGGTTTTAAAAATAACCAGAATTTCCAATGATTGCATTGGAGTGGATTTGAATCGAAATTGTCTTCGGAATATTTCGATGTTGGAATTCGTGATTATACAGATGTTGTTATGGAAATTTGAAAGATATATATTTATATCGTTATTTCCAATATGACATTTGTTAATCGTAGAATTTGATATTGAATATAAGCCGATATATTTTCTATTCAGAGCCTTATATTGAATATCAAATGTGATTTGGGTTTGTCGTGAATGGTGTCTTCACCAACACTGTTCTTGAACCCAGTTGAGAAAAGATTAAATCTTTTATTTAGATTTAATGAAGTGTACCAATTAAATAATATTTAATTGAAATTGAATTGATATTGATTTTTGGGTTTATCGTGAACAGTGTTTTAAATAACACTTGTTCTTCAACCCGATAATTAATGAATGTGATTTTGGGTTTACCGTGAACCGTGTTTTAAATAACACTGATTCTTTAACCCAGTCAAAGATTAAAACTAAGTGGAGTTTTAATGAATCTTTAATTAGATTGAAATAATCGAAATGGAGTATCACCAGTTTTGCTCCAGGCGATAGTTAAATCTTTAATTAGATTTGAACGTGAAATGGTAATTGAATTTACCGATAACACTGTGGTGTTAGATATGAAGTATTACCAGTTTTACTTCATGGGATGAATAGGTTGGGATGGGGAAATTAAAATAAATGATTACTTCGATAAGGTTCGCTAATCCCGACTAGTTTGAATTGAGATTCAAAAATAGAATAAAGAATAAATTCAAGGAATTTATCTTGGATAAAATTATTGGGAACCTTTCCCTATGAATGTGAAATTTAGAAACTAACTGTCGGTTAGCCAAGCAGAATGGTTTTCTGGATATTGATCTGATGTTGGTTTCGGCCTTCGGGGTTAATATTTGGGAAATTATTCTCTTGATTAATTTACGGTTAGTGACTGATGAATTGGAATGAGGCGTATGTTGTGTTTGTGTAACACTTATTTAAAATATACGCGAGTTATTCGGAAAGACCGGGTTTATCCCATTCTGAATAACTGATACGACGATAAGTCGAAGATGAAGACGGTGGTTGAAGACCGGAAGTCTTCACGTCGTTTGGGTGATTACTGATGATCTTGATTGGGCTGTACACCCAAGAAGATGGAAACAGTTGGTGATCGTCCAGACGTACTTGGAGATCGATGGATATGCGGGGTACTAGGTGCCTCCGGTTTCGTTCAGACCCAGATCGGACTTGTAAATGGATTGTGTGTCTGACATTGGATTTTAGTCCGTGTGGTTGGTCTCTATTAAATATATATCTGTTTGGCGGCAGAGAATTTATTCTCTTGCTTAACGCCCTTCTCTGAGACGTACGAGCTCAGAGGTTATATATTGATGATATCAAACGCATGGAGTGAATTGCCTGTGTGGCATGCCTAAGCGGCAATTGATCGAGGCTTCTGTTGAAAAGCAAAGTCTTGTGGTGATGATCAAAGCACGGCCTTTGTGGCGTAGCTTTGTGTAATGTTTACTTCGCGAGTTTCACACCCGGTATGAACCAAAAACGGGAGACGGACCTCAGGGAGGGCATGCGTTTCTTTCTAGTTAGAAGTGGCGTCAGTGGTTTTACACGCCCTGACGAGTTTGACTTATGTGGTTGTTGCTGTTGCGAGGCGCCTCGGATTGATCGGTCGTTCTCGAACCGATGGAGTCATTCGTTGGCTCATTTACGCCCCATAGGGCGGGGGAACGCATGTTCAGGGTTTAAGTTTAATCCACATCGGTGGACCGGCCCTGTCGCTCCAAGGTCACTCGAGCTCTGACCTGAGACACGGGCTAGAGCGTCTCGAATCGGTTGAGGACTATCTTTTGCCTCGGTTCATAGACGGAAATCCAATTTCCAAATACGTGACATTTGCGGTTTTATTTGTAGAGCCTAGTATGGCGACATAGTGGGATGGGCCACTCAAGCCGCCTATGATTGATACTTATGATTTGAAGTTGTTTTATACACTATGCACTTATAATAGTATCAAACGATTTGTTTTAACCGTATCAAGCATTCTTTGGCTGTTATAAGGGAAAACCCTATCCTCGGCTGCGTTGCATTGTGTGATGGGACCTGGGTCTTATAATAGCTTCATTTTTATTTATTTAGCATTGCGCTGTTTGTTTTATGCACTGGTATTCTTGGGAGGAAACCCGTTCCGTGTTATACGGCGTGGTCCCTTGATTTACCTAATGATTTAAAATAAAGATTAATAACTGTTTTAGTTCTCACACCAGTCACATGACTGACCTGGAGTTTATTGTTTTAACCTAAACTCTGGGTGCCCCTATTTTGACACGGGCAGCTAGTAGTATTGGTTTTGCAGATTTATATTCACAGGATCCTGGTTTACAGCTGGAACGATATCCGGGAAGCTTTGTATCCGTATATCTCCTTCTAGTTGTGTATTGTATTATTTTCCGCTGCTATGTATTTAAATGTAATTTAAATCTCTGATATTTCTGTGTAATATTTATTTGTTTATACTCTGTATATTCTTGTAATCTGATGCATTGTTGTAATATACAATGAAATGTTCTTCTGTATGCGTTCTGTTGTGGCTTGTTCTCGAACTATCCGCTACTTTCCTTTACGGGGAAGTTACGGGTTTTTACATAATATTTTACTTATGTTGTTTTAAGTACTTTGCTTCTTTAGAACTTGATGTAATGAAATAATGACTTGGCATTTTTATGTAAGAGGTTTTGACTCTATTTTTCAGTAATGAGATTTGGTTTTAAAGTTTATATCCGCTGCTTTATATACTCTATTTTATCTATGTTCTGTCTTGTGTTATCTCTGTGCCTGTTTACTAGATAATTCCCCTCCAAAACTAGGGCATTCCCTTTGTGAGTGACCCTAGCGGAGGTGGGGTGTTACACAAAAACATGCAAGAATCAAGAAGTTATTACGGTTCAAAGTTTAAGGTTTGGTTGTGTTTTCAGTACAACAACAAAAGATCAACTTTTTCTTAGAAAAAACGTATTTCTCATTTTACAGGGCTCAAATTTATGCTAATACACAAAATTAAATTACAGTAGAGAGAGTGAGTTTCATAACTCACCTTGATTGCATTATAGGCGCGAATTACTTCAATTTTAGGTTGTAAGAGGTCAAATAGTAGCATGCAACAATAGGAAGAAACATCCAAAATTCTTATTTTCCAAAAACTTCAATTAATAATTTAATAATTGCCACCTTATCTTTGATACTGAAAATATATTCTCCCCTTCTAAATATTAATTCCCAATCAATATATATATATATATATATTCAATATCCCCTTAATTATTTAATTATAACCTTTAGATTATAGAATGGAATAAATTCCTATTATAATGAAGTTATATAATTTATTCCAAATGTTTAATTTTAACAAATGCTCAAAACTTTATCTTCTTCTTTAAATATAATACGAGTTGGCCTCGCTAACTCGTATCACCAACATATTGTCTTAAGAATTAAATAAAACAATGAACTTGTACTTCCTAGTTACCCAAAAATCCGGGTTGTTACAGTAATCAAGCAGAAATCCAGCGAGAATTTGCGCAAATTCTTGAAATGGTTTAATGTGGCGGTGGCATCGGTTGACAGACCCGATCCATCCATGGTTCTAATGGTCGTTGTCTCAGGCGTTTTGGGTAAATCGGATTTAAGATCTCACTGCAATGAAACCTGCTAAGGGATCTCGGTGAGTTCTACTTCAAAGCCGAATGGTTTCTGCATGAGGAGGATGCAAGGGATGATAAAAAGGTTCTGGAGGCTAATTTGGTTAAGGACAGAGGATCTCCCGACTTTGGTAAATAAAAGGATCCTGGAAAGGGTAAATATTCTTTTGGGGACGATCGTAACATGGCTTGGAGGGAACCTAAGTTCCCTCCTTACTCAGAACTCGCTCACACCCTAGAAGAAATTTATTTGGAAGTCATCCCATTGATCCTTTTAAAAACCCCTTGTAAGGAAGTCGTCTCAGAGAGAAAAGGACACTAATCGGCATTGTTTGTTTCATGATCTCGATGGTCATAATACAAACGAATGTCGACATCTTAGGGATATGGTTGAAAAGCATGTCAGACTTGGTGAGCTAGTATGATTTGCCTGGACTCAGGCTGTGGTTCCAGGACATTCACAGCCCCTACTGCAATTCAGGACAGGCTTAGGCCCAGTGTTCGTAGTCTTGAAATTAATTGATCTTGGATTTCAATGGATTTTTGTGTTTTGGATTCAGGCCTCTCAGGCATCAGCATCTTATGGCTTATGATTTTCGGTCTTTTGGATATTTTGGCTCTTTGGTTACTTGGTCTTCGGTCTTTTGGTTTTCTGCTTTCATTGGCTCTACGAATTCCAGTATCATGGTCTTTGGCTTTCTCCAGCTCATTCTATTTTGGATTTTTGGCTTTTGGCTTTTGGTTTTTGGTTCTCTGGCTTTTGGGCTTATTGGTTTTCTCGGTCTTATGGTTTGCTTTTAGCTTTATTTGAACTTTGGTCATTTGGGCTCCAGCCTAAGGTTATGGCTTTTTGGGCTTTGGCATATGGTTTTAACTTTATGGGCATCGACCCTTTAGATGTATCCTTTTGGCTTTCTGGTTGTAGATGGTTGAGTCGAAATACCTAAGTAAGGGAGTTGTTATAATCCCTAGGCATGCTCTTTCTCGACAATTCACCATCACCTCCTGGTTATTAATAAAATTGAACCTTTCTGGATTTACTTGGTTGTCTTGCTCTGGCAAGGCCGCATTGAAAATTTTCTAGCTTTGGAATTTGAATAGCTAAGTTCGTTTACCAATGTAATAGGAACCGGCGAGATCATAGACTTGCTCTTCGCAAGTAATAAATTGTTTAATCTTCTTCACGAATGAATTTGAAATCGAAAATGGCCAAATCCGCGTACCCATATATGGGAACAAGCGAGTTTCTTGGCATGCTATTTACGAATGACAAACTATTACATTTTCTTTTTGGTTATGCTAAAATTCCCCATGTTTTACATCTTTAATAAAAATTACTTGTTTGTTGGGATGCTGCTTGAAAAGTAAGGAAGCTTGGAATTGGATTGTGAACTTTAAGGACTTCGGTCCACGATTTTCGGGCTTGGTTCGCAATGACCACATTCTGGCTATTCTTGGTCGTCTTACCCCCACAAGGACACCTCAAACTTTTCTGACTTATCCTTGGTCCTTTTGTCAGATCTTGGCAAGGGAGTCTTGGACTCATCTGGCTATCCTAATCGTTTTGTCAGCTCCTGGAGAGCCTGCCTTGATTTGTGGAGGGTAAGATCTTTACTTGTTTGCCTTTGGGTTGTTTTATCGGCTCACGGTAAGCAACTCGTCTAGTTAAACTTGAGTGGTCTTGTCACTCACCCTTGGTTTTGGGTCATTTTGCTTACATATGGCATGATGACCCACTTGGTTACTTGATGTTACTTAGTTATTTGGCTATCGATCACTTTGGTTTTACGGATTTCGGGTTTTTCCGACTTTCCAGCAATTGTCACTTTGGTATTATGGTTTCTCCTGTATTCATGTTTCTTAGATTTTCTGTCTTGGGTTGTTCTGGTATTCTGGTTCTCGGACCCTATGGTCCCACGACTGTTCTGGATATTGGACCTCCTCAGTCGGTCATTCTAGCTATCTCAGTTTTTCCGATTATCCATTTGTTTTGGGTTATCCCTTAAAAAACAATCTGTTGCGATCATCAGTTTCATTGGATTTCAGAATTTCATTTTCCAGCTAATACGATATGGCGTGGTCGTGGATTTCTAGTTAGTGCGATCCAGCAAGATAATGGCTTTTTGCTTCTTTGGTCTTCTGGTTTTGTGATTCTATGGTTAGTACGATTCAGTGCGATCACGGCTCATCAGATCTCTGCTTATTGGAATTCCATTCAAATTTCTCTCGGTTCTCGGTTTACGGATTTTTGGATTTCTTGCAAAACATAACTTCTTTCGATCAAAAAATATATGTTCTGGAGGGCAAAGTGTTGACGTGCTTTTTGGAAAAGAAGTCACACGTCAAGTTTATAAATATCGGTGTACTCAGGATTAAGTACGGATTCAAAAAGCACAAAATGATTTGGTTGAAGTTGCAAAGTGGTCGGATAAATGCTGGAAATATCCTCAATTCCCAAATCGATGTTGTTGGATTGGCAAAGTCGTTCAAGGCTTCGGACACGAAATAATATTTCGTACTTGGTAAAAACTCGCGTTAAGTGTGATAACTGAAAAATAGGTAGTCGTGTCAAGAGTATCACTAAAAATCAGAGGATCACACTGGCCTTGGCAAGTACTTTAGATTTGGAAAATTGGAATTCGGCTACTCAAATTCATGTTATCACACCGTATGGATCTGTAACACCCCACGTCCGTTAGTGTCACTCACAAAGGGAATGCACTAAGTTCTGTGGAGCATTTAGGGTAAAAGATGCAGATAAATTACAAGACAGACAAAATTAAACAGCGGAAAATAAAACTTTGCTTTATTGATAAATAGTTTGTACAATGATTTCTTTACAATATCATAGTATCATCAGTCTTACAAAATAAAGAAGCATGAAAATACATTTATATTCCCAAATTTAGCAAGTGCCAGCCATGACATCTGAAAAGAGAATCCAAGCAAACTTCGACAAATCTTCAAGCTGGGAAAGAGTGGCAGTCCAACTTAACCTGAGCTAAACTATTCCCTTCTTTACTACCTGGGGGGGAAACGGAAGAAATGAAGACAAAAGAAAAACAGAGTCAGACATAAAGCCTGAGTAAGTTCAGTAACTTCTAGCAAGTGAACAAGGAAACTAAATGACATGAATTAACTGAATACAAGATTACACCATGACGATAGGGTCAACAAGATTAGACAAGGTAGTAACAAGATATGCTAAGATAAACTGGATACGCTCTAATACTTTCGCCGCTTCGCTATTTCCTTGTTATACTGGTTTCTATATCTCTGCACTGCCTATCTAGTGTCCCATCTAGTAACGATAACATGATCCCAATCCCTGTATTTCCCATTGCCTTCCGGCATACATTCATTATTTATTACCTAGATCAAATATAGGGTTTTCTATCAAGTGCTTTCTAGATTTAACTAGAGTTTTACGCTATCTGCTGAACGCTTCTCGAGTTCAGGGTTTATGCCACCTAGTCCAACTAGGGATTACGCTACCTGTCGGACGATGCCCCTAAGTCCTAGGACACACCACCTAGAGTGGTATATGTTCCTATACTTCCCCACGCATGTATCGCGAATCGTTATCGCTTGTCTAGGTGCACATGCCCCATAATGTGCGGTCCGAGTCCTGTGTCTGGGCAAATCAAGGAAAACAAAACTCGGTCAGGACCTTTCAGATATCTGCCGATGCAGATGCTAAGGTCTGTTTTTATTCCAGTGGCTATGGTCCCACTTGACCCCTCCCTCAACTAATGAAAGGCACACCTTGTAAAATGAGAACTATACGCCGGCCCCCGGTGCCCCACTATCCTATGGCCATCCGCAACCATAACTAGATAGCAAGTATATGGTCTTTTGGAGTTCTCCGCCTTTTCGCTTCACGTATCTCGATTGACTCAAGATGGATGGTAGACGACGAGTTGCTATCACAGGGCTACCGTTTGCTCGCCGAATCACGCGGGTCCATCCTAGTCTTTAGGTTGCCATGTATTGCAACCAAGGCATACCCCTGGTTCTTCTACGCAGACCTTAACCTCTGTGGGCCAAGGCGGATCATCTGCAGCCTCACAGAGGGATACCAAGAGTACCCTCACGTCCCCTCGAAGCCTCGGGCTTCGTAACCCAATTCGTTGGAGCCTTCTCTCTATTCAGACGGACATTCGCTCCTTCCCGTGTTAGACTAAGAATTACTACTTATTTTTACTAACTAAGATTTACCACTTAGTTTCCAGAATCGTTGTTTTCTAAGGTTTACTACTTAGTTCCCTTTCCCGTCAATTTGGATTGGTTAAGTGTCATTAGTCAATTCAAGCCAACTTAACCCTCTTCATTCAGCCTGTTATACTGGTTAAGTGTTATTGGTAATTCATGTTGACTTAACCCCACCACAGACCAAGTTATATTGGTTAAGTATTTCTTATTACTTAACCCTACCCATTCACCCTGTATTGGTTAAGTGTTCCTTTTTAACTTAACCTTGCCCATCTGTTTTAACTAACCTGTTATTAACGGTTAAGTATTATCCCTTCATGTTTTAGACTTAACCCTATTCCTTTATCAAAATCTGATGATTAAGTGTTTAAGCTTACTTAACCCTACGGTCTAGCCCAGCTAACATATCAAATTGGCTAAGTGTATTAACTTTACTTAACCCCTACAATTCTCGTTTTGCTACCTTGAGTTTGGTTAAGTGTCTCTATGGACTTAGCCCTCCCATTCTAGCTTAACTGTGTTAAGTTGGTTAAGTGTTCTTATGGACTTAACCCTCCCTTTCTAGCTTAACTGTGTTAAGTTGGTTAAGTGTTCCTATGGACTTAACCCTCCCATTCTAGCTTAACTGTATGAACCTAACCCCACCTACCAGTCTTGTTATCATGTTAAGTTGGTTAAGTGTCTTAGTTAACTTAACCCTAGCATTCTTGTTCTAGCTTTAACTAAATAAATTAAAGTCATGACCACTCACATTAGACAGATATTGTTGTGATTACTGGATGTGCCGGTTGGTTCCGGGCAGGTTTACATCGCAACTCAGTCTAACCTCGAGTTAGGCCTATTCGTGTTTTCTAGTTCAAAGGGTTTTGATAAATTTTCAAATCAGGTTTTGAAATTAACCATCCCGTCCGTCGGATCAGTTAGGGATAGCCAGGGAGAGCAGGAAACTTGTATTTTCCAAACTCAAGCCTAGACACTATCCTCTCTGTCACCCTAGAACTTTCTGGTGTTTCATTAAAAGAGATGTCGTTAATAAATCTTTAATTTGTCTAGATTAATATTTCCTCATTTAGGACAAATTCTATAAGTAAATTAATCCTAATTTACTTATTTCCCAATTTCTGTTTTAATGTAAATTGTCAACATTTATACTTACGACCCATTTTCCCCTCTATATCATGTTTATGCTTTTTGGTATGTAAACCATACCAAATGAAGTGTCACTAACCATGATTCTGCTAATCCTGACAATTACCCCCAATTATGGCCAATTTCAAATTTATACCAATATACTTATCGAGCCAAATTAGCTAATCCAATTCTGATTTACATTCTAAGACTTATTAATCTAGTTCACTATTCATGTAAATGCTAGATTTACACGTCAATACAAGATTCAAATTACACATCTTATGATTCATGTCAAATTTATCCAATTTGCATTTCTATGAACATGCCATAATACATGTTCCCAATTTATGCCAATTTCCAAGTTAAACTACATTTTAGTAAATTTCATATTTTGCCCCAAATCGCATTCCCACCGTTCGTAAAATCGTGTTTCAATCTAGATTCTAGATTCGTAGCAAATAGGGAATGAACCAAAGATTGCTATGAAAAGGATAGATATAACAACTGGCATAAAATGGTTTTGAATTACGACGTTGGTTCAAGAACATGGGTAAACCTAACTTAATAGGTAAATTCCCATGGTCTAAAACCAAGAATAGACAAAGTAGGTTCAAGAACATGGGTAGACCTAACTTAATAGGTAAATTCCCATAGTCTAAAACCGAAGAAAATCAAGGACAAGAAGAATAAATAATTGGGTTTAGCCCCAATCTCAAAATCACAGAACTTAAGCAACACTTTCCTAGTCAGGAATCATGGAGGTTAAATCACAGATATCCTTGTTATGTCATAGGCGATAGTTTATGTTAATCAAAGGCATAGGTTTTGTCAAGGAAGTAATACTCATAGTCATAGTCACAATCATAAGCAATGTTCATAGTCATAGGCAGTGTCCATAGTCATCGGCAATGTCCATAGTCATAGGCAAATGTCCATAGTCATAGGCAAATGTTCATAGTCATAGGCATATGGTTTTTAGGTCCATAGTTTCATGGTCACGGTCTTATTTGTCTTTGAATCATGACAGTTCTTAATTAGGTCCAAGAGAAAGGCACAGATTCGAATAGAAAGAAAGAGAATTGGCATATTCTTTTATTCATTCAATTTCATGTCATGAACAAAGAAAAACGTTCAAATCTAGAAATAACTAACTTACAGAGATTTAGATTAGAAAGAAAGATGGCGGTGCTATGATTCGTAGAAAATCATTCGTTGAAGTCGTTTGAACCTCCTTTTGAATCCTAGCTTGAATCTCTTCTTCTTGAAAGCCTTTTGAGCAGCATCTCCTCGTCTTGTTTTATTTTATATATATTATTTATTTATTTATATATTTTAGAGGAGGAGAAGAAGCCATATCTAACTAGAATCTTCGCAGCATAAGGGTAGAAAAGAACTGTGAATAGAGGAGGAGACTAGGGCTGTTTATATAGTTGCTCAAGACCTTATCGTACACGCAGCGCTGAGTCAGCATTGAACCTAGTTAAGAAAATAGTCCAGGTTCGCAGATTAATCTAGCCAAATCTTATCGTACATGCAGTGCTAAGTCAGCATTGGGTCCCACAAGCTGTTTTGGCGCAGAAATTTGAATTTCGAACTTTTGAATTTCTGGAATTTATTTAACTGTTTTATTCACATGAAATATTCTTATATGTATACAATTCCTTTTACGACCATTTTACGCGTATATATATACGCACAACTTTCATTTTATTTCCAGAATTCAAACGATGTTGCACTTTTATTTGATTCTTGCCATATTTCATTTACTATAGCCTTATCTTAAATTTTATCTTTCGTATACATATATTTCTGCATATATATATATATATATATTCTCATGTATATACATATATTTTCTTTATTTCCTTATATGTACGTTCTAATCCTTTCAAATTTTGAATTTGTATATGTACATATATTTGCATGTTCAGTTGGCCCTCTTTAAAGCAGAGATAAAAATTATGCTGCCGCCGGGGTTCGAACCCCCGACCTCCCTGTTACAAATCCAATGCCTTAACCAACTGAGCTACAAAGTCTTTTGTTAATAAGTCTTAGAACAATGATAATTATTGTTCTTTCATTACTTCTCTTTTTCATGTTAGTTACAATACTTAAATTAAACCAATGCATGAATCTTTTTCTTTTAATGTTAATGCATTATGTTTGCAAATCAGTGCATGCAACATATTTACATCGCACGCAACCAATCCTTTCTTTCTGTCATATATTAATTAAATTTCATTATACATCACCATATTAATCCTATCTGTGGATATATATACATTTTTAATTACATTAAAAATACGGGGTGTTACATTCTCCCCCACTTAAAAGGATTTCTCCCCGAAATCTTCTAGTTAGGAAGAATGTGTCCTACCATCCAATCACCCATCTACTCAACCATCCAATCACAGGCATCCATAGTCCTTAAAAGATTTCTAATGCTTTCATGTTCATATGCATAGTGTGTGTATATGTCTTTATCTATTGTAAATTCAGGCGGTCTACTGACTCAGTCGACCTCCTTAATGCGAGTCATGTCAGTGCCATGCGTCCAACCATGTATGCAAGCATCCCAAGTTATGTAAATACTATATGCGTGCACAACCATTCATCCATATGCAACACCCATATGATAACATATCAGGTTCAAGTTACAAACAAATACATATCTGTAAATGCAATATGAAAGCGTTTGAACTGATCTTGTGCTAAATACGTATGTATATGCATCCACGAGCAACCATTAGCAACCACTCGCAACCATCAATCATAACATGTTTCAAATACATGTTTACACCCAAAAGAGTTTCTACCTAAAGATCGAAGATATGACCTAGAGGACATATTATGGAAAGAGAGAAACAATTATGTGTAAAGCTCCTACAAAAAGGAATCAAGGATGCACCCTTAAGAAAAAGAGTATGATGCAAGTATCTAGTCTTCTTGAGCTTTACTCCACTGTATCCTAACCAATTTAACTTTACGATTGTGAAGTTTCTGACCTCCATTTCCAAAATAAACAGATGCCAACCAAGTGTATATACTAGGATGATCAGAGATCTCTCCTCCTAGCTTATCCATCATGCCATAACTATAAGGGTCAAAAGGTCGCTACGTGCTTTTTGGAGTGCCTGCCACAACTATTCCTCTCTCACGTAAACCATCCTAGTCAAACTTGACATTCCTCAAGTACAAGCCCCAAAGGCCTAAACCAATATCAGACAAGCACCCAAGGAATATCTCCTTTGAATTTAAACGATCTACGTGAGATGATATAAGCAGACTCGATAGCTATTCTCAAATCCCTACTAACCAAAAATAAACTGGTCGGAACACTAATTGGAGTTGAGACTCTAGTGGGACCTTTCTACTATACAAGTACTATGGTGCAGAGACTCAACTATGGAAGTGGATACGAACAAATGCGAAGCGATAAAACCAAAGGAAATAGTACGAATAGCAAAACTAGACTCTTCCAAGAGAACTTTTACTACCTTTCTCCTAGGTACGCTTGGTGGCGAAAGTAGATTCTTGCCCTTTTGAAAATCTTGTTCCTCATTCTTGCTCTTGTCATTAATTATATGCCCTATCATACCTTAGTAAAGATACTTCCTCTTGTCTTAGGTTTTATAATTTCTTCCTCCTTCGTGTGCTAAGTCTACATCCATGAATTCCTCATCCTAGGGTTATGCTCCTTAGCCAAACTCCTCATCCCCTTCCGTGTGTAGTCATGTTGACAAATCTCTTGAAAACTGCCTCCATCGTCCGGAAAACCTTATAAGCTTTGAAAGAAAACTGCCCGTAGATGAAACAACTACGGCTATGGATGGAAGCCGGACACTACTTTGCCCTTCGATGAGGTTACCTCCCAGAAAGCCAGGAGCCCTAGAGACTCAAGAAAGAAGGAGACAAGAATTTAAACAGAGGAAGAGAAGATAGTGCGTATGGCTTTGGGGAATATGCCATTAAAACAAATCTCTTCTTTTGAAAATGCTTCTTTTAAAACCGTTTGAAAATAATTTTTCAAATCCTTTATCTGATCTTGTAACCTTCAGCTCTGATACCACGTGTAACACCCCACGTCCGTTAGTGTCACTCACAAAGGGAATGCACTAAGTTCTGTGGAGCATTTAGGGTAAAAGATGCATATAAATTACAAGACAGACAAAATTAAACAGCGGAAAATAAAACTTTGCTTTATTGATAAATAGTTTGTACAATGATTTCTTTACAATATCAGAGTATCATCTGTCTTACGAAATAAAGAAGCATGAAAATACATTTATATTCCCAAATTTAGCAAGAGCCAGCCATAGCATCTGAAAAGAGAATCCAAGCAAACTTCGACAAATCTTCAAGCTGGGAAAGAGTGGCAGTCCAACTTAACCTGAGCTAAACTATTCCCTCCTTTACTACCTGGGGGGGAACGGAAGAAAAGAAGACGAAAGAAAAACAGAGTCAGACATAAAGCCTGAGTAAGTTCAGTAACTTCTAGCATGCGAACATGGAAACAAAATGACATGAATTAACTGAATACAAGATTACACCATAATGATAGGGTCAACAAGATTAGACAAGGTAGTAACAAGATATGCTAAGATAAACTGGATACGCTCTAATACTTTTGTCGCTTCGCTATTTCCTTGTTATACTGGTTTCTATATCTCTGCACTGCCTATCTAGTGTGCCATCTAGTAACGATAACGTGATCCCAATCCCTGTATTTCCCATTGCCTTCCGGCACACATTCATTATTTATTACCTAGATCAATTATAGGGTTTTCTATCGAGTGCTTTCTGGATTTAACTAGAGTTTTATGCTATCTGCTGAACGCTTCTCGAGTTCAGGGTTTATGCCACTTAGTCCAACTAGGGATTACGCTACCTGTCGAACGATGCCCCCAAGTCCTAGGACACACCACCTAGAGTGGTATATGTTCCTATACTTCCCCACGCATGTATCGTGAATCGTTATCGCTTGTCTAGGTGCACATGTCCCATAATGTGCGGTCCGAGTCCTGTGTCAGGGCAAATCAAGGAAAACAAAACACGGTCGGGAGCTTTCAGATATCTGCTGATGCAGATGCTAAGGTCTGTTTTTATTCCAGTGGCTATGGTCCCACTTGACCCCTCCCTCAACTAATGAAAGGCACACCTTGTAAAATGAGAACTATACGCCGGCCCCCGGTGCCCCACTATCCTATGGCCATCCGCAACCATAACTAGATAGCAAGTATATGGTCTTTTGGAGTTCTCCGCCTTTCCGCTTCACGTATCTCGATTGACTCAAGATGGATGGTAGACGACGAGTTGCTATCACAGGGCTACCGTTTGCTCGCCGAATCACGCGGGTCCATCCTAGTCTTTAGGTTGCCATGTATTGCAACCAAGGTATACCCCTGGTTCTTCTACGCAGACCTTAACCTCTGTGGGCCCAGGCGGATCATCTGTAGCCTCACAGAGGGATACCAAGAGTACCCTCACGTCCCCTCGAAGCCTCGGGCTTCGTAACCCAATTCGTTGGAGCCTTCTCTCTATTCAGACGGACATTCACTCCTTCCCGTGTTAGACTAAGAATTACTACTTAATTTTACTAACTAAGATTTACCACTTAGTTTCCAGAATCGTTGTTTTCTAAGGTTTATTACTTAGTTCCCTTTCCCGTCAATTTGGATTGGTTAAGTGTCATTAGTCAATTCAAGCCAATTTAACCCTCTTCATTCATCCTGTTATACTGGTTAAGTGTTATTGGTAATTCATGTTGACTTAACCCCACCACAGACCAAGTTATATTGGTTAAGTATTTCTTATTACTTAACCCTACCCATTCACCATGTATTGGTTAAGTGTTCCTTTTTAACTTAACCTTGCCCGTCTGTTTTAACTAACCTGTTATTAAAGGTTAAGTATTATCCCTCCATGTTTTAGACTTAACCCTATTCCTTTATCAAAATCTGATGGTTAAGTGTTTAAGTTTACTTAACCCTACGGTCTAGCCCAGCTAACATATCAAATTGGCTAAGTGTATTAAATCTTACTTAACCCCAACCTCTAGCCTAGTTAACATGTAAATTTGGCTAAGTGTATTTACTTTACTTAACCCCTACAAGTCTCGTTTTGCTACCTTGAGTTTGGTTAAGTGTCTCTATGGACTTAGCCCTCCCATTCTAGCTTAACTGTGTTAAGTTGGTTAAGTGTTCTTATGGACTTAACCCTCTCTTTCTAGCTTAACTGTGTTAAGTTGGTTAACTGTTCCTATGGACTTAACCCTCCCATTCTAGCTTAACTGTATGAACCTAACCCCACCTACCAGTCTTGTTATCATGTTAAGTTGGTTAAGTGTCTTAGTTAACTTAACCCTAGCATTCTTGTTCTAGCTTTAACTAAATAAATTAAAGCCATGACCACTCACATTAGACAGATATTGTTGCGATTACTGGATGTGTCGGTTGGTTCCGGGCAGGTTTACATCACAACTCAGTCTAACCTCGGGTTAGGCCTATTCGTGTTTTCTAGTTCAAAGGGTTTTGATAAATTTTCAAATCAGGTTTTGAAAGTAACCATCCCGTCCGTCGGATCAGTTAGGGATAGCCAGGGAGAGCAGGAAACTTGTATTTTCCAAACTCAAGCCTAGACACTATCCTCTCTGCCACCCTAGAACTTTCTGGTGTTTAATTAAAAGAGATGTCGTTAATAAATCTTTAATTTGTCTAGATTAATATTTCCTCATTTAGGACAAATTCTATAAGTAAATTAATCCTAATTTACTTATTTCCCAATTTCTGTTTTAATGTAAATTGTCAACATTTATACTTACGACCCATTTTCCCCTCTATATCATGTTTATGCTTTTTGGTATGTAAACCATACCAAATGAAGTGTCACTAACCATGATTCTGCTAATCCTGACAATTACCCCCAATTATGGCCAATTTCAAATTTATGCCAATATACTTATCGAGCCAAATTAGCTAATCCAATTCTGATTAACATTCTAAGACTTATTAATCTAGTTCACTATTCATGTAAATGCTAGATTTACACGTCAATACAAGATTCAAATTACACATCTTATAATTCATGTCAAATTTATCCAATTTGCATTTCTATGAACATGCCATAATACATGTTCCCAATTTATGCCAATTTCCAAGTTAAACTACGTTTTAGTAAATTTCATATTTTGCCCCAAATCGCATTCCCACCGTTCGTAAAATCGTGTTTCAATCTAGATTCTAGATTCGTAGCAAATAGGGAATGAACCAAAGATTGCTATGAAAAGGATAGATATAACAACTGGCATAAAATGGTTTTGAATAACGACGTAGGTTCAAGAACATGGGTAGACCTAACTTAATAGGTAAATTCCCAAGGTCTAAAACCAAGAATAGACAGAGTAGGTTCAAGAACATGGGTAGACCTAACTTAATAGGTAAATTCCCATAGTCTAAAACCAAAGAAAACCAAGGACAAGAAGAATAAATAATTGGGTTTAGCCCCAATCTCAAAATCACAGAACTTAAGCAACACTTTCCTAGTCAGGAATCATGGAGGTTAAATCACAGATATCCTTGTTATGTCATAGGCGATAGTTTATTTTAATCAAAGGCATAGGTTTTGTCAAGGAAGTAATCCTCATAGTCATAATCACAATCATAGGCAATGTTCATAGTCATAGGCAGTGTCCATAGTCATAGGCAATGTCCATAGTCATAGGCAAATGTCCATAGTCATAGGCATATGGTTTTTAGGTCCATAGTTTCATAGTCACGGTCTTATTTGTCTTTGAATCATGACAGTTCTTAATTAGGTCCAAGAGATAGGCACAGATTCGAATAGAAAGAAAGATAATTGGCATATTCTTTTATTCATTCAATTTCATGTCATGAACAAAGAAAAACGTTCAAATCTAGAAATCACTGACTTATAGAGATTTAGATTAGAAAAGAAAGATGGAGGTGCTATGATTCGTAGAAAATCATTCGTTGAAGTCGTTTGAACCTCCTTTTGAATCCTAGCTTGAATCTCTTCTTCTTGAAAGCCTTTTGAGCAGCATCTCCTCGTCTTGTTTTATTTTATATATATTATTTATTTATTTATTTATATATTTTAGAGGAGGAGAAGAAGTCATGTCTAACTAGAATCTTCGCAGCATAAGGGTAGAAAAGAATTGTGAATAGAGGAGGAGACTTGGGCTGTTTATATAGTTGCTCAAGACCTTATCGTACACGCAGCGCTGAGTCAACATTGAACCTAGTTAAGAAAATAGTCCAGGTTCGCAGATGAATTTAGCCAAATCTTATCGTACATGCAGTGCTAAGTCAGCATTGGGTCCCACAAGCTGTTTTGGCGCAGAAATTTGAATTTCGAACTTTTGAATTTTTGGAATTTATTTAACTATTTTATTCACATGAAATATTCTTATATGTATACAATTCCTTTATCGACCATTTTACGCGTATATATATACGCACAACTTTCATTTTATTTTCAAAATTCAAATGATGTTGCACTGTTAATTGATTCTTGCCATATTTCATTTACTATAGCCTTATCTTAAATTTTATCTTTCGTATACATATATTTCTGCATATATATATATATATATTCTCATGTATATACATATATTTTCTTTATTTCCTTATATGTACATTCTAATCCTTTCAAATTTTGAATTTGTATATGTACATATATTTGTATGTTCAGTTGGCCCTCTTTAAAACAGAGATAAAAATTATGCTGCCGCCGGGGTTCGAACCCCCAACCTCCCTGTTACAAATCCAATGCCTTAACCAACTGAGCTACAAAGTCTTTTGTTAATAAGTCTTAGAACCGTGATAATTATTGTTCTTTCCTTACTTCTCTTTTTCATGTTAGTTACAATACTTAAATTAAACCAATGCATGAATCTTTTTCTTTTAATGTTAATGCATTATGCTTGCAAATCAGTGCATGCAACATATTTACATCGCATGCAACCAATCCTTTCTTTCTTTCATATATTAATTAATTTTCATTATACATCACCATATTAATCCTATCTGTGGATATATATACATTTTTAATTACATTAAAAATACAGGGTGTTACAGGATCACTCGAAAACACTAGCGCGACACGCATGGATCAACCCCAGAACTTGGCTTGTCATCAGGGTTTGGCACAAGCAAAAGGTCATGATCAACACAGCCAGATCAGAGAAAAACCCATGCGTGCACTGGCACGATCACCTGGAAAAACTTCGGCTCAATTTAGGAGTTTGTATCCCCTCCTAGGACACGAATTTCATATCTGCACCTCGGATATGAAATTTGTATCCTACCCGAGATATAAAATCATGTATATAGTATCCCATCTCGTAATATGAAATAAGTATTTTGTATCCCTCTAAGGATACGACATATCGCTACAAAGCTTGCCTCGACAACCCTCCCCCGGTATGATCACTTGTTTTGGCTTGCGCGACTTGGGGTTCTCGGATTTGGGACTTAGCACACCTAGAATTCGAAATCCCTTTGTAGATTTGGCAAGCTAGAAATGCCTGAGCTAGGCATGCGGATAACACAAATTGCTTTGATCGACATGGCTTTTTGGAGCTTGGCACCAGGATGGCTCGGGATATGAAATTTGGCACAGATTGCTTGGAAAACTTGGCATGTTGAGATCACTACTTTTTAGGTGATCTACACGTAGCGATCGCTATTTTTTTGGCATTTGTTTTAGGATTTAAAATTCTCCAAGGAAACTCTTTTTTTAGCTCCTGGGGATAAAATTTTCATATCCCAGTGAGATATGAATTTTTGGGCCAATGCACAAAATCATCACCTATAAATACCCCCTCTTTTGGCATGAATACGAGTTAGTGTTTTTAGACTTTTGGAAACTATTTTGCATATGAGAAATTCTCTTTGGGGTTCATTAATGGCTTCCATGGGGATTCCTATGGCTTTGGACTACTTCTTGGACTTGCGAACTTCACTTAGAAGTTTACTCTCAACTTTTGGACGTTGGAGTCGACGCTTACCTCGCTTTTGGACATACTTGGACTAGAATACATATTTTACACACTTTGGCTTGGAGAAGAAGATCATGGCTTAATTGGGGATTAACAAGGACTTTGTTGTCTACCAACACAACTTTGTAAACTCAAAGTGTACAGTCTCAGATAATTATTGTAATTGTAACAATGATGATGAGTGATTACTATGAAGTGTGCGTAGGTGTTAGTGTTAAACCACTATAAAAAGGTTGCGTGTTTCTTTATATTTCACTGCATTTTGAATCATTTACATAACTTCAACCCTCATCGGGTGTTGACGTGGGAGAGCGCCCAATTTCTCGCATCAACAAACAATAACAAATATTCTAATAAAAAATATTTTTTAAAGAAGTTGAAAAATAAATATATAAGATTAAATATTATTCTTAAATTGATTTTTTTAAAAGTAAGCAATGAATTATCATAACAACAAATATTTTAGATAAACCAATTTAACAAAAAGTTAAGAAATGAATATTAGAAGAACAAATATTCTAGTCATATAGTTTTAAAAAAATATAAAAAATTGAATATAGATGAACTAGTATTCTTCTAAAATGATTATGCGAAAGGTGGTGTGTAAAAGAGAAGTAAAGTGAAATACCATCGAGATATGACAATGTGGTTGTAACAACCCAAATTTCAACGATCCCGAATTTTTCGCAAATTACTAAAATCTAAGTCCACTTAAACCAAAGTGAGTTTGTCTGATATCCTACAGAAAGGCAAAGATACATATATCATAACTCACAATAAAATATCTCACAACAAAATGAATAAAATATAATATAAGTAAATACCTACCATAATAATGACACCGGCTAGTAAGTGTCTCAAAGCTGTATAATCTCTGCCACCTGTCTAACCCGCGGGTTTGTTGCGAGGATAGGGGTCAGAATAAAGTTCTGGCTAAAGGAAAAACTATACTTTTTAAAGATAACACTACACATACCATTCTATTATTTATTTACTTTTATTAGGTTTTTAGGGTTTATAACATTCCCGCCTCTACGCGTACATCGTGCCTACCTACTCCCCAGTAGATCAAACCTAATAATCCATATATATGTAGCTATATGTCAATATATCTAGGTACTACTAATGGTAGCCTCCTCGAAAGGTCTCTGTAGTCACACTAAGAAAGCATGTTAGATCTCATAACTATGCTACGAAAGCGTACTACCCACATTCTGAGCTCTTCTATCAGGCTAAACCCTTGCACGGATGTAGAACTCGTACATCCATGGTGCACCACCCAATGCGTACACCGAGGACCTAATTGCGATCAAAATATCAACTATTTGAGTTTTTCAATCAGGATAAAACTTTGCACGGAACTCAGTCGAGAGATTTCTACATCTGCCTATGATACAGATATCCATATTTTTGTTTATCCCTTTTTCTCAGTGATTGTAACCCCACACGGACCCCTTAACTAATAAAAGACCATTTCAAGAGATAAGTGATCGTGCCTCTACAAATAATCTAAACATCCAATTGGCGTTGTCCCTCAAACAAGTCTCGACAATGAAATACCATTGGCCTGTTCGTTTAGCTCTAGTCACATGCTCTGACCGATGATGACGTGTATCCGACGGTGTACTATCCTCATTTGGTCCTGACCACGAGGTCTACTCTCAGAGTTAAGGCAACCGCCGAATCCTAAAAATCATCCCATCAGTCTTCTAACTACCATCAACCCAAATGAAGCCAAGACATAGTCTATATATGGAACTGTATAGACATGCCTTAGGGGTAGCTAACTACGGGCATCCCTAGAGGGATATCTCAGAGTATCCACACTTCCTGTTTAAGTCTTGAACTTCCTACCTATGGAGCCTAGCTGACCATGTGTTTCCTTCAGAGTATTTTTCTATTCCTATGAATATTAAGTTGGGCGTGCTTCCATCATGTCTTTGGACACCTATTATGATCTTCCTCGTTGGGCTCTTCATTCAAAATTCCTTGAGTCTGGTCCAAGCGCATCTATTACACACTATGGCTAATCTTTCATTTTGCGTTTACCTCACTTTTCTTTTCACTAAATGTCATTGTTGTTCAATTCATTAACTTTTAAATTTAACTACTTGTTTACCAACTTTATTAGCCACCATGGAACCAAAGAATGCTAAATCACAAGGCCACCGTAGAATAGAATGTCTAATCATAAGGCCACAGTATAATAGAATGCCTAATCATAAGGTTGCCATAGATTTTTGCTTATTAAACTTAATTCACACTTTTAAGTTTATTCATAATGAGCTTTTCTAATTTTATTTCAATTTAAATACAATTTTCAGGTTACTATCTTACTTTCACCATAGAACTATAGCAATAAAATTATGCTTATTAAACTTAATTTACACTTATAAGTTATTTATAATAAACCTTCATTTCAGATTTAATTATAACCTTCATATTATAATCATTATTTTCTATTTTGATTCATTTTTGCCTTCGAACAATTATCATAATAGGTTACGTTCATTTTTAATTGTCAATTATTTAACCCGATTTCTTACTTCTTTTCTTTACATAACATCTTTTAATTATGTTTCCCTTATTCTTTCCGTCACTATAAATTCATTCCTTATAAAGTTAGGCATGTTCCTATTTGATTGGTTATTGAAATTGCACAATAGTCTATTTTAATAGTTTAAGGTAGTTGCAGCAATAGAAACCCATAATTGCAAAATATTCATTTCAATTATTATTTTTGGCTATTGGAAAGTGCGCAATATGGCTAAATGCCTATTTCACACTAATCCACGCATTTATTTCTTCTTATACTTACAATTATGTTCCATTTTTTGTACAACCCAAACTATGGAAATATATTTTCTTTTCCTAACCAATTAATCTAGGCTATTCTAACATTCTATTTTAATAAATATACAGTAATTCTTATCCTTTATTTATCTTCCATAGTTTAGCATAACTACAACAAATTTGGGTGCACTTGGGCTTATACCCCTTTTTCGTTCAACCCAACAATTTCTATATCCATTACATTCTAAATTTGAAAGGTAATTTTAACAAAAAAATGTGGAAGTATTTAGATTCACCATTCAACTACAAATTTATTGTATATTATGTCATGTCAACCTGTGTCACAATTATTTAGCAAGTTTTGTCAAGTTTGCCTATTTTTCAGCCCAAATTGCCTTTTATTACAATTTTGAAATTACGTGTTTATTTAGCCCCAAATTATCACAAAAAAAATCATAATTCTAATTGAATTTTTTTTTCCAATGAGCAAATAAGTCGTATACATATACCAATATTAAGGATCTAGGCATATTTTGCGCATAACCAAAATTTAATATAAAACTTTAAAATCCGACGAAGAAAGGGAAAAGGAGGACTGAGAGAATATCTTATTAATTCAACAGGAATTAAACGATGATATATGCTATTGAAAAGCATAATTTAAGTTCACTCACCTGGGATCTGCACTCCAAGTTCTGGATCTTATTTGATTTAGATTAATTACCCAGGTTCTTTCCTATTTGAATCTACAAAGTACATTTTTTATGGATTTACAAATCTGAATCCAAGAGGAATAAAAGAAAATTATTAAATTCAAATCTGAAGAACTTACCTCGTGTGGACAGAGAATTTGGGCATCTAAACCATAAATATATAACATTTGCCTTAAAATCTTCAATTAGACATCCTAAATCTAATAGTTTCTGTTTCTGAAGAATTAGTTGAGAAAGAAGATATATATTTGGCCTTAAGAAATGGATATTCAGCCTTGTATACTAGGTGGGAAGTATTCCTAATAAAAGCGGAGCACCATCATCGCTACTCATTCAAAGCCTGAGATATTGGGCCTCATTACTGAACAGAAAGAGCTCAACATCTTTCAAGGAAAATCTCTCCTCTGTGATTCTCTTTCACTCAGGCTCACTCCACCTAAATACCAGTTCTGGGCTTTCGCGCCACTCGGATATATGAGTTTGAGGCTAGCCATGTAGATTTATTTAAGATGCCCAAATAAACCATGTTCGTCAGATTTAAATTAAAGTAAATTTTAGCAACAAAACGAGCCTAAGCCCGTTTAAAATAATGCAAATACCAATAGAAAAAAGCCATTAAAAAACATAGGACGACCCAAGCCATGCTTGGTTAGACACATGGGTCGACCCAAGATCGACCCATGCCCAGTATGGGTTGACATAAATGATTTTTAAATCATTATGTCCTTTGTTTTATGTGCGTGATTAAATTATTTTGAATGTTGGTTTCAAACATTATTCTTCTTTGTGGTTTTATTTGGTTTTCTTCCACTTTTGACACACGCCAAATGTCAAATTCAAACACATACTATTTTTTAAATTAATACGTGAATATATTGTCAAAATAAATATATTTATGCACATTTACACATATAATATTTTTTTGAGATGAGACTTCGAACATTAATAACTTTTTTGTTCGAACTCCGTTCAGAGCATATTATATATGTAAATTGATCAGAAAATCATCACGAAATAAATGGTATACATTTCGAGGACAAATTCTGATAATTCCAAAATTGTTCATTTTTCACAATTAATAATTTTGTAATTATTTTGATTACTTCTACTATTAAAAATGTAGGGGGTTACATTCTCTCACCCTTTAGGAAATTTCTTCCTTAATATTTGGTAAGGGTAAAATTATGTAATCCCTCGCATAGTTTACAACCATCATGTACATCCAATTTTACAACCATACGTGTACTTGTACACAGTGCAATAGAATATAAAAATTTATGACGAATGCATAAACGGTACTCCCTATATGAATGCACTTTCCTTCCAAAAATCTTTTGGAAACATGATGTATGTAATCTAAAGATACTTGCAAATTCTACATGAATGCAATAATTTTAAAAATAAAAATACCTTTTCATCCAATTTTCCTACACTTTTAGTAAGGGCATAAGTCATCTAATTTTTGCATCCAAACCCTACTAACCAACTTTGAATTTGCGAATTTCAGATAAATCTAATTTTTTGGATTCGATTTCTCATGTTAGAAAAGGGTAGGAAGTGGGACATTCTTTATTTTCCACTTCACTCTTACGCACCTTTCCCTATACTTGGAAAAAAATTGTTTTCAATTTCAAGCAAAGTTTACATAGGAAGAATTCCTTTTCCAACTTTCCCAAACTTATTTTAAAAGAATTTATTTTCTCTTCTAGTTCTAATTTATTGCAATTATCGTCTTTAATGCTTTCTTTAAATTTTGTATGCGCTTCTTTTAGTTATTCATCTTTTACTTTCATTGTTATTTTATATACAATATCCTATGTTTTTAATCTTCTCAAGTAATCATCACTAACACCTAAAAAGATAATATCACACTAAACTATTCTATTTTTCAATAATAAAACATAATACTACATAGGAGTGTAAATCTGTACTAAAAAAACATGCGCTACTGACTCCGCAAGGAATAAAAGGCCTGTGACTATGTCCCTCTAATACAAAAGGTCCTCATCACTGAATTTAGACAATCATAACGCTCCTTCTTTCCATCTGTCACTCTCTACAAACTCATGTCGCGTGCCCCTAGTTCTCAATTTACCATAAAGTGGGACAACATGTTGAACATTCTTCTCCATACGAAATGTTACAAAGGTATTTCCCTTAATTACAAACCATGTCATAATTTTACTTAGAAACATCCCAAATTTTGCTTTTTCCAATCCATTTCCTCTTTATCCTTTTCACATAAACCATGCAAGTTTAAAATCACCTTAAACTTCTCCCTATTAAACAATAACCACCTGAGAGATGACTTCAAATTTTCCTTTTTCTCGATTCTCTTACATTTTTTATAACTTTTACTAAACCATTCAAGTTTTAAGGTATCCTACACACCAAAATAATTTCCCAAGTCACTGCTAATTAATCGAGTATCCTAGAGGAATCATTCTACTAAACCATCTTTAATTTTATAAAATTTTATCTTCTCAAAACCTTTTTCAAAAGCTAAAAACTAGAAAAGATAGGGTTGATTACTTCTATTCATTCACTATGGTTTGCTTCTTTTTAAAAGGATTATGTACTTTAACTCAGTTAGAGATCTCATTTATTTTAATACACATTTCTTTTTCAAGAGGAATTAAAAAAAAATAAGTTTCTGTGAATCTTTTCTAAAGAGGACTTTTGTGTTCTATATAAAGTAACGAGGAAACTTCATTATTTTAATATTTTAATTTCCTTGTTGAAATAAGTAGCACAAAGATGGTATTTCACCTATATCTTTCTTTGGCTGCACATTTCCTTGTCACCTTAACAAAACACGTTTACTTACAAACTTACTGATTTATATAACTTATCATATAATTTTTCTTGTTCCGATAAGTTGAAATATGTCACCATCCGTTCTTTATGAAAAATCATACACTTTCTTTCCAAAACAAATTTGCTATTTTATATTTCCTTAAGTTCATCAATGCACCACACATGTCTAATTCATTTATATTCACACTTTCACTTAACCACTATATTGCTTAACCCCACAATTTCCTTATGCACTTCATTTTTCTGAAAACAAATTTGTATAATTTTATCAAAAATTATTTTAATGCAACTCTCAATACTACAAACCGATAAATTTCTAGAAACTGTAAACTCTTAAACTTCAAACTCTTCTAGAAATCATTTTCTATATCTATATTTTTAAGTTCTTTGAAAATTTTTAGATGTGGTGCTAAGTACAAAGTGGTTTCTTGACTGTTGTTCCCATATCTTTTGCGCAGAATTATATTTCTTCGTCATATTCTTTTCAACGTTATTTTGTCCAAGGTTGTCAGAACTGAAATATGAGTTAGTGCCACTTTTGCCCCAAAATGTATAAATATATGAATTCCTAATCCAATTTTTTTCCAACACTTTCTCAATTTACAAGGCCCTGCTACCCAACCCACTAATCCGAAATACCAAAATTTCGGATATTAACACAAGGAATTCTCCTTTCTATATTGTACACTTTATATCTTATCTAATCATAGGCTTACTATCCTCAAATTTCCATAACCATTATCTTGGTGTACAAAACTAATATTCCAACTTTTTTTTCCATATTTCGCTCCTCTTATTTAGTGAGTTCCTTTATGGATCTAGGTATATATATAATATATATTAAATTTATATTTTGAAAAAGCTAAATACGTTCACTCGCTGTCTTTATAGAGATCCTGAACCTAAGCTATAATACCAGATGTTGTTAATTTCAATGGGCCTCCTTTTTTTGCAAAATGGTAAAGTCCAAGTCCATTGAAACTTGAGTTGGTTTGTCCAGTATCCTATAGAAAGACAAAGATAAATTTTATCAGAACTCACAATAAAATATCTCACAACGGAGCGAAAAAAATATAACACTAAGTAAATACTCACCATAATAATGACAATGAGTAGCAGGTGTCTCTAAGTTGTATAATCTCTGTCACATATCTAACCTACGAGTTTGTTATGAGGAGGGGGTCAAAATAAAAGTTTTGGTGAATAGACAAATTATACTTTTTAAGCAGAACACTACACATACCATTCAACCATTGATTTACTTTTACTAGGTCGTTAGATTTTATAACACTCTCGCATCTACGTGTACATCGTACCCATCTACTCCCCAGTAGATCAAACCAAATAATCCACATATACGTAGCTATATACCTAATATATCTAGGTACTACCCACAATACCCTCCTCGATAGGTCTCCCTCGTTATGATACGAAAGCGTACTAGATCTCCATTGCCACGTTACGAAAATGTACTATCCACTATTTGATTCCCGTTATCAAGCTAAATCCTTGCACAAAGGGAAAAATCGGGCATCCACAATGCACCATCCAGTGTGTACACCGAGGATCTACTTGCGATTGTACTGTCTACTTTTTGAATTCCGTTATCAGGCTAAACCATTGCATGGAACTCAGTTTTGGGATTTCGACATTTGCCCACGATACAGATATCCATAGACTAGTCTGTCCCTTTTTCTCGGTAGCTACGGCGCTACTCTCCCCCCCTCAACTAATGGAAGACCATTTCAAGAGCTGATCTACCGTGACCCTAACAAACAATCTAAACATCCAAATGGCATTGTCCCTTATCCAATGTCTCAATAGTGAAAGACCATTAGCATGTTGGTTTAGCTCTAGTCTTTCTCGTACATGCTCTGACTGACGATGACAGGTATTGTGTAGTTAAAGCGCTTAGCGGTTCTATAGTGGTAGAGGTGTAAAAGTTGTAGCGGGGATAAAGCGGGGAAATAGCGGGGATATAACAGAGGTGTAAAAATGTTAATTAGATGTGAAACTATATAATTAAAATTAATTAATTATCATTCTCGCATCATTTGTGTAGAAGAAACGAATATTAATTAATATTATATAACAAAATCAAAGAATATCATGGTTATGCATACTAGACTCGAGGATTACTGTAGATTTCTATCTTATATAAACTACTTATGACTTTAAATTAGCTCTTTACATTAACTTTTTTGATTTATTTTTAAAGATAATTGGTCAAATCATCATTTGTATATTAATATTGCTAAAATGGGTGCTAAAAACGTTAATTTTCCATATGAAGCGGAAAATATTGGGGCTTTAAGCGGAGCTACTGTTCATCAGCGCTAAAGTGAAATAGCCTAGCGGCCAGAGAGCGCTACATGCTATAGCGAGGATTTTGCGGAGCTTTAGTGGGGCTTTAACTGCATAGACAGGAAAATGAGCATCTACTATCCTTATTGGGTCCTGACTCGAAGTCTGTTCTCGGAGCCTAGACAAACGTCGAGTCCTAAAAATCATCCGATCTGTCTTCTGGCTGTCTCAACACAAATATAGCTAAGGCATACTCTTTGGATAAAACCATGCAGACTTGCCTCTGAGGTAGCTGAACATAGGCATCCCCCTAAGGGTCATCTCAAAGTATCCTCATGTCTCATAGAAGTCTCAAACTTCCTATCTCTAGGGCTTAGCTAGCCACGAGCTTCCGCTAGAGGTCTTTCTCCAGTCCTGTTGAATATTAAGTAGGATGTGCTTCCACTATGTCCCTAGACACCTACTATGATCAGCCCCGTCGGACACTTCATTAAGAATTCCTTTGGACTGGTCCAAATGCACCTCGCTATTTTATTAAACCCTGTGTCTAATCTTTCGTTATACATTACCTCACTTTTATTTTTCTAATTGTCATTATTGTTGTGATGGCCCGCCCCGCACCAACCAACATTTACTCCAAAGGTGCGCTGTACACATGTTCTATTAGCACGGGACGGCCGTCAGAAGAAAAGAAAGAATACGAAGAATCAGCAAAGAACATGTAGAATGTCTCATGGCGCATAGAACAAAATATAATAACAACATACTTGACATAAAACAGGTGAGACAGTGCATAGCTGAAAACTAGTAGTAAGTATCATAGCAGCGGAAATCCAAAATACAGCTTATTACAACTTCAAAATATTGTCTCAAAAAGCAAAAGCAAGATAAGGAAGGTACACTACTAATGCCCAAGTAGTGACCACCAACGACACAGGGAGAATATATGTAGATATCATATGTAGGAGCCTCCTGCTCGTCTCCAAATCAGCTACTCGTGCATCACCAGCTAACCTGTCTCTAGTCTGCTCATGTGAGCACCCAGAGTAATAAGAAGAGACATAAAACTCTGGGTCAGACAAAAGTCTGGTATGAGCGATAAGCAGCTAAATAGAACAATAACATGTATACTAAACCATACCTGAACCTGGACCTGCAACCAAAGAGTTAGCACTGGATACTATACAACACTCTAAGGTGCCACTAACATATGGTGTAAAGATACGGGGGTGGGGGTGTGCATGTCATAGTGATGGCAAACAATCAAGCATAGCAACCATCCTCACATCTCTCACTCAGTGCGTAAAGCATACGATATTCACCACTTGGATCACCTCAATACTTTGCTATGATCACCTTGCACCATAAAGTCATAAATGGCTTCACTGCACTGATACATAGCCACTAATCCTTTGCTATGTCCACTTGCCCCATGGAGTTATTCACCCCATCTGTGCTGGCTCATAGCCTTACCAGTCCTTTACTATTTCAACTTGCCCCATGGAGTTATTCACCCCATCTGCGCTGGCTCATAGTCTTACTACGATCACTCTGCCCCTCGAGTCATAATGACTCAACTGCACTAATAACATAGTCTTGCTACCATCACCTTGCCCCTCGAGTCATAGTGACTCTACTGCACTGATAAGTAGCTCATCATTCATTTTCAGTGGTGAATCGAAGTTATGAATGTCGACAACTCCTTAGCACACGTCCCGCAGCAAAGCTCAACCATGAAGTGAACTCATTGGTTCCCAACTGGATCCTGAGCTCTAACTTCCATTTGGACTACCTTTGCATCTCGGGTTATTGGTCATCACCGGATCGGTTCGGAACTCCCCCTAACCATCGGATCGGTTCGGGTCTCCAGCACAAGCCTTACCCTCTGCTCTGGATCAGATTGGGTTCTCCAGCACACCACGGTTCGGATCGTCGTCACCATCATCGGGTCGGGTTAGGTCTCCAAGCTCCATCGCCACAGATCGGTTCGGAGGTGGCTAAACAGATCGGATCGGGTTCCTTCTGGCGATTCGGGTCGGGGTACTCTCCTCCAGGCCAAGTACAACGGTTCGTGCTCACCATCTTTGAACGGATCGGGTCGGAGCTGCTGAACTCGCTTGGGAGGTGGTTCGGATCGGGTCCTTTCCTCTGTTCCGATCCGGATCAGCCAATTTTCTGCACTTTCTCCAGCAAGCAGTTTACGCCACTCAACGGAATTTTTGACCATTCCAACTATTCTAATCAATCACAAAGCATACCATACAGTCATAGCAACATGTATAATCAACCACAAACACCAAAACAACAATATGATAGGTTAAAATGGATCAAACATAGCCAAAACCCAAATTTTCCCTTAAGCATGTTTAGATGAAACTAATGATAGGATTAGCAAAACTTAACCAAATTAACCCAAATTCATATCAGCGGTCTAAGACATCATTTCGAATTTTAAAAATATTTTCCCAGAATTTTATCATGTTTATATTCGCTAATTAACACTAATTACCCTTAATTAACCATAATTAGTGAGGAACTATGCAAATCACTCACCTTAGCCACAAATAAGACTTAGATCTGAAATAAATCTCTGATTTGGTGCGAATACCAATGCTAAACAGTAGCTCTAATGTTGATTTGGTGTTGATCTCTCTTGATTTGATGTTGCTAAGCCCAATCTTCAAGTAGAAAGTGATTTGGAGGTGATTTAGAGGTTGGAGGCCATTTTTAGGGTTTCTAAGGGGAAAGTGGAGGCTAGAAAACTGAAATGGAATGACACTCTAACTCTTTTCAGCCTCCCCATAACCCTAATCCCGAAATGGGTTATGGGCTCATTCACTAATCACCCTATTTGGCCCGGTTAAGCAGTTTTTCACCTTCCAAACCTTATTTCAGCCATATCTACCAAACGGCAAGTCCGTTTCTCACATGTGACCACTCTACGAAAAGGTAAACCATCAAACGAATCTAATGGAAGTTGTCTCAGGTCAAAATTACTTTTCAATCAAAAGTTATGGCCAAAACAAGATCTGCTAGGGGCAAAACAGTTATTTAAAAATCGGCCAAAATCATGAACATGGGAAATGACTCTAATGGTTGTTTTCCCAAAGTTACATGATCATACGACTTCATATGGGAAAGAAATAAATATTCTACGATCCTCCGATGCGTAGAATGCGGGTTGTTCCACTCTCCCCCCCCCCCCCCCTTAAGAAATTTCGCCCCCGAAATTTCCTAATCAAAACACACACAAGGGTCCCGCATGCCTATCAACCATAAAACAACAAGCAAACATGCAAAACAAGTCTATCCTAGCATGCGGAATAACTAAATCGCAAAGAAAAGCTTACCAGGCAAAGAGTTCTGGATACATCTTCCTAATGCTCTCCTCTGTCTCCCATGTACAGTCATTCTCTTTCTCGCCCCACTGAACCTTGACTAGCTTCACCGCCTTCCTTCGAAGTTGCTTCGTATCGTGCTCGACAATACGAATCGGCTTGCGGTTCCCAACTGCCTCGGGTTCCACTTCGAAGTCCTCTAACTGATCAGGTGAAATAGTCATATCTGGGTCATGCACGAACTTCCTTAGTTGGGAAACATGAAATACGTTGTGAACTCCCACCATCTTTTCTGGTAAGTCAACTCTATACGCCAAATTCCCAACTTGTTCGAGAACTGGGAATGGGCCAACAAATCTTGGTGCCAACTTGCCTCTCCTACCAAATCGTATCAGGCTCTTCAACGGAGAAATCTTGACAAACACCAGGCCACCAACGGAGAATTTTAAGTCTCTCCTCCTCTTGTCAGCATAACTCTTGTGCCTATCTTGGGCAACCTTCATTCTTTGTTGAATGATCTTAATCTTGTCCGAGGTTTCTCTTACCACATCTGGTCCAAGCATAAACTTCTCACCAGTCTCTATCCAACATGATGGTGAGTTGCATAGTCTTCCGTACAAAGCTTCATATGGAGCCATACCGATACTGGATTGGTAGCTATTATTATATGCAAACTCTACTAGATGCAAATGGTTATCCCATGATCCACCAAAATCCAATATACAAGCTCTCAAGAGATCTTCTAATATACGATTCACCCTCTCCGTCTGACCGTCGGTCTGAGGATGATATGCGGTACTGAGATGTAATTCTGACCCTAGAGCCTCTTGTAAGCTCTTCCAAAACCCACTAGTAAACAACGGGTCTCGGTCACTCACAATGCTTTTAGGTACTCCATGAAATCTCACTACCCACTTCATATACAATTCTGCTAACTTAGCTGCCGTTCTGGTCGATTTGACTGGTATGAATCTTGCACTCTTGGTCAATCGATCCACAATTACCCAAATGTTATCATATCCCGATCTATTCCTCGGTAAACCATCGATGAAATCCATCGAGACTTGCTCCCATTTCCATTCGGGAATTTCTAATGGTTGCAACAAACCACTAGGCTTCTTTTGCTCGGCTTTAACTAGATGGCAATTCATGCATTTGGATATAAACTCCCCAACGTCTCTTTTCATCCCTTCCCAGTAGTAAGTCTATCTCATGTCTCAATACGTCTTATCACCACCGGGGTGTATAGTCAGTTTTGAGTGATGACATTCTCTAAGCACTTCATCTCTCAAACTATTCACGTTGTGTACAACTAGTCTTCCATTCTTTCGAAACCATCCTTCTCGATCAAGCCCATACAAATTCATCTCCACACCGTCAATATTCATTTCTAACTTGGAGATGATTTCCAATAGATTAGGATCGTCCCTCTGACTGGAACCAATCCGCTCAATCAAAGTGGGTCTGATCGTCAAACTAGCTAACATTTCTGGATCCAATTCACAATTTGGCCTGAAATCAAACCCTGCAATATACTCCAGCTGCTTCCATTCAAGAAACATAGCACCCAAACTGGCATGTCTCCTACTCAAGGCATCGGCTACCGCATTACCTTTCCCAGGTGTGTATGCGATATCAAAATCATACGAAGCCAAGAACTCTAACCATCTCTGCTGACGGAGATTCAGAACTTTCTGAGAGAAGAGATACTTTAACGATTTATGATCGGTAAACAAGTCAAATTTCTCTCCCAAGAGATAATGTCTCCACATCTTCAGCGCAAACACGATCGCTGCTAGTTCCAAATCATGGGTAGGGTACCTTTTCTCATGTGGCTTTAGTTGCCGACTAGCATAAGCTACAACCCTACCTCCTTGCATCAATACAGCACCTAGTCCGGTACCACAAGCATCCGTGTATACCGTCATCTCTTTATTCCCTTTAGGAATAACTAACACTGGTGCACGCGTCAACTTTTCTTTTAGACTCTTGAATGCATTCTCACACACTCCGTCCCAGACGAAGGTCTGATTCTTCTTAGTCAACTGAGTCAACGGTGTTGCTATCTTGGAGAAGCCCTGGATAAACTTATGATAATATCCAACTAACCCCAAAAAAATTTTTACATCTGTTGCATTCTTTGCGTAGGCCAATCCTGTATCGTAGCCACCTTCGCAGGGTCCACGGCAATACCATTCTCTGAAACAACATGACCCAAGAATCTCACTTCCGTTCTCCAGAAGTGACACTTAGGAAACTTTTCCTTCAGTTGGTATTTTCTCAACACCTCCATCACTATCCTCAAATGTCCCTTGTGTTCTTCCTCTGTCCTCGAGTAAACAAGGATATCGTTTACGAAAACAAGAATAAACTTATTCAACTGATCTCTGAATACCTGATTCATAAGATCCACAAAGTATGCTGGTGCATTGGTCAACCGAAATGGCATGACCAACCACTCATAGAATGCAGACAGCGTCCTAAATGTCGTTTTCGGAACACTCTCATCTGTTACTCGGAGCTGATGAAATCCTGTCGCGAGGTCCAACTGGGAGAACACTCTTGATCCTTCCAGTTGATCAAACAAATCATCTATCCGCGGTAGAGGATACTTATTCTTCCTCGTCACCTTATTCAACTCGCGATAGTCCACACACAAGCGAAGGGAACCATCTGCCTTAGTGGCAAACACAACTGGTGCTCCCCACTCGGAGACACTTCTTCTAATAAATCCCCTCTTCAAAAGATCGCTGACTTGCACCCCGAGCTCTCGCTGCTCCCTTGGTGCCATACGACGAAGTGGCATCACTATAGGCCTGGTATCTTTCACTAAATCAATACGGAACTCAATCTCTCGGTGTGGTGGAAGCCCGGTCACCTCCTCGAAGACGTCCGGATACTAGCCAACCACGGGCACATCTGATAACTCATCATGCGGGATGTCGAGGGAATTTATAAAACTAGCCATTACCCCATCACTAGGTAGACTACCAAACACTACCCTCCGCCCATCATCCGCCCTAACTGTCACCAAAAAGCCCTCACAGTCTACCACCACCCCGTATCTTTGGAGCCAATCGACCCCCAATATGACGCCATACCCAATAAAGCCCAAAACAAAGCAATCGCAAACAAACATACATCCATGACTTGATAAGACCAAATTTCGGCAAATCATACTAAGGTTAGTCAAACCACCAATCAGGTTCGTCACAACCAACGGTCTATCGACTATCTCGGGTTCCAGTCCCAACCTATCCACCAGGTCACTAGATATGAAGGAACGGGAAGCCCCAGTATCAAACAAAACTCGAATTGGTACATTATAAATAGAAAGCATACCTTGAATGACGAGATTCTTTCCTTTCTCCGCCGCAGTTGGGGCATTCGACGAAGAAGGAACAACATCGATAGCATATGCTTTCACAATCTGCTTCTCCTTAAGAGGTTGTGGACACTTATCCTTATGATGTCCCACTAGGCCACAGTTGTAGCACTTCCTATCCGCTGGCTTGGCCCGACATTCTTTAGCATAATGGCCCTTCTTACCACAGCTGAAGCACTCAAAATCTTTCTTGCTCTTTTTCTATCCATCCTTAGATTGGTTCTGTTTCCTCTTATTTATAGAGTTATTCTTGCCTCCACCGCCCGCTTGCGGTTTCAGCCCTTCTGCAGATGCAACCTCAGTCTTTGGCTTAGGGTAAAGACTCTCTGATCTCAAAGCTTTTCCAACAATCGATTCAAAAGTCTCATCGATGTGGTTGATAAGCCTTTCCCCCAAGTATCCATCCAAACCAGTAATGATCTTCTCATTCTTCTTCTCAGGAGTATCGATAAGGGATAATCCATACTTCGACAAAGTGTCGAATTCAGCAATATAGTCCGAGACTGCCCTACCATTCTGCTTGAGTTCCAAGAATCTCTTAAACAACACTGACTTCTGGGCAGTTGGAATGAACTTCTCGCTAAAGCGAGCCTTGAACTGATCCCAAGTAACCTGATCTTCTAGAGTAGCTGTTCTAATGGCATTCCACCAATTCATCGCTCACCCTTGCAGCTGATGAGATGCTAGCCTTCTCTTTATCGCATCCTCGATACCCAAGTCGTCGAAGATACGATCACAGCTATCCAACCAATCCTGAACATATGTGGCCGACTCCGTTCCGTGGAACGGCTTCCCACCAAGGTTAGTGTAATCCTTGCACAACTTGGCGAAATCGACCCTAGGCGCCTGCACTACTGGATCACCACCATTTTCGGGATTGGGAACTGCTCCCTGAACATCCCTAAGCATTTCCCTCATGAAGTTAGTGAAAATTGTCCTCATGTCAGGAGCATTCCCATGATTGGTCCCTCTACCAGCACCCCTGGTGTCTCGACTCATCGTTCAATCTGTAAAGAGAAAACGATTAACGACCCCATAGTGGTGCTAGTGCAGTACGACTTCATTCTTATACTACTAATAGTATATATATATATAGTTTTTGAAAACCAAAGTAATCACAAATACGCGCTCTCATATACGTACTATCTCTCCCTAGTGTCTTTCCCTAAGTTAACTACGCAACCTAGAGCTCTGATACCAAATGTGACGGCCCGCCCCGCACCAACCCACATTTACTCCAAAGGTGCGCTGTACACATGTCCAGTTAGCACGGGACAATCGTCAGAAGAAAAGAAAGAAGACAAAGAATCAGCAAAGAACCTATAGAATGTCTCAAAGCGCATAGAAAAAATATAATAACAACATACTTGACATAAAACAGGCGAGACAGTGCATAGCTGAAAACTAGTACTAAGTATCATAGCAGCGGAAATCCAAAATACAGCTTATTACAACTTCAAAATACTGTCTCAAAAAGCAAAAGCAAGATAAGGAAGGTACACTACTAATGCCCAAGTAGTGATCACCAACGACACAGGGAGAATATATGTAGATATCATACGTAGGAGCCTCTTGCTCGTCTCTGAATCAGCTACTCGTGCATCACCAGCTAACCTGTCTCTAGTATGCTCGTGTGAGCACCCAGAGTAATAAGTAGAGACATAAAACTCTGGGCCAGACAAAAGTCTGGTATGAGCAATAAGCAGCTAAATAGAACAATAACAGGTATACTAAACCATACCTGAACCTGGACCTGCAACCACAGAGTTAGCACTGCATACTGTACAACACTCTAAGGTGCCACTAACATATGGTGTAAAGGTACGGGGGTGGGGGTGTGCATGTCATAGTGATGGCAAACAATCAAGCATAGCAATCATCCTCACATCTCTCACTCAGTGCGTAAAGCATACGATATTCACCACTTGGATCACCTCAATACTTTGCTATGATCACCTTGCCCCATGAAGTCATAAATGGCTTCACTGCACTGATACATAGCCACTAATCCTTTGCTATGTCCACTTGCCCCATGGAGTTATTCACCCCATCTGCGCTGGCTCATAGCCTTACCAATCCTTTACTATGTCCACTTGCCCCATGGAGTTATTCACCCCATCTGCGCTGGCTCATAGTCTTACTACGATCACTCTGCCCCTCGAGTCATAATGACTCTACTGCACTGATAACGTAGTCTTGCTACCATCACCTTGCCCCTCGAGTCATAGTGACTCTACTGCACTGATAAATAGCCCATCATTCATTTTCAGTGGTGAATCGAAGTTATGAATGTCGACAACTCCTTAGCACACGTCCAACAGCAAAGTCCAACCATGAAGTGAACTCATTGGTTCCCAACTGGATCCTGAGCTCTAATTTCCATTTGGACTACATTTGCATCTCGGGTTATTGGTCATCACCGGATCGGTTCGGATCTCGCCCTAACCATCGGATCGGTTCGGGTCTCCAGCACAAGCCTTCCCCTCTGCTCTGGATCGAATCGGGTTCTCCAGCACGCCACGGTTCGGATCGTCGTCACCATCATCGGGTCGGGTCTCCAAGCTCCATCGCCATAGATCGGTTCGAAGGTGGCTAAACATATCGGATCGGGGTCCTTCAGGCGATTCGGGTCGGGGTACTCTCCTCCAGGCCAAGTACAATGGTTCGTGCTCACCATCTTTGAACGGATCGGGTCGGAGCTGCTGAACTCACATGGGAGGTGGTTCGGATCGGGTCCTTTCCTCCGTTCCGATCCGGATCGGCCAATTTTATGCACTTTCTCCAGCAAGCAGTTTACGCCACTCGATGGCGTTTTCGACCATTCCAACTATGTTAATCAATCACAAAGCATACCATACAGTCATTGCAACATGTATAATCAACCACAAACACCAAAACAACAATATGATAGGTTAAAATGGATCAAACATAGCCAAAACCCCATATTTTCCCTTAAGCATGTTTAGGTGGAACTAATGATAGGATTAGCAAAACTTAACCAAATTAACCCAAATTCATATCAGCGGTCTAAGACATCATTTCGAATTTTATAAATATTTTTCCAGAATTTTATCATGTTTAAATTCGCTAATTAACACTAATTACCCTTAATTAACCATAATTAGTGAGGAACTATGCAAATCACTCACCTTAGCCACAAATAAGACTTAGATCTGAAATAAATCTCTGATTTGGTGCGAATCCCAATGCTAAACAACATCTCTAATGTTGATTTGGTGTTGATCTCTCTTGATTTGATGGTTCTAAGCCCAATCTTCAAGTAGAAAGTGATTTGGAGGTGATTTAGAGGTTGGAGGCCATTTTTGGGGTTTCTAAGGGGTAAGTGGACTAGAAAACTGAAATGGAATGAAACTCTTACTCTTTTCAGCCTCCCCATAACCCTAATCCCGAAATATGTTATGGGCACATTCACTAATCACCCTATTTGGCCCGGTTAAGCAGTTTTTCACCTTCCAAACCTTATTTCAGCTATATCTCCCAAACGGTAAGTCCGTTTCTCACATGTGACCACTCTACGGAAAGGTAAACCATCAAACGAATCTAATGGAAGTGGTTTCAAGTCAAAATTCCTTTCCAATCAAAAGTTATGGCCAAAACAAGATCAGATAGGGGCAAAACGGTCATTTAAAAATCGGCAAAAATCATGAACATGGGAAATGACTCTAATGGTTGTTTTCCCAAAGTTACATGATCATACGACTTCATATGGGAAAGAAATAAATATTCTACGATCCTCCGATGCGTAGAATGCGGGTTGTTACAATTGTTCAATTCATTAAGTTTGAACTTTAATTACTTGTTTATCAACTTTATTAACAACCACAGAACTATCAATTAACCATAGAGTGCCTAATTACAAGGCCACTGTAGAATAGAATGCCTAATCGCAAGGCCACCATAGAATAGAATGCCTGATCATAAGGTCACCATAGATTTTTGCTTATCAAGCTTAATTCATACTTTTAAGTTTTTTCATAATGAGCTTTTCTTATTTCATTTTTAATTTCAACTTTCAGATTATTGTCTTACTTCCACCATAGAACCATAACCACAGAATTGTGCTTATTAAACTTAATTTACACTTTTATATTTATTCATAATAAACTTTTATTTCACTTCTAATAATAACCTTCATATTGTAATAAAAACTGCCTATTATAATTCATTTTTGTCTTCGTGCAATTATCATAATATATTATACTCATTTCTAATTGTCAAGTATTTAACGCGATTTCTTACTTGTTTTCTTTACATAACATCTTTTAGTTATGTTCCCTTATTCTTTCTGTCCTTGTAAATTTATTCTTTAGAAAGTTATGCATGTTCCTATTTGATTAGACTGAAATTGCGCAATAATCTATTTTCATAGCTTAAGGTAATTACAGCAATAAAAACCCATATTATTCTTTTTAGTTATAATTTTTGACTATTGGAAATTGCGCAATATAGCCAAATTCATATTTCGCACTAAGCCATGCCTTATATTTATTTTTATACTTGCACTTATATTTTTCATTTTTCTTACAAACCAAGCTATGGAAATATATTCCTTTTTCCAAACCAATCAATCTAGGCTATTCTAACTTACTATTTTAATTGGTATACATTAATTCTTGTTCTTTATTTATTTTCCCAGATTAGCATAAGTACAGTAAATTTGGGCATAATTGGGCTTATACTCCTTTTTCTTACAATCCTAACAATTTCTATATACATTACATTCTAAATCTGAAAGATAATTTTAACAAGTAAATATGGAAATTCTCAAATTTACCATTCATTTACAAATTTACTATACATTATATTCCGTCTATTTGAGTCACAATTATTTGGCAATTTTTATTTAGTTCGCCTATTTTTCAGCCTAAATTCCCTTTTATTACAATCTTGGTATTACATGTTATTTAGCCCAAATTATCCATCCTCTTTTTTTAATTCCAAATGAATCATTTTTTCCAACGCACGGAAAATAAAAAGGACTATAATCAGTCATATAAAATTAGAAGTCCAAATCAGTCATATACATATGCCAATATTGCAGATCTAGGCATATTTTATGCATAACCAAAATTTAACATAAAACTATAAAATTCGGCGTAGAAAAGGGAAAAGAGGACTGAGAAAATATCTTATTAATTATAGGAATCAAACGATGATATATACCGTTATTAAAATGAATAATTTAATTCCACTAACCCGGGATTTGCGCTCTAAGTTCTGGATCTGATTTGACTTAGATTTATTATCCATCGTCTTACCTATTTGAATCTATAAACTATATTATTTATAGATTTACTAATCTGAATCCAAGAGAAATTAATTAAATTCAGATCCAAAGAATTTACCTCGAATGGACGAAGAATCTAGGCAACCTTAAATCTATAACATCTGCCTCCAAATCTTAAATCAAATAGCCTAAATCTATTATTTTCTGTTTCTGAAGAATTAGAGAAGAAAGGGAATGAAAGAGCTTCTGCGCCCACTCTGGAAAAATATGAGTTTGACGTCTAGCCTTATAGGTTTATTAAAGATATCCAAATAAACCACATCCTTCATATTTAAACTAAAGTAAATCTTACCATCAAAACAAGCTCGAGCCCATTTAAAGCAACGCAATTACCAACAGAAAAAACACCATTAAACATTATGGGTCTACCCAAACCATGCTTACCTTATATGGGTCGATTATACCCTATATAGGTCGACGCAAGCCCAGTATGCGTCAACCCAAATGATTTTTAAATCATTTGGTCTTCGTTTTTTCAATACGTGATTAAATTATTTTGAACATTGTTTTATAATGTTATTCTTCTTTCCAGTTATTTGGTTTTCTCCGTTTTTCACACACGCCTAATTTCAATTTCAAACGCATAATGTTTCAAAAATTAATACGTGAATATATTTCTAAAATAAATATATTTACGCATATAAATATTTTTCTAACATGAAACATTGAAATTAATAACGTTTTCGTACGTACTCCATTCAGAGCATATTATACATGTACATTGATCAAACAATTGCCACAAAGTAATGGTATACATTTCGGGGACAAATTATTACAATTCCAAAAATGTTCGTTTTTCAATATTAATAATTTGTGTACTTATTTTTATTACTTTCTTTATTAAAAATGTAGGGTGTTACAGTGGTGTGCAAAGCCTTTAGTCCTTAAAAGTTTTACTTTATTTTTTGAATACAACAACAAAGATATTTATACTTCTTGGATATAACTAATGTATAGAAGAAAAGTGCAGTGAAGAACCATCAAAATTTGGCAAAAGTGTGATGTATGAAGCCTTTAGTCCCAAAAGGCTTCACTAACATATATGCGTGTTATCGAAATCACTAACATATATTTTTAAATCAGGAATGTTCAATTATTACGTCGACCATAGTTGATGTATGAAGTTGAAACTTGAATTAAAGGTTCGGTGAAAGCACATTCCTACAATGATGTAAACTAATTTATTAGATTTGTAGTATCAAATGATCAAAATTATGAGTAACTTCATTATCCGTGTAGTAAGTGCAAACTGATGAGGTTTTGAAAATTAGACATAGTTAAAGTACATTTGTACAAATCTGGTTTTATGCCAAATTATTATTTATGGCATTATTATGGTGAACTTGTTGCATCAACAGTAAATCCTGTAGTATCAAAGATCGATTTAGTTACGATGAATCCAATGAAAGGTATGATAGAAGACGCAGCACTTCCCTACTATCCAAGTTGACGATGATGGCATCAATATCGAAGAAGAACCGAATGCGAAAGTGAAAAAATATATGATTTGTTGGCTTCAGCTAAGAGGCCATTATGGATGGTCGTAGCAGTGAAACTGAATTACTAATAACCACTGAATACATCACTATGAATTCAAAATTCTACCTTAAAGAAGATGGATTTATGGTGGTTGTCCAAGCTGCAAAATGACACATGCCACCCAATAATCTGATGTGTGATAATCATTATAAAGTGAAAATACTAGTGTCGGCTTTTGGTCTATCATACCAGAAGATAGATACTTGTATAAAAGGTTGCATGTTATATTGCAAAGATGATATTAATCTTAGGAAGTGCAAAATATGTGGTGAGGAAAGATATAAACCTAAAAAAGAAAGGAAATGAAGTTTCACATAAGAGAATGCATCATTTACCCATCACCTATAAACTACGAAGGTTATATGCATCCTCACTCACTGCATGTCATATGCGATGGCATAGTGTGAGAACACCAAAAGATGGAACTTTAACACATCCACTGAATGGTGAAGCATGGAAACATTTTGATATGATGTATCCTACATTTTATACAAAGAGTTGTAACGTCAGACTTGGTTTGCGTACGGATGAGTTTTTACCATTCTCTCAGTTTGATGGTAAATATTCATCTTGGCCTATTATCGTTACTCCTTATATTTTAAGTCCGTGGATGTGTATGAGCACTACATATATGTTTCTCACTATTGTCCTTTCTATCTCTGATGATACAACACAAGGCATTGATGTCTATCAACAACCAGTAATAACAGAATTGAAAACACTATGGGTCGAAGGAGTTGAAACATATGAAATTTCGAAAAAAATATTTTCGTACATTCGCTTCTTTTTTATGGACTAGTAGTGATTTTTATACATATGGGATGCTTTCAGGTTGGAGTACGGTCGTTCATCTAGTTTGTCCTCATTACATAGAAGAAACGTGAGCATTTTCCTTATGGTATGAAAGGAAAATTTCTTAGTTTGATTGTCATCGTTATTTTCTACATCTTAATCATACTTTTAGAAGAGATAAGAAAATTTCAAAGCTAACACAGAAAAGAATATGAGAGCACCAAATATTTGATCAAGTGAAGAAATACATGAAATTGTAAAAGAGTTCCCAAGATACATCAAGTGGAGTACATAAATCTGACATTCATAATTGGTGCAAACAAAGTATATTTTGGGAGTTTCCTTGTTAGAAATATGCCATACTTTGACATGATATTGACGTGATGCATAATGAAACAACATGTTTGATAACGTGTTTAATAAAATTTTGAATGCTAATGGAACAACAAAGGGTGATCTGAATTCAAGACATGACATAAAACAGTTCTATGAATGTCCTGAACTTCATATGAAGCTCAATGACAACAAGAAATCCAAAGCATGTGATAAACTAGACAACAAGCAAATAAAACTCATAATAAAATGGTTGAGGGTCTAAAATGTCTTAATGGGATTTCTTCTAATCACTTGTGTTGATTTTAAAAATAATGTATTGAGTTGGATGAAAAGTCATGATTATCATATCACGACGGAATGGTGTTCAAAGAATTGTTGCTTACAAAAGTGTAGAGTGTTATAACAGAGTTAAGTCTATTTTATAAATAGCTTTGTCCGACAACATTAAAAATCATCCGCTTATGTAAATTTGAAGTGGAAATCCCAATATTGCTTTGCAAACTGGAGAAAATATTTCTCTTTGGCTACTTAAATGTAATGGACAATTTAGTTATCCATCTTCCATCCGAGACAATTTTTTGAGATCCGGTGAAATATGGATGGATGTATCCTTTAAACGAAATTAATTTTTTAATAGGTATTTGAATCATCTAACGAAAAAAGTACGACAAAAAGCATGAGTTGATGGTTAAATTTGAAAATCTTATCTTAAAGAAGAAGTTTCATTCTTTTTTCTCATTACTTCAATGACCATAACATCCTGTATTTTTATAGTCAAATATTTAATTTAATTTATTATTTTAAATACTGATTTGGAATTATAAATGGATTTAAAGATAGAATTCATTTATTAAACACAAAGTTTGAATGTTTAATTTATATTTAATTATAAACGAACTCATAACGTAGCGGTAATTCATAATATTTCGTTTTGAACTTCTATTGAATATAAAGAATCCAATATAAGTTGAAATTTTTTGAAATAAGAATCGCTGGAATCTAAATGATTATAATATTCTAATGAAAGAGAAAAATGGAGATTTCATATTATATATTTTGAGTTATGGCAAATCAAATTTTTAGAAAGTCGTTATGAAATCATTTATGAACCATAACGTTTATTTAAAAATTTTAAAAAGGATTTATATATAAATTGAGTATCGTTTAACTCGAAATTTTTCATGTTGAGTTTTAAATCCATATTGATTTATATTTGAAGCTATATATATAATTCCATTTGGATATATATATATATGATAATAATAATTTTTTATCATTTGATTGCGTTATTTGGAATTTATATATTTTATAGAAATTATATAAGACTTAAGAATGGCCATTTTGCAAACGGCCTTAGTTTCCGATGAAACGAAATTCATTGGTATCGTTAAATTGTTGTACGAAACCAAATTTCGTGGTAATCCAATGTCATATGCGACAATGGTAGCCATAAGCACTCAGTCGTTTTGCATAGCGCATAATTAAATATTTTAAATTAATGGATGAGTATTTGTGTATAACTTGAGAAAACGATTGAATTCTGATGCGAAACAAATTCCATTGAATTTGTATTTGTAACACCCCTTAAATTTAAAGAACACTATAATGATAAACTTAATAATATGTAATTAAATATTGTGAATTGAGTAAAATGGACTGCACCAGTGCATTCGTCTCGGAATTCTGCTTAAGATAGACCCCAAGTTTGCGTAAAACGGACATCGTATGAAGAAGATATTAAGGTTTAAAGTTTATATACATATAAGCCATTTATATATAAATAATATCCAGAATTCAAAATCAAATGATGTGGGGAAGGGGGAAATCGGCCCGTTAGGGGTCAACCCCGTTCCCCATGGGTGTCGACCTATGGGTCGACCCCATAATGGGGGTGTCGACCCCGGGGTCGACCCCACCAAGATCTGGGAAGATTCATGCCCTGAACCTGAACATAGTTCTGAGCAAGATTCGTTGAACTTAGGCTACAAATAGGACCTCATTCTCATTGTTTTATTCATCAAAAACAATAGGGACAACAAGGTACTGCCCCAACTAAGTTTGAACTAGCCTATTCTTCTTCAACAACGATTCATACGTATTCAAGAATCTTAGCTACAACATCAACAATCAATTCTCTGTTCTTTAGACCAGTCACAGTGAGTTTATGTTGCTTTTATATATAAACACCTAAATTGTAAGCTTGACATGTTTATAAGTTTGGATCTAAGCCTATGCATGTTAGTAATCTGAATCATAACAGATCTGCCATTACTTGTATGCCTAATTTACAACTTAGATCTCATATGCCTATTTATGATATACCTATTCTAGTAGTTTGCCTAATGATGTCACTATATGCCTATTCTGTTAGTTTGCCTAATCATGTTACTATATGCTTATTCTGTTAGTATGACCAATTCTACCATCATATGCCAGTTTTATTTACTATGCATATTCTTGTTCTCTTCTCTCCCTCTTTCCCTTTTTGTTTTTATAGCCAAGCAACCTTCGAGCCTAAGCCTATCGTTGAAATCATGAGCGCACGAAATTGGGAAATATTGGAGATGATAAATTGGAGAATGATTTACATTGTAAAACATGATTGGGAATTTTGGGCATAATTTGTACCTTGAGCCAAAACATAGGATTTGGGGGCATAATCTATATCTTGATCTAAACCTTAATCTGGGGCATAACTTGTATCATAGATCGAATGGGGATTTGGGGCATAATAAACATGAAAATTGGCTAGTAATGAAAGTGCCTAGATTTACAGTAATTAGAAACTATAACTGCGCTTAGACACGAGGTTAGATTACACTTGTGGTAGAAGCCTACCTGAAACCGCCCGACATATCTAGCAACCACTAGTGGTGAATCTAATGTGAGGGGTCTAAGTGCATAAACGTACACATAATGGTGCAAGGACACAAGGTTGAGTCCGACTTGTGGTAGAAGTCTGCCCGGACCCAACCGGCATATCCATCATCCACAAGTGGTAGACCTAATGTGGGAGGTCTAGCGCATTAATAACCATAAATGAATAAATGGTAATAAACTTGTAATACTTAGCTTGTTTGAATTTGTGAGGGTTACATGAACCTGTCAACTTAAGTAGGGGTTAAGTCAACTTGCTTGAATCAGTGGGAGGGTTGAGTTAATCTTATTAAATATGTGGGGATGGGTTATGCATATAAACCCGACAAACTTAACCTGTTGGGGTTTGCAATCTTGTTAAACCGTTAGGCATAACCTGTTGAAATCCTAGTAGTTGGGATGCAAGCCTAGGGGGAAGCTTATATCATCTGGTGTGAGGGACCCGTATCAGTTAGTAACCTATATTGGTATCAAACAGAGAACCCCGAACTAGGTCGGGGTCAGGGCACGCTTACTGAGTTGATTGTAAGAGGTCCATCTAAGGGAACGGTGTGGGTGGCGCATTACGACGGGGTCATGTGCGTGCATGGGTCCGGTTCCAAGGAGGATTAAGACGCCGTGACACCTGTAGATATGGTTTGTGCACATCTTGTATACAACGGGTTGCCACTATATGAAGTGATACATCCTACTATGGGGACAGCGCAGGGTATCTACGAGTTAGGGAACCGATCGATTGGGGGTAGTAATTAGGGTACATCTAGTCTTGCTTGTTTAGGAGCCCGTTATTATCGTTTGGGGTAACACCTATTGGTTCTGTTGGGATACCTATTATCGTATGGGGTAAAACCTCTCACTAGAAGTACACCTAAGTCTACCATCTTGTTCTTGTTATACTAGTATTGGTGCAGATAAAAGTATTAGAGAAGCGCAATATATTATGTTCTATTTATCCTGTTTACCTTGTTATACCTTCCCTATAACACTGTTATCTCTCTCTCCCTAGTTTATATGCCTATTTTGATGCTTTTACTTATTTATATGCTAAAAGCAACTGGACTCGCCAGACTCTATGTCTGACCAAATATGTTTCCTCTTCTCTCTCTTCCATTTCCACCACCCAGGTTCTTAGGGTTGGAATACTCCAGCTTGATCAGGATTCTTCTTCCATTCATCGTGGAGCTGCTTAGATGTACCGCTTAATTTCGTATCTTCTCTGCTATTGCTATATTTTAGGGATTATGCTTGTTAACGATATTTTTTGTCAATACCGGAGATAGGTCGATGGAGGTGAATCTAATGGAAAGACTTAGATTGTTTAACCTTTGCAAGATTGGGTTTGTTCTCCGTCCCTAGGCATTAGGTCTTTGGAAAGAACGGTCGCTTGCCTACTACTTTTGACAAAGGGATCAATGAGGGAAAACAAGGGACTCTATGCCAAGCTCGTTGGGAGATCTAAGCTCATAAAGAGGGTAGGAACTCACTAGAGGGGTCAAACTTACAAGAAAAAAGGGTGTTTCCTTTGATCTATGGGAAAATTCGGATAAGAATCCATGCATTCGTGGAAAATGAACAGTAAACCGTGACAATCAATAATTAAGAAAATAATATAACGAACTCACAGGGAGATGTTTTGAATATAGATTCACACTTTATTAATCTTCGATTTAGATTACATAATCAGAATAGAAGATATCCTTAAATTGATCTCCATTTTTAGGGTTTTTTAAGAGGAAGAGTACAAGAATTCGGGCCCCTCTAATGTGACCCCTGGGGTCTTATTTATAGGTAACTTGGTACCCCTTCTGCAGTTGGGCCTTCAAGAGTCTTTGTCGGCCGCCTTTTTCTTTGGTCTCGAATGTTTTCACTTCCGGTTGTTCTGAAGTGTTAATTATAGCTTCCGTAATAGGGATTTCGGCTAGCCAGGAGCCTCTTTGAGATTGATATGTGCTTATTGTCATTGTAGCTCTTTGTAAGGTATTTTGAGTTCCCGGTCGCATGCTCTCGGTCATAGAGTTTTGGATATAGGTTTCCGATTTTCCCATGAATATTTGGAGGAGCCTGCCCTCCTTATGTATGTGTTTAGCTGCCGGTTTGGAATTACTGTCGGTGTCTGTGCCTAATAGACTAGTGTGGATAGCTTGCATCCTTTCCGGGGTTCCGGTTTGCTATTCGGTGGGATTTCTAGGTATAGCCTGATGCTCCAAAAGGTTGTTCTAGGTGATTTGTCTGTTTTTTATTAGAACATTCTCTCGACATTTATGCAGTGGGTATTTCGGAAATTGGTTCCAGATAATCTTTACGCTTTTCTGGCTTGATGCTCTTGGTGTGTCGACCTCATGTCGTATCGGTATCAGGTGGGTTAGTATTGAAGGTCCATTCGGCCTTCTTGGTTCCCCTAGGCAGAGCTTTTTCCTTCATCTTTCTTGGTTCTAACCTGAATGGCCTCTCTCCACAAGACCACCTACTGGGTTGGCGTTGTGGAAAGGATCCCGCCGGTCTGACCTTGTCGGATAGATACTTCTGGTTGAATCCTTATCGGATGAACTTTGTTGGCATTCTGTAGACCTTGAGTTTCTTCCTTCTGGGAAGGTGTCGGTGTATGTCGCTCCCAGATCATTCTTTCTGGCTTTCGGTTCTTTATATTATTTGGCTTCCTGTTTTCTGAAGGTTCCTCAATACTTGTATTCTTTCAACACCCCTTCACCATCAGCTGGTTTCGGAGTTAATTTTGGTAGTAACATTTGCCCCCCTAGTGAAGGGGTATTTTCGACTTTTCAAGTCAAGCTTTTTGTCTTTTCCGAAGTGTCTTTTCCATATCTTTTGACCTTCCTCACTCGGGTGCGTTGAATGGTCTCCCTTTGGGCGGTTTAGATTGACTGTGGATTTTGAATACAAACTCTTCTTCTTTCCACTTTTTTTACCTCTTGCGAATATTTCTGTTTTTCTCGCATAAATCTTGTTCCTCAATCTGGTCTCAGATATACGGCTGAGAGGCAAGGAGAATCTCTTTTTTCCAAAAAGGAATTTTCTTTTTCTCTCTCCTCCTTTTTCCTGCATAGCATTTTACTAAAGCACTATTACTGTTCATCAAAAATCTATCACACTATCTCCCCAGGATTTCAGATATAACTAGTCGTAAGTTTTCTTGTTCAAACTTCAATCACCGATTTGGGTTATGCTTTGAATTGGGGATTGACATCCCTAGCGTAGATTAAACTCTCACTAATCGTTCGAGATGACGATTAATGGCGGCCCTTAATAAGTTGTACCCATCCCCATTCATTATCGGGGCTTTGAGAAATAAGATTTGTACAAACAAATAATTCATAATAGAAGGTAATTTAACATGCTGACATCGATCTTCTCAGTTAAGATCGTTGTCCAATGGGATAACAAAATTCCATATCGCATGTTTGTCCGTGTGTTGTCGGTGTGTAATCATCAAATAGAAATTAGATTAAAATACATGTTTATGTTGTGGTATCACTTGGCAGGACTATCTCTGAGATCTCACAAATTGGTAACTCCGACCTGAGCAAATCCAGGCTTCATTCAATAGAGGGGAAGCCTGGAGTGAAGGGGCTTCAAGTGGATGGTGCCATAGGTGAGGTCCCAGGTGTCTTGAATCAGCATTCTGCTCTGCTATTCCCAGAATTTCTTTGCGAGCACGCCCCTTTACCTTTGGAACAAAATCTTCTAGAACCGCCTTCTCTCTCTCGTTCCGTGCTTCTTGGGGATGGCTCATACCAACTTTCCATGGTCTCTACCCCTCCTGGGTTTTTGTCTAAAAAGAGGTCTGCTTCGGCCATCAACAACGGTCCTTCTAGGGGCTATAAGAGGGAAAATTTTGTCTCCCGTCCTTCTGGAGATGAAATTGTTGAGTCGCCTTGTCGTTGTCTACTATATAACCCCCTTTCACCTTTTCGTGGAAGTTTTCCTAACTCCTTCCCTCCCTCAGTGGAGACTATAGGAAGCAACTTTGTTGCTAGTTTCCTAAGATCTGATTCTCAGAGAGATTCAGATTTAAGAGAGCGTGAGTTGCTCCTTTCTCCTTATCGGCTGTGTGACCCCATGAGTCCTCCTTACAGGCCTTGGACTTTGATAAGATTATCAGATATGTTTTACACTTCGTTAATGTCTCTAATGTTCCAGAATTTTCCTCCGAAGAATGGCCTGATTTTTGCCTCAATCTTTGTTAAACGACAACTTTTGGTTTGTACTCTTATTTTCCTGAGACTTTTTATCCGCCTTCTTTATGTAAGGACTAACATTATATTGTTCCTCTTTTCTTTCTAGATATCCAGGAATTGGTATGTTGCCAGGGTGACAGCTACCTCCTTATCCCGGGATAAGAAAGAACTCCAAGAAGAGAAAACCATGCTAGAGTCTAAGCTCCACGATTTAACCTTTGCGAAGAGTAGCAATGAAGAGGCTTGTAGCCAACTGAGAGTGTCTTTTGAGAGGGAAAGGGCCGGCAACAGTTTCTTAGCAGTTGAAGCCTCGACTCTCAAGCGTGAGCAGTCGGATATGTTGATGAGGCATGTAGGGAGATTGAAAACATGGGAAGCGATTCTTTTTAATGCTAAGAGGATAATTTACGAGACTCAGGACCGGATCACTCTGTTTTTGAAGGTGCGTCTTACAGGCATGGTGTCTGAATGTTATGAAAAGGCTCTCTTTTTAGTCCACCATGAAAACCGTGGCAAGTTCACAGACATGGACTTTCCTTCCCTTCCCTTACCCTTTCAGGATAGAATCTTGGGGGGTGTTATTACTTTAGATCGGGACAAAGAGGTTTCCAAAGGGAAAAAGGCGAAGGTCAAGGATCTTTTTTTTTGTCGAAAAGTTGTCTGACTACTCAATGTCTGGAGATGATGAAAATTTGATTTTGCATATAGGAGGTGGCAATGTAGGCGACTCGTGTGGAGATGACGGGTTTGCGGAGAGAGTCAATCTTCCGAAACTTGGTGAAAAAGAACAGGCGATGCATACAGTCTCCCCATCCCTCAGGTATAAATCTCAGTTTCTGAATTCCTTCTTTGATTGTAGAAGTTGACCCTTGATGATTCGACCTTACGGTGATGTAAATTATGTTTTCACCAATTACCCTGTTTTTCAAGGATGACCTACATTCTCTCTCTAGGCTGAGGAGGGAATTTCTCACAAAGCATTCTTATAAATCTCGTAAGGAACGCTTCTTGCAAGAGCTCAAACATATTTATATGAAGTACCCCTAGTTATCTTTCAACTTCTTGGGGAATGACAGAGAAATGATATTAAAGAAACTTAGAACTCATCATGCGAAGTTAATATGTAACATAAAGGAAAAGAGTATTGGGGAGAGAAAATAACTTGTATTCTTATTAGTTGACAGTAGCGCATATGTATGCGAATTGCATTCGTTTTGATTATTTTTCTGTTGCATGCATTTCTGGGGCTCAAATAATGATGTGTTTTGATAATTAATTTCGCAAATGGTAGCTTATTTGTTTATATGAACAGGAAAGTTCACCCGAAGACACTTCCTCTTTCTTAGAAGAAGGTGTTTTACTTACTTTGCGCTCAGGAGATTTCCCAGGGAGTTCTCCTACTAGTATTGATGACGGATCAACCTTGTCCGAGGAGCCATTTATGCAACGTTTGAAAGAACAAATAGGTGCATCGGAGGCTCAACTAAAGCAAAAGGATAAAAACATCCTCGAAGCGAAGAGGAACATAAAGACAAATCCTTCTATCGACTTTGATGGAGAAAAGGATGAACTCCAGCGTCAAGCTATTGACTTAGAGGCGATATGTAAACACGTATTGGAAAAATGTAAAGAACAGAGATCTAGCTTTGGATGTGCTCTTGGAATCTCTACTTCTGGTGTCTCGCAGGTTTCGACGAGGTCCGAATCTTCAGAGCTTGAGATAAGGGACTTTCCCTCTGGAATGGATTATTCCCTTACTGTCAGGTGGCCAGACAAGTTAAGAGAAACATGAAAGGTTTTTATGATAAGAAGGGAATTAAGGCAACTCTCATCGTACTGACTTTTATACTTCCAAAATTAAGCAATTACAAAAGGAGAATCAGTTTTTGCGCAAAGATTCCTTTGACTTGAAGAAGGAAAACAAAAACCTTTGTGAAATGGGCAAGGCTTTCAATAGATCTTTAAAGTGGTAGCCTAAACCTTTGGATGACTCATGCGTGGTCATAGAAAAGATGTGAAAAGTCGACGGACTTTTACGTACTGCGATTCATTGTTATGCAACATCTTCCTGGTCCCATAAATAAGATACATTCTACTGAGGGCTAAACTATTGCTTATACGGGAGTTGTAGTGTTGTGACATAGGTGTTTTTTTCCAGGATGTATTCATCTTATGAACTTCCTTGTAAACAATCATGTAATGTACGAAATATACAACATTTTGCTAGTGGAGTATAGTATTCTACAGCGACGGTATTTATGAATAGAGGCAGGACTTACAATGATATTACTTAACACGCGACCACGCATTTCAATATAAACGCCTTTCTTTAGTTATGGTTATATCATGACAAGGTGCACATCTCCAATGCGTTTCGTTGGGAGTTTGTCTTACAGGCTTTTATATAGCGTCCTGTACTCTTGGTAGGACTAACAGTATCGAAGTGTGCTAAACATGAAATGTCTATTATGCTCATTCGTGTTTTGTGCGTTAGTGCAAACATTTGATATATTCGTATAAATCAAAGACACTTTCCTGAGCAAAAAATGAGGGGGTTACCCGTTTCTGCCTAATAATGGTGGAAATGCGCTTCCAAGCCAGATCTGAGTTGGGACGAGGGTTAACTAACTCTTTCTTGTTCAGCTCTGAGAATTCGAATTGACCCAAATCCAGGCGCCTTGTGTTGAGACCAAAACCCTACATCCGGTTGCGATTTGCGCCTGGGCTCGGTGTCGAGACAAGGTTGGGTTGCTTATTCCAACGCTTATGAAGAACTGAATTGACCCCGATTCGGGTATTAAAGACTATAAGCCAGAGATTCCCTTTTGGCTTTAGTGGAAGTCCCAAAATAACCCTTATCCAAATAATTAAATATTGGAAACCATGAAGCCCCCTTCTGGTGTTTACAAAGCATTGAATTGACCCAGACTCGACATTAATATGAATAGAAGACCGGGACTCCTTCCGGCATTTGTGAAGAGCCAAATAACCCCGGACTCGGGCATTAAAATGGATAGAAGACCGGGAACCCCTTCGGTATTTTTGATTGTATACCGTAAATCCCTTCCAGTATTATGGAGAACCGAACTAACCCGGACGGGTATTAGTATATAGAAAACCGGAACCCCTTCGGTATTTCTGATTAAAGACCGGAAATCCCTTCTAGTATTATGGAAAATCGAACTAACCCAATTTGGATATTATATATAGATAGAAGGCTGGAAACCTCTTCCTGCATCTGATTTGTGAAGCAGAGGTTGTACGTGCTTCTTGAGCCACTCCCTGGGATTTTGATGCCGAAGCAGAGGATGTACATGCCTTGTTGGCCACTCTCTAGGATTTTGATGTCAAAGCAGAGGATGTACGTGCTTTGTTGGCTGCTCTCTGGGCCTGTGCGTCCGGTGCGCTTGGCTAGCTTATCCACAAGCAGGGCCCAAGAACTTACCCGACCTCCCTCCAGGAGGCGCCTTATCCTGACCATTGTAGGCGATGATAAGGTCTTAGAAACTTAGATGGGGCCATCGTAGGCACAAAACTAAGGTTTACTCTTTTAATGCTCTATACTGATCATTGTAGGTTCTGATAGAGGCTTATACGCCACCCCCCTACGAGGGGTGCCTTATAAGATGCACCACCACAACCATTTCTAGTGTGAAACGGAGGCTTATGCTTTTGATGCTCTAACCCTGCCACCTCTTATTTGGGCATGGAGAAAGAATAACACACCATCCTCCTCCGGGGGATGCCTCGTCCTGACCAATTTGGTGATGACAAAGGATTTAATCCGTTTATGGTTTGACCCTTTTTGGGCTTCCTTTTAAATTCCGAAAGGAGGGTTCTCCGTACCTTCGGAAGCGTTTAGTAATCCTTTTCCTAAATATTTTTACCGAACTCACTTTGATTTTTCATAAATTCTCGTTATTGTCTTTGGATGATGAATCTAATGATGGTTTCCCCGAGGAATCTGCAGTGATTAGTCTCATGTCCATTCATCATGTGTTAATGGCAATTGGTCCCTCCTGTTTTCCTTTCGTACTTGGGCTTTTTCCTCGTGAGTGGCCAATAATTGAGCTCGAGTTTGGTTAGGAAATAAATATTCTCCATCGAGGTAGTAAAATAATATTCCCCGAGTAGTCTTGTTGTGAACTTCTTCTCTTGTTGTTGAGACCTAACCCCCTTATGGTCCAACCCCGCTATTTTTCCAACATCTCTGTTCCTGCTTTCCAGAGCACGCTGAGATTGAGATGCTATCTCTTCAGACCTTTTGTGGGTGAAGTGGCCAAAATCATGCATTGTTTCTTGCTCAAATGTCGTTCTTCTAATCTTCTTGTAGAGAGCTTTCCTTAGGTGAGAGAAAAAGCTAGTGTTCTCTGATGTAGAACAACTTGGATGGGGTTTCAAGGTTTGTCCTATGTGGTAAAGGCTATTATCCCAAGTGCCGTTAGCGTGTGGTTCCATTTTTCTCTTCCACTTTATTACCCGTAGGGCTTTTGCTCTCAGTCTTTTCTCTTCTATTACTCCAGGATCGGCGATTTTCAACTCATCCATTTGAGATCCTGAAGGCTTTTGTTGGGGCCTCTTACCCATAACTTGATTCTTCAAAGCTTCGGTCCAATCCGAGACGGAACAACGCAGGTAGATATGTGGCTGTTAACCACAAGGTCGGAGGTTCAAGCCCTCCTTCTAGCGCCAAAATGTTAACAATATTTTTTGTCAACATCAGAGATAGGTCGATGGGGGTGAATCTAAGGGAAAGACGTCGATTGTATAACCTTTGCAATCCTGGGTTGGTTCTCCATCTCTAGGCTTCAGGGCTTTGGAAACAAGGGTCGCTAGCCTACTACTCTTGACAAAGGGTTCATTGAGGGACAGCAAGGGACTCTATGCCAAGATCGCTGGGAGATCTAAGCTCATAGAGTGGGTAGGAACTCACTAGAGAGGTTAAACTTATAGGAAAAAAGGTTGTTTCCTCCGATCTACGGGAAAATTTGGACAAGAATCCATGCATTCATGGAAAATGAACAGTAAACTGTGACAATCAATAATTAAGAAAATAATATAACGACTCACAGGGAGATGCTTTGAATATAGATGCACGCTTTATTAATCTTATTTAGAATACATAATCGAAATAGAAGAGATCATTAAATTGATCCCATTTTTGGGTTTTTTTAAGATGAAGAGTACAAGAATTTGGGCCCCTCTAATGTGACCCATGGGGTCTTATTTAAAGGGAACTTGGGACCCCTTTCGTTGTTGGGCCATTGGGCCTTCAGGAGTCTTTGTTGGCCGCCTATTTTTTTGGTCTCAAATGTTTTCGCTTCCGACCGTTCTGAAGTATTAATTATAACTTCCGTAATGGGGGTTTCGGCTAGCCAAGAGCCTCTTTGTGATTGATATGTTCTTGTTGTCACCATAGCTCTTCGGAAGGTATTTTGAGTTCTCAGTCGCATGCTCTCGGTCATAGAGTTTTGGATATTGGCTTCCGGTTTTCCCGTGAATACTTGGAGGAGCCTGCCCTCCTTATGTATGTGGACAACTGCCGGTTCGGAATTATTGTCAGTGTCTGTGCTGAATAGACTAGTGTACATAGCTTGTATCCCTTCCGGGGTTCCGGTTTTCTTTTCGGTAGGATTTCCAAGTATTGCTTGATGCTCCAAAAGGTTGTTCTGGGTGATTTGCATGTTGTTTATCAGAACGTTCTCTGGGCATTTATGTAGTGGGTGTTTCGGAAATTGATTCCAGATAATCTTTGCACTTTTTTGGCTTGATGCTTTTGGTATGTCGACCTCTTGTCTTATCGGTATCAGGCGGGTTAGTATTAAAGGCCCTTTCGGCCTTCCAGGATCCCCTAGGCAGAGCTTTTTCGTTCATCTTTCTTGGTTTCTTACCTAGATGGCCTCTCTCCAGAAGACCACCTGCCGGGTTGACGCTGTGGGAAGGATCCCGCCTGTAACGACTCGTATTTATACAGATAATAATAAATTTATTTAATTATTTTAATAGTGGAAAATGGTTGTTTAATTAAATTATATTGAATATTTAATTAATATAAATAATAGAATAATATATTTAATTTCTGAAATAATCAGAAATAGTGAATTGACAATATAATGTGAACTGGACAATTCAAAGTATTTAATTCAGCTTAGAATTGAATTAGAATGACGAATGTATTATTTGAATGACAGTTTGAACGTATAATTATATTATAATTAAAATCGAGCTCAAAATGGCACGGTAGTTCGCTATTTGGCGATTTGAACTTCAACTGAATATACAAGGTCCGTTTCAAATCGGATTTCTGTGAAATAAGAAACGTTCGGAACTGGTGAAGAATATTTTTTTAGTAGAAGAGAAGAATTGGGATTTCATTGTGTAGATTTTGATTTATGTCCAAATCAAATTTTAGAAAAGCTACTATGGAATTCCTTTGAAATTTATAAATATAAATTTATATTATATAAGGATTTTATATATAAATCAAATATCGATATAACTGGGAATTTTGAAATATCGAGTTATAATGGAGCTGTATGATATTCTATTGTGAATATATACGATAATATTTATTTATCAATATTTAATTTATTTATTTTTAAATATATTTATATATTTAAAAAGGGTTATTTAGAGCTTTAAAAATAGCCAGTTATGCAAATGACCTCTGTTTTCGACGAAACTAATTTTGTTGGATCCGCAATATTAAATTATTGTTAGATTTCGATTTCCGTGATTTTTTAAAGTCAGTATGTGGCCGTGGGCGATTTTAATGTGAAAAACAGTCGATAATTCGACCTTTAAAAATACGTTGTGTGAGCAAACGGAGTCGGAATTCGACGAAACCAGTTTCATTGGGTCTGTAATGTCGAACTGAAGGTGCATGTCCAGTTTCATGGTTTTTGAATACTGTGTGTGATCACACGGATTTTTAGAAGGGGAAAAACGGATATAATAAACAAAATAAAAATATCCTAACAAATATCTAGATATTTTGTCCATCCTATAAATACCCTAACTCATCTTCTAAACCTAATTCCACTTTTTATTCTGGTCAAAGTAAATTTGCATCGCAACTTTTTATTTTCTAGAAAACAAAATCAAAAGTTGTAGATTCAAAATCAAATTGAATAAAATCCCAGAAATCATGAAACAAGTTTTTATAGTTTGTGAAGCTGTCCTCTCCATTCTGGTGCGCTCAGTTCAGGGTTCGATGCCCATTCACGATCACCTTTTTTCACCAGAGTGAAGCTAGGGTTGGGTTTTGGTACGAATTTGGTGCATCGATAATTGTTTGAGGGTTGTATTTGAGGTTGTGGTTGTGTTTAGTTTGGGTTTTTAGTTTTTTGAGGAGATTTCGGCGACAAAGATGTCGCTAGAAGCATGGGAGTTCGACAGAACTGCTATCGACGTGATTTACCATGACTGTTCGAGTGGAGCAAGAGGTAAACGGTGCTGACGAGAAGTTGAAGTAGGTCGAAATGGTGTTGGTAGTTTGGGATTTCATGAAGCATGGGTGGAGAGGTCGAGAGGTAAACAAGGGGAAATGGTGCTGGAGCTCACGGTTTCTATTGGGGAAGAAGGGTGAGCGGGCCATGGGTTTAAAATGAGGTGGCGGGCCAGTTTGGAAATGGGCCGGAGTTATTATATGGGTGAGGCCCGATTGTTTTAGTTATTGATCTAAAATAGCGTATAAACTTAGGAATGCAATAACTTCCTCATATATTATCGAAATTCAACGAAACAGGATCCATCAGGATCGTATGGACGGACACTACACAATGGAACTGACTGGAAGTGAATTGGGGATCGTTACAATTTATAGCGAAATAAATTGTCCGTCTGAATCAACAGACGCAAATCTTTATTTAAAGGTTAATGCGAAATGTGAGTAAAACTCACTATCTCTGATCAGTTTATATTTTTATAAACTGTACTTTATTTTTGATAAATAAATGATTGATTGTTGTGTATTGATTGTTTGGACTGTTAAATAGATTTGATTGAAAACGTAGATATAGTTATATATATATAAATCGACAATCAAATATTGATCATGTTTAACAGTTTATTTCATGATGAAGTGAAATTGATGAGAATTATATTGTGCAACATCTGTGGATGTTGGGAAACAGGTTAGAGGGATCTAACTGGATTCCTCAACATTTATTTTACTGTTATTTATATATTGTGATATATCATGTGATATATAATCTGTTGTAGATTATGTGTGTTTGAATAATATTTATCATTGTTATATGGTATGTTAAGTACCATAAGAAATACCAGAATGTTAAAAAGGGAATTTTCAAAAACGTATATTGAAAATGAAATGTTTATAAAATCAAAGGATTTTGTAAAGAGAACATTTATAACATCAAAGGATATTATAAAAGGATGTATTTAGAAATAAATAGAATCGAAAAAGAAATATTTGTAAAACAAATAGAAAAAGAAATAGTTGGAAAATAAAAAGGGGTTTCTTATGAAATCAATGGATTTTATATATAAAAGGAAAAGGATTTTTTAAAAGAAAATAAATATAAAATCGAAGGATAAGTTATATAAGTAAAATATTTGTGAAACAAATATAAAAGGAAAATATTGTGAAACAAATAGGAAAAGAAATATTTATTTAGAAAACAAATATATGGAATTGAAAAGGGAGTATTTGTAAACAATTTACAAATAGATTTAAAAAGGAGATATTTGTAAAACATTTACAAATAGAATTAAAAAATAAATATTTATTTAGAAAAATAAACAGAGTTATAAAAGGGAAATATTTATTTAGAAAAATAAATAGAGTTATAAAAAGGAAATATTTATTTAGGAAATAAATAGAGTTATAAAAGGGATTTATTGGGAAATGGAAAGAATGTCATATAAGGAAATATTTGGCAAATGAATAGAATTTTACATTAGGAAAGTTTAGACCCGTGCTTCGCATACGGGTATAACATGATATGGATTTAAAGCAAAGATTTTAAATAGAATCTGTTGTAACCAATAGATTGAGAAGATTAATTTATAAATGATATTTTATAAATTAAATAAAATATTTATCATTGGATAAATATAATATATAAGTCAGGGCTTATATAGAGAAGTAAGAATCGATTTCAACATCGATATTTGAAACTGAATATGGACGGAGAGTTAATCAAAGGAGTTAATCAAAATGAGTTAGAGGAGTTAATCGATTAGAGTTAAAGTTAATCGATTAGACTTAGAGTTAACCAGTTAGAGTTAATCAGTTAAAGTTAATCGATTAGAGTTAAATCGAACTAGAGTTATTCGAATAGAGTTAATCTAACAAGAGTTAGTCGAATATTTGTTATTCGAATAGAGTTAATTGAATTAGAGTTAATCGGATTAGAGTTATTCGAATATAGTTTATTCGAAGAAAGAGTTATCGAATAAGGTTATTCGAATAAGAGAATTAATCGAATATAGTTTATTCGAATAGAGAAAGAAATTATCGAATATTAGTTATTCGAAAGAAGTTATCAAATATTAGTTATTCGAAAGGAGTTATCGAATATTAGTTATTCGAAAGGAGTTATGGAATATTAGTTATTCGAAAGGAATTATCAAATATTAGTTATTCGAAAGGAGTTATCGAATATTAGTTATTCAACAGGAGTTATCAAATATTAGTTATTCGAAAGTACTTATCGAATATTAGTTATTCGACAGGAGTTAATTGAATATTAGTTATTCAAAAGGAGTTAATTAATAAGAGTAAATTAGTTAGAGTTAATTAAATAGAGTTAATCTAATAGGGTAAATCAAATAGAGTTAATCCAATAGAGTTAATCAAATAGAGTTAATAGAATTGAGTTAATCAAATAGAGCTAATTGATAAGAGTAAATCGATTAGAGTTAATCGAATAGTGTTAATTGAATAGAGTTATTCGAATATAGGTTATTCGAAGAAGAGAGATTATCGAATATAGTTTATTCGAAGGAAAGAGTTATCGAATAGAGATTTATTCGAAAGAGAGTTACGTAAGGAAGTTTGTTAAAGATTTAAAAGATAAACTTTGACTATTTCGAAGTTAAAACGTTGTTCAGTTAAGGTCTGAGAGGTAATTATACCCCAACTTGATTGACTTCCTTCTTAACTAAGGAATGGTAAGGTTTGATAGTGAATGATGGTTAAGTGAATTTAGTTAATGAGCGAAATGGTTTGAGTTGGCATGGCGATGTTTGATTTAAACATCAGTTTAAATCCAGTGAAGGAGTTTTGGAAATGTTTTCTAAATCAGAATCAGAATGTTTTCTGACAATAGAAAATAATAATTAAGAATATATGGAAAAAGGAGATAAGTAAATTAATGAACTAAAGAGATAAATGTTAAATAATGATTGATCGATATAATTTCCATCTGGAAATAATATCGTTGTTTGCACATGTGTTTTTCTTTGATAGTTAAATCACAAACTATCAAAGTTTTGACCATTTTTCCGTCGTCAATATGGAGAGACTGGTTGGATTGTTATCCGAGAACCACTCCGTATGGACGTTAGCATTTCGAATCAAATAGATCGAAGACAAATTGAAGAAAGAGTAAAGTGCAAGGGCTGTTGTATAAGTCCTAGGTAGAGACTGCCTAGGATGGGTGTACGGAATAGTGCCTTCGGTTTGTCGAGTCCCAGGATAACTTGAATGGACGAATGTTTGTCGGAGTATATCTGGTAGATCACGTAAGTTGATCGTTTCAAACATATTTACGTTGGTGGCGAAGGAATTCGTTTCTCTTAGCTTATACCCGTGGTACTTTTGGGGAAATCGATTTGTGTTTTGGTGGGTATGACGATGTGGCATTCGAAGTAAATGGAGGAGTGATCTGTTAAAAGATACGTTTTGACCTCGAGCCTCATCAACTGGGAAATGACATAAATTGGGCAGGCAGCATGGCTAAGTGGTTCGCAACCAAGTAGGGTATATTGTCACCATCTAGAGAATATTCATATTTGTTACTTCTTTCAATTCTGTATCTTCCGGGAACGGTTATGCTAGTTTACTAACTGTAAGGTGACAATATATTCAATACACTCAAGCGAAATGAGTGGTCGGTCATGTGTGGCCGAGTTGCAAGTGTTCCTGTTGAACTCCAGTGTATCGCTTCTAGAGTACACTGAGCGGAAGGTGGATCCATACCTTGTCATAGTTGGAATCCATTCCCCAAATAAGAGCCTGTGGTTTTGATTGTATATTATATATGTAGAACGTTAGATGCTAGCGTTTCTACCAGATTGATATTACTTGTGTTAGACATTATTATAATATCAGAATAATATTGTTTTACTAATTATTTGGGTTATCATAAGGTAAAAACCATCTGTGTTTATGTGTGGATCAGTCTTATGATTATCCTTTGTTTCAAAAGGATTTTGAGTTAAATCAAATAATTTGAGTTTACTCACACCAGTCAAATGACTAACCCGGAGTTTATTTTGTTTTGTTTTCCCTAAACTCTTGGGTGCCCAATTTTGTACGGACAGTCAAGTAGTTGGGATTTACAGATACTTAAAGTGTTGGAGCAAGAGGCTTCAGAATTATATAGCTATGGTTTTTCCATTGTGTTGTAAGTGTTGTACTTTGGAAATGATATGTATATTCAAGTACAGATTTATATTTCAAAATTATGTTATGAAATATATTTATGCTGTGAGATTCGTGTTTACTCTGATGTTGTATGTTCTTCTTCTTCTATTATAAGTTTCTATCTTATCCATCCTCACCCTGTAATTTCTTTTATGGACTATCCGGTGTTTTCGATGCTTGAATAGTCGACATAGTGTTGTATGCCGATATCCAGGATCGCAAAAACCCCGGGTCATTACAGTGGTATCAGAGCTTAAAATTAAGTAATTACCTTGGCTCTGTGGCGTGACTCAGTAGAGATGGGGTTAGTAATATCCTAGATTGAGTTGAGTGTATACATACGAGTGAACATATTTGTTATTTAATATAAAATTGTTTTATATTATGGAGATTTTTGGTTGAGTTGTTTATGGGATCTGGTCGATCAGTTTGATCCACTGTATCGGTAGGAGTTTCTAAACACTCGAATACGATGGGTCGACACGATATCTTTTGAAAAGAGGGTAAATGAAAATAAGTTTACCCAAAGTATATTTTGATATAAAGAAAATATAGATTGGAGTTATAATATATTGAATATATTGGTTGTTATTATAATCGAGTAAGATTATAAATGAAATGGTTATGTAAATAACCAATCAAAATTCGTATAAGTGTTACGAATGAATTGAATATGAAATTTAAATCAGAATGGAAATTAAAACCCTGGAGATTTGGAAAAGTGTTTGTAAATGGATTTGAAATGAATATATGAGAATTTTAAAATCCTGGGAGATTTTAAATTGTTTTACAAACATTGTGGATGGTATTTTGAAACGTATTTCAAAATGGAAGTATTTAAAAGAAATGATATTAAAGTGATATAGTATTGAACTCACTTCGATCGCTGGAAAATAATTCTGATGATGACTGCGTAGCACCATCAATGTTCATTTTCAAGTTCTAAGTGACGGATTACTGCCAAAGGTTTTGTCTTTGAATTGATTTGAGAAAAGCAAGCTGTTTTGAATCCTGAAAAGGAAAGTTGATTTTCGATATGGTGAACAGTTTAAAATTCCCAGGGAAAGTCTGTTTGAATTAAAACCAAATTGAATTGAAATTTGGGAAAGCAAATTGAAATTGAATTAAAGTTGATTAAGTGGAAATTGAACTGAAATGCGCAAAAGCAAATTGAAGATGAATTGGATTAGAATGTTATCGAAAAATTTGGATTTATGTGATCGGAATTTGAAATGGAACCAGATTAGTGGAGTTAAAAGTTGGCAATCGAAATGAAACTCGATATTGAAATGAAATTCAACTTTGGTATAAGCGAATGATTTGGTTTGAGAATGAACTGATTGGAGTTTAGTTGGGATAACATTGGTATATGCTGAATTAACAGCAGAAGGAAGTGATAAATTTGATATGCCCGACAAAAAGGTACAAGTTTATATTTGGTATAAGCATGAGATTTATGAGCCGAATTGGCAAGCCGCTTGGCTGTTTGATTTTCTTTTGGGATGGAGAAGGCCCAGAGAGGCGAGTTGTAGTTGTACTGATTGACCACTACAAAGGAGGTACTGGCGAAATTTTTCAGAAATTTCGGGTGTTAGAAAATTTTCAAGATTTTTGAAAATATTCGTTAATAGAAATGAATTAATAATTTAATTGAAATTAAATTGGTTCAGTTGAAACTGAAGTTAAAGAAGTAAAAATAATTTTTAACCAGTCAATAGGGTTTGTTTTCTACCTTAGCAATTTCGAGGACGAAATTATTTTAAGGGGGGAAGAATGTAACGACCCGTATTTATACTGATAATAATTAATTTATTTAATTATTTAAATAGTGGAAAATGGTTGTTTAATTAAATTGTATTGAATATTTAATTAATATAAATAATAGAATAATATATTTAATTTTTGAAATAATCCGAAATAGTGAATTGGCAATATAATGTGAACTGGACAATTCAAAGTATTAAATTCAGCTTAGAATTGAATTAGAATGACGAATATATTATTTGAATGACAGTTTGAACGTTTAATTATATTATAATTAAAATCGAGCTCGAAATGGCACGGCAGTTCGCTATTTGGCGATTTGAACTTCAACTGAATATACTAGGTCCGTTTTAAATCGGATTTCTATGAAATAAGAAACGTTTGGAGCTGGTGAAGTGAAATGAGCCGAACTTCCCCACGAAGGAAAGCCCGGATTGCTTCGAGGACAAGACCAATCAGTACACAAACAGAAGAACATTTCATTGCTTATTACAACAATTCCATCAGAATACAAGAATATACAGAGTATGAATAAATATTATACATCACTAAATATCAGAGATTACAATACATTTCATAGCAGCGGAAAAATAATACAATACACAACTGAAAAAGATAAACGGGTACAGAGCTTTCCGGATATCGTTCCAGCAGTAAATCAGGATCCTGTGAATATAAATCTGCAAAACCAAAACTACTAGCTGCCCGTATGGAAAATAACGGCACCCAAAGTTTAGGTTAAAATAATAAACTCCAGGTCAGTCATGTGACTGGTGTGAGAACTAAAACAGTTATTTAAAACTTTACTTTAAATCGAATATATCAAGGGATCACGCCGTATAACACGGAACGGGTTTCCTCCCAAGAATACCAGTGCATATAATAAAATGGCGCAATGCTTTTTGGAAAAATGAAGCTATTATAAGACCCAGGTCCTATCATACAATGCAACGCAAGCCGTAGGATAGGGTTTTCCCTTATAATAGCCAAACATGCTTGGTACGTTTAAAACAAATCATTTGATACTATTATAAGTGCATAGTGTATAAAACAACTTCAAATATAAATGTATCAATCCTAAACGGCATGGGTACCATATATCATGTCGCCAATACTAGGCTGTACAATCAAAACCGCAAATGTCACGTATTGGAAGTTGGATTTCCATCTGTGAACCAAGGCAAGGGATCGTCCTAGCCTGCTTCGAGACTACCTAGCCTGAGCCTCAGGAGCAGCCGCAACTGCACCTTGGATCGTCAGGGCCGGTCCACACGAAGTGGATTAATAATACCGTAAACGATATGCTAGCCTGCCCTATGGGGCATAAATGAGCCAAATGACTCCATCGGTCCCGGATAGACCGATATAACCGAGGCGCCTCGCAATCCATCATCCACATAAGTAAAATGTCCGGGCGTGTAAAACCCAAAACACCACTCCTAACTAGAAACCAGCATATGTCCATTTCCTTGAGGTCCTTCTCCCGTTCTGGTTCACACCGGGGTGTGAGGCTCACGAATTAACGCTACATAAAGCTACGCCACAAAGGCCGTGCTTTGATCATCAACCACAAGACTCTGATTTTCAATAGAAGCCTTGATCATTTGCATCTCAGCATGCCACACGGGCAATTCATGCCATGCGACTGATATCTATCGATATATAACCTCTGAGCTCGTACGACTCAAAGAAGGGCGTTAAGCAAGAGAATAAATTCTCCGCCGCCAAACATATATATATTTAATAGAAATCAATCAACATAGAATAAAATCCAATGTCAAACACACATCCATTTACAAGTCTGTTTTGGGTTTGAACAGAACCGGAGGAACCTTATTCCTTGCATATCCATCGATCTCCAAGTACGTCTGGACGATCACCAACTGATTCCCTCCTCTTGGGTGTACATCCCAATCAAGATCACCCGTAATTATCCAAACGATGTGAAGACCTCCGGTCTTCAACCACCGTCTTCATTGTCGACTTCCCGTCGATTCAGTTATTCAAAATGGTATAAACCCAGTCTTTCCGAATAACTCGCGTATATAATAAACAAGTGTTATAAAAACACAACATACGCCTCATTCCAATCCAGAATATTCCTTCATTCAAATATTCTTATACTTTGGGAAAGGTTCCCATTAATTTTATCAAAGATAAATTCTTTAAATTTATTCTTTAATCTTCCTTTGGATATCAGTGCAAACCAAATTAAGGTTTATCCAAACTAGTCGGGATTAGCGAACCTTATCGAAGTAATCATTTGTTTTAAATTTCCCAATCCCAACCTATTCATTCCATGAAGTAAAACTGGTAATACTTCATATCTAACACCACGGTGTTATCAGTAAATTCAATTACCATTTCACGTTCAAATCTAATTAAAGATTTAACTATCGCCTGGAGCAAAACTGGTGATACTCCATTCTCGATCATTTCAATCTAATTAAAGATTCATTAAAACTCCACTTGGTTTTAATCCTCCCAAAAATCAATATTAATGATTGTTTAACTTGGGAAATCATACCCCGTCTTTAACCGGGTTAAAGAACCAATGTCATTTAAAAACACGGTTCACGATAAACCCAAAATCACATTCTATTCCATCAGCCATTAATCGTAAATTAGCAAGTGAACAATTCCCTAAGTAATAACCCCGAAGGCCGAAACCAACATCAGATCAATAACCAGGAAACCATCCAACTTAACTAATCTCCAGTTAGTTTCTGATTTTCTTAACTCCGTTGGGTCTAAGAACAGTATCAATAAAGATACCATTAACGACAACCCAAAATCACATTCCATTAACCATGGAATCTTCATAGAAAACAAATTGATATATATAATCGATATAAACTTCCATATCCGACTAACAATATAAATGGAATAACGGCAAAGCCTTTTAAATTCCATATATATTAGCAGTCCTCATCCAAAGAAATTCACTTCGATTATTACCAAATTGAATTCCATTCCATTCCAATTTATTTTATTTAAATTGGAAAACTTTACTTTGGAAAATCTCCTTTAAATCTTAACAAAAGATTTATAAATTCCAACTCACATTTCACTGTGAATCGGTTTAAAGAACGAATGTCGTTAAAACAAAGTTCACAACAAACTCAATTCACATTCCATAAATTATCAGGTTAAAGAACAAATGTTATTTAAAACACCGTTCACGATAAACCCACAAATCAATTCCAATTCGATTCCAATTAAATATTATTTAATTGGTATACTTCATTAATTCCAAATAAAAAGATTTAATCTTTTTCTCAATTGGGTTTAAGAACAGTGTTAATGAAGACACCATCATTCACGACAAACCCAAATCCCATTTGATATTAAATACAAGGCTCTGAATAGAAAATATATCGGCTTATATTCAATATCAAATTCTATGACCTACAAATATCGTGTTGGAAATAACGATATAAATATATCTTTCAAATTTCCATAACAATATCTATATAATCACGAAATCCAGCATCGAAATATTCCGAAGATAATTTCGATTCAAATCCAATTCCACATTATATATTGGAAATTCTGGTTATTTTCAAAACCATTTCAAATCCAATTAATTTATTTAAAAATATTGGAATGTAATTCTAGTTCAAAACTAGTTCATTTTGATAAAAATCCATTTTTATCTTTTCAAACTTGGGATTTTTCATCCTAACTCTTTCCAAATCATTTCTTATGATTTTACACTAGTTATTGATATTTTTAATAATTTTATGAAGGCCCGTATAGTTGATTTCCATCAACGTACATCGAATTGCACTTACAGCGACCTTTTCCAAATTTGATTTGGACATAATTCTAAATCCAACCATTAGATTTCTAATTTCTTGTATTCGTTAGAAAGCTCTTTTCGATACGAACCCAACGGTTCCGGTTTTAGGAGAATTTGACGGTCGGATCTCCTGTAATGTCCATTCGAAGTCAATGGTCGAAATTCGCGAACTGCCGCAGCGCGGCGCGTTCTATTCAGGCCATTATATTATATATATAATATATATTTCGTCGATTTCCATTTAAAACGTATTTTATAAATCGTTTTAAATTCATTTTCAAAACGATTTCAACTTCCATCTCAAATTCAAATCAAAATTTAATTTTCCAATATAAATTCGTTTTAAATTCATTTCAAATCGATTTCAATTCTATTTCAATTTATTCCGAATTTCAATTCTATTCGAATTTCAATTCTATTCGAATTTCAATTCGAATTTCAAATTCAACTTCAATTTAATTCGAATTTCAATTCTATTCCAACTTCATATTCAATTTCAAATCAAAATTGAATATTCCATATCATCGATATATAAATGATAATATTTTCAAAACATTATATTTTGAAATCAATTCCTTTTTTATATTCATTATAAAAATAAATAAAATCGATATAGATATCGTTCACATCAAAATGGCGTCAATCTAATCGACATGGCTTTATATATTTAAATATATTCGTGTCCATCCCAAATCGGACATCAAAATCATATTTTGATTCTTTTCTACATATTATTTGAAAATATTCGTTATTTTAAAATAATCATTATTTTAAAATATTCTTTCTTTTGGAACTGGAATCAGACACAATCAATTACCATATAATTTGATTACATGTATTTCACACAAAAAATGTGTATAACAACAATGAAAACAGCAATCCATCTTCCAGATTGCATTCTACACTGTATAAGCATTAAATATAAATATTTAACGCTTATAACAGCCTATCAATCAATCGATCGACATACAACTAATTATTGGGATTAGTTTATGTCCAATTTCATTCCAACACCCGTGCGGGGTTTTCAAACAACGAACACAGATTTATTTGTGCAGTTGGGCGATGTGTAAAATTTATCGTCCCAATCAATATCAGTCAAGTCAGTGTACATAAACAAATCATCTGATTTGTAAATGAATATTTATTTTATTCATACACACGTTAAAAATTATATTTTTTAACGATAAAATATTTATTCGGTTCATTTACACAATAAAAATGATATTTTTATTGTTCTAACATATTTTAGAAAATTTTGGCGGCATAACGGCACGATACTAGCAACGAGATGAGGCCTAGCCTTATCCCCAGTCTAATAATGGCCTGCGCCATACCAATCAAATCAATTTCACATTCACACCACAAACCAATATTCAACCAAACACATCAATCAACACAAACAACCAAACAAGTCGTCCATGGTCTGTGGACGATGGGGGAACAGTTCATATATGCAGTTACATAATAAATAACTGTATAAAGAAAATTAAAGTGAGGAGTTCTCACCTTTGGGATCCACTCCTCCACTCTCTATTTCTGAATGGTTCAAATTTGCCTAAAATTCCAATGCGTTCTTTTCCCGCTGTCATAGTAAAAATCGCATTTTTAATGTGATGTTTATTTTTTTTTTTAAAAATCACATTCTTATAATGGCACTTCATATATAAAAATCGTATATTTCTACAACATTTTTTTATATATAAAAATTATATTTTTATATATCTACTTCTTATATAAGGATCGAATTTTTATTTCACTACATATATGATAAATTCACCTTTTTATATTGTCACTTCATATATAAAAATCGTATTTTTATCCTATCGCTACATATATAAAGATTAAATTTTTACTATCTATATAATATAAAAATCAAATATTTATTATATCCATAATATAAAAATCATATATTTATTATCTCTATAATATAAAAATCATATATTTATTATCTCTATAATATAAAAATCATATATTTATTATCTCTATAATATAAAAATCATATTTTTATTATCTCTATAATATAAAAATCATATTTTTATCTTGACACGATATATATATATATATATAAGTTGAATCCTTATCTTGCTAGATTATATATAAAAATCGCTTCTTTAAAGTTATAAAAATCTAATCTTTAAAGCTATAAAAATCTCGTCTTTAAAGTTATAAAAATCTAGTCTTTTGTTAAATTAAAAATGATAACTTTATAAATAATAAAACTCAGAAAATAAATATATAAAAATCATATTTTTATTCGCTAAAATCTTTTCCTTTTTGGCATGTAAAAATCGAATCTTCCTATAGATAAAAAAAATCGAATATTTAAAACACCAAAAACCGGATCTTCACATATAAAAATTCAGTTTTCTTCTCTCTTTTTTTTAAGCAAGGTATTATATAAATTAAAATTCACAAGGGAAAACTCACCCTTTTTTCCTTGTCAAAATCGAAGCTTTGCTGACACATGAAGGCGGAGGGAGGAGCACTCCAACTCGGCGGCGTTCAGAGGGTGTCGGGATGCTGCGCGGCGCCAGTCTGAGGTGGTGGTGGCTTCTCAGGTGAGGGCACGGCGGATTTTGGGGTGCTCGAGGGTTTAGGTGCGATTTGGGGCTGAGGAGAGAGAAATGAGGGCGGAGAGAGGGCGGAGTGGCCGGAGGAGGGTGCGGCTCTTTTGGCGCGGGCAGTGGAAAGGGAGCGGGGACGGGTATGGGGGAGCGGTGAAGGTTGTTCATCGATTTTTTTTCTTTCTTTTTCGATTTTCTGAACGGGGAGGGAGTGAGGGAGAGAAAGGTGAAGGAGGGGGGTTTTATAATATTTTATATTATTTTAAATTTCTATAAAAAGCATGTTTTTAATCTGAACTCCAAACGAGGCCCAACGATTATCGCCCTTAACTAATTACCCCCATTTCGAACACAATGGGATATGTTTCGTAAGCTGATTAGATCGTTTCTATCAGTTTCCATAAAAATCAAAACATAAATCCATATATTGAATTTGAACGCGCATTTCAATTTACCGGGGCCACATACGGTTTCTAAAAATTCCAGAAAAATTATTTCTAGCTTCGTATTGACGATACAGTCCTAACAAAACTGTTTTCGTCAAATTCTGAGACTGTTTGGAAAATGGCCATTTTCTGGTCGATCGAAATTGATAGAAACTGTCAAAACACGTTTAACTTCGCCATGCTCACATATTGATTCAGAAAATTATGAATTTTGGAATCTAGCAATAATTTGACATTCCGGTTCCAACAAAAGTGGTTTCGTCGAAAACAGAGTTCGTTTGCAAAATTTCCATTTTTAAGGGCCAAAATTCCATAACGACTATTCTGAATTTTCAATTGGACATATCTTTCTATTCCCGCTATGAAATTTCAATTATTCAGATTCATTGGAAAGATATTCTCAAATAGATTCAAATATTTTTGGTTTCGCCAAAATCCGATTTATTTTGAATCCTGTACATTCATTTGAAATTTGAAATCGAATTTTCGAACTACCGCGCCATTTTCAATTCCTTATATAATTAAAATAAATATTTATATCCTAACGACGATTCAAATAAATATAGACGTTTGAATTCTATTCAAAATAAATTTCTCGTCGTCTTTATTTAAAATAAATCATTTTAAATATTCAAAATTCATCAAAATTGCCAAAATAAAATTTTTAAATTGGTTCGGATTTCCACGTTATTGCATGAAGTATATTTTCTAGTTGAAGAGAAAAATCAAGATTTCATTATATAGGTTTTGATTTATGTCCAAATCAAATTTTAGAAAAGTCGCTATGGAATTCCTTTGAAATTTATAAATATATATTTATTATTAAAGGATTTTATATATAAATCGAATATCGATATAACTGGGAATTTTGAAATATCGAGTTATATATCCAATTGGAGCTGTATGATATTGTATTGTGAATATATACGATAATATTTATTTATAAATATTTAATTTAATTATTTTTAAATATATTAATATATTTGAAAAGGGTTATTAAGAGCTTTAAAAATAGCCAGTTTTGCAAACGACCTCTGTTTTCGACGAAACTAATTTTGTTGGATCCACAATATTAAATTATTATTAGATTTCAATTTCCGTGATTTTTTAAAGTCAGTATGTGGCCGTGGGCGATTTTAATGTGAAAAACAGTCGATAATTCGACCTTTAAAAATACGCTGTGTGAGCAAACAGAGTCGGAATTCGATGAGACCAGTTTTGTTTGGGTCCGTAATCTCGAACTGAAGGTGCATGTCCAGTTTCGTGATTTTTGAATACTGTGTGTGATCACACGGATTTTTAGAAGGGCAAAAACGGATATAATAAACAAAATAAAAATATCCTAACAAATATCTAGATATTTTATCCATCCTATAAATACCCTAACTCATCTTCTAAACCTAATTCCACTTTTTATTCTGGTCAAAGTAAATTTGCGCCGCAACTTTTTATTTTCTAGAAAACAAAATCGAAAGTTGTAGATTCAAAATCAAATTGAATAAAATCCCATAAATCATGAAACAAGTTTGTATAGATTTGTGAAGCCGTCCTCTCCATTCTGGTGCGCTCAGTTCAGGGTTCGATGCCCATTCACGATCACCGTTTTTCACCAGCGTGAAGCCAGGGTTGGGTTTTGGTACGAATTTGGTGTATCAATAATTGTTTGAGGGTTGTATTTGAGGTTGTGGTAGTGTTTAGTTTGGGTTTTTATTTTTTAAGGGGAATTCAGCGATAAAGATGTCGTTGGAAGCATGGAAGTTCGATAAAACTGTTGTCGACGTGATTTACCATGACTGTGCGAGTGGAGCAAGAGGTATACGATGTTGAAGAGAAATTGAAGTAGGTCGAAATGGTGTTGGTAGTTTGGGATTTCATGAAGCATGGGAGGAGCGGTCGAGAGGTAAACAAGGGGAAATGGTGCTGGAGCTCACGGTTGGTATTGGGGAAGAAGGGTGAGCGGGCCTTAGGTTTAAAGTGAGGTGGCGGGCCAATTTGGAAATAGGCCGGAGTTATTATATGGGTGAGGCCCGATTGTTTTAGTTATTTATCTAAAATAGCGTATAAACTTCGGAATGCAATAACTTCCTCATATATTATCGAAATTCAATGAAACAGGATCCATCGGGATCGTATGGACGGACATTACACAATGGAAATGACTGGAAGTGAATTGGGGATCGTTATAATTTATAGCAAAATAAATTGTCCGTCTGAATCAACAGTCGCAAATCATTATTTAACGGTTAACGCGAAATGTGAGTAAAACTCGCTATCTCTGATCAGTTTATATTTTTATAAACTGTACTTTATTTTTGATAAATAAATGATTGATTGTTGTGTATTGATTGTTTGGACTGTTAAATAGATTTGATTGAAAACGTAGATATAGTTATATATATATAAATCGACAATCAAATATTGATCATGTTTAATAGTATATTTCATGATGAAATGAAATTGATGTGAATTATATTGTGTAACATCTGTGGATGAAGGGAAACTGGTTGGAGGGATCCAACTGGATTCCTCAACATTTATTTTACTGTCATTCATATATTGTGATACATCATGTGATATATAATCTGTTGTGGGTTATGTGTGTTTGGATAATATTTATTATTGTTATATGGTATGTAAAATACCATAAGAAATACCAGAATGATAAAAAGGGAATTTTCAAAAATGTATATTGAAAATGAATGTTTATATAATCAAACGATTTTGTAAAGAGAATATTTATAACATCAAAGGATATCATAAAAGGATGTATTTAGAAATAAATAGAATAGAAAAAGAAATATTTGTAAAACAAATAGAAAAAGAAATAGTTGGAAAATAAAAAGGGGTTTCTTATGAAATAAATGGATTTTATATATAAAAGGAAAAGGATTTTTTAAAAGAAAATAATTATAAAATCGAAGGATATGTTATAAAAGGAAAATATTTGTGAAACAAATATAGAAGGAAAATATTGTGAAGCAAATAGGAAAAGAAATATTTATTTAGAAAATAAATATATGGAATTGAAAAGGGATTATTTTTAAACCATTTACAAATAGATTTAAAAAGGAGATATTTGTAAAACATTTACAAATAGAATTAAAAAGGAAATATTTATTTAGAAAAATAAATAGAGTTATAAAAAGAAATATTTATTTAGAAAAATAAACAGAGTTATAAAAAGGAAATATTTATATAGGAAATAAATAGAGTTATAAAAGGGATTTATTGGGAAATGGAAAGAATGTCATATAAGGAAATATTTGGCAATGAATAGAATTTTACATCAGGAAAGTTTAGACCCGTGCTTCGCACACGGTATAACATGATATGGATTTAAAGCAAAGATTTTAAATAGAATTTGTTGTAACCAATAGATTGAGAAGATTAATTTATAAATAATATTTTATAAATTAAATAAAATATTTATCATTGGATAAATATAATATATAAGTCAGGGCTTATATAGAGAAGTAAGAATCGATTTCAACATCGATATTTGAAACTGAATATGGACGGAGAGTTAATCAAAGGAGTTAATCAAAATGAGTTAGAGGAGTTAATCGGTTAGAGTTAGAGCTAATCGATTAGAGTTAGAGTTAATCGATTAGAATTAGAGTTAATCGATTAGAGTTAGAGTTAACCGGTTAGAGTTAATCAGTTAGAGTTAATCGATTAGAGTTAAATCGAACTAGAGTTATTCGAATAGAGTTAATCGAACAAGAGTGAGTCGAATATTTGTTTTTTGAATAGAGTTAATCGAATTAGAGTTAGTCGGATTTGAGTTATTCGAATATAGTTTATTCGAAGAAAGAGTTATCGAATAAGGTTATTCGAATTAGAGAATTAATCGAATATAGTTTATTCGAATAGAGAAAGAAATTATCGAATATTAGTTATTCAGAAGAAATTATCGAATATTAGTTATTCGAAAGGAGTTATCGAATATTAGTTATTCGAAAGGAGTTATCGAATATTAGTTATTCGAAAGGAGTTATCGAATATCAGTTATTGAAAAGGAGTTAATCGAATATTAGTTATTCGAAAGGAGTTAATTGATAAGAGTAAATTAGTTAGAGTTAATTGAATAGAGTTAATCCAGTAGGGTAAATCAAATAGAGTTAATCCAATAGAGTTAATCAAATAGAGTTAATAGAATTGAGGTAATCAAATAGAGCTAACTGATAAGAGTAAATCGATTAGAGTTAATTGAATAGAGTTATTCGAATATAGGTTATTCGAAGAAGAGAGATTATCGAATATAGTTTATTCGAAGGAAAGAGTTATCGAATAGAGATTTATTTGAAAGAGAGTTAAGTAAGGAAGTTTGTTAAAGATTTAAAAGATAAACTTTGTCTATTTCGAAATTAAAACGTTGTTCAGTTAAGGTCTGAGAGGTAATTATACCCCAACTTGATTGACTTCCTTCTTAACTAAGGAATGGTAAGGTTTGATAGTGAATGATGGTTAAGTGAATTTAGTTAATGAGTGAAATGGTTTGAGTTGGCATGGCGATGTTTGATTTAAACATCAGTTTAAATCCAGTGAAGGAGTTTTTGAAATGTTTTCCAAATAAGAATTAGAAATGTTTTATGATAATAGAAAATAAGAATTTAGAATATATGGAAACAGAAGATGAGTAAATTAATGAACTAAAGAGATAAATGTTAAATGATGATTGGTCGATATAATTTCCATCTGGAAATAATATCGTTGTTTGCACACGTGTTTTTCTTTGATAGTTAAATCACAGACTATCAAAGTTTTGACCATTTTTCCATCGTCAATACGGAGAGACCGGTTGGATTATTATCCGAGAACCACTCTGTATGGGCGTTAGCATTTCGAATCAAATAGATCGAAGACAAATTGAAGACGGTGTAAAGTGCAAGGGCTGTTGTATAAGTCCTAGGTAGAGATTTCCTAGGATGGGTGTACGGAATAGTGCCTTCGGTTTGTCCAGTCCTAGGACAACTTGAATGGATGAATGTTTTACAGAGTATATCTAGTAGATCACGTAAGTTGATCGTTTCAAACGTATTTACGTTGGTGGAGGAGGAATTCATTTCTCTTAGCTTATGCCCATGGTATTTTTGGGGTAATCAATTTGTGATTTGACGGGTATGACGATGTGGCATTCGAAGTAAATGGAGGAGTGATCTGTTAAAAGATACATTTTGACCTCGAGCCTCATCAACTGGGAAATGATAGAAATCGGGCAGGCAGCATGGCTAAGTGGTTCGCAACCAAGTAGGGTATATTGTCACCATCTAGAGAATATTCATATTTGTTACTTCTTTCAATTCTGTATCTCCCGGGAATGGTTATATTGGTTTACCAACTGTAAGATGACAATATATTCGATACACTCAAGCGAAATGAGTTGTCGGTCATGTGTGGCCGAGTTGCAAGATGTTCTTGTTGAACTCCAGTGTATCGCTTCTAGAGTACACTGAGCGGAAGGTGGATCCATACCTTGTCATAGTTGGAATCCATTCCCCAAATAAGAGCCAGCGATTTTTATTGTATATTATATATGTAGAACGTTAGATGCAAGTGTTTCTACTAGATTGATATTACTTGTGTTAGACATTATTATAATATCAGAATAATATTGTTTTACTAATGATTTGGGTTATCCTAAGGTAAAAACCATCCGTGTTTATGTGTGGATCGGTCTCATGATTATCCTTTGTTTCAAAAGGATTTTGAAAGTCAAATAAAATAATTTGAATTTACTCACACCAGTCACATGACTGACCCGAAGTTTATTTTGTTTTGTTTTCCCTAAACTCTTGGGTGTCCAATTTTGTATGGGCAGTCAAGTAGTCGGGATTTACAGATACTTGAAGAGCTGGAGCAGGAGGCTTCAGAATTATATAGCTATGGTTTTTCCGCTAAGTTGTAAGTGTTGTATTGTAACACCCCACCTCCGTTAAGGTCACTCACAAAGGGAATGCCTTAACTTTGGTGGAGCATTTTAGTAAACAGAACAGAAACTTACAAGACAGATAAAACAGTACTTGGAAAATTTTATATTTATTACAGCGGAAACAGAAATCAATATGGTTACATCCTTTCAAATCTCAGAATTCAAGTACAAATATCAGTCTTGTACAAAAGCCTTCAAAATGCATGGTTTAAAATCATAATCCCCATAGAACGGGAGCTATACAGAGCCAAGCCATACTTTAAGCACTTCAAGACGAGAGAAATCCGGATCAAGCTAAAGTATTCCCTCCTTGGATAACCTGGGGGGAAACGGAAGAAAGGAGGCGAAACAACAAGGGTCAGACAAAAAGTCTGGCAAGTCCAGTGACTTTCAGCATATGAACAGATAATAATAATATGACATGAACATAAAACTGGATGAGTGATAACTGTAACAGTTGTAGCAGATACAACAGAAGAATAGAATGACATAAACTATTGCTTTACACTTCTCTGCACTAATACTAGTATAACAGAATTACGGTGTCACCCTAATGTCTAAACTGAAACGGAAAGGGGTATAGAATAATTTAACAGAAACAGGATGCTAATAATGGGCCTTTACTACCCGATCAGAAACAGACAGAAGCAGAAACAGATTAATCCTTACGGAAACAGAATGTAGAATTAGGTGTAAAATAGTAATGGGCCTTTACCACCCGAACAGACGGTACCACGCAGAAACAGACAGGTGTTACCACCCAACAGAAACAGACGGTACCAACAGAAACAGACAGAACTAAGTGTACCCTAAAACCCTACCCCCAAGCGATCGGCTCCCTAATACATAAATATCCTGTGTCGGCCCCACAGTAGGGTGTATCACTCCCTAAAGTGACAACCAATTGGCACAGACCTATTTACAGATGTCACGGCGTCTTACATCCTCAGAGGCAGACCGGGATCCATGCACGCACATGACCCGGTTGGAACGCACCATCAACAGCCCTCTCCATTATCAGAATGAACCGCTTATAATTAGTTCAGTAAGCGTGCCCGGACCCTACCTACTGTTGGGTCAAAGTTTTGATACCAGAAAGGGTTACTGACTAATATGGGTCCCAAACAACAGATGACACAAGTAATTCCCCTCCTAACCTTGTGTCCCCAGACTAACAGATTTCAAATTAACTTGTTTATAGGTTCAGACATACAGAATTCAGATCAACTAGTTCACAGACAAGTTTTCAGACTAACAGATCAAATATACAGATTAACAGACTAACAGATTAGCTGATTTCAGATTAACAGGCTTACAGATTAACTAGTTACAGATTAACAGACTTACAGATTTGTCTAACTTTGTAATTGGGCCTACAGATTCACGGAACAGATTTATTAAATTCATCAGTCTAGTGAGTTTAACCCTATCCGCCCAACACATTATATTTATCTCAGATTTTCATTAATTAAATATTAATGCCCAGACCTCTCACATTAGACTGACAGTTTGCGGCTACTGGCTAGGCCGGTTGGTTCCGGGCAGGTTTCTGTCGCAAACTGAGTCTAACCTCGGGTTTCAAGCACGTTATGACTAACTTCTCACATTAGAACCTATTGTTTGCGGCCACTGGATATGTCGGGCGGTTCCGGGCAGAATTACGACGCAAACTCATTCTAACCTCGAGTTAGCCATGTTTATCTTTGCGGCCAATTAATTAATGATTTACCATTTATACCCACGCCTAATATACATGTCAATTTTCATAATTATAGCCAATTCAGATTATGTCAATAACAGACTAAATATATCAACTCAACAGATATAGCAGATAACAGATTTAGCAGATTAGGCGACTTAACGGATTCAACAGATTAAGCAGTTTAGCAGATTTAGCATATAACAGTTTAGGCATCTTCAACAGACTTAGCAGATGACAGATTTGGTATATGAACAGATATAGCAGATTATAGCAGAACTAGCAGATTATGCAATATAACAGAACTAGCAAATTAGGCAATATAACAGAACTAGCATATTAGGCCATATAACAGATTTAATCATTCCTTAAAGTTTCATAAACATATCTTGCCTAATTATAAATTTGGCCTAAGTTTGCATGCCTAAATAGTTGTCATGATTCACATTATGATCATATACCCCATGTTTGCATTGAATTTATATGGCACAGATTATGGTCATAATTTACCATATAACACACATCTCAAATTTAGTTAAACTTGCCTAGTACAAAAGATTCACATATAAATTATACCAAATATAGCCATCGATTTCAATGCATGTCATATATTCAAAAATCTCCCACTTAGGTGTTATTCACATTTAATAGTTATCAAATCTTAACATAAATCTTCACACCTAAGTCATATTCCCTTTTTATCCCAAATCATGAATTTCTATATAAACAATATGCCCAACAATCTAGAACTTTAAATTATAACAGATCTTTAATTCAAAAATATGCGTTATGTCCAATGTCTCAAGTCACATGTTAATATACAATGGTTCCTCTTCTTCCAATTCACAGAATATGCACAGATCTAAATCTAGTTTACAACCTATGTCCTTTTAGTCACAGATTAGCCATGTCCAATTATGCCATCATTCATTATTTATCCCAAAGTTTAATGTTCGTGTGTTAATCTCTTATGAGATTTGGCGCAGGCTCGGGGTAGCCTGGCTATAGAACAGAAAGAAGAAAGAGATATAGAATAAAATAGATCAGAACAGAACATACGCAATCTCAAATTCAGATTTACAATCATGTCACAATTATAATTAAAGTTTATATCGGAAAATAACTGCACTTGCCTTGGTTGGATTCTAAAAGAAAAAGGTGTTGTAGCTGTTCTCTTTTAATCCTAATCAGAATTGGAGGAAGAAGAAGCACAAGTCCTAGCTTAGGTTTCAGCAGAGTAGAGACGCCATTGATTTATTTATTTTTAGAGAGGAAGAGAGCAATGGAGGCTAGAGAATTGTATATGAGATTTAGGTTTAGGTTAGGGATGTATATATAGGTGTAGGAAGTTATTTAGGACCATTAGATTAACCCTGAATCATGAGAACCATTCAAATGCAAAATCTGCATTTGAGCGAATCGGCCCACGGGATGACAGCCAAACACCCTGGATTAACCCCTAGTCGACCCAGCAGGGCTTGGGTCGACCTCAAAAATGGGCCGGTTCGGTTATTCCCCCTTCCAATTCATTGTTTTGAACCTTTTTGCATGTTTATTTATTTAATTTTTATATATATCTATATATATTTCTCTCATATGCATACAAACTTCAAGGCTTAATAACTTCTTCATAATTAACCATTTTTTTTTAATTTGTGAACATCACTATTATTAGAAATACGGGGTGTTACATTCTCCCCTCCTTAAAGGATATCGTCCCCGAAATCTTCAAGTTAAGAAGAATGTGTCCTACCATCCAACATCCATCTACTCAATCATCAATCACTGGCGTCCATTGTCCTTAGAAACTTCTAATGTTGTATGAACATATGCAAGGGTGTGTGTATATGTTCCTTATCTAATGCAAAGATCGGGCGGTCCACTGATTCAGCTGACCTCCTTAACGCGAATTATGTCAGTGCCATGAGTCCAACATGTATGCAATTTTCCTACTTGATACATATCATTTCTATATGAGTGCACAACCATTCAGTCATATGCAACATCCATGTGCGGAGTCAATCATTTTGCATCCACAAAAATTGAAAAATGCTCACACATCCATATGCAGTATGAGAGTGTTTTCGAGCCGATCTAGTGCCTAGTGTGTGTATATGCATCCACGAGCAACCACTAGCAACCACTTGCATCCACTTGCAACCATCAAACATAACATGTCTCAAACACATGTTTACACCCATTAGTTTCTACCTAAAGTTCGAAGATTCGATCGATAGGATACAGTCGAATGATGGAAGCGAGTACAGATAAAACAAAGACTTGGTTCCCATTAGACATTGGTTGAGAAAATAATTCCCCTAAGTATCAACCCCAAAGACCGAAATCAATATCAGATTGACACTCAGAGGATTACCCTCTTTAGACAATGTCAGAACTGGAAATCAGAATTATTCAGATATTTACAGACTACTGATACAGATCAGGTTCCCTAATGATTCTTAGGAAGCTAAGCATGATAAAATCATATCCCACAAAACCTCAGAATGTATGCGTCATACTTGACGCCTAACACAGATATTTATCACAAACCCCAATCTATCACAAACAGATTAATCATAACCCTTGTGGGTTTGAGTCTACAGCGGAATCAGAAACAATTCTAGTATTAAAATGCAGAGTATCGATTACAGAATCAAAATGCCAGAATCAGAAAGAGTTTTAACTCAACAATCAGATAAAGAAATTAAACTTCTCACAGAAAGTTTTCCTAATTCTATCCTATCCACTAGACTCAAGAGTGTTCGCCTGCCCTCCAGAAGTAGGTCATATCTTCTGCCCTTGCCCTCGTTTCTTCGGGCAGCCCCTAGTGAAGTGTCGCATCTCACCACAGTTGAAGCAAGCGGCCTTATTTGGATCCACTTTCTTATCGTGTCCCAGAAGGAAGAAATTCAAGCTCTATAGAGCGCCAACAAAGTTCATTTGGCAAGGATCTAACCGGAAGGATCTATCCGACAAGGTCAGACCGGTGGTGTAACGACCAGGGGTTTTTGCGATCCTGGATATCGGCATACAACACTATGTCAACTATTCAAGCAACGAAAACACCGGATAGTCCATGAAATTAGAGGGTGAGGATAGATAAGATAGAAATTTAGAATAGAAGAAGAAGAATTAGTAGAAGAAGAACATACAACATCAGAATAAATACGAATCTCACAGCGGAACGAATAAATATATTTCCTAACATAACTTTGAAAGTGGATCCACTTTCTTTGGAGGGCAGGTGCATGCGCTCGTGGCCAGTGCGCTAGATAGAGGTAGGAAAGTTTTCGTGGAAGGTTTGGTTTCTCTTTCGAATCATCCTGTTAGAACTCTTTTTTATTCTGGCACTTTGCATTCTTTTATATCTGATTCTGTGGTTGAGCCTCTACACCTTAGTACTAGTATGGTTTTGGATCCTATTGTTGTCTCAAACCCCATTGGTGGTACGGCTCATTTATCTATGATTTGTCAGGGTTTGAGAATATCTGTGTTAGGCGTCTAGTTTGAATGTGATGCATATGTGCTTGGTTTCATGGGCTATGGTTTGATTCTAGGGATGGATTGGCTAACTATGTATGTTACCATTCTAGATTGTGAGAGGAGGGCCATTAGACTTTTGACTTGCCATGGGAGAACCCTTGAGATTTCTTGTGACCCTATAGGGTCTTTCATGCTTAGTTTCCTATAGTCCCTTGATGCATCTATTGATGATCTACGATATGTACCAGTAGTATGTGAGTATCCTGATGTTTTTGAGAGGTTCGGGGATTACCTCCAAGGCGCGAGATTGAATTCCATATATATTTGGTGGACAATGCAAAGCCAGTTGCATTACCTGTGCGCCATATGGCTCCAAGAGAAAGAAGGGAGCTCAGCAAGCACGTGGGGGAGCTAATTGAGAAAGGGTTTATTAGGCGAAGCATATCTGAGTGGGGTGCTCTAGTAGTATTCGCCACTAAGGCGGATGGTTTGCTTCGCCTATGTGAGGATTAAAGGGAATTGAATAAACTCACTAAGAAGAATAGGCACCCACTTCCGAGGATAGATGATCTGGTTGACCAGCGTGTTGGTGCATCTGTTTTCTCTTAATTAGACTCGGTCACGGAGTTTCATCAGTTGAGGGTGGCTAAGGACAGTATAGACAAGACCGCCTTTAGAACTCCAGATGGTTTCTTCGAGTGGCTTGTCATGCCTTTTAGGTTGACAAATGCATCCGCCTATTTTGTGGATCTGATGAGTAGGGTGTTTCGGAAGTTCCTAAATAAGTTCGTTGTGGTCTTCGTTGATGACATCCTGATTTTCTCGAACAGCGAGGAAGAGCATGCCCTACATTTAAGGGAGGTTTTGAAAACTCTCCGCATGCACCAACTTATGGAAAAATTATCCAAATGTCAATTTTGGAGAAAATAAGTGAGGTTTCTGGGGCATTTTGTCTCTAAAGATAGGATAGCAGTAGATCACGTGAAGGTAGTTGTAGTTCAAGACTGGCAGATTCCAAAGAATGCAATAGAGGTGAGTAGTTTTCTTGGATTAGCGGGCTATTACAGGAAGTTCATTAAGGACTTCGCAAAGATATTAGCCCTACTCACTAGACTGACAAAGAAGAATCTGACATTTTCTTAGAGTATAGACTATAAGGATGCTTTCCAACGACTGAAGAGTGCTCTGACAACAGCCCCAGTCTTGACTTTGCCTGATAGGAGAAAAGTGTTCACAATATACACTGATGCATATGGTACAGGGCTTAGTGTGGTTCTGATGCAAGAGGGAAGGGCGGTATGTTATGGAGGAAGACAATCAAGAGTTCATGAAAAGAACTGCCCTACCCATGACTTAGAGTTAGATGTCATAGTATTCACGCTTAAGACTTGGCGCCATTTCCTACTAGGAGAGAAGTTCGAGTTGTACACCGATCATAAATCTCTGAAATACTTGTTATCGCAGAAGGATCTCAATTTGAGGCAACAAAGATGGATGGAGTTCCTAGCGTCCTATGACTTTGAGATTGCTTGTACCCCTGGCAAGGGTAATGTGGTGGCAGACGCATTGAGTAGGCAGATGATGACCTTGAGTCCTCTGTTTGTGGAGAGGAAAAGTTTGGAGTTTATATCTACTTTTGATTTTAGACCCTCCACCGAGTTTACACCTAGTTTATAGGCATCATTAGATGTGACAACCCGAATTCCGACAGACCAATTTTTTTTTCAAAATTATAATATATCAAAACTCATGCTGGTTTACTCTGGTATCCTGCAGAAAAGACAGAGACATAAAATATGTCAAAGCTCAGAAAATATCTCATAGCGGAATGGATAAAATATAATCAAAGTATAGCCTTACCGTATTAATAATATTGCTTAACCAGTATCCAAAGCTATCATGTCTCTGCCACAAATCTATCTTGCGAGTATGTTATAGGGATGGGGTCAGAACACAGGTTCTGGTGACTGGATTTAAACTATACACTTTGGATAATCCTACATATAACGATCAGTCACATTTTCTTATTTATTTGGTTACTTAGGTTAACAGCACTCAAGGATTACACACACGTCGTACCCATTTACTTCCTAGTGGATTAACCTAATACAGTATATATGTAGCTACCCCCAATATTAAGGTACACCGCATGGTACCCCATTCGCACGGTCGCTACCGTAATACCACCGAAATATACGCAGTCCCTCATCCTATGCTGGAATGACGTATGGATCTCTATATAACAATGTTACGTTTCGCATACATCTGTCAATTCTATGCTATGTAAGCGTACAGACTGCCACCTTTGATCGAATCAGATTCCATACCAGAGTATTGCCCTTAAGTCTACGATACACCCCTAGAGCAGAAATGCATGTATCTAGACTCTCCCACGTACGTATTGTCAATTGCAGCTCAGTGCCTTAACCGCACGTCCTCTAATGTGCATCGAGTTCAGTGGTAGGGCGACACAAGAAACACGGAACTCGGTCGGGAGCTTTTCGATATCTGTACAGGCCCGCCTTTAAGAGCCTCAAAATATAGATATTCCTATGGTCTATTTTTCATAGTGGCTATGGCCCCGCCTTGGCCCCTCCCTCAACTAGTAAAGACTATAAGAGCTAAGTGACATTCCCCAAACAACAAACAATCTAAACATCTAGTTAGCGTCTCCCCTCAACCACCGTACCTCGATAGTGAAAGGTGAATGGTCTATTGGGTTCAGCTCTAGTCTTTTCGCATCCCACTGGCTGCCGATGACGGGTATCCGACGATCTACTATCCTTGTTGGTTGTGACCCTCTGCCTCTCCGTTGAGGCGACCGCCGAGTTACCCTAGTGTTACCTCGTCACAGCATTCTGACTGCAAAGCTACTTTTGCAGTCAAGGCCCACCCACCGGGCAGTTACGCGCAGACCCAACCTATAAGAGCACAGCCTAAACATCTGTCACCACACAGAGGACTACCAGGAGCACCTTACGTACCTCAGGAAGACGCATGCTTCCCCTTCCAGTCCTTCAAAGCCGACAGAATAATCAGATGAACATGCGCTCCCCTCATGCCTTATGACATCACGATGATCTACCCCGTTGGGTTATTCACCCTAAAACGTGCGGACTGGTCCAAGCACCTCACTTTAGTATGCTATTAGACCCTATTTCTAAACATTCTTTTATGTATTTGCTTTACCTCATCAGGGTTTCCATTTAACTTGGTTATCATCTTAACTTTTTATTCAAGTTACCAAGTTCTTTCTAACCCGTTATATCTCTAAGGAATGGGCCCATCTCACTTATTAATTTCAATCATATAACTTAACCCATTTAAGTTTATTAATAATCCCACAACATGTTATTCTCTAGATTGTGATCCAAGGTCTGTAATCCATAATCCCTTTATATTCTTGTTCGATTCAAGGTTACAATAACATGTTCTACTTAATACGTAATTAAGTATATCCCAATTTCCATGTTTTCTGTCTAACATGTCACTTATCATTTATGATTAAATATAACTTATTTCATTTCATAAGTTTTCCTCACTCTTTCCTATTTAATCATAATTCCATCTTACATTGTCACTACAACTTATCGTTGTTTACTTATTAACTTAGTTCTCTTAACTAAGGTTCACTTATAAGCCTCCTTTCCATTTATTATAACCCATGTTATAATTTCCTCTTGTCCCTAGGACAAGCCTAAACATGTTACTCTTATCAGCAGATTTCAGACTTCCAAGTTTACAGATTACTTAATTTATAATTAAGTACAACTTCTTACATTCATAAATTTTCCCCCTTTTCTCTACTTATTACAAACAACTGGTTTCAGGCTTCCCCGTTACTGATCACTTAATTTACAATTAAGTGTCACTTATCTCATTTCACCCGTTACCTCATTTCCTTACTAGTTTATTATAACCTAAGTTATAACCTTCACTTGTCCCTAGAACAAGTCTACCTATCATATAACATTCTCATTAGTGTAATTTATTTATAGTAGGTTATTATGATTCCCGTTCATTCCCATTTCCTTTTACTGTTGTAATTATTTTTCATTCAGTTCCGTTCATTTTTGTTAATTTCAATTAATGTCATTTATCAATTCTGCCATATACATACATATATATATATATATATTTATTTATATATATTTATGCACTAGACCTCTCACATTAAGCCTACACTTGTGGATGTTGGATTTGCCGGGCGGTTTCGGGCAGACTTCTTCCACAAGTTGACTTAACCTCGTGTCATAGCACCATTACATGTTTTATTTATGCACTTAGACCTCTTATATTAGATTTACCACTTGTGGATGCTGGATATGCCGGGAAGTTCTGGGCAGACTTCTACCATAAGTGTAATCTAACCTAGTTTCTAAGCGCGGTTATAGTTTCTTATTTACTGTAAATCTTCTATATAATCTAGGCATGTCTATTCTTCCAAATTTCCACTATAATATATATTTTACATGTCATCATATTATGCCTATTTTATGTCATATGTTCTTTTTAACATATAATCAATTCTATTCTAATATGTAATTTTCTCGATTTCTACCATTAATGGTCCAAGTACTTAAATGTCACAAGTTAACATGGAATTGAAACAACAGTAACCACTATGCATATTTTGACAAGTTTATCTTTCAACATATAAATTTTCCAACATATTAATATTTTAGCATATTAATATTCTAACATGTCATATTCGTCGCTTTAAACCTTATAACATATGTTTAAACATTTCAACATATCATATTTAAACATGTCATAATAACATTTCAATACTTTCAATTATTCTAGCAAATTCACATTATACAATAATGGGGAATGTTAAACGATAACATATCATTATGAAAAATGATATAACTTAAATCCACTCACCTTGATATGCCAATCTACAAAAGAATCTCTTTGGATTGGTTGGAGATGGAGAGTCATGAGTTTGTACAGTTGTTGCAGTTGAAAACGCCTTATTTTCTGAATTTGTCGTTGTTGACGATAAATTTTCTTTTTCTTTTCTTTAATCTTCATTTAGACAACGCTCCAATAATATAAATTAATAATTTTATTCAGAAATTATATAAAGGAAGAAGAAGAGAGTGAAGAAACAACAAATGAGAATGGAGAGCTATATGGTCCTTTATATAAGAAGCTTAAATCAATGCTAACCGTCTATTTTCCCTGATGAAATATATTCTCTCCATGTCATATAGCCAATAGGAAGTTGCCACGTCAACAATAGTTTTGAGTTGGACCAATAGAATAAAGCTAACAAGGCATGCATTATCACTTCCTACCAATGAAATGTGCCAATTAGACGAGATGGAAGGCTTTGTGTTTCCCGAGTTGGGAATTTTTTGAAGACGGTTCTTGAGGAAGTCCGTCATTCAAGGATGACTATTCTTCTAGGTGGTGATAAGATGTATAATGATATGAAGAGGGTTTTCTTTTGGGCTGGGATGAAGAAAGATGTAGCAGAATTTGTTTCTCGATGTTTGATTTGCCAGCAAGTCAAGGCTGAGCAAAGGAAGCCCGGTGGTTTACTTCATCCATTGGAAGTCCCACAGTGGAAGTGGGAGAGCGTATCTACGAATTTCATTGATGGTTTGCCCAGATAGAGGAAATGCAACACCAGTATTTGGGTTGTGATTGAAAGGCTTATTAAAAGCGCTCATTTCATCCCTATTAAAAGTAAGAGGATAGAAACATGGTTAGCAGCAGTTTATCTTTATGAGATAGTCCGTCTACATGGAGAACCTTCCAGTATTGTGTGTGATCATGACTCCATATTTATCAATGAGTTTTGGAGGAGTTTGCACGAGGCATTAGGTACACAATTGTGATTAAGCACCGCGTATCACCCTCAAACCAATGGATAGACGGAAAGGGTGAATAGAGTTCTTGAGGATCTTTTAAGACTGTGTATCCTAGACTTCGGAGGGACTTGGGAAGAGCATCTTCCTTTAGTAGAGTTTGCCTACAACAACAATTACTATGCTAGTATTGGGATGGCACCCTTCGAAGCATTGTACGGACGACCCCGTAGATTACCGACATGTTGGTGGGAATCTACAGAAAGGCTTCGATTTGGTCCTGAGATGGTTAGGGAAACTTCAAAGAAGATTGATCTTATTCGCAGGCGCATGAAGCCAACTCAGGACAGGCAGAAGTCCTTCGCAGATAGGAGAAGGAATGGCATTGAATTTGAGGTGGGAGGTATGATTTTCATTAAGGTATCACCTTTGAGGAATGTGGTTCATTTTGGATCTATAGGGAAATTGGCACCAAGATTTGTAGGGCCATTTCCTGCAATGGAAAGGATTGGCCAAATGGCCTATAGAGTAAAGCTACCAGAGAGACTGTCCAGCGTTCATGATGTTTTCCACGTTTCTCATTTATGGAGGTGCTTGCATGATACCGTAGAAGTAGTTTAGCCAAGTATGCTTGAGGAAGTAGAAGTACAACGAGAGGCGATGGTTAGACGAGTTTCTACCTGTATTCTTAGATCAGAGGTTACGAAGCTACGAAACCGAGAGGTCAAGTTGATGAAAGTTCAATGGGGAGATGACCAAGAGGATGCAACTTGGGAAATCGAAAACAAGATCCGTGTTTGTACCCTTTTCTTTTCAAGGGTATGTTCTTAACTTCTTTTCTAAATCTTTTATTCATGCTTGTTTCTATCGTTTAAGTATATCCTATCGGTTGAATCTCCGACCTTTATGTAGGAATCTCATGGATGTAAACATGTGTTTGAGACATGTTATGTTTGATAGATGCAAGTGGATGCATAAACACACACAATAGGCACTAGATCGGCTCAATCACTCTCATACTGCATATGGATGTGTGTGCGTATTTGTAATAACCCATGAATCTAAGCCAATTTAAAATTTTTATTTTGGCAATTTTAGCAAATTTTGGATTATTTAAAATGAATTATTTGAAATAATAACGAAGACAAATTTATTTTGAATGGAATTAGAATGTATATATTTATTTGAATCGACGTCAGAATATAAATATTTTACTTTAAATTATAAAAGGAATTGAAAATGGCACGGTAGTTCGATAATTCGATTTCAAAGTTCAAATGAATGTACATGATTCAAAATAAACCGGATTTTAGCGAAACAAAAAATATTTGAATCTATTTGATAATATCTTTCCAACGAATCATAAAAATTGAAATTTCATAGCGGGAATAAAAAGTTATGTCCAGTTGAAAATTTTGAATAGTCGCTATGGAAAATATAGCCCTTAAGAATGGAAATTTTGCAAACGACCTCGGTTTCCAACGAAACCACTTTTGTTCGATCCAGGATGTCAATTTATTGCTAGGTTTCAAAATTCGTAATTTTTTGAATCAATATGTGAGCGTGGCGAAAGAAAACGTGTTTTGGCAGTTTCAGTCAATTTCGATCGACCAGAAAATGGTCATTTTTCAAACGGTCTCGGAATTTGACGAAATTAGTTTTGTTAGGACCGTATCGTCAATACAAAGTCATAAATAAATTTTCTGGAATTTTTAAAGCTCGTATGTGGCCCCGGTAAATTGAAATGTGCGTTCAAATTCAATATATAGATTTATATTTTGATTTTGCGAAAACTGACCGAAACGATCGAATCAGCTTACGATACATATCCCATTGTGTTCGGAATGGGGGTAATTTGCTAGGGACGACAGTCGGTGGGTCTCGTTTGGAGGTCGAAATAAAAAGTTGTTTTTTTGTGGAATTTAAAAATAATTAAAATAAATATATATATAATCCCCCCTATTGCTTTCTCCCTCTCACAATCTGAAGTCAACGCTCAGAAGGAAAAAAAAAGAAAAAAAAGAGAAAAACTGAACGACGGAGCCCCTCCCCCTATTCGATCAGCGCCGCCACCCCAAGAGGGCCCCGCCCGCCGTCCTATCCCCTACCCCCCTCCTCTCCTCCGCTACCTCCCTTTCTTCTCCACACAAACCGGCGACCCCTCTCCCAATCTCCAATTCCGCCTCCCCAAACCCCAAGCCCCACCAAAGACGACCGCTGCCGTCGCGAGGGGCTGGACCCCCCTCCTCCTCGGCCGCCAACGCCACCCTCCTCCGCTACAACGGCCGACGTGAACCCCCCCCCCCCTCCGTCGCTAGAAACATGTAAAAAAAATTTATAATAATAGCTTTGTTTTTCTTATTATATGGTGTTCATAAAAATGGGATTTTTATGTGAATCAACATCTGATTTTTAGTTAAGGAAAAATTATGATTTTTTATTTTATTTTATGAAAGCTATAATTTTTATTTATATGGTTATACGGTGAAAGATGAGAGTTTTATGATGTCAAAACTAGATCTTTCATTGAATAAAACGATGATTTTTAACAATTTAAAGGTAGGGTTTTAACAAGAAAAGGAAGGATTTTTAATTTGAAAAGAAGTGATCTTTAATGAAATAAAGATCTGATTTTTAGCAATGTAAAAATATAATTTTTAGCGTCATGAAAATATGATTTTTATATTATAGAGAGAATAAAAATATGATTTTTATATTATAGAAAGAATAAAAATATGATTTTTATATCATGGAGAGAATAAAAATATGATTTTTATACAATAGAGAATATAAAAATATTATCTTTATATATGTAGCGAAATAAAAATATGATTTTTAGTGAAGTAAAAATAGAATTTTATCTATATAGTAGCGGTATAAAAATAGATTTTTTATCTATATAGTAGCGGTATAAAAATAGAATTTTTATCCATATAGAGTGATTATAAAAATGTGATTTTTATATACATAGCAACGATATAAAAATGTGATTTTTATATATGTAGTGGCTATGGACAATGAAATTGACAAAAGGCGAGCACGACGAAGATTTCTACATACGAAGAGTCATGGCGTTTGGTTTAGCTCTTGGTGAGAACTCCTCGCTTTTATTTATTTTCTAGTTGAAATATATACTAGGATGCAGAAGGTGCTTAGCAGCAACCGACACCCGTCGTCCACAGACCATGGATGACTTGTTTGTTTGATTACTGTGTTGGGAAATTTGATTGTGTGATGTGGAATGAAATAAAATATTTTATAGTGGAAAATATTTTATAGCTAAAAATATGAATTTTAACGTGAATATAAAATAAATAGTAATAAACAAATCGGACGATTTGTTTATATACACTAATTTGACTGATATTGATTGGGACGATAAATTTTACACATCGCCCAACTACACAAATAAAAAAAATTGTGTTTGTTGGTTTGTAACCCCACACGGGTATTGGGATGATATTTGACGTACACTAATCCCGATTGTTTAGTTGTATGTCAACCGATGGGTTGACAGACTGTGTAAGCGTTAATTATTTATATTTAATGCTTATGCAGTTGTGTGGTGCACTCTGGATGATGGCTGAGTATTTATCGTTGCTATTATATACATGTGTTGTAGAAAATCCATATAATTAACATTATATGGTAATTGATTGGGCCTCATTCCAATTTAGAAAATAAATTCATGTGTTGAATAGAAAATAAATTCATGTGTTGAATAGAAAATAAATTCATATGTTGAATAGAAAAATTCATGTGTTGAATAGAAAATATATTCATGTGCTGAATAGAAAATAAATTCATGTGTTGAACAGAAAATAAATTCATGTGTTGAATAGAAAATAAATTCATGTGTTGAATAGAAAATAAATTCATGTGTTGAATAATATAAATTCATGTATTTAATAGAAAATAAATTCATGTGTTGAATAGAATAAATATTCATGTGTTGAATAGAATAAACATTCATGTGTTGAATGAAAGCCTTGTTGATTAGATTGACGCCATTTTGACGTGAACGATATTTATATAGATTTTATTCATTTTTATAATGAATATGGAAAAGAAAGTGATTTCAAAATATAACGTTTTGAAAATATTATCATTTGTATATCGATGATGTGGAATATTCAATTTTGATTTGAAATTGAAAATGAAGTTGAAATCATTTTGAAAACGAATTTAAAACGATTTATATAATACGATTTAAAAGAAAATCGACGAAATATATATAATACATATTATATATATATAATACATATTATATATATATAATGGCCTGAATAGAACGCGCCGCGCTGTGGCAGTTCGTGAGTTTCGACCATTGACATCGAGTGGACATTACGGGAGATCCGATTGTCGGATTCCCCTAAAACTGGAACCGTTGGGTTCATATCGAAAAGGGCTTTTTAACGAATATTAGAAATCAGAAATCTAACGGTAGGATTTGGAATTATGTCCAAATCAAATTTGGAAAAGGTCGGTGTAAGTGCAGTTCGATGGCCGTTGATGGAAATCGACTGTATGGGGCTTGATAAAATTATTAAAAATAGTAATAATTTGTGTAATATCATAAGAAATGATTTGTGTAGAATTGAGATGAAAAATTCCAAATTTGAAAAGATAAAAGTAGATTTTATCGAAATGAACTAGTTTTGAACTAGAATAATAATTTATTTATTTTTAAATAAATAAATTGGATTTGAAAGGGTTTAAAAAGTAACCATAAGTTTCAATAATTGAATTGGAATGGAATGTGATTTTGGGTTTATAGTGAATCGTGTTTTAAATGACATTGGTTCTTTAACCCAGTTAAAGACAGGATATTGATTTTTGGGAAGATTTAAAATAAGTGGAGTTTTAATGAATCTTTAATTAGATTGAAATGATCGAGAATGGAGTATCACCAGTTTTGCTCCAGGCGATAGTTAAATCTTTAATTATATTTGAACGTGAAATGGTAATTGAATTTACCGATAACACCGTGGTGTTAGATATGAAGTATTGCCAGTTTTACTTCATGGGATGAATAGGTTGGGATTGGGAAATAAAATAAATGATTACTTCGTGTGGTTCGCTAATCCCGACTAGTTTGGATGAACCATAATTTGGTTTGAATCGATATTCAAAGGAAGATTAAAGAATAAATTTAAAGAATTTATCTTTGATAAAATTAATGGGAACCTTTCCCAAAGTCTAAGAATATTTGACTAAAAGAATATTCTGAATTGGAATGAGGCGTATGTTGTGTTTGTGTAACACTTGGTTATTATATACGCGAGTTATTCAGAAAGACCGGGTTTATCCCATTCTGAATAACGGATTCGATGTGGTGTCGAGGATGAAGACGGTGGTCGAAGACTGGAGGTCTTCACACCATTTGGGTGATTACTGATGATCTTGATTGGCATGTACACCCAAGAGGAGGGAATCAGTTGGTGATCGTCCAGACGTACTTGGAGATCGATATATATGCGAGGTACAAGGTGCCTCCGGTTTCGTTCAGACCCAGAACGGGCTTGAAAATGGACTTTGTCTGACACTGGATTTTATTCTGTGTGATTGATTTCTATTAAATATATATCTGTTTGGCGGCGGAGAATTTATTCTCTTGCTTAACGCCCTTCTCTGAGACGTACGAGCTCAGAGGTTATATATTGATGGATATCAAACGCATGGAGTGAATTGTCTGTGTGGCATGCCTAAGTGGCAATATGATCAAGGCTTTTGTTGAAAAGCAAAGTCTTGTGGTTGATGATCAAAGCACCGCCTGTGTGGCATAGCTTTGTGTAACGTTGATTAGCGAGCCTCACACCCCGGTTGTGAACCAGAAACGGGAGAGGACCTCAGGGAGGGCATGCGTTTCTTTCTAGTTAGAAGTGGCGTCGGTGGTTTTACATGCCCTGACGAGTTTGACTTATGTGGTTGTTGGGTTACGAGGCGCCTCAGATATATCGGTGAATGTGTTGAGCCGATGGAGTCATTGGACTCATTTACGCCCCAAAGGGTGGGGAAACGCAGTGTTCAGGCATTTTAATCCACATTGGTGGACCGGCCCTGACGATCCAAGGTGCAGTTGCGGCTGTTCCTGAGACATGGTAGGCTAGATTGTCCCGAAACGGTGAGGACGATCCCCGGCCTCGTTCACAGACGGAAATCCAATTTCCAATACGTGACTTTGCGGTTTTGATTGTAGAACCTATATATGGCGACATAGTGGGATGGGGCACTTATGCTGTCTATGATTGATATTTATAATTGAAATTGTTTCGACACTATACACTTATAGTAATAATAAAAGATGAAATTTAGCGTATCAAACATTCTTTGGCTATTATAAGGTAAAACCCTATCCTCCGGCTTGTGTTGCATTGTGTGTTGGGACCTGGGTCTTATAATAGCTTCATTGTTCTTTATTTATCATTGCGCTGTTGTTTTATGCACTGGTATCCGTGGGAGGAAACCCATTCCGTGTTATACGGCGTGGTCCCTTGATTTACCTAACTTTAAAATAAAGATTAATAACTGTTTTAGTTCTCATACCAGTCACATGACTGACCTGGAGTTTATTGTTTTAACCCAAAATCTGGGTGCCCTTATTTTGACACGGGCAGCTAGTAGTTTTGGTTTTGCAGATTTATATTCACAGGATCCTGATTTACAGCTGGAACGATACTCGGAAAGCTCTGTATCCATGTATTACTTCTAGTTGTGTATAGTATTATTTTCCGCTGCTATTTAAATGTAATTTAAATCCTGATATTTTCTACGTAATATGTATTCATACTCTGTAAATCCTTGTATTCTGATGGAATTGTAGTAATATACAATGAAATGTTCTTCGGTTTGTGTTCTGATGTGTCATGTTCTCAAAGCAATCAGGCGTTTCGAATGGTCTTGGTCGGTCTAGCGATCGATCCAGATCGAGCGAAATTCCTTTTCGTCACATTTGGTATTAGAGCTTTGGTTTACAAAGCTCGAGAACAAGACACGTTAGAACCAAACGAAAGAATTCATCAGAGATTGGATTAGTAATATCCAATGAGAATGACTCGTTAGAGATGGGATCAGTAGCATCCTAGAACGAGTGTGAAGAGTGTTGCTTTTAAAAAATTAAAGTGAAAACAAATTTTGTTTTGAAAATTTAAATTTAATTATTCGTATTTGAATATTTATTTGTATTGATTTGGACAATCAAGTATATGAAGATTTTAGTATGCGTCTGATCCACGTGATTGAAGCCTAAAATATATTCGATAGATATAGAATTACACTTTAGTCGTTCGGAGATGATTCTGATGATCGCTCGAGCATCATCAGAATTTATTTCCGTGTTTCGAAAGTGGGATTTCTATATGATTCCAATTGACTGGTGTGAGAACCAAAACTTACATAGGATTATTTGTTGTGATTTGGCATCAAAAATATATTTTTGGACTATGTATCAAAATTATGAATATGAAAAGCTAATCAACTAATTGATTACTGGTTGTGTTGTTTGATTATTGTCTGATTAACTAAAATGTTGAACCTTTAGCCAAATTAAACCAAATAGTGAGTGTATTGAAAATTAGTCGCATTTGCTTGCATATACATGTACTTACATTGAACAGGTCATAACAAGGAGGCTAGAGAAGAGGAATAAAATTGTTTGCCCGATAAATAGGTACATGTTTACTAATTTCTTTGGTTTTTGATGATTTTATGAGCCGATTGGCTAGCCGCTTGGCTGTTTCTTTTTCTTTTTGGATTGATGAGGGCCATGGGAGGCTATTTGAAATATCCCGAAGTCCCCGGTGCAGGGGAGGTTATGGCGAATTTTTTCAAAAATTTAGGGTGTTAGCCAAATTTTTGAAAAATTTGAAAAGTTCTTAGAAACCGAAAAGTTGAAGAACTTAAGCCATAATGAAAGTTGAGTTAATTAGTTAAACAACTTTCGGCTTTGTTCCTTTTCGGGGACGAAAAGTTTTAAGTGGGGGAGATTGTAATAATCCGGAAATCTGAGCCAATTTAAAATTTTTATTTTGGAAATTTTAGCGAATTTTGGATTATTTAAAATGAATTATTTTAAATAATAACAACGAGAAATTTATTTTGAATAGAATTAGAACATATATATTTATTTGAATCGACGTTAGAATATAAATATTTTATTTTAAATTATTAAAGGAATTGAAAATGGCACGGTAGTTCGATAATTCGATTTCAAATTTCAAATGAATATACAGGATTCAAAATAAACTGGATTTTATCGAAACCAAAAATATTTGAATCTATTTGATAATATCTTTCCAATGAATCCGAAAAATTGAAATTTCATAGCGAGAATAAAAAGTTATGTCCAGTTGAAAATTCTGAATAGTCGCTATGGAAAATATAGCCCTTAAGAATGGAAATTTTGCAAACGACCTCGGTTTTCGACGAAACCACTTTTGTTGGATCTGGGATGTCAAGTTATTGCTAGGTTTCAAAATTCGTAATTTTTCGAATCAATATGTGAGCGTGGCGAAAGAAAACGTGTTTTGGCAGTTTCAGTCATCGACCAGAAAATGGTCATTTTTAAAACGGTCTCGGAATTTGATGAAATTAGTTTTGTTAGGATCGTATCATCAATACGAAGCTAGAAATAATTTTTCTGGAATTTTTAGAGCTCATATTTGGCCCCGGTAAATTGAAATGTGCGTTCAAATTCAATATATAGATTTATATTTTGATTTTGCGAAAACAGATCGAAACGATCGAATCAGCTTACGATACATATCCCATTGTGTTTGGAATGGGGGTAATTAGCTAGGGACGACAGTCGGTGGGTCTTGTTTGGAGGTCGAAATAAAAAGTTGTTTTTTTGTGGAATTTAAAAATAATTAAAATAAACATATATATAATCCCCCCTATTGCTTTCTCTCTCTCACCATCTGAAGTCAACGCTCAGAAGGAAAATAAAAAAAAAAAAAAAAAGAGAAAAACTGAACGATGGAGCCCCCCCACGCGATCAGCGCCGCCACACCAAGAGGACCCCCACCGCCGACCTACCCCCCTCCTCTCCTCTGCTACCTCCCTCTCTTCTCCACAAGAACCCGCGGCCCCTCTCCCAATCTCCAATTCTGCCGCCCCAAACCCCAAGCCCCACCAAAGCCAACTGCTTCCGTCGCGAGGCGCTGGACCCCCATCCTTCTCGGTCACCAACGCCACCCTCCTCTGCAGCAATGGCCGACGTGAACCCCCCCCCCCTCTTTTGCTAGAAACATGTAAGTTTTTTTTTAAATATAGCTTTGTTCTTCTTATTATATGGTGTTCATAAAAATGGGATTTTTATGTGAATCAACATCTGATTTTTAGTTAAGGAAAAATTATGATTTTTTATTTTATTTTATGAAAGCAATATTTTTTATTTATATGATTATACGGTGAAAGATGAGAGTTTTATGATGTCAAAACTAGATCTTTCATTGGATAAAAATATGATTTTTAACAATTTAAAGGTAGGGTTTTAAACAAGAAAAGGAAGGATTTTTAATTTGAAAAGAAGTGATCTTTAATGAAATAAAGATTTGATTTTTAGCAATGTAAAAATATAATTTTTAGCGTCATGAAAATATGACTTTTATATTATAGAAAGAATAAAAATATGATTTTTATATTATAGAAGAATAAAAATATGATTTCTATGTCATGGAGAGAATAAAAATATGATTTTTATATAATAGAGAATATAAAAATAATATCTTTATATATGTAGCGAAATAAAAATATGATTTTTAGTGAAGTAAAAATAGAATTTTATTTATATAGTAGCGGTATAAAATTGAATCTTTATCTATATAGTAGCGGTATAAAAATAGAATTTTTATCCATATACAGTGATTATAAAAATGTGATTTTTATATATGTAGCAACAATATGAAAATGTGATTTTTATATATGTAGTGGCTACGGATAATGAAATTGACAAAAGGCGAGCACGACGAAGATTTCTACATATGAAGATTTTTGGCGTTTGGTTTAGCCTTTGGTGAGAACTCCTCACATTTATTTATTTTCTAGTTGAAATATATACTAGGATGCAGACGGTGCTTAGCAACATCCGACACCCGTCTTCCACAGACCATGGATGACTTGTTTGTTTGATTGCTGTGTTGTAAAATTTGATTATGTGATGTGGAATGAAATAAAATATTTTATAGTGGAAAATATTTTGTAGTTAAAAATATGAATTTTAACGTGTATATAAAATAAATAGTAATAAACAAATCGGACGATTTGTTAATATACACTAATTTGACTGATATTGATTGGGACGATAAATTTTACACACCGCCCAACTGCACAAATAAAAAAAATCTGTGTTTGTTGGTTTGAAACCCCACACGGGTATTGGTTTGATATTTGACGTATACTGATCCCGATTGTTTAGTTGTATGTCAATCGACGATGGGTTGACAGACTGTGTATGCGTTAATTATTTATATTTAATGCTTATGCAGTTGTGTGGTGCACTCTGGATGATGGCTGATTATTTATCGTTGCTATTATATACATGTGTTGTAGAAAATCCATATAATTAACATTATATGGTAATTGATTGGGCCTCATTCCAATTTAGAAAATAAATTCATGTGTTGAATAGAAAATAAATTCATGTGTTGAATAGAAAATAAATTCATGTGTTGAATAGAAAAATTCATGTGTTGAATAGAAAATATATTCATGTGTTGAATAGAAAATAAATTCATGTGTTGAATAGAAAATAAATTCATGTGTTGAATAGAAAATAAATTCATGTGTTGAATAATATAAATTCGTGTGTTGAATAGAAAATAAATTCATGTGTTGAATAGAATAAATATTCATGTGTTGAATAGAATAAACATTCATGTGTTGAATAAAAGACGTGTTGATTAGATTGACGCCATTTTGACGTGAACGATTTTTATTCATTTTTATAATGAATATAGAAAAGAAAGTGATTTCAAAATATAACGTTTTGAAAATATTATCATTTGTATATCGATGATGTGGAATATTCAATTTTGATTTGAAATTGAATATGAAGTTGAAATCATTTTGAAAACGAATTTAAAATGATTTGTATAATACATTTTAAAAGAAAATCGACGAAATATATATAATATATTATATATATATAATGGCCTGAATAGAACGCGTCGCGCTGCGGCAGTTCGTGAATTTTGACCATTGACTTCGAGTGGACATTACGGGAGATCCGACTGTCGAATTCTCTTAAAACCGGAACCATTGGGTTCGTATCGAAAAGAGCTTTCTAACGAATATTAGAAATTAGAAATATAACGGTTGGATTTGGAATTATGTCCAAATTAAATTTGGAAAAGGTCGCTGTAAGTGCAGTTTGATGGCCGTTGATGGAAATCGACTGTACGAGGCTTGATAAAATTATTAAAAATAGTAATAATTTGTGTAAAATCATAAGAAATGATTTGTGACGAATTTAGATGAAAAATTCCAAATTTGAAAAGATAAAAGTAGATTTTTATCGAAATGAACTAGTTTTGAACTAGAATAATAATTTATTTATTTTTAAATAAATAAATTGGATTTGAAAGGGTTTTAAAAGTAACCAGAAGTTTCAATAATTGAATTGGAATGGAATGTGATTTTGGGTTTATAGTGAACCGTGTTTTAAATGACATTGGTTCTTTAACCCAGTTAAAGACTGGATATTGATTTTTGGGAAGATTAAAACTAAGTGGAGTTTTAATGAATCTTTAATTAGATTGAAATGATCGAGAATGGAGTATCACCAGTTTTGCTCCAGGCGATAGTTAAATCTTTAATTAGATTTGAACGTGAAATGGTAATTGAATTTACCGATAACACCGTGGTGTTAGATATGAAGTATTACCAGTTTTACTTCATGGGATGAATAGGTTGGGATTGGGAAATAAGATAAATGATTACTTCGTGTGGTTTGCTAATCCCGACTAGTTTGGATGAACCATAATTTGTTTTGAATCGATATTCAAAGGAAGATTAAAGAATAAATTTAAAGAATTTATCTTTGATAAAATTAATGGGAACCTTTACCAAAGTGTAAGAATATTTGAATAAAAGAATATTCTGAATTGGAATGAGGCGTATGTTGTGTTTGTGTAACACTTGTTTATTATATACGCGAGTTATTCAGAAAGACCGGGTTTATCACATTCTGAATAACTGATTCGACGTGGTGTCAAGATGAAGATGGTGGTCGAAGACTGGAGGTATTTTCATCGTTTGGGCGATTACTGATGATCTTGATTGGGCTGTACACCCAAGAGGAGGGAATCAGTTGGTGATCGTCCAGATGTACTTCGAGATCGATGGATATGCGAGGTACAAGGTGCCTCCGGTTTCGTTCAGACCCAGAACGGACTTGTAAATGGACTGTGTGTCTGACATTGGATTTTATTCTGTGTGATTGATTTCTATTACATATATATCTGTTTGGCGGCGGAGAATTTATTCTCTTGCTTAACGCCCTTCTCTGAGACGTACGAGCTTAGAGGTTATATATTGATGGATATCAAACGCATGGAGTGAATTGCCTGTGTGGCATGCCTAGGTGGCAATATGATCAAGGCTTTTGTTGACAAGCAAAGTCTTGTGGTTGATGATCAAAGCACCGCCTGTGTGGCATAGCTTTGTGTAACGTTGATTCGCGAGCCTCACACCCCGGTTGTGAACCAAAAACGGGAGAGGACCTTAGGGAGGGCATGCGTTTCTTTCTAGCTAGAAGTGGCGTCAACGGTTTTACACGCCCTGACGAGTTTGACTTATGTGGTTGTTGGGTTGCGAGGCGCCTCGGATATAACGGTGACTGTGTGGAGCCGATGGAGTCATTGGACTCATTTACGGCCCCAAAGGGTGGGGAAACGCAGTGTTCAGGCATTTTAATCCACATCGGTGGACCGGCCCTGACGATCTAAGGTGCAGTTGTGGTTGTTTCTGAGACATGGTAGGCTAGATTGTCTCGAAACGGTGGGGACGATCCCTGGCCTCGGTTCACAGACGGAAATCCAATTTCCAATACATGACTTTGCGGTTTTGATTGTAGAACCTATATATGGCGACATAGTGAGATGGGGCACTTATGCCATCTATGATTGATACTTATGATTGAAATTGTTTCGACACTATACACTTATAGTAATAATAAAAGATGAAATTTAGCGTATCAAGCATTATTTGGCTATTATAAGGTAAAACCCTATCCTCCGGCTTGTGTTGCATTGTGTGATGGGACATGGGTCTTATAATAGCTTCATTGTTCTTTATTTAGCATTGCGTTGTTGTTTTATGCACTGGTATCCGTGGGAGGAAACCCGTTTCGTGTTATACGGCGTGGTCCCTTGATTTACCTAACTTTAAAATAAAGATTAAAAACTGTTTTAGTTCTCATATCAGTCACATGACTGACCTGGAGTTTATTGTTTTAACCTAAACTCTGGGTGCCCTTATTTTGACATGGGCAGCTTGTAGTTTTGGTTTTGCAGATTTATATTCACAGGATCCTGATTTACAGCTGGAATGATACTCGGAAAGCTCTGCATCCGTGTATTACTTCTAGTTGTGTATTGTATTATTTTCCGCTGCTATTTAAATGTAATTTAAGTCTCTGATATTTTCTGTGTAATATTTATTCATACTCTGTAAATTCTTGTATTCTGAGGGAATTGTTGTAATATACAATGAAATGTTCTTCGGTTTGTGTTCTGATGTGTCATGTTCTCAAAGCAATCAGGCGTTTCGAACGTTCTTGGTTGGTTTAGCGATCGATCCGGATTGAGCGAAATTCCTTTTCGTCACAATATTTTTATTCTTTCAATGGTTGAAAGTGCATGTATCATCATATGGATGTTGCATTTGGATGAATGATTGTGAACACATATATAACTTACATGATGTATTAGGATTATTTGTATACAGGTTGGATTCATGGCACTAACATACATTGCATTAAGGAGGTCAACTAAATTGGTAGACTGCCTGATCTTTTGCATTAGTATAGAGACATATACACACACCTTTGCATATGTTCACATAAAATCTCTTAAGGTCTATGGATGATTGTGATTGGTGGATGAGTAGATGGATGATGGATGTTAGGATACACATACTTCTTAACTTAGAGATTTCGGGGATGAAATCCTTTAAGTAGGGGAGAATGTAACACCTCGTAAATTTAAAGAATACTATAATGATAAACTTAAGAATACTTAATTAGATATTAGGAATCAGGTAAAATGGATTGCACCAGTGTGTTCGTCTCGGAATTCTGCTTAAGGTAGACCCCAAGTTTGCGTGGACATCGTATGAAGAAGATATTATGGTTTGGTGTTTATATACATCTAAGCCATTTATATATAAATAAATAATATCCATAATCCAAAATCCAACGACACGGGGAAGGGGAAATCGGCCTGTTAGGGGTCAACCCCGTTCCTATGGGTGTCGAACCATGGGTCAACCCCATAATGGGGTTGTCGACCACATAACGAGGGTGTTGACACCTATGTCGACCCCGGGGTCGACCCTACCGAAATCTGGGCGGATTCCTTCCCTGGACCTGGACATAGTTCTGAGCAAGATTCGTTGACCTTAGGCTATAAATAGGACCTCATTCTCATTGTTTTATTCACCAAAAACAATGGAGACAATGAGGTGCTGCCCCAACTCAGTTTGAACTAGCCTATTCTTCTTCAACAACGATTCATACGTATTCAAGAATCTCAACTACAACTTCAACAGTCAATTCTCTATTCTTTAGATCCAATCACATTGAGTTTATGTTGCTTTTAGATATAAACACCTAAAATGTAATCTTGACATGTTTATAAGTTTGGATCTAAGCCTATGCCTGTTAGTAATCTGAATCATAACAGATCTGCCATTACTTGTATACCTAGTTTACTGCTTAGATCTCAGATGCCTATTTATGATATCTCTATTTTGTTAGTTTGCCTAATCATGTCGTCGTATGCTTATTTTGTTAGTTTGCCTAATCATGTCACTGTATGCCTATTTTTTTAGTATGACCAATTCTATCATCATATGCCAGTTTTATTTACTATGCCTATTCTTGTTCTCTTCTCTCCCTCTTTCCCTTTTTGTTTTTAAAGCCATGCTACCTTCGAGCCTAGGCTTATCGCTGAAATTCGCGAGCGCAGAAATTGGGAACGATTAGGAATGATAAACTGGGGCATGATTTACATTGTAAAACATGATTGGGAATTTTGGGCATAATTTGTACCTTGAGCCAAAACCTGGGATTTGGAGGCATAATCTATATCTAGATCTAAACCTTAATCTGGGGCATAACTTGTATCATAGATCAAACGCGAATTTGGGGTATAATAAACATGAAAATTGGCTAGTAATGAAAGTGCCTGGATTTACAGTAATTAGAAACTGTAACCGCTCTTAGACACGAGAACATATTACACTTATGGTATAAGCCTGCCCGGAACCACCCAGCATATCCAGCAGCCACAAGTGATGAATCTGATGTGAGGGGTCTAAGTGCATAAACGTACGCATAATGGTGCTAAGACATGAGGTTAAGTCCGACTTGTGGTAGAAGTTTGCCCGGACCCAACCGGCATATCAAGCATTCGCAAGTGGTAGACTTAATGTGGCGGGTCTAGCGCATTAATAACCATAAATGAATAAATGGTAATAAACTTGTAATACTTAACCTGTTTGAATCTGTGAGGGTTTCTTGAACCTGTCAACTTAAGTAGGGGTTAAGCAAAATTGCTTGAATCAGTAGGAGGGTTAAGTTAATCTTGTTAAATATGTGGGGACGAGTTATACATATAAACCCTCAAAACTTAACCTGTTGGGGTTATGCAATCTTGTTAAACTGGTAGGCATAACCTGTTGAAATCCTAGTAGTGGGGATGCAAGCCTGGGGGAAGCTTGTATCATCCGGTGTGGGGGACCCATATCAGTCAGTAACTTATATTGGTATCAAACGGAGAACCCCCGAACTAGGTCGGGGTCAGGGCACGCTTACTGTGTTGATTGTAAGAGGTCCATCTAAGGGAACGGTGTGGGTAGCGCATTCCGATGGGGTCATGTGCGTGCATGGGTCCGGATGTCGTGACACCTGTAGATATTGTTCGTGAACATCTTGTAAACAACGGGCCGCCACTATAAAAAGTGATACATCCTACTATGGGGCCAGCATAGGGTACCTACAAGTTAGGGAGCCGATCGATTGGGGGTAGTAATTAGGGCACATACAGTCTTGCTTGTTTAGGAGCCCATTATTATCGTTGGGGGTAACACCTGTCAGTTCTGTTGGGCTACCTGTTATTGTATGGGGTAAAACCTCTCACTAGAAGTACACCTAAGTCTACCATCTTGTACTTGTTAGAATCATCTTGTTCTTGTTATACTAGTATTGGTGCAGAGAAAAGTATTAGAGAATCGCAATATATTTTATTCCGTTTATCCCGTTTACCTTGTTATACTGCCTAATGACACTGTTATCTCTCTCTTTAGTTTATATGCCTGTCATGATGCTTTTACTTATTTATATGCTAAAAGTATCTGGACTTGCTAGACTTTATGTATGACCCATTTTGTTTCCTCTTCTCTCTCTTCCATTTTCCTCTCTCCCCCCTCCCCCCAGGTTCTCAAAGTGGTAATACTTCAGCTTGATCGGGATTCTTCTTTCATTCTGCTTGGAGATGCTTAGATGTACCGCTTGATTTCGTATCTTCTCTACTATGACTATATTTTAGGGATCATACTTTTTTATGTATTATTGTACTTTGATGATAATTTTGGTACAAGACAGAAGTTTTATCTTTTTAGAATTTCAGACTTATAATGTAATTGGGTTTAGACCATTAAGCTTTTCTATGTAATAAAATTTTCAATTCCACTACTATTTAATATCTGTCTTGTGATGTATCTGTTTCTGTTTTTGTTTACGTATAATGCTTCATGAAACTTAATGCATTCTGATAAAGAGTGACATTAACGGATGTGGGATGTCACAGCATTGACGTTTAGAGTCAGGATAGGTATATAGTTTCCTATTTTTGGAGACAAGTAATTTGGTATCAAAAATAACATTGTATTACGTATAAAATATCATTCCAGGGAAACAGTCTCAGTATGCGATGAAACTTATGCCATTGGATCTATATTAGTAAGTTATTATAATAACTTGATTTTCATATTGATCGGACTTATCATTTGATCGTGCGAATAGTAAACGCTTAGATTTTTATTTTATCATTTATTCGAATTAATATGGAATAAAAGAATAATCGATTTTCAAACGAACTCGGATTTCAACGAAAATAATTTTATTAAATTTGAAACTATTAATTATTACAGTGTTTCAAGTTTTAAGTTATTTTGATTTGTTTTTTGATTGTGCGCAATTTAAACGTGTGTCGATTCACATTGTAAATTATAAAGGATTTTTTTACAAACGATCTTGAAATTCGACGAAACATGTTCCATTGCATCGAGAATGTTATTTCACGTTAGAATAACAAGTTCCATCTTGATCGGAGGTCGTATGTGGTGGCTTAATGAGTTACTTCATGTTGAAGTTTAATATAATATTATTATATTAATTTTCTACCCTATATAAATACGCAACATATCAGTAACCCTAAATTTTTCTAACGCATGGTCAACTCGTTTCCTTCATCCACTACTTACAAAACCAATGGCTGAAACCATCCCCACCTTCCCATCGATATTTCTCCTCATCCGTTCATCTAATCGCAAACTCCCCAACTAGAAACCTGTAGAGTTTACCGAGAGTTGTATATCAACCGGTAATAATCGGCGTAGAGGTATTGTGGCGACCACAAAGTGAGCTTGAAGACCGGCATTTACTGGCAAAGTTGAAGGCAGACAGATGGGTTTGATGAGGTGGCACTAGGCTCGATGGCATAGGGCGTTGAGGCGCATATGTCGGCATAGTCAGATCAACGTCAGGTCAGGAAGAGGCGCAGTTGGGTGAAATTGGAGGCGTGCTGCTATCATGATGAAAAAACAGAAGTTACATATGAAAGTCGAGCTTTTTTTTTGAATGACGCAGCAAAGTATAGGGTCGACCTGATAACCTTGTTATAAAGTAATTAGTTTGGATAGTTTTTAATTAAGGAAAATAATTTTTTAATGAAAATCGAGTTACTAAAACTTAGATAACTTTTTAATAAGTGATCATAATTAGATAAAACAAGATTTGCCGAAATCTTGTTGAAGAGCACAACATTCTGGAACCATATTGGATAGATTTGGAAGCAGTAGGAAATTTTAGTTAAATTAAACGACTGTTTAATTTAACCAAAACAAACCAATTCAACGATAAATCAAATCAAGTGAGCATAACTCACTCAGTTTTGACCCACTTATATTTTATATAAGTCGGAATTTAATTTGTGTGCTATGGTTGATAATCGTTTTTGTATGCTGAATATATATATATATATATATATATATATATATATATTGGATGAATTGGTGTATTTAAACGTTTGTTTATTTTGAATGGAATCAATCATTATTTTTAACGATTTTCACCAATTGAGGTAACTTACCTTGTTGTTAACATTTATAATCATCTATACAAATAAAATTGATAGTTGGATGCTCGGATTGCTGTTGTTAGTTAATTGTTAAAATTATTAGTTGAACTGTTTATTTCTGTCTGTTGAGATGAATAACAATAAATATATTTTTGTATCGAATGGATGATTTATTTGAGGTGACCTATTTGAATGTAGGAAAAATCAGGTTAGAGGGATCCAACTGGATTCCACAAAAATTTTGCTTATTTTCGTAGTACAATTATATGAACTGTTTAACCAATCTGATTGGATGGTTTATTTGATTATTGATTGTTGAATCCAAATTCAACGTTTGTTTTGTTATTAACCAATGGAAATATTGGTTGAGAAATTGGCAGATGATGGCTTAAAAATACATCGTTTTATAAAGGTTGATTTTCCGTCAAGTGAATCAACAAAAATGAGGTTATAAAATTTATTTATAACTGAAAATAGATTTCAAAATCTATTAGTTTGAAGGAAATCTTATTAAAAGGAAATTAGTATTTATTATTTAAGTTTATAAGTAATTATTGAATGGTTTTATAAAGCAAATTCTTATGATAATAAGATTTATAAGCAAGTGAGTATAAACTAACCTAAGGGTTAAGAGTTGGATTAATTGTTTTCAAGAAACAATTAAATGGGATTATTTAAATTAATTATATTAGTAATTAATTTAAATAAAGGACTAATTGGAATTGGTTAACAAGATAACCATGTTTTAAGTTGACTAAGTCAACTGCTTTAATTGGGATTGATTATTAAATTACTATGTTGTCAATTAATCTAATGAAATAGTTTAGCGAATAGTCGTTTTAACTTAAAAAGATTTTAAAAAGGAATTTACTATATATTTTAGTTAATAAAGCAGTTAACTACTTTTATGGTAGTTAATGATGAAGCAAATTATTTATTTAATTAATAATATTTAAGAGATTACGTTTTAAATGAAATTCATTTAAGTAATCAAAGCTGGTAATGAAATCCAGTTGAATTTTAAAAGGAGAATATTATCGGATTTTATAGTATAACCCGAGTTTTATGAACTAAATTATGATAGAGATTTTAAGCGAGTACGTTAGCTTAAAATAAATATTTACTTAATATTTGAATTAAGTAAAAGAAACCGAGATAAAAAGGGTCTATATTAAACCTGAGTTTTATAAACGAAGTTTATTAAAAGTGATGTGAAGTTAAAACATTAAATTTTAAACTAATGTTACTTAATAATGGAATTAAGTGAAGCGAAGGAAATCGAAATATGATTTTCAAAAGGGAAATGGTTGAATGGATTGGGAAAAAAGAATTCAATAAAGGAGTTAGTAATAAAAAACGGAGTTAATACACGAATTGTTTAAAGAAGTTAAAGTTAAAAGGCAATGTTTTAATAAGAAATTACTTAATCAACGAATTAAGTAATAATAGTTATAACTAAAAAGGAGATTTTCAAAAGTAAGATGGATTTATAAAACCATATTTTAAATAAAATAGTTAAATGGGATTTGTTTTGACATTAGAATGAATATTGGTTTTTGAATTACAAGTCATATTAATCTTAAGATAAGAACGTTGTTGATAAAGGTTTGAGAGGTAAATAAAATACCCCAAATTTTTTGACTTTAGGATTATTTGAGGATTATATTAGTTTGTAATGGTAAGAGGTTAGAAATAATTTATTATTTCCATAAGAGAAATAATAATGAAACGTAATTCGAAAGCATTGGAATATAATAAAAATTATTGGGTTTTGTACCAAACAATGTATTATTTGATATTGTTTGACCCAGATTTGAAGTATAGTTATATATATACCATTAAGAATATATATCAAAAGATTTATGAAGTAAAGAAAATAAAGAGATGTGAGAGTATATATATATATAATTATATAATGATATTTCCAAAATAAAGGAAATAAAAGGATTTCAAAAGTAACGGAAATAAAAAGGAGATTTTGTGAAAATATAACGATATTCTCGAAGTAAGGAAATGAATTTATTCTAAATGGATAAGTGTTGGTTACTACTTTCAAGTAATGAAACAAAAGAGATTTCAAAACGTTTTTTTACGAACGATAAGTTGAATTAATTTTCCAATAACAAATAATGAATAATGTCATATCAAACATTTCGAAATGATAAGTTAAATGGAAAATTGAATATTGTTATATAATATTTTTCTAAAGTATTAAAATAAAATAGCTTTGAGAATACTCCTATATTAAAACAAGAAGTGTAAAGCTATGTTTGAAATATTGAAAGATTCAGAAGTTTTTAATTAACCATTCTTTAATTATTTTTAATTAAAGAAGCCAAGTGTTGCTGAGTACTGGACAAGCGAATTCTATTTTATTTTTATGGCTGAATGGTTGTTTATTTGATAGTTAAATTACTGGCTATCAAATATGGCCTATACGATTATTGGTATGGAAAGACATGGATCGTATTTATATCCAAAAACCATTACGACCTGCAAATACGTAAATGTGGAAGATATCAAAAAACGATCGAGATGGAGCTATCGAAAACCATAGATCTTCATAAGACGAAAGGATCACTTAAAATCTCTGATTCGACCTGGGGATATACTGGGGTTCTGTTGTGGTTGGAATCTACGGCTTGCAAGGACTACTCGCCACTGATATATAGTGTGATACCTAGGATGTGGTAGAAGGGTGCCTTCGGTTCATCCTATCCCTGGATGACTTGTATGGATGAATATCTGATAGAGTATTCTCAAAGGATCATGTACATTGATTTCTATAAACGTTTTTCTATTGGTAGCAGATAAGACACCTTCTCTTAGCATAAACACATAGAATATTTTTGTGGACGGCGATTACTGATTTGGAAGATCTAATAATGTAGCATTCAAAGTTTGGTATGATTTCTAAAAAAGGTAATAGTAACCTCAAGCATCATCAACCGGAAAATGAAAAAAATCGGGCAGGGAACACGGTTATGTGGGTCGCTCCCATTAGGGTGTACTATCACCTGATCTGGAGAAAAATCCATCTGCTTCTTTATTCTATCATGGTTGTATGCATTGGTGGTCGGTCATGTGTGGCTGGGTTACAAGATGTTCTTACTGAACCCAGTGTATTTCTCTCGAGAGGTGCACTATCAGAAGGTGGTCTCATACCTTGTCATAGTTGTAAACCCAATCTCCAATAAGCGCTCGCGGTTTTTGTTTATATACTATGTCTGTAGAGCGTGAGATGTAAGCGTTCTGCAAGATGATAATTTATTTGATTTAGACACTATTATAATATAAGAATAGAATTTGATATCAAAAATGTTTTGGTTTATCGATCATAAGGCAAAAAATGTCTGTATTTATGGTTGGTCTTAACATTATCGCTTTCTTTCAAACAAAGAAGTTTTCCAAAACTAAAATCAAGTTGGATGTTTCTTGTAAACTTAGTAAGTTTTCTCACGTTGTTTCACTAGACTGATTTGCGGTGTTTGCAATGGCCTGGTTAGACCAGGTTTTACAAGTTCAGGATAGGATGATACAAATTTCAGAAGATATGTTGGAGGAGTTCAGACGTATTAATATTTATTCTACTGTGTGTTTTATATGAGGGCATGTTGTTATAACTGTCCCGATGTTTTGATTGTATGATGTACTCTGATAAGTGTAAGTATTATTTCTAGCTCTCAATAAAGATTTATTTATGTATTATATTTTATTCCACTGCGATGTGAGACTCTATGTTGTGTAGTTAGTTTAGTTCTTCTCCTTTTCTTCTATCCTAATGTTTATTTCTCTTATTGCCCTCTAATTTCTTTCTATTAACCATCTGGTGTTTTCAAAACTTGGTTTTTGGCAAGTAATATGGGGTTAAGTATTACTATCGAAACTCGGGAGTTGAATTCCGCTAGGCCGTTACAATGGTATCAGAGTATACGGTTTAGTAATAACATTGGCCCTATGGCATAACTTAATAAAGATGGGATTAGTAATACCCTAGATTGAGTTTAAGTGTATATATTTGAGAGAGCTTATTTGTAGATTTTATAAAAATGTTTTAAATTGTGCTATTTGATCGCTTCAATTTTGAACTAGCTACTGACACGATATTGTTTTGTAAAGGGAGTAAATGAAGTAATTTTACCATAATTATATTTTTGCATAGAAAAGAAATAATTTTATCAAATTATTGAGATATTGGTGTGTTTGATTGAATTGAATGGAATTCAACGGGATTATGAATTTGAATTGTTTAATATAACCAAAAATAGGATTTCACATAAATTTTGTGAATGAAATTTTAATATGGAACTGAATGAATCAGAATTTAACTTATAGATAAGTTAAATAAAATTAGAAAGAAAACGGATGATTTTTGAAATAAAATTAGAATTTGGATTTTGAAATGGAAGTAAAATAATTTAGAAAATCAATAGTTTATTGAACATGGAACTGGAACTTAACTTGGTTTAGTGAGTTAATTTAAGAATGGATGTTGGGATTGAACTAATTAAAATAGATCTGGGATTTGGAAATCAAACTAATAAAAAATTGAATGGAAATCAATCAATTAATATTATAGGATGTTAAACCCAAAGTGAATGAAAGCAAGTAAATATTAATGAGAATTTGATATAACAAATTGAATTTAATAAAAAAAATGATTTGGTTATGTTGATTGTGCACTGGTTGTTGATTGTGTGTTAGATTGGTTGAATATAATTCATCATGGTTTAATTAAGAGTTGGATAAATGGAATGCTAAGGAAGTGAACTCCAATATAATAAATTTGAATGAAACACGGCTTACGAATTAAAACTGGATGATTTAACCGTGTTTTTGCAAATGAATGCTACATGATTATTTATGGAAATTTGTATAGCTACACTAAATTGTTAATGAAATGTTATTTATAATTTCATGTAATTATTACTTACATGATAAATTGAGTTAAGCATAGGTACTGGAAGGCTTTGAGGATTGATTTTGGTTGCATAGATTACATATAAATTAAGCAAGAATGCTTAATAGCGCTTATATATGGTACGCATACGCGAAAATATAAATTTTGGGTTTTGATTTTTGTTTTTCGACTGCATAGGTCATTGTATATATAATTGTTGTTCTTGCGATATCGCAAGAAGTCCTTCAGTACAAGGGAGACTCTACCGAATTTTTCAGCAATTTCAGATGTTAGAAATTTACAAAAATTTTGTTAACAAAATAATTGGTATTTTAACTAAAACTAATTGAATTTGTGGAATTATAAATTTAGAAAGTGGAACTTAAGATTTTAACTGAATAGATTTTGGAAAAAATAATGGGATTCATAACATTTTTCCTACCATAGAAATTTCGGGGATGAAATTCTTTTACGGGGAAAGGAATGTAACATCCCGTATTTTTGGTAATTAAGTATTTAATTTAATTTATTATTTTAAATATTGATTTGGAATTATAAATAGATTTTAAAATAGAATTTGTTTATTAAAAACGAAGTTTGAACGTTTAATTTATATTTAAATATAAACGAGCTCGTAACATAGTGGTAGTTCGTAATATCACGTTTTGAACTTGAATTAAATATACATAATCCAATATAAGTCAAAACTCTTTGAAACAAGAATGGTTTGAAACAAATTATTATAATTTTCTAATGAAAGAGAAAAATGGAGATTGCATTTTATATATTTTGAGTTATGGCCAAATCAAATTTTCAAAAAGTCGCTATGAAATCGTTTATAAACCATAACGTTTAATTAAAAATTTTACATGTTGAGTATTAAATCCATATTAATTTATATTTAAAGCTATACATGTTTTTACACTTAGGTGTATATATATATATATGATGATAATAATTTATTATTATTTGACTGAGTTGTTTGGAAATTGTATATTTTATCGATATTACATAAGCCTTAAGAATAGCCATTTTGCAAACAGACTCAGTTTTTGGTAAAACGGGTTTCACTGGATCCGTAACGTTAAATTATTGTACGAACCCAAATTTCGTGGTAATTCGATGTCATATGCGACAATGGTAGCCATAAATGCTCAGTCATTTTGTATAGTGCATAATTAAATAAATTTAATTTAATGGATGAGTATTTATGTATAACTTGAGATAATGATTTAACTAAGACGCGAAACGAATTCCATTGAATTCGTATTGATGTTTAGAGTCAGGATAGGTATATAGTTTGCTACTTTTGGAGATCAGCCAATTTGATATCCAAAATAATGTTGTTTTGCGTATAAAATATCATTTCGGGGAAACAGTCTCAGAATATGACGAAATTTGTGCCATTGGATCCGTATTAGTAAGTTATTATCTCTTACATGTTTTCCTAAGCAAACTCTCATCGGCTAGCCGGAAACTTGCGTCGAAATGCTCCTTCGACCTCTCTGATAAGCATGCTTCATAAGGAGGTCCCGGCACGTGAGACCAAGCTTCGGAAATATTATGCATGTAGGGAGGCCCCTTCCCCGGAAATGAATTAGTGAGCTGACTCTAGCTCTGCAATCATACTAGAAAGACGGCTTCTTAGTCATCATACTAGAAGGCTGCCCCTATTTAGACTGGAATATTTATACTGGAATTGGACCGACAACCAAAGTAAACTCCCGATTTCAATTTTCGTATCGGTCGAACTTATTGTTTGACCATGCGAATAGTAAATGCTTAGATTTTTATTTTATCGTTAATTCAAATTAATATGGAATTAAAGAATATTTGATTATTAAATGAACTCGGATTTCAACAAAACTATTTATTAAATTCGTAATGATTAATATATGTATTGTTTCAAGTTTTAAGTTATTTGGATTTATTTTGTGATCATGCGCAATTTAAATATGTGTCGATTCACGTTGTGAATTACAAAGGAATTTTTACAAATGATCTCGAAAATCGAAGAAACCTATTCCATCGTGTCCGGAATATTATTTTATGTAAGAATTACAAGTTTTGTCTCGATCGGAGATCGTATGTGGTGGTTTTAACAAGTTACATCGTTCTTAAGTTTAATATAATATTATTATATTAATTCTCTACCTTATATAAATACCCAACATATCGGTAACCCTAAAATTTTCTAATGCATGGCCAACCCATTTCTTTTAGCTGCCATTTACAAAACCAATGGTTGAAATCATCCCCACCTTCCCATCGATATTTCTCTATATTCGTTCTTCTAATAGCAAACTTGTAACACCCCACGTCCGTTAATGTCACTCATAAAGGGAATGCATTAAGTTTCGTGGAGCGTTATAAGTAAACAGAACAGAATATTACAAGACAGATACATAAAATAGTACTTGAAAAAATTATAACTTTATTGCAGCGGAAACAGAAATAAGTTTGGTTACATCTTCAAACCCATTGCACCAAAACCAAATACATAATATCAGTCTTGTACAAAAGCCATCAGAGTACATAATTTTTAAAACCATAATACCCAATCCAAAATGCCATATGAAAGAGAAACAAAGCTAAGTATTTCTTTCAGCACTTCAAGCAGGAAAGTCCAAATCAAGCTTCAATGTGCCCACCCTGAGAACCTGGGGGGAAAAAGGAAAGAAAAGAGGCGAAACAAAAGGAGTCATACATAAAGTCTGGCGAGTCCAGTGACTTTAACAATATAATTAGTAAAGCAACGTGGTAAGAACATAAAATGGATATAAGAGATGACTGCAACATAAGAAGATATGGAAAGGTAACAAGCCGAACAGGATATAACATTGACTGCGGTTCTAACCACTATAAGATATTTTCTGCACCACACCAATACTAGTTTCATACTGAAGGTTGATCCCTCTTTACTAATAATAATGATGATGAAATGATGATGCTAGTTTCGTGTACTCCCAGCTGTTGTCTAGTGTCGCCTGCTCCTACCTCCACTAGTTGTACCCACTACCCTCCTTGTTTGATTATGTTCTCCGAGCTGCTCTCGTAGGTGCCCCACTTGCTCCTACCACCACTAGTTGTACCCTCCCTACTAATCATAATAATGGTAGTTTCGTGTACTCCTAGCTATTGTCATAGGTGTTGCCTGCTCCTATCTCCACTAGTTGTACCCACTACCTCCCCATTCGATGGCTCCCTAACTCGTAGATATCGTGTTGGTCCCACAGTAGGGTGTATCACTCCCTAAAGTGGAAACGCAATACTACTGAAATGCATGGCTTATACCTACACGATGCAACAACGTATTACCTACCAGCCCGGACCCACGCATGCACATGACTTTGTTGGACTTGCACTGCCACCGCTAACTCTTTATTAACCTCTTACAATCAAACCCAGTAATTGTGTCCCGTCCTCGACCTAGTTCGAGCTCACATAGATACTAAATGGGTTACTGGTTGAAAAGGGTCCACCCACTTGACACAAGCTTCCCTCCTAAGCTTCGTCCCCACTAGGAATTCCCACTTAACCCCTCTTTATCCCCATGTCTAATCACATGTCTCGTCTTGGTTAAGTATTTTAATTATGTTTCACATGCTACCTATGTTACCCACTTAACCTTTTATGTCTTACCACATATCTTATCTTGGTTAAGTGCTTATTGTTTATGTTATACATGCTACCCATGCAATACATGCTTCCCATGTCACCCACTTAACCCTTTTTCGGTTCCCATGTCTTCTCATATGTCTTATCTTGGTTAAGTGTTTTTAATTGTGTTTCACATGCTATCCATGTCACCCACTAAACCCTTTTACTATTCCCATGTCTTACTACATGTCTCAGCTTGGTTAAGTGCTTTAATTACGTTTCACATGCTACCCACTTAACCATTTATGTCTTACCACATGTCTTATCTTGGTTAAATGTTCATTAATTTATTATAACCGTAATCTGCTAGACCCCACACATTAGATTGCCGTTTTGCGGTTGCTGGATATGCCGGGCGGTTCTGGGCAGGCTTATGCCGCAAACCAAATCTAACCTTGTGTCTTTGCATTATTACGCATCTAATTTCTGCCTTTGACCTCTCACATTAGATTACCAAATTGCGGTTGCTGGATGTGCCAGGCGGTTCTGGGCAGTCTTATACCGCAATTCGAATCTAACCTTGTGTCTTAGGCGTTCATTATCACTTTCTTGATTCAAGTCCCAATTTTAGATCTTGGATTAAAATATATTCCAACTACCCATAATTTCCAATCTAAATTATGTTTATAGTTTTAATCCAAATTAGGCCTATAATCTTATGTATGCATGTTATGTCAAATTACACCCAAATTAATTTGCGTTCATTGTTATCAACAATTTATGTCAAACCTCATGTATACAAATTATATCAAATTATGCCCAATCCAACTTATGCCAAATCTCATGTATGCAATTTATACACAATTATTCTCAAATTGATTTATGCCAATAATCTCATTTTATTACAAATTTCTCCAAACTTTTCCCAATCATTCAAACGTTATTCATACGCAAATCTCAATGCAATATGTTAGGCTCGAAGTTAGTTTAATCTCATAAAAAAAGGAAAATAACAAGAGAAGAGAATCAACATCAAAATTGGCGTAAATATACGAACGGCATATGAAACATAAACATGCATATAACGATAAAATGGATCAGAAAGGCATATGAAATATGAACTGGCATAGAACAATAAAATAGATCCTATAGGCATATGGAATATGAACTGGCATAGAACAATATAATAGATCTAGTAGGCATATGGAATACGAACTGGTATAGAACAATGAAATAGATCGAATAGGCATATGATAACAGAACTTTGGGTATGAATCTGAAAGATAAGAATTTACACAACTTGATATGATTCATCTCACAAGAATGTTTATAAAATTCAATTTACAATCTTATCACAATCACTTTTAATTTAATTATATGTGGAAGTAACGTGGACTCACAGCGACAGGGTCTATAACAGAGAATAGATCTAAATTCTGAATTTGATTAGCTAAACCGTTGTTGTAGAATTTGATTCTTATCTTCCGGTTTGAATACTACTATTCTGATTTTCTTTGGTGGAGAAGAAAGGCTAGGTTAATTTAGATTTGAGCAGTATGGAGGCGCCATGGATCAGTGTAATGAAATTAGGGTTAGGTTTAGGAGTATTTTATAGATGCTCTAGGTGAATTAGAACCCATAGATTATATTAGTATCCATCTGAACCATCCAAGCTAGAAAAACACGTCATCCAGCCAATCCCAGAAGGCCACATCACCATCTAGAAATCAAAACACGTCACGGCCAGATCTGGGCTGATAGGGTCGACACCCCTGTCGACACCCCTATAGGAGGGTCCGCACCTATGTCGACTCCCCTAAGGGGGTCGACACCCTAGAGCGGGAGATTTCCCGCTCACCCAAATTCGCTGATTTTGATTTGTTATTTAATTATTATTACATTCTGCTAATTCTTGAATTCTTCTAAGCTTCGTAACTTCTTCATACTATATCCGTTTTACGCAAACTCGGACTCTATCCCAAGCAGAATTCTGAGACGAACGCAATGGCACAACATGTTTCCCTTAATCCTTCTTATAAAAATTAATTATTCTTTAATTATCCCTTATGTCATGTTTAAAATTACGGGGTGTTACATTCTCCCTTCCTTAAAGGATTTCGTCCCCGAAATCTTCAAGTTAAGAAGAATGTATCCTACCATCCAATCATCCATCTACTCATCCATCGTCCACAAGCATCCATTGTCCTTAAAAGATTTCTAATTCTATATGAACATATGCAAAAGTGTGTGTATATGTCTCATATCTAATGCAAAGATCAGGTGGTCTACTGATCCAGTTGACCTCCTTAATGTGAAACATGATAGTGCCATGCATCCATTATGTATGCAAAAGAATCCTAATGATACATATCATTTTTATATGAATGTACAACCATTCATTCAAATGCAGCATCCATTTGATAACACATTCAATTTCCATCCATAAAATAAAAGTATGGACATGCATCCATATGCAATATGAGAGTGACTAAGCTGATCTTAGTGCCTAAAGTGTGTGTATATGCGTCCACGAGCAACCACTTGCAAACACTTGCATCCACTTGCAACCATCAATCATAACATGTCTCAAATACATGTTTACATCCACTGGCTTCTACCTAAGGATCGAAGATATAATCGAGAGGATGTACTAAACGACAGAAACAAATATGAACAAAGCTGGTAGGAAAGGAGAAGTTAAGAACATATCCTCAAAAAGGAAAGAGTACTATGCATGTATCTTGTCTCCTGTCTCCCAAATCGCATCTCCTTGATCATCTCCCCGTTGAACATTGACCAACTTGACCTCTTGGTTGCGTAGCTTTTTGGCCTCCGAACCAAGAATGCATATAGAAACTTGTTCTAACCGTGACACCCCTATCGACACCCCTATAGGGGGGTCGACACCTATGTCGACTCCTCTAGGGGGGTTGACACCCTAGAGAGGGAGATTTACCGCTCACCCAGATTCGCTGATATTGATTTTTAAATTCATTTTTGATTTGTTGTTCAATTATTATTACATTCTGCTAATTCTTGAATTATTCTAAGCTTCATAACTTTTTCATACTGTATCCGTTTTACGCAAACTCAGACTTTATCCCAAGCAGAATTCCGAGACGAATGAAATGGCACAACCCATTTCCCTTATTCTTCTTACAAAAATTAAGTATTTTTTAATTATCCCTTATGTCATGTTTTAAAATTACGAGGTGTTACAAAACTCCCCAGCAAGAAACCTGTAGAGCTCATCGTGAGCTATATATCCAACGGTAATAATCGGCGTAGAGGTATTGTGGTAACCGAAAAGTGATCTCAAAGGCCGGTGCTTACTAGAAAAATAACAGGCAGACGAAAGGGTCTGGAGAGGTGGCACTGGGATCGATGGGGGAGGGCGTTGAGGCGCACATGCCGGCATAGTCAGATCAACGTCAAGCTAGGGGGAGGCGCAGTTGGGTGAAATTAGAGGTGTGTTGTTATCATGATAAACAAAGAAAAAGTTCCAGATGAAAGTTGGTCATTTTTTTTAATGAGGCAGCGAAGTATAGGGTTGGCCTGATAAACTAGTTATAAAGTAATTAGTTTAGATAGTTTTGAATTAAGGAAATTAATTGTTTAATAAAAATCGAGTTACTAAAACTTAAATAACTTTTTACTTCATGATCAGAATTAGACGAAACAGGATTTTCCATAATCATATTGAAGAGCACAACATTCTGGAACCGCTTTGGATAGATTTGGAAGCAGCAGGAAATTTTGGTTAAGTTAAACGGTTGTTTAATTTAACCGAAACAAACCGCTTCAATGATAAATCAAATCAAGTGAGTATAACTCACTCATTTTTGACCCACTTATATTTTATATAAGTCGGGATTTAATTTGTGTGCTATGCTTGATAACTATTTGTTGTATGTTGAATATATCTATATATATTGGGTGAATTGGTTTATTTAAACGTTCGTTTATTTTGAATGAAATCAATCGTTATTTTTAACGGTTGTAACCAATTGAGGTAAATAACCTTATTGTTCACGTTTATAATAATATAAACGTATAAAATTGATAGTTGGATGCTTGGATTGTTATTGTTAGTTGATTGTTAAAATTATTAGTTGAAATGGTTATTTTTGTTTATTGAGAATAAATATAAATATTTTGTTGTATCGAATGGATGATTTTATTTGGGATAACCTATTTGGATGTAGGGAGAAATAGATTGGAGGGATCCAACTGGATTCCTCAATTTTTTCGCTTATTTCATAGTACAATTATATGAACTGTTTAACCAATCATATTAAATGGTTTATTTGATTATTGATTGTTGAACACAAATTCGGCATTTTTTTTGTTATTAACGAATGGAAATATTGGTTGAGAAATTGGTAGAAGATGGCACAAAAATACGTCATTTTATAAAGGTTGATTTTTCGTCAAGTGAATCGATAGAAATGAATTTATAAATTTATTTATAACTGAAAATAGATTTCAAAATCTATTAGTTTGAAGGAAGGCTTATTAGAAGGAAATTAATATTTATCATTTAAGTTTATAAGTAATTATTAAATGGTTTTATAAAGCAAATTCTTATGATAATAAGATTTATAAAAAAGTGAGTAGAAATTAACCTGAGGGTTAAGAGTTGGATTAATTGTTTTCAAGAACCAAATAAATGGGATTATTTAGATCAATTATATTATTAATTAATTTAAAGAAAGGACTAATTGGAATTGGTTAAAGAGATAACCATGTTTTGAGTTGACTAATTCAACCACTTTAATTGGGAATGATTCTTAAATTAGTTTATTGTCAATTAATCTAATTAAATAGTTTAACAAATATTTGTTTTAACTTAATAATATTTTAAATAGGAATTTACTATTTATTCTAGTTAATAAAGAAATTAATTACTTTTATGGTAGTTAATGATGAAGTAAATTATTTATTTTAATTAATAATAATTTAAGAGATTGCTTTTTAATGAAATTCATTTAAGTAAGTAATACAAATTGGTAATGAAATCTAGTTGAATTTTGAAAGGAGGTTATGATCAGATTTTATAGTAAAACCCAAGTTTTATGAACTAAATTATAAAAGAAATTTTAAGCAAATACGATAGCTTAAAATAAATATTTACTTAATATTTGAATTAAGTAAAAGAAATCGAGACAAAAAGGGCTTATATTAAACCTGAGTTTTATAAACGATGTTTATTAAAAGAGATATGAAGTTAAAAGTTAAATTTTAAATTAAAGTGCTTAATAATGGATTAAGTGAAATGAAGGAAATCAAAATAAGATTTTTAAAAGCGAAATGGTTGAATGGATTTGGAAGAAGGGAATTCTGCAAAGGAGTTAGTAGTAGGATTTTGTAATGAAAATCCAAGTTAATAAACGAATTGTTTAAAGAAGTTAAAGTTAAAAGGTGATGTTTTAATAAGAAATTATTTAATTAACGAATTAAGTAAAAATAGTTATAATTAAAAAGGATATTTTCAAAAGTAAGATGGATTTATAAAACCATATTTTAAATAAAATAGTTAAAAGAGATTTGTTTTGATATTAGAATGAATATCGGTTTTTGAATTACAACTCATATCTATCTTAAGATAAGAACGTTGTTGATCAAGGTTTGAGAGGTAAATAAAATATTCTGACTTGAACGACTTCAGGAGTGTCTGTGGATGATATTAATTTGTAATGGTAAAGAGGTTAGAATTAATTTATTATTTCCATAAGAGAAATAATAATGGAACGTAATCGGATAGCTTTATAATATAATAAAACTATTAGGTTCTTTGTTTTTTTAACAAAATTTGAAATATGTAACAAAAGGAGATTCAAGTCATTCTCCAACGGCTCACAAAAACAGATTTATAGAAGAAATCTATAAATATTGTAGCACACACAATACTAGAAAAAGTAAGAAATATATCTAAAAGGATAGAATAAATTTACGAAAATGGGAAGGCCTAGAAAGAAAGATGCCTCAAGATCTAAACAGTGCAAAAGGCATCAAGGAAAATGCCGCTACTGAGAGATCTGAAACAATATCGGATACCCGGCCCATAGAACTCTCAAATATAATCGCAAAAGCCCCACATCCAGCCCAAGCAAATCACCAAGGCCTCCTCAGATACTCAAAACTAGGAGTAGAAATCATGGAAGAAAGCCAAAGGTAGTCTCTGAAAGCCCAGCTCCAGCTTGGTCTACTCACTAGCCCTCCTAGCAAAATGGGAACCTTCGAACTACCGACTCTAGAAGAAACCTGTAAATCTACGACCTGCATGAATAGAGAACAACAAAAGACCAAAAAAAGGGGGAGGTGATGGAAGAGAGAAAAAAAGCGACACACTTCCCCAATTGAAATGGACCGCCATCCCAACCGGACCCACCACCATGTGAGTCGGAGAAGGAGTTCACGGATAACATATGTTTCCACATCTCACTAGCAAAGGATGGGGAGTCGGACAAATTAAAGGCCAGAAGTCAACCATACTTGGCATGGACAAACGTCGCCCAGAGGGAATCGTTCGCTCCAAACCGTACCCTCAGCTTGCAACCGAAAGAAATATGGATATCCATAAGATTACGAAGGCCCGGACCTCTCTCATTTTTGGGACGACACACGGTATCCTAAGAGATCCAGTGGTAACGTTTGACATTGTCCTTTTTACCTAGAAAAAGGACGATGCCAAAGAATGACAAGGACAAAAGAAAGAAGAAGTAGGAGTCATAGCAACAAAGACATGCGATCCTACAGAGTCAATAACGGACTTTATAACGACCAGTCGCCCTTTCTGAGAAAGGAGAGTCATGTTCTGCTGAGTAATCTTGCCTCTGGTTTTGTCAGTCATAGGATCAAAGATAGCATTAAGTTTTCTTCCTTTGTAAAGGACAATTTTGAGGTAAGGTAAAGGGAAGGAGGAAACCTTGGAGCCAGTGAAGGTTTCGATCCACGAAGACCTAACCGAAGTCAAGTCTTTAGTAGGAATAAAACAACTTTTAGCAGAGTTAACGAGTTGTCCAGAGCTCCTCTCGTACTGCTGAATGAGGCTAAGAAGGCAGCAGATGGAGTGATGACTACAATTAGTGAAAATGATAATGTCGTCCATGAAGGATAAGGAAGAAATGAGAGGACAACTGCTGGGAATGCCGAAACTCTAAATTTGACTGAAAATCGTAAGAGAATCAAACCTCGCACGAATGCCTCTACGACAATGACGAACAAAGTTGGGAAGAGGGGATCTCCCTGACAAAGACCCCTTATGGACTTGAAAAAATTGTAGGTTGATCCTGATTTGAAGTATAATTACATATATATACCATGGAGAATATATATCATGATGTTTCCAAAGTAAAGAAAATAAAGAGAAGCGAGAATATACATATATATAATGATATTTCTAAAATAAAGGAAATAAAAGGGTTTCCAAAATTATGGAAATAAAAACGAGTTTTGTTTAAAATATAACAATATTTTTGAAGTAAGAAAATGAGTTTTAGAATGGGTTTATTCTAAAAGGATAAGTGTTGGTTATTGTTCTCAAGTAGTGAAACAAAAGAGATTTCGAAATGTTGTTTTATGAATGATAAGTTAAATTGATTTCCCAATAATAGATAATGAATAATGTTGTATCAAATGTTTTGAAATAATAAGTTAAATGCAAAACTGAATATTGTTATAAGATATTTTTCTAACGTATTAAAATAATTTTTTTTAGGATACTCTTACTTTGAAATAAGAAGTGTAAAGCTATGTTTGAAATATTGAAAGATTCAAATGTTTTTAATTAACCGTTCTTTTTTTATTTTTAATTGAAGAAGCCAAGTGATGCTGAGAAGTAAACCAGTGAATTCTATTTTATTTTTATGGTTGAATGGTTTTTTATTTGATAGTTAAATAACCGATAATCAAATCTGGCATATACGATTGTTGGTACGGAAAGACAACGATCGAATTTGTATTCAAAAACAATTATGACCAGCAAATGTGTAAATGTGGAAGATATCAGATGATGATGTATATGGAGCAATCAAAGACTATAGATCTTCATAAAATGGAAGGACCAATTAAAATGTATGATTCGGCCTGGAGATGTACTGGGGTTCTTTCGTGGTTGGAATCTACAGATTGCAAGGACTACTTAGTACTGATCTATAGGGTGGTACCTAGGATGTGTAGGAGGGTGCCTTCAGTTCTTCCTGTTCCTAGATGACTTGTATGGACGAATGTCTGACAGAGTATATCCAAAGGATCATGTACATTGATTTCTACAAATGTATTTCTATTGGTGGCGGAGAAGATACCTTCTCTTAGCTTAGATACCCTGAATATTTTTGTAGACTTCAAATACTGATTTGGCGGACCTGAAAACATGGCATTTAAAGTTTTCTATGATGTGTTAAAAAAGTTAATAGTAATCTCAAGCCTCACCAACCAGGAAATGACAAAAATCGGGCGGGCGGGCAGGCGGCATGGCTATGTGGATCGCTCCCATTAGGGTGCATTATCACCTGATCTAGAGAAAAATCCATTTGTTTCTTTATTCTATCGCTGTTGTATGCTTCGATGACGGTTGCCGATCCCAACCATCGGTTATATACATTAAGAACACCCAAAGGAATGAGTTACCGGGTTACAAGATGTTGTTGTTGAACCTAGTGTATTTTTCTCTACAGGTACACTATCGGAAGGTGGTCCCATACCTTATCATAGTTGGAAAACCAATCACCAATAAGCGCTCGTGATTTTTGATTATATACTATGTATGTGGAGTGTGAGATGCAAGCGTTCTGCAAGAGGGTTACTTGTTTGATTTAGACAATATTATAATATAAGAATAGAATTTTGATATCGAAAATGTTTTGGGTTATCGTAAGGCATAAACCGTCTGTGCTTATATGTGGATTGGTCTTACGATTATCCTTTTATTTCAAACAAAGAAGTTTTCCAAAACTAAAATCAAGTTGGATGTTTCTTATAAACTTAGTAAGTCTTCTCACATTGGTTCACCAGACTGATCTGTGGCGTTTGCAAAGCTCGGGTTAGACCGAGTTTTACAGGTTCATGTTAGGATAATATGGATTTCAGAAGATATGATGGAGGAGCTCGGATGTGTTAATATTTATTCCGTTGTGTGTTGTATATGAGGTCAGGTTGTCATAACTATCCAGATGTATTGATTACATGATGTACTCTAATAAATGTAAGTATTATTTCAAGCTCTCAACAAAGATTTATTTTTATATTATATTTTTTAGCTGCGATGTGAGACTCTATGTTGTGTATTTGGTTTGGTTCTTCTTCTTTTCATATATTCTAATATTTCTTTTTTTTTCATACATTCTAATTTCTTTCTATTAACTATCTGGTGTTTTCGATACTTGGATTTTGGCAAGTAATACAGGATTGAGTATTACTATCGAAATTCGGGCATCGAATTCCGTTGGGCCGTTACAATGACTATGTGAACTTATCATTTGTAAGTGGTCCTCGTAATGATGAAGTCATTTGAAACAACCCAAATTCGCCCGTAAGGGAAAGCCCGGACTGAGTTGAGAACACGAAAAATCAGAATGCAAACAGAAGAACTTTTCAATGCTTATTGCAACAATTTACATCGGAGTACAAGAACATAATAGAGTATGAATAAATATTACACATTGGAAAATATCAGAGATTATAATACATTACATAGCAGCGGAAAAATAATACATAACACAACTGTAAGAAATACAAGGATATAGAGCATTCCGAATATAGCTCCAGTTGTAAACTAGGATCCTGTAAACTAGAAATCTGCAAAACCAAAACTACTAGCTGCCCGTGTGGAAAATAGGGGCATCCAGAGTTTAGGTTAAAACAATAAACTCTAGGTTAGTCATGTGGCTGGTATGAGAACTAAAAACAGTTATTAAATCTTTTACTTTAAAAGTAAATCAAGGGACCACGCCGTATAACACGGAACGGGTTTCCTCCCAAGAATACCAGTGCATAAAATAAACAGCGCAATGCTTTTTGGAAAAATAAAGCTATTATAAGACTCAGTTCCCATCCACAATGCAACGCAAGCCGGAGGATAGAGTTTTCCCTTATAATAGCCAAACATGCTTGGTACGTTTAAAACAAATCATTTGATACTATTATAAGTGCATAGTGTATAAAACAATTTCAAATATAAATGTATCAATCATAGGCAGCATGGGTACCATCTATCATTTTGCCATACTAGGCTCTACAATTAAAACCGAAATGTCATGTATTGGAAGTTGGATTTCCATCTATGAGTCAAGGCCAGGGATGAATCCTCACCGCTTCGAGACACTCTAGCAAATGTCTCAGGACTACACACTTTGGGTAACCCTTGGATCGGTTGGGCCGGTCCTCTCTTACATTTGAGGATTAGTTATTCATGAACACACGTTTCCCGGTCCTATAGGACCTATCCATCGGCTCCATAGTAACCGATATATCTAAGGCGCCTTGCTATCCATCATCCACATAGGTAAAAAAAATATAAATGTCTGGGCTCCATACCATGACACCACCCATAGCTAGAAAGAAACGTCATGTTCTCCCAACGGTCCGATCCCGTTTTTGACTCATACCGAGGTGTGAGGCTCGCGAATTAGCGTTGTACACAAAGTTATGCCTTTTAAGGCCGTGCTTTGATCATCAACCACAAGACTCTGCTTTTCAACAGAATCCTTGATCATTTGCATCTCAGCATGCCACACAGGCAATTCACGCCATGCAGCTGATGTCTATCGATATATAATCTCTGAGCTCGTATGTCTCAGAGAAGGGGTGTTAAGCAAGAGAATAAATTCTCCTCCGCCAAACAGATATATATCTAATAGAGATCAATCAACACAGAATAAAATCCAATGTCAGTCACACATCCATTTACTAGTTCATTCTGGGTCTGAACAAAACCGGAGGCACCTTATTCCTCATCCCATATGCCCAATACAGGAGAGAGGTCCTCGCATATCCGGTCGATCTCCAAGTACGTCTAGACGATCACCACTTATTACCTTGTCTTGGGTGTACAGCCCAAGCAATACATCAGTAATCATCCAAACGACGTGAAGACCTCCGGCTTTCAACCACCGTCTTAAACGTCGACTTATCGTCGAATCAGTTATTCAGAATGTGTATAAACCCGACCTTTCCGAATAACTTGCGTATATAATAAACAAGTGCTATAAAAACACAACTATGCCTCATTCCAATCCATAATATTCTTTTATTCAAATATTTTTATATTATTAGGGAAAGGTTCCCATAAATTTTATCAAAGATAAATTCTTTAAATTTATTCTTTAATCCTCCCTTGGATATCAATTTAAACCAAATTAAGGTTAATCCAAACTAGTTGGGATTAGCGCACCTTACTTAAGTAATCAATTATTTAATTTCCCAATCCCAACCAATTCATCCCATGGAGCAAAACTGGTAATACTCCATATCTAACACCACGGTGTTATCGGTAAAATTAATTATCATTTCACGTTCAAATCTAATTAAAGATTTAACTATCGCCTGGAGTAAAACTGGTGATACTCCATTCTCGACCATTTCCTAAATTTGATAATTTAAATTATCTCATTCACTTTTCAATCTAATTAAAGATTCACTGAAACTCCACTTAGTTTTAATCTTCCCAAAAATCAATATTAATGATTATTTAACTTTGGGAAATCAAACATGCCACATTGACAATCTACACTGTACTATTGATTTCTGCCTATATATAACCTCTAAGCTCGTATGTCTCAGAGAAGGGTGTTAAGCAAGAGAATAAATTCTCCACCACCAAATAGATATATATTTAACAGAGATCAACCATACAGTTCGAAATACAATGATGGACATGTAGTTTTGTCTTTAACTAGGTTAGAGAACTAATGTCATTTAAAACATAGTTCACGATAAACCCAAATCCTCTTCCATAAAAATGGAATCTTCATGGAATAACAAATCAGTATATATAATCGATACCAATTTTCGTATCCGACCAATAATATAAATGGAATAACGACAAAGCCTTTTAAATTCCATATATATTAACAGACTTTCTCCACAGAAGCTCACTTCGATTATTACCAATCGAATTCCATTCAATTCCAATTTAATATATTAAATTGGAAAACTTTCCTTTGGGAAATCCCATTAAATCTTAATAAAAGATTTATATATTCTAAATCACATTTCACTGCAAATCGGGTTATAGAATGAATTCGTTAAAACACAATTCACAATAACCCAATTCATTTATTCCAATTAAATGTTAATTAACTGGAAACACTAATAATCTTAACTAAAAGATTTATTCTTTTCACACGGGGTTTAATAACAGTGTTATTTAAGACACCATTCACGACAAACCCAAAATCCAATTCTTTTATTCAATTCCAATTAAATCTTAATTAATTGGAAAACTTCACTAAATCTTAATTAAAAGATTTATTCTTTCCTCAACTGGGTTTAAGAACAGTGTTAATGAAGACACCATTCATGACAAACCCAAAATCCAATCCAATATTAAATACAAGGCTCTGAATAGAAATTATATCGATTCAATATCAAATTCTGAAATCAACAAATATCGTATTGGGAATAACGATATATACATCTTCCAAATTCCTCCACAATATCCGTATAATCACGAAATTCAATATCGAAATATTCCGAAGATAATTTCGATTCAAATCCGTTCCAATTCATATATAGGAAATTTTGGTTATTTTTAAAACCATTTAAAATCCAATTTTTTTATTTAAAAATATTAGATTATAATTCTAGTTCATAACTAGTTCATTTTGATAAATATATATTTTTATCTTTACAAACATGGAATTTTTCATCCAAATTCTTTCCAAATCATTTACTATGATTTAACACAAATTATTAATATTTTTAATAATTTTATCAACGCTCGTACAGTCGATTTCCATAAATGGTCATCGAACTGCACTTACAGCGGCCTTTTCCAAATTTGATTTGGACATAAGTCCAAATCCAACCGTTAGATTTCAAATTCCTTATATTCGTTGGAAAGCTCTTTTCGATACAAACCCAACAGTTCTAGTTTTAGGAGAATCCGACGGTCGGATCTCCCTTAATATCTATTTGAAGTCAATGGTTGAAATTCGCGAACGGTCGCGGCGCGTTCTATTCAGACCATTAAATATATATAATATATATATTATATATATTTCATCGATTTCCATTCAAAACGTATTTTATAAATCGTTTTAAAAACGATTCTAACTTCATTCTCAATTTTAAATCAAAGTTGAATATTCCGTATATTATAATATATAAATGATAATATTTTCAAAATATCAGATTTTGAAATCATTTCCTTTTCGATATTCATTATAAGAATGAATAAAATCGATATACATATCGTTTGCGTCAAAATGGCGCATAACTAATCAACACGGCTTCATATATTTCAATATTTTCATGTCCATCCAAAATCGGACATCAAAATCATATTTTGAACTTTTACTAAATATTATTTTTAAAAATATTCCTTATTTTAAAATATTTGTTCTTTCTGAATTGGAATCAAACACAGTCAATTAGCATATAATGTTATTTATATAGATTTCATACAACACATGTATACATTAGTAATCAAATCAATCAACCATCATCCAGAGTGCATCATACAACTGGATAAGCATTAAATATAAATAATTAACGCTTACAACAGTCCATCAACCAATCGATTGACATACAACTAAATAATTGGGATTAGTGTACGTCAAATATCATCCCAATACCCGTGTGGGGTTTCAACCAACAAATACCAAATGTTGTTTGTGCAATTGGGCGATGTGTAAAATTTATCGTCCTAATCAATATCAATTAAATGTGTGTACATAAACAAATCGTCCGGTTTGTAAATGAATATTTATTTTATTCATATACACATTAAAAATTATATTTTTACCGATAAATTTTTTTATTCAACACATGAATATTTTATAAGATTCATTTATACAATAAAAATGATATTTTTATTGTTCTAACATATTTTAGAAAATTTTGGCAGCATAACGGCGCAATAACAAAACCGGAATAAGGTCTAGCCTTATCTCTCGCCTAATACTAGATCGCGCCATACACATACGAATTTTAATCAATTCAATTTACATCCCAAATCAAATTCAACCAATTTACCAATCAAAACAAACAACCAAACATCCATGGTTTCATTCAAAGGTGTCGGGTGCTTCTAAGCACCGTCTGCATCCTAATATATATTTTACTGTAAATAAAATTAAAGTGAGAAGTTCTCACCTTTGGTTTTCACTCCTCCATTCTTTATTTCTGAACGGTTTGGATTTAGATTTGTTTCCAGTGCGTTGTGTTCTTCAGCGTAATCCCCTCGTAATCTGTTTCACGCAGTTTATATTAAAAATCACATTTTTAATACCGCTATATTATATATGAAAGTCACATCTTTACAATGCCATATACACATAAAAACCGTATTTTTATATTGTTATTCATATGAAAAAAACCATATTTTTAAACCGCTATTATGTTATAAAAGGTATATTTTTATATCGCTACTTCATATATAAAAATTATATTTTTTATATTGCTACTTCATATATAAAAATTATATCTTATATCGCTACTTCGTATATAAAATTTATATTTTTATATCGCTACTTCGTATATAAAAATTATATTTTTATATCGCTACTTCGTATATAAAAATTATATTTTTATATCGCTACTTCGCATGCTACTTCGTATATAAAAATTATATTTTTATATCGCTACTTCGTATATAAAAATTATATTTTTATATCGCTACTTCGTATATAAAAATTATATTTTTATATCACTACTTCATATATAAAAATTATATTTTTATAGCGCTACCTCATATATAAAATTTATATTTTTATATCGCTACTTCCTATATATAAAATATATTTTTATATCGCTACTTCGTATATAAAAATTATATTTTTATATCGCTACTTCGTATATAAAAATTATATTTTTATATCGCTACTTCATGTATAAAAATTATATTTTTATAGCGCTTTTTCATATATAAAAATCCATTTTTTATACCGCTACTTCATACATAAAAATTATATTTTTATACTTGCTATATATAATTAAAAATCAGATTTTTATCAACGCTATTTCTTTGTAAAAATAACATTTTTCTCACAGCTAAAAATCATATCTTTATAGCGTTAAAAATCGTATTTTTATAGCGTTAAAAATAGTAGATTTTTATATAATAAATAAAATAAAATAAACTGAAAAATTCACTATTTTCGAGGAGGAGGTTGGTCGGGTAGCGGCGCAGTAGGCTGGATGGCTCAGGGGACCGGCGGCCAAGCGGTGGCGGTGTAGTGGTGGCTAGGGCGGCTATTTTGGGCGGCTCTATGGTTTAAGGAAGGAAAGGGGGAGGAGGAGAGGAGGGAGGAGGGCGGCGGGTTGCTGGTGGAGGCGGTAGGTGGTGGGTCGACGATAGGGGAGGGCGCGCGGCGGTGGATGGCGGCTGGAGGCGCAAGCGGCGTCGATCGTCATTGGTTTTCTTTTTCTTTTTTCCTTTTTTTTCAAAATCGATTTGAACAATATAAAAGGGGGGTTGACCGCATGGAGAAAATAATTAGGGTTTAACCATGGAGAATATATATATTATTTATATATTATATTATGATTAATTCGAATAATGTTTGTTTATTGATCCGAACTCCAAATCCAACCCAACGACCGTCGGTCCTAGCCAATTACCCCCATTCCGGACACAATGGGATATGTCCGGCAAGCCAATTCGACTGTTTCTATCAGTTTTTATTTAAATTAAAATATAAATCAATATAATGTTCAAAGTTGATTTCAATGTATATTTTAATTTACCGGGGCCACATACTAACTCCAAAAATTCTAGAAAAATAAATCTAGCTATGTTTTGACGATACGTTCCTAACAAAACTATTTTTGTCGAATTTGGAGCCTATTTGAAAAATGGTCATTCTCTAGTTGATTAAATTCAAACTGAAATTACCAAACACGTTTAAACTCACTACGCTCGCATATTAATTTCAAAAGTTAATTTGACATTCTGGATCCAACAAAAGTGGTTTTGTCGAAAACGGAGGTCGTTTGCAAAATGGCTACTCTTAAGGGCTCTATATATATAAATTACATAGCGACTATTTTGAATTTTCAACTAGACCTAACTTTTTATTCCCATTATGAAATCTGGTTTTTTACATTAATTAGAAAGGTTTTTTCAAATAGATTCAAATATTTCTGGTTTTACGGAAATCTGATTTATTTTGAATCCTGTACATTCATTTGAAATTTGAAATCGAATTTTCAAACTACCGCGCCTTTTTAGGCTTGTTTTATAATTAAAATAAATTTATTCGCTCTAACTTCGATTAAAATAATTTTTTAGTCGTTATTATTTAGTCATTTTAAATCATCAAAATCCTTTAAAATTGCCAAAATAAAAAAATTTAAATTGGTTCTGAAAATCCGGGTAGTTACATTATTGAACAAGATTTTTGTCCAACAATGTTATTTATTTTTAGACAACATGCGCGATCTGCTGGGAAAAGTACTGAAATATGTTAGACGATAAGGATCACCATGTAGCACACACATATGTTCTTCTAAATTGTGCTGAAGTTCTATCATTTATTCGGTGTTAAAATTTTCGTATTTATTTCATTTAAATGTACATCAATAGGTAATTATAAACTTATATATGTTTGCGGTATTTACGAATCACAACATCTATCTTGTTATCTCAATAAAGATTTTGCTAAATGATTTTCGAAATACGCTTACGATCCAATAAATTGCATTGGCGATGAAGGATTGCAACATCTTCCGCTCGGATCAAAAAGAAATGTCAAGACTTAATGGATATTCTTCGTCATTGGATTTAAATTCAACACAAAAGACCAATGAAAATTAACATATAATAGCAGTTTACTTATCAAAGATAGTGATGATCCATATGAGCATATAAAAGACTTTTACGACGCCTTAACAAAGGTTTTAGAGCTAACATATTATGTACAACCTGCTAAAAAGGCTATTTTATTCAAGTGTAATTGGTTTAGCAATGTTCCTAGTACTGGAATCAATGTGCATAAAGGTTATAAGCTTATAGAAATAAAGAACACATCACATACTACACATATGGTCCTTTTTATTAGCAAAGCAAGCATTACAAGTTTATTTTGTTGTGTATCGATCTTGTAAAGAGATAAAGTAGATTGGTCGGTTGTAATTAAAAACAAAGGCAAGGTTTACATTTGAAGGAATTACTATTCCATAAGATGCAACATATCAAACGAATGTAGAGAAAAACGATGAAACAATAATAACTGGTAATATTGATATAGAGTCGTTGAATGATGAATTAAATGTTTTAGTAGAAACATTTAAGAGTACAAAAGAAAACAATATAGAAAACGAGACCGAGACTGAATCAGAAAACAATGAAGAATGATAAGTATTTCATTCATTTGTTGTACACATATATTTTGAATTTGAATTGTGTTGTGAGCTATGCTTTACAATGATACGTTTTCTAATAACGAAATGATATGATGTACTTGGTTTATGAATTGATGTAGTGAATCTGTATAATGTAAGTTTTGAGTTTGTGGGCTGATTTACAGTATGGTATTAGTTTTATATGATAATGAAAATGCAATTATGAGTATATTTTGATTACGTTTTAAGAGTATGTTCAAAGTTTGTCAACTAATATACATGCGTTATCATTATACGGAATGATATGTTAGTGACAGATATTCCTCCTAGGCGATAGCCCATCCACTCTTCTTCTACAGGTGTGAGCGACACAGCACCGGATTTACGTCTGATCATAGAGCTCGTACCCAAGAGCGCAGGGTAAGGATCTAATTTATTTAATGCTTACATCGTATTTTCTGCATGGGTTTTGAGCCCCAACCTACAGGCTTTATTTTATCTATTTCTAGATCGGTCTATATCTGCAGGCTGACAGATAGTTGACTCCTCTAGGATGACATACCTTCTCAGATCAGGAATGTCATCCTCGCCGAGGTTTTGATAAGGATAAATTTATTTTTGTTTCAAAATTAATATAAAATATGTAACACAATTTGTTTTTTTCATACACTGGTTGCTATTTGGGTTCAACCCAAAGATATGGTTGTCTTTGTTAACCACTGGAATAAGAATATGCGAAAGAACTACAAAAGCACCATATACAAAGCAAAAAATGCAGGAAAGAAGTCAAACTAAATGAGCGAGGAGGTACAGTCAGGTTTCTTCGATTGTGGGATACTCCCGCAGTGAGGGTATGTTATTTAAACTCATTTTTAATTTCTGTTTTATTTCATGTTTCGTATATCAATTAACTTAATCGTATAATTATATTTAAAGGTGGTTTCACAGCGAAACCGGACAAACATGAATGAAGATTCTGCTTTGCCCCATGGTGGCCCTAAATCCTTCTCGCAACATTTGCGGGAAATGGTATGTATCATAAATTGCATTTATAAGCAGTTGTAACATTGTTCAATCATATTGGTAACATTGTTTATTTGTACAATTTCAGATGTCAACTCTAGAGCGGGAGCCTACACTTACTTTAGGTGTTTACCCAAACCACGCGTCGAGCAGACCGGCGAAGAGAGTAATACCTCTTGTACTTGGACAGATGCTAAGTCCAAGCATGTGATGGTAAGCATTCGTAATATTTTCTATTTCACATTCGATAAATTTGAAACTAAATATTTAATGTATGAATTTATTGTTCACTATTGCAGGAGAGATACCGGGCCGAGGTCGCTTAAGTGACGCAGTCCTCAGGTCGTGATCCGACCCTAGAGGAGTGCAACCGCATCTGGGATGCCATCATCAACCCATCTACTTGAAATAGTCGGTATGGTTTCAGAAACTTAGAGGTAAATTGTTTTATTAACTAAATTATAAATTATATATAATCCTGAATTCTAAATCAAAACTCATAATATAATAAATTACAGGTAGCGACAACTCAGACCTCTTATAGGAGATCCCAGCAGGAGGAGGACATCGCTATGCTCCATCAGCAGGTGGCTGAGCTTTGGGATTGGCAGAAGAATGGACTGATGACTATGCTTGTTGCATGAGTGAATCGCTGCATATTTTTCTGAGCATGGGAGGATTCTTAGGGAATGAGGATGAGGAAGAGGGTGATGGTGATGGAAACGAATAGGCACTTGTCTTTTTTATTGTTTTGTCTTTTGTAAATATAAACATGTGTTCTTGAAATATTGATATGTGAATGACTTTTTGATATGTACGAGTTGCCATGGATATGTTGACTCATCAGTGATACTCACAATTTTCTTTGTATCCCACATCACCATCACCAACCATAGCTAGTATGGATACGGAAGTCGACGCTAGATGTGTCGCTATTTCGTTAGCATTAGGTTTTTAACGATGATTTTTAGTTGCGGTTATGAGTCATTGCGAACTAAAGCTTTCTTTGTAATGTTTCCACCTTCTACGTAAAGACAAATGAGTCTAATAATCAACAATTGTTATGTCTAATTTTGTGTTTTATTTTGTATCCCAATAATGGTCCTCATTATTCAATATTGAACCTCTATTAGTACATCAATAAAATAGCGAAATATGAGAGTGAGTAAAAGTGAAATTCTATAGCTTCTCAAAACAAAACCGAAATTTCAAAATGAATAGATGATCAAAAGGAAAAAGAAATTCGAACCTGGTTATTATGTACATAAAACAATAGAAGATGGTTTTTAGAGAGAAAAGAAATCATGTAATGCAATTAAGTTGTTTAACATGCAATTAAATTGTTATTAAACCCCTCCTCCTTCCATCACATACATATTTCGCATACAACTTTTAATTATAAACATATGTAAAATCTCTCCTCCCACAACTAGCATAGATTAATCAAGAAAGGAGTATCACATGACAACCAAATAGAAACAAAAAAAAATGGAAGAAAAACCCCTCCTGTTCTTGATTTTTAATCTCCGTCATGAAGCCTGCATGCTATCAACTAACATTCTGACTCAAACCACATGATCTTCCTCCTCCCTGCGATCAACCCCATTTTTCACGGTTTCCTCCTCACTCCTCACATTAGTTGTTAGCTCACACTCTTTTCCTTCTCCTTCACTCTCTCTCAACTCTACAGGATACACATGTGCACATTGCCCAACTGCTCCCAGTTTTGATATTGTTATGATATGTTCCGATACTATTTGCTCTTCTATCACCACATGATTCTTTGTGTTCATGTACATTACATATATAATCCTGAATTCTAAATCAAAACTCATAATATAATAAATTACAGGTAGCGACAACTCAGACCTCTTATAGGAGATCCCAGCAGGCGAAGGAGATCGCTATGCTCCATCAGCAGGTGGTTGAGCTTTGGGATTGGCAGAAGAATGGACTGATGACCATGCTTGATGAGCGAATCGCTGCATATTTTTCTGAGCATGGGAGGATCCTTAGGGAATGAGGATGAGTCGAAGGATGAGGACGATAAGGAAGAGGACGATGGTGATGGAGACAAGTAGACACTTGTCTTTTTTATTATTTTGTCTTTTGTAAATATAAACATGTGTTCTTGAAATATTGATATGTGAATGACTTTTTGATATATACGAGTTGTCGTGGATATGTTGGTTTGTTATGAAATGTGTGATGTTGGTATTTGTGGTATATGAGTTAGTTTGCGGTATATATGTTGGTTTGTGTTATGAATTTGAGTATATATATGATATGTTCGGTTATTGCATGTATATGAGTTGTGGAATGAATGGATACGAGTTGTGTGAGGAGTTGAATTACAACAAACCTCCTCCAGGTTAGTGACGACTAGTGATACCTTATTGATCACGTATAGCCACGGTTAGTGACGGCTAGTTACGGATTATGTTTTCAAACTTGCTACGGTTAGCGATGGCTAGCTACGGATTACGTTTCCAAGTCCGCTACGGTTAGCGACAGCTATAGTGACACACATCAGAGAGACTCACAATTTGTCATGTGTCTCACATCACCGTCAACAACCATAGCTAGTATGGTTACGGAAGCCGACGCCAGTTGTGTCACTATTTCGTTAGCGTCGGGTTTTTTAACGACAGTTTTTATTTACAGTTTGCGACGGCTAGCGACGACCACCGCCTACGGCTATGAGTCATTGCTAACTGGGCTTTCTTTGTAATGTTTCCACCTGAATTTCACCTTCCCCGTTAAGATAAATAAATCTAATAATCAACAATTCTTATGTCAAACTTTGTGTTTCATTTTGTATCCCAATAGCGGTCCTCATTATTTAATATCGACCCTCTATTAGTACATCAATAAAATAGCGGAATATGAGAGTGAGTAAAAGTGAAATTCTATAGTTTCTCGAAACAAAACCAAATTTTCAAAAAGAGTAGATGATCAAAAGAAAAAAGAAATTTGAACCTCGTTATTATGTACATATAACCATAGAAGATGGTTTTTAGAAAGAAAAGAAATCAAATGCAATTAAGTAGTTTAACATGCAATTAAATTGTTATTGAATCCTTCCTCCTTCCATAACATACATATCTCGCATACAACTTTTAATTATAAACATATGTAAAATCTCTCCTCCCACAACTAACATAAATTAATCAAGAAAGGAGTATCACATGACAGCCAAATAGAAACAGAAAAAAAAGAAGAAAAAACCCCTCCTCCTCTTGATTTTTAATCTCCATCATGAAGCCTGCATGCTATATCAACTAACATTCTGACTCAAACCACATGATCTTCATCCTCCCTGCGATCAACCCCATTTTTCACAGTTTCCTCCTCACTCCTCCCATTAGTTGTTAGCTCACACTCTTTTCCTTCTCCTTCACTCCCTCTCAACTCTACAGGATACACATCTGCACATTGCCCAACTGCTCCCAGTTTTGCTATTGTTATGATATGTTCCGGTACTCTTTGCTCTTCTATCACCACATGATTCTTTGTGTTCATGTACATTACATATAACACCATTTGGATCAATCCAAATACGAACCCCATCACATTTGGAATCTACACACAATTAACCAAATACAGTCAAATACTGCATATAATTTTCATGGTTAGAAGTAGGTACAAGTGTGAGCATTTAACGTATTTACCGCGATGTACTTATCATGAGAAAGGAATCCATAGAAGAACCACGCAACGGCACTAAGTGTTAGGAACAATGACAAGGAGAAAGGCATGAATTCGACGCTCTTTGTTCGTATCACCAGTCTCTGGTTTAAGCATACCTTTGTTAGCTGCATTATTATAAAGCCATATAAAGAAAGAAAAACATTGACGCTGGTTTAAACTTACAATGATGCTCAATGGTGCAACAAATACACTAACTGAAAATCCGACACAGATCCAACCCAGAATAACAACACGATCCGCCCCCTTTGCGCATAGGAGGCTAACTAGAACTATTGCGCCAAACAAACCAACGTTCACTAGCAATATCAGTTTTGCAGTATAAATCTACAACAACATATAGCAAAATTAATTAGCACCAATGATAAGCATTAATGAGTTAGAACGAGGAAATAGAAGTGTATGTATACTTTAGCTTTTTTAGGGGCGTAAATGAGGTACAAAATGATGTAAGTGGACTCGATGAAGCATCCAGCAGTGTTGATGGTGATCAGAAATTCAGCGTCGGTTTTGAGAAGAGCATAAAATATCCATAACATGGCGCTGAATAGAGCGACCACATATGGTATTGATTGGAACCCCTCTGTTGATTTCTTCTTACACACTCTCCAGAAAGTAGGCCTGTAAAAATTATTGCTTCATTATGGATTATGTTCTAGTAAGGCATGGATGGAAACATATATAACAGTACAGTTAGATGTTTACACTGGAGCAAGATAGACCATGAATGAGATCAGATTACCTGCAAAATACATACAAAAATTAGCAAGTATCAGAGATATATGGGGTCATGTGTAAACGATTTTTTAGGAGGTGAATGATATGTAATTATGTACCTAGAACTCCGAAGGTGAAGGCCCAGTGGTTAGCAGTGGATAAGCCAAACATTTTGAAAACTCAAGAACAATATTTATGTAAGTAGAAATAATTAGAAGTGAAAGAAGTTAGATGGTGTATAGGAGTATTGAAGCTAGCCTTCTCTTGAGAGTTGGAGGAAATAATGGAGAGGAAGGTAGCTGCAGAGTATGAGCAATGGTGGATTTAAGAGTGCAGGAGATGGACTTCTTTTATAGGTAGATGAGAAGCTGAAGTGTGCTTTGCATGTTTCACTTTTGCACCTAAATTACTTGTAATACACTATTATGCCCTTTAACCATTTCAAAAGGTCTAGAAAAAATATATAACTTACTTGGCTTATAACGAAGAATTTTCTGTGCCACAAAAGTGATTTAAACACTAAATCACACATTTTTCACCTTAATATAACTGCAGTACGGTCCGGCCTTTGTACTTTGAAATGAAATATAGATGATGTGATTAGCCATTTGCGGTAATGCTTGATTTTAGGTTCAGACAGTCATGGTACCTACATGTGCATGTGTACATCTCGCAAAGAAACTTAATTTTACCTGCTTAGCCTGCTTTCTTGAAAGAGAACAAACAATAACTAATATTACCGCACAAAGAACAAAAACTCAGCTAGTACGTTTTAATTTTTTTTTAGCTTATAAGACCATAACCAACCATCCGTTCTGTTCACTTCATTCTCTCTCTTATTTTACAACTAAACAAGCCACGTGACACCCAGAGAGAAAAACTAGCCACGAATCTACTTAAATAATAACATTAAAAAAATATAATAAAAAATTATTTTTTGTTTATAACGGCAAACTCTTTGCCGTTATAAACAAAAAACACACCAGAAACCATATAACGGCAAAGACTTTGCCGTTATAAACTTATAACGGCAAAGTGTTTGCCGTTATAATCTTATAACGGCAAACAGTTTGCCGTTATAAGAACCAGTCTCTGTTGGGTGAACTAGCCATGGAGGAGCTCAAAACTAGCCACAGACCAGCCACGGGTGAGTGAACAAGCCACACCTGGTTGCTCCGTGGCTTGTTTAGTAACTGAACAAGCCATTGTTGGTTGTGCTCTAAGACACTGTTACCAAAAAACACTTATAAAAAGTAATGCCTAGATCCGTTATAACTAATTCATTTCGAATACTGTCTTGTAGATGCATACTTCCAACAAAAAATAATATCTGTGCATAACATATGTTATAAGTTAAGGCTGACATGCACACATTCCTTCTAGTAATACACAGATTATAATATATATTTTTCAAAACATGCATTGCTATATATCAAAGATAACAATTAATTAAGAAAAGAAAAAAAAAAACGAAAGGGATACAAATTTTCAATATTATTTATAATTTGTAATATCTGTAGCAAGTTTTAGAAATGGAAGCTTAATGAAAATAACTGATCAGACAATAATTTCCTATATTAGGTTAAGATTAGATGAATCATGTACATTATGTTTAGTTAAACTTTCTAACATGACAAAAACATTCACAAACGCTATGTTTAATTTTCTAACATAACAAAAACATTCAATATCTTGATGACTAATGTCAATGTTGTTGTACGTTTTTATTAAAAAAATTCATGAACTAAACCAAACACGTCGTATGGAAAAGGACGACACATATGAAAGTTTAAATCAATTTTTTCTGCATCGATCTATCATATGAAAAGACCCACATATTCAAACGAATAGACTTATCATGCAGCCTCCCATGTATAAAACGGGACCCAATTTTTTTAGTTTGATTCAAACGCATGAATAAAATACACTAGTAGCAATCTCTTTATGAGGGATACTTGCTGACAAAAAGCCACAGAAAAAAAATTGGATTTTGAAATAAATGCTACATAAGTATCTTATTGTATTCCGGCTAAAAAGTTGAACTTGTGCGAAAGTGTTTGAACATCAATGATTACTCCACTTTCTTACGAAAAATAAGCAACAAACACGGCTCATTTACGTTACTCAGTGATAGCTTCTTTCACGTGAATTTCTTTTAGCCGTTTCTTCCTCTTTCGTCTCAAACTTCCTCCCTTTCCTTGCACTTGATTACAATTACAATCACTTATTTAGAGCTGTCAACAGATATTTTCGGATACGGATAGTGCTATACCTGTATCTGTATTCTAACTCATTTTCGGATATCGAATACCCGTATCCGCGGATAAGGAGGGATATCAGATAATTATCTATCCGCCAACGATCGTAAATCAAGAAAAATAAATCAAATTTATAGTTTAACATAAATGTTTTTCGATTTCCTTGATCACTAAAGTGTTAAAAATATGCATATACAGTGAAATTAAACAGATTTGAATAGCTAATATGCATTTAGTGCATATAATTTAAACTTTCGACTTAGTAAAGCAATAAATAAATCTGATTCATTGTACTAAAATACATATAATTTTGAGTATAATTTAAAAAAAACCGAATGGATAATTTTTTAATGTGGATATCTATGTATTCGTATCCGCATCCGTTTTTTCGAATATTGGATATTTATCCACTTTTCGGATATGAATGCGGACGGATATCGGATTGTACAGCTATCCATTGCCAGTTCTAGTCATATATCACAAAAATGGTTGTACCTTTGTGTATTTTTTGAACTTTTCGCATGATCATTTTTGGAAAACTCCCATCCTCATTCCTCACACTCATAATCACATAACTGGTAACTTATAGTTAATTATTATTTTTAGTAAATTCTCATGATTATTTTTGAAAAACATTCATGGTTATTTTATCAAAAAAGATAGTTAAATGTAAATACAAGCTAAATCTCTTTGAATATGGAAATGTGTTGAGCATTTCTTCTCAATAAAATATGCAGGGACATGACACATAACATATGTTATGTGTCCAGTGCTCAAATTGATGGAATTGACGGCTTAGAAGTCACCAAATTTGAAGTTAACATTAACTCTTCTAGAGACTGAAGGTTGAGACATGCATGTATGTTGTTTGTAGTATGCGCGGAACTTTGCATATTGTTGTTGAAGACTCGATGCTTTGCCGTTAAAAAGGCAAGAGTATGACAAAAGAAAAGACCGCATATTATTTGTCATTTTCTCTTTGCTTCTTCTGATCACATAAATTTGTTGCATATGCATATACACTTGCTAGCTGTGTATCCTGGCAATTTGTATCTCGTAATCACCTAGCAATAGAATTGACATTTTCATGCCCATGAAAGAGTTGTTACCTATAACAAAAATGTCATCGACAAATGTGAGTTGTCTTTGTTTGATTTTAACTGGGACGGGGTGTGTGTCTGTGTGTGTGTATATATATATATATATATATATGGGAGGGTTCCGCTACACCTCTTATATTGCACGTGAACTCTCCCCCTTAATCTCCACCATCCATTCCTCCGCTCATTCTCTCTCTTCCCACCAAGAAATGGGAAGAATGAATGAATGAAGAAATGGGTGGTGAAGATTAAGGAGGAGAGTTCACGTGCAATATAAGAGGTGTAGCGGAACCCTCCTCATATATATATATATATATATATATATATATATATATATATATATATATATATATATATATATATATATATATATATAACGTTCGGTTGCACCCAAAAATGAAGCACTCCAAATGCCCCCTGATTTCCACCATCCGTTTATATTAAAAAATGTGAATGGGAAGTGAGAGAGTGAGTGGAAGAAGAGAGAAGGAGAAATATTTGGTCGAGATTGAGGAGCATTTTGGGTGCTCTCGAACCTGCCTATATATATATATATATATATATATATATATATATATATATATATTACACACATATGCATAAGCGTTTCTAAAATTCTTTTCCGGATGGAGAAATACTATTACTGACTGCGTTTATGTATTTCCAACTGAAGTCATTCAAGCAGTTAAATGTACTGAACCAAGTACAACAGTTTCATATAAAGCATATTTATTGTAGAATAAGCAATGAATTTGAAGTCTATACACTAGTTAATAATAAATTTGAATGTTTCTTACAAAGGAATCCAAGATGGTATAAGAACACGATTCATTTACAAAACCTGATCCATACACAGAAATAATGCATAGTTAATACGAATGCTTCAATAGCAGGACAATACAGAAAAATTTCCACGAACAGTTATCTGCACCACATTTAAGGTTGTAACAATATGTTTGTGCATGGATACAAAATATCTAATAGCTTTTAATAAGACCGAACTGAAATCAACCAAAGAACATTCTTCTACGCTACTGTTTTCTCAAAACCAACTAGTAAAACACAAATGAATATCTTATTGCTCCTGTTATTTCTCTAATGCTTACAAACAGAAATGGGAGCTTGATTTGTGCATGGAAATAAGCCTGAATTTGCTTATGTAAACAACAAGCTTCTGATATAAACAAGAATAATTTCTACAAATATGACAGTTACAGAAGAATGTAAATCATGTATACACAAATATGACAAAACAATATTACAAAGCTATTACCGTACTAACTACAGATGAACTTAAACCATACGTGCATAAATATGACAATAATATTGAAAATTCATGTCACCTTAACACTCAGGTTGAAAAAAAAAAAAATGTATGCACAGCAGCATTTAATTAGCAAGTGTCGAAATAACAAAATAAAGGACCAGACAAATATTGCAAGGCAGAACAGAACACCAATTAGGTGGTAATTCGCTGGCACGCCGTTCTCAAATACTACATGTGGAGGAATAAAAACAATTCCTATCACTTGAGATAAATGCTGATAATAGCCATCTCTGAACGTTGTGGGTTCACAGTAATCTTTCCTTTAAAATAAGCAAGGCATATTGCTGATCATATTATGTAATGATCTGCATTTAGTACAACATCCGTTTCAGCTTACCAAATTGGATTTGGCAGCGAATAATAGGCAAGGAGTTTATTAACAGTAGGCAGCTGAACAGGGATGGGACCAAAAATGCAGTATGCTCTAGCAACAACCCCTGGAATCAAAATAAGCTAACTGCCAAGCCCAAACCATCAAATTTACTATCTAACTAAGGCTAACTACCATAACTCATCAATTTATGCCAGCTTTTAAGCACTTTGTAACAAAACGTTCCATGGCATAAATAGATGAACTTTCAAATAATTTTATTTTACCTATTACAGAATACAGAAGAAACTTCAATCACAGAAACTTAAGTCCAACTCATAAATTAATTAATTGTTTTCTTAACGTAGCTCTATAATAAATAAATACCCTGATTTTAGCAACGAACATTATGATCATATAATGTAACGATCTGCATTTAGTACAACATCCGTTTCAGCTTACCAAATTGGATTTGGCAGCAAATAGCAAGGAGTTTATTAACAGTAGGCAGCTGAACAGGGTTGGGACCAAAAATACACAGTATGCTCTGGCAACAACCCTAGGAATAAAAAAAAGCTGACTACCAAGCCCAAACCAATGTTTACAACATAAAAGGCGTACGTGAGGCGAGGCGTAAGCCTCGAAGCGTTGAGGCGTAAGCTTTTAAGGTAAAGAAAAAACACAACACATATACTTAATTTTTAATATGGAATAACATTAAACTTCAAATAGTAAGTAAAAACCATAGAAATTAACCTAGCCAACAATAGAAATTAGGAACCAATTAAACAAGGTCTGATAAAAAAAAAAAATAGTAAAAAAAAAAGACACAAAAAAATACAGTAAATTAAAAAAATGGAAACGAGATCACTGGAAACGAGCTCGATTCCAGTATACTGGAATCAAGCTCGATTCCAGTTGAATCGAGTTTCCAGTTCGAAAATTTCAAGCTCGAGGTTACTTTTTTTTTTTCGTTTGAATATTTGACCGATAGGGCAGAAGACGAAGTGAAAAATCTTTGAAGCATACGTTTTTTGTGTTTTTCACGCCTCAATGGGTTGAGGCGTACCTTTTTTTGCGTTTTCACGCCTCGATGGGACGAGGCTTGACGAGGCTTAAGCCTTAAAGGTAAAACATCTCATGAATTGCGCCTCAAGGCGTTTTTGCTCAGACGTGACCTCGAGGCGCGCCTCAGGTGCGTTTTTTAAAACACTGGCCCAAACCATCAAATTTACTATCTAACTAAGGCTAACCACTATAGTTCATCATATTAAGCCAGCTTTTAAGCATTTTGTAACAAAACATTCCATGGCATAAATGGATAAATTTTATAATAATTTTATTTTACCTATTACAGAATATAGAAGAAACTTCAATCACAGAAACTTAAGTCCAACCCACAAATTAATTAATTGCTTTATTAACGTAGCTCTATAATAAATAATGACCCCTAATTTTAGCAACAAGCGTTATGACACGCGTTTCAAGCGTGAGTTATTTGTCTACAAATCTCATATGGTTACCTCTTTCAAAATGAAATGATTTACACATATATTTTGGTGTTAAAACCATTAACTTAATGTGAACTCTTAATTAAAGGTGAATACTTATAATCAATCTTGTTTTTTCCCCAAAAAATAACCATTTTGTGATTCAGTTTGTACTCCATGATACACTTGCATTTAGGGATGGCAATGGGGCGGGTCTAGGGTCCAAACCCGCTTGACCCGCCCCTGTTTTGACTCATTTAGACCCGCCCCATAGGGTCTTCGGGGCGGGTAGACCCGCGACCAGCTTTTGGAGGTCCGGGTCTAGGGTCGGGTCTGGGGCATGGCTAACCCGCCCCAACCCGACTTGCATGATCGAAACATCATTCAAACACTTTATAACTATTACTTGTTAATCTTCTTAGATTTACATGGTTATAACTTGAATATTATATTCTTTCAATTGACAAACTATAAAATTTTCATTGTATTAAGTGGCATCAATGATAATCATACAATAACAAATGCATACATTTTGAACTATTATCTTACAACTCATTTTATAATATTCTCTTGTCATTGTGAACACATTATAATATGCATATAATTTATCATTTAGTGATAAAAAAATATAAATATATAAATTTGTGTACACTAGAACATAATATCACCGGGTCGCGGGGAGGGTCGGGTCTACCCTGACCCGTACGGGTTTCGGGTACGGGGCGAAATTCCAGACCCGCACCGGGTCTACGGGGCGGGTCTGGGGCGAGCTTTAAAAAGTCCGGGTCGGGTCTGGGGCACGAGAAACCCGCCCCAACCCGCCCCATTGCCATTCCTACTTGCATTTCATTAAAAAAAATTAAGCTTGACCAATGTTCAAATTTTCTCTTAATAAGTATCGACTTAGTTCATATCCATAGAATTGCACTTTATGTGCACCTTTTCCAGACTAACCATGTTGAGTTTTTCTCAGGCAAATGATTTACACGTCAGTTGCGCATCTATGCTTTCTTTCACAACACTCTTTAAGGTTTTCAACGATTGCAACAATTAGACATTCATGGAGTCTACAACAGCTAAATCATTTTGCCTCCTTCACAATCTTTTTGAAACCGCCCCTAATATTAGATCTAAAAATATATTCAACTATGAAATATAACAACTCTCAATGGTAGGAACCATTGAACTCTCAATGGTAGGAACCATTGAGCAGGTAGTGTTGCAGTTGATTGTAACCTCAGTATTCATGAAATCACCCCTATATTAAATGTGAAAAGAACCATATTCAACTACAGGATTTCATTCCATCTATTTCTTCAACATAACTCCACCATATATCAATCTAATACTTAAAATACCTTCTGTTAGACCGTAAATTTTCTTAACTTGTGTCCAAGTTCAAACAGATAAGGAATTTCAAAAAAAATAAAATAATAATAATAATAATATGCCCAAGATGATAGTACCTAAGGAGAATCAATACTATGATTAAAAAAGAAGTAAAAAGCACTTCATGTTTATACTAAAGTACAAAAATACATTTCTCGGAAGAACATAATGTTACACCCAATTTTCAAGTATGTACACATGCAAAATTGTCGAGGGTTGAGATGTGTGAAAGTTGAGATGTGTAAAGCTATCAACGTCAAAATACAAGGCTGTCGTAAGCCAAAGTATAAGAAGCTACCGCATGTTGAAGAAAGAAGCTATCGCATGATAAGATTTAATGCTATCGATTATCGAGATATTGCTATCAAACATCTAAAAATAAGCATAAGTTGCATTCCATTTAGCCAAGAGGCAACCTGGATTGATTAAGCCATGTCACATCCTCATGAAAATAACAAAAGCACGTTGTGCTACATTGTCATAATTGACAGTATGTTAGTATGTTACATCAACAAAATTTCAACCACCCATCCCTAATGGATGTCACGTGCCAAAAATTCAAGGGCGTAATTTCTCGATTAATATAAATATCTCCCCTACCAAAAAGGGACGAATTTATCTATATTTTTTTCCTCATTTTCATTTTTTGTGGTCAAGAAATTAAAAAAACTTGATTTAGGACTCCAATGGCCACTTAGGTGAAATTGAAATCACGATTTGTTTTTTTTCCCCAGTTGTCCCAAAGAGTTAAACATTTAACTAACTGCGATTTGCATACTTCATTATTTGAACATGGACATGTTTGTCCAAGTTGAGTCTCTTGCCCAAACGCTTTTGAACTTCCTTAACTACTTGGGGACTTGAACATAAGTTAGGCCAAATTTATGATATAACACCTCTCAGACTGAACTACTCTCAATGTTAACCATATGGATAATGTTATGTAACGACGGTCGAAACAAAGCCCCCCTTCCTAGCACGTATATGAGCTGGCACACAACTCCCATATAACAAAAGGAATCCTCTGATGTTACGTGCCTACCAACTCATATTTGTACTCAACTCCTTCAATTTATTCCATGATGTGGGACTATTAATTCCAAACCATCATTCCTCCTTAACAACATGCGAGGCAATCCTAACAGTCTCCCCCTTGACTTGCATCCTACGAGTATCTTTTGAGAGCACTGCCTTGCCTGCATGGCCCAGGCCGAACCTTTGGCTCCGATACCACTGTTATGTAACGACGGTCGGAACAAAGCCCCCTTTTCTTGTACGCATATGAGCTGACACACAACTCACATATAACAAAAGGAAAACCTGATGTTACATGCCTACCAATTCATATTTGTACTCAACTCCTTCAATTTATTCCATGACGTGGGACTATTAATTCCAAACCATCATTCCTCCTTAACAACATGCGAGGCAATCCTAACAGATAAACCTCGCTTTGTCAACATCAGTTGTGTTTGTTTCATTTATACCCAATAACACTAGAATATGGTACACTCCTGGTGTATTTTTATTTTGATCTGATGTCATGGATATATATTTTTATAAAGCAAGTATTCCATCAAATATAAGAATAGAAGATCAACTCTTAACTTTGTAGTTCCAATTTGTATATCCAAAATGACCTATTGATTAAAATGGTAACTGCAATAATAAAAATAATAGTGGATAACAAAGTGAGAGCACAAAGAAAAGAACTGTTAAAATTTATGAATTAATCTTTGTTGTCTAATTAGTTCATAGCATAGATAATAGTGCTTCCTCCAAATAAGGCCTGTTTACCTAGTTTATAGGTATAAGTGGATCTGGTGTGCACGTACTTGCCTATATAACGGCTTTGATTTCAATAAATGTATACATCACAGCAAATTATTCTCTTACTCCTCCCAACAAGCGGTATCAAAGCCTTTGTGCTCATATGAGGTTTTCAATCTCCGTTATTATCTACCGGTGGTGGTAACCATCATAAAGCATTGTGTCCGCAGACCATCTTAGTGCTAATGGTGGCTTTAAATTCTAGTTTATTTTAAGATATAAAAGGATTCAAGTATGGTGCTGTTTTTCACTTGCAAGAAATGTAGCTGCATATGCTACTTGTGGATACAAAAGTGGAAAGTAATCGTGCTCGAGTGTGTAGAAGCTTGGGTGTTGATGGAGGTGCAGCTCTGTTCCAAGGTGTTACTGGAACTATTTATCTAATTTTCTTTCACTTACTAGTTGTTTCTAGCATTGACCGTTCTTTTTTGTTTCCCTCCAAGGTTTCTTATAAGAATAATAAAAAAACTGGTCATTTTTTTATGCTTACTTTCTCTTATCAAGAAAAGCTACACCAAAAAGGGGAAAAGAAAAAAAGAGAAAGAAACGAAACAACAATCAATTTATATATGTTTGCTTTTTTATGGGTACACTTCCATGTTATTATCATCCAGTCTATTTCCTATTGTATTCCAGGCTTAACATGGGTTGACCTGTGCTAGTTTGAACATAAACGGGTATTATAAGACATGAAACATACATTATCAATCAATAGTATAAAGAATTCACATTACTCATGAAAGACAAAATCCTCTCTGGATCCTTCTGTATTCCATCAGGACCACAAATGCCGCTACTAACATCAACTCCGTCAGGCTTGAGAATAGCAAATGCTTCATTGACATTATCAGGATGGATCCCTCCAGCCAATAACCAACCATTCTTACTCTTTATATTAGGCTTCTTGAATCTTTGCCAGTTAAATCCTTTACCACTGCAAACAGTTAAACAGTGATGAACCTATTACATAAACAGGGATACTTTTAAAACAATAACCTGTATACATTCGAGATATTCAACACTAGTAGACCCATCTCTGTAAAATATGCAACCGAAAGTGCAATATGAGATATATTGTAACAATCAGTCATCAAAATACACAAAACAGCTGGGTTGTCATGGTTCCAAACTGAAATAACAACAGTGCTAGCTGTAGTGAACGGTAATAATGGTAAATCCAAATTTATTAGTTTTGGATGCTTCCAATAAACGGCTGGTAATACAGAACAACACACATGCCATAAAACAACGCGAAATTGCCACCCATGCTTGGCTCATAAAATAAATAAACTTTACTGGTATTTTCTTGTTAAACTAAATTTAATTCACACTAGTAAACCTACATGTATGATGTCTGTACAAAGTAAAACATTTACCCTCTGTTATTTGAATTGATTTCATATCAAGATACAATACATGCATGTTAAAACAATAATAAGAAACATACATTAATTTATTATTTCAGTTATTACTTAAGTACTATTGGTTCACTGTATTACTTTATACATAAAATTACCTTTCCGTTAACAAAGTAAATTTTGTACTATATTTTTTTATCCTATATGTAAAACAGTACAAATAAATATATGATCAAAATAAAGGTTGAATGATAACGAGTGAAGTTCAAATAACTCTTCGAAAGACTGAAATTTCAGTTATTAGTTGTAATTAGAATAGATGGAGATGAATAGATGATTAATAGTTGGAGATATGTATTTATGTATGTATATGATTGAATCACATGAATGGTTCCCTCAACCGATAGCAAAGTGAAATTGAGGGGCAGAGCTGTATACCTGCCACCCTTCGCACTATCTACCAATACCCAGTCTACTAAAGATGTGGCTTCATCAGGAATCTTGTTGACAAGGTTCCCATTTTCAGCTGCGTGAAGGACATAAATGATTCTATTATTCAACCGCAATAATTCTGGAAGCACAGACCGAGACTTGTCTCCATGAAGCTGCAAAAAAATTCAAGTAAATAACTTCCCAAGAACCTAATTATGAGATTTAACATGTTTCGTATCTATATATCATCAAATCTCTAAACATGTCATGAGACTGAGTCAAGTCACTGGATACTCCAATAATTTTTTTCATAAAGGAAATCCAAGTGTGACTATTAACTTCTACAGTGTTGGCCTTATAAAATATACACAGAGTCATGAACCAGAAAATACACACACTGTATACCACAAAAATCATGAACTAAAAATAACAACTATCGAGGAGTCTCTATGCTGCCTTAGATGTTGCTCAATTTATCTTCTAATACTGGATTATACTGATTTTACATGGATACTCTTGCATGAATGAAAACAATATCTAAGGCATATTTAATGTTTATTAACAATCATCAAACACAAATCAATTATGCATCACTACTCTTGAAGAATTCAATTCCAAAATATTATTTATTCAAGTGTAAGAGCATTCCTAGCTATGATTGCTCTTGAAAAGGTATACCATGAAACAAATACATACCTGGACGTACTCAATTCCAGATGCATCAGCAATTTGCAAAATTGTGCTCAGATCATCATCCACGAACACTCCAACTGGATCTGCACCACAATTTCTTGCAGCTTTCGATATTTCTTTTGCTACTTCAGTTGAAACCGAACGTTTCGAATTGGGCCACAATATCATACCAATAAGATGAGCACCTGCTTGGGCAGCTAATTCTGCATCTCTGGCTGAAGTGATACCACACATTTTAACTTTAGGATGAATTAATTCATAATTATTTCCAGTGATACTCGGGGGATGCGACAGTAAGGATGCTTTGATTTTTGTGACGAGTGATGAGTTTTTTGATGTCTTGACTGGAGGACAGTACACGTACGCTGTGAAGAATTATATAAGCTAGCATTACGTATACGGGAGAAATAAATATTTGGACACTTAATAGAAAGACCAATGCAACAAGTTCAATATAATCAAAACTGATGTGAACAAATCATAAATGGCATGAAAAAAAGTCATGATATTATTGACAGAATTGATAATAACTTCACCCTGAACCGAAGTTTTCAAAATGGGATTCAAATGGCAAATCGTAAAGTTCAAACTTTAGATCAAACATGATTTAAATCTTAAATCCTAGATTCAAAATGTCTATTTATTAAGGTTTGTACATACTTCGAAACTGATCATGATGTTTGAACTCCTACATCAAAATCTAAAACTCGGTTTTCTCTCTTGGTCCATTTTTATTTTCTATAGAAAATACTAGAATCGAAACTGTGGATCCAAATATACCATATTGAATAGATAGGTACAGACTGAATGATTTTTCTCGATTGTGGGTTTAACTGAGTTTGAGCCGGAATGTAGATTGACCCACATGGGAAAGATCCTGTCCAAAATGAGTTTTAAATCCTAAGACTTTTGGTAGCAATGCTTTGAATGATATCTAAATTTTAATAAACTTGGCATATCCTATGGTATTATTAATATTCTTCAGTTTTATATTTATTGAATATGCTTCTAATATATGTTTTTCCCATGGAACAATGTAAAGCACAACACTGCATCCACATTGGGATGCTAAATGGTACAGAACTCCAAAAATCAGTTCATCATTTATGATTACTTTTACAATTTTATTGATGTAATTAACAGATTACAATCCGTATACAGTTGAGCTTTTGAAATATACCGCATCTGTTTAACAATTTATCTGACAGCAACTGTGAACCAATAATACCAGTCATCACTGATCCTCAACAACCACTGCAAACAAATTACTAAGTGGTCAAAACAACAAGTAAATGGTGTAACATTTAACCAATATCTTTCCAAAACAACAGAAAAGAACACAAATACCAACTTCTTTTGTTCAAAAAGGGTTGAGCCAAAAAAGTTGCATATTCAGGTGATCAGAAACTAACATTGATAAATACATCCAAATAACATACCATGAAACGTAAACATAATTCACAAAGCAACAATTAGAACCGCAAATGATATCAAGTAAGCATAAGCAATGTAAACCGAACAGGAGATGTAAAAAGAAAGGAAACCGAATCTCCAGTGATTGGACAGGGAGGATCTGCATTCTTTCTTCCGAGCTGTCAATCAAGCAAAGAAAAGATTTTGTTCTTGCCGCACAGCAAATAACATATTATCCCACTGATTTTATTTTTATTATTTCCATTTTTTACTAGCTCGATTTACTTCTCCCGTATTTATCATTTTTTTTCTAGGCAAAGACATGGCATCTGAATTGAAAAACAATGGCATTTTGATTGTTAGGTAAATGAGTAAGGTGTAATGGGGAAAACAAAATGGTAAATTGTTAGCATAATTATTGTATAATCAATAAGCCCTTTTTTTAGTTTCAGCCGGTTTTATTTTCTACCACCAAAATTCGACACGACCCAATCCAACCTGTACAAACTCGATGAAAAAAATCATTGAAGTTGATCAAGAAAAAACAAAATAAAAGCAATGTCTTCACTCACAAATGAAGGTTTATTCGATAATCGCTCAAACTGGCAAGATAAACTTGAGAAGAAAGCCCAAGACAAATTTTATTATCAAATGTAAATGGCTATCAAATCATTGCCTTATGATCGGTCAAGCACATGTAATAGAGTAGCAATAGTACTCAATTGCATAAACAGTATGAATGCATAGAGGAATGGATAAAACTGAGAAAATCACCTAAATACTATGACAGCAGAGTTTCGCTCTTTACTGTAATTTCGAACAATGTGGTTCTCACGAAAAACTAAGGCCCTGTTTGTTTTCAATTTTAGTTTCTAGTTTTTAACTTTTGAATTTCATTCTCAGTTTTTCAGTTTTAATGTCTTTAATATTTTAAAAAGTGTATTTGGTTCTACTATTTTGAATAGTTTTTAAATTGAAAATAAAAAATGAGATCTCAAAATAAAAATGCCAACATAAATTTCGTGTAGAATTTAATTATAAAACATACAAGCGAGATGTTATAATATCATTTCTAGCATATCTTCACGGTTTATGTTCCAGTTGATAAACACATAAACTTGTGCATATGCACTAAAATAATATTACTACCCTCAAAATATTCTAACAATTTGAATTACTAAATTCAAAATATGAAGGAAAAAAAAAAGAGCTTCCATTAATGCTAAAAAGAAAAAGGCCACGACCACGTAGATACTTTCCAAAGTATATGGCCTATAAATGAATAGCAATTGTGTTTCTCTACAGTACATTTCTTAAAATTAACATGTCAATTGCACTTGTACAAGAACATTTGAAGTCTCACAGCATTGCACTTTTGTCATCATTTCATTTTCCTTTGCAAAAGCGCAATGCTTGAAGTATCTTTCGATTCTATCATGGATTAAACATATTAGCCTTTCTCCTGCACATTAACATGCTTTTTGGATATGGCTCTTCCGTAAAAGAGGATTAATATTGAAATTCAACTTTGTTGTCATAGATTGGATTACAAGTCATCTATAGAGGAAGAAAAAAAGATAGCGTTATTTAGATAACAAGAACGTAACTATTAATCAGATATATGTTGCAAAGAGAACATATCATAGGAAGACAAAGTGGAAGAAGATGACTAGACATGTTTGGTAGTGTGGTCTGAAATAATCAAAAGTTTTGTAATTTGGTGTAAAATTGGTCGAGTAACATGAACCACCGATCAAATGAACAACGATTCGAAGGCTTGTTTACCCAAGCAGTCTAGAATCTGCAAAGCTACTGTTGTTCCAAACATATCTACATGAGTGGATGTCAAGTCTAGTGTCATATGCTGAGTTCTAATAGTTAGTGCAACATGAGATGAATTCATAGCTTAAAAAATCAGATCATAATTCATAATAAGGCAGATGCAACCAATGACAATATACATTTGACAGTAGTGTGTATTTTTACAAGATACAAGACGGTGACAAAAGCAACTTAGTAATCCTAATCCGCCTAGGTACATTTGGAAAATGAACAAACAACTAGCATCATCCATTTTAAATTAACATAAGTTTCATGATTCGATATTTAAAACCATGGTTCAAGATTTCGGCCGGTACCCCGAAATTTCGGGGGTACCGGACCAGGATCGGTGATGACTGGTCCGAAATGACTGGTCCGAAATCGGTTTCGGACTAGGGTTTTAAAAAAAAAAAAACACAATCGCGCGAACGAATCTAGGGCAAAAAAGAAAGCGGTGACAAAAAATGAAATTGCAGTAAAGTCATAAACATACCACATCAAAGAAAGTTAAATATTAGCCTCGGCCTATTACTTCCTCTTCAGACATCGATTCACAGTAATTCAATAATTTTATTTCCTCTTTGTTTTCGTGCTCGAGCGATTGTCTTTGTTTTTTAGCTTTGATCGACCAATTTGTTTTTCTTCAGTGCGTCGCCCTTTTTGTTTTGATGTCGAGATGATAGGAGCGAGGAAGGAAATGGAACGAAAGATAATTTAGGGCTGAGGAAAATTGGGTTAGGCTTGGTCTTGGGCTAGAGCTAAGGGAAGTTTGAATGGAATATTAAAACGCGTGGCTGTAAAACAAAAAAAGAAAGCTGCAGTTTGTATATTTTCCTATTACACCTCAGATAATAATTATAATTTAGTGTGTTAAATGAGTGTATAACCATATTTATCTATCTGTTATCCTAATCAATATACGAAATTATTGAAGATCGTCTTGGTTATTAATAAAATTACTAAAAACCGAAATCTGAACCGAAACCGAAACAAAACCGAAACTTCCGAAATTTGCGAAACCATTCGAAATTGACAGAAAATCAAACGACCGAAACCGAGACCGAAACCGAGTTCTTGAATCTTGTTTAAAACTGAAAAGGTAGCACTACTGAGACTCTAAAAAATAAATTAAACATAACCACAGCAATGTCTGATTCTAGAAAAATCTGAAATTTAAATGCTTACTCATTATAGAGAATAACGTATCCTTGTATCCATTAGCATATTTATGTTTCATGAGCAACTTTTGTGAGGTAACCACTGTGAGAACAGTTCATTATACCTGCATTAAAAAAACTAAAATATGTTCCTGCATAAAGCCTAGACCGGGGTAATGTTAGTTAAGTCTACTTTTGTTCAGCAAAAATGTGGCCCCCGAAATACGTTTTAGCAACACTGTTGCAGTAGTTTTTTTGTTCTTTAAGAGAAAGGTACAGAAAAAACAATAAAAAAACATGTTAAGCAAAAGTTTCTAAATTGATTTATTTTTATTTTTTCTATACATCAGCGATCTCTTAGGAATGAAAGAAGCGCAAAATTCTGTGTGATATTATTGATTAGCATCGTGTTTAACATCCTAAGAAATGCTAAAAAAAAACCTGACGTATAAATATGCAACAATGAGAAGAAAAGAAGTAAAAAGCATTGTGAAGTGACTTAAAATAAGATCAGGATGGAAATCCTCAAAAAATGAAATGAAGTATTAAAAAAAAAAAACTTTTACAAAACTTTGATATTCATAAATCAAAAGATCCAACATCTTATTTCAAAATATATGTCGGCATTTAGGATTGACTCTCATCATTATTTGCATAAGCTATTTAGTCGGTCTAGATATTTCAAGTTATATTACAATTACCTGTCCAAGAGCTCATTTTTGTTCTAACCAACAAAAGAAATGGCAAAACACATTATGAGAATACACCCAAATTCTAACCTATTCAGTGATTTTATTCACTTATAGACATCATTTATTATTTGCACTGTTAATTCACGAAATCAAGTAACATCAAAATGTGTGGACAATCAAGCACCAAATATATCACCGAATGCAAATGAAAGCTTATTTCAGTATCGCAATGGAATCCCCCCCCCCCCTCCTTTTTTTTTGTAACATTCACTGTTCAAAGTTAAGAAAAATAAATAATCATGAGCCATAAATGAGAACTAGGAGAAAAAGCATACAACGAGGAACATGAATCAAAATACCAATGAAATAGAACTAGAATTTCCTCGGATTCAAGTTAAATCATTTACAAAATTTTAAACAACATTCATGCTAATTTTATCTTTGTTTATGCAATTATGTTCCAATTTAACCTTTGTTTAATACTTTATGCAAACAACCCAACTAAAATATGATCATGTAGTAAAACTTTCATTGTAAACGTTTCACACTGCATTCAGACTAACAGCTAAGATAATCTCTCAGTGACCTTGACTTGCGATGGTCTTCCTTTAACAAAATGTTAACGATTAAATTTCAACAAATAGTATCATTATAATAAACCTTTCAATAAGGCGTATTCACTATGATTGTTCAACTGGAAAATTATTGCAAATGTTCAACAATTATTAAGTCTTAACTTGCCTACTGAACAAAGAGCAAACTTAACAATTTGAATTTTGTAACAATAAATGTCAGTTTCTTCCCTTTTTTGTAGTTCGACAAAGTCGAACTTAACACTTCAAAATGCAAAGATCTAGTCTCATATGCATTTGGTTGATTAAATACTTCTACGTTCATTGCAAGAACCTCGTTCAATTATGTACATAAAAACTAATTTTCACATCATTGTCCAAATCTAATGTGAATAATTATACTTTTCAACATTATTATAAGATATCACTTGTCTTTTTTGAAAGTCCAACTTATATGCTCTTACACTCACTTATAAGCTCTTACATTCACTAACATTATTATATAACGAGAGTTATGGCACGCGCTTCACACGTGATCATTGCACGCATTTTACGCTTGAGTTGTTTTTTTTTTTTTTTTTTTTTTAACGCATCGTGTTTGTTTAGTCAGATTTTTCTTTCTATGTTGAAATGTCTAATTAGTTTAAATTTTTGTTTTAATGTTGAAACATCTAATGTTTGTTCGAATTTTGAGTTGCATTATCATTTGATAAAGAATGAACTTATAAAGATTTTTTATTTATTAAATCCTACTTTTAATTAATATCAAGATTTGATAATATTTATAGAGAAGTGGTTAAATTTATAATGGAATTTTATTCATTATATCTTTTTTGAGTGATATTAGAGGGATGGTTTAAATTTGTAGAAAAAATTTATTAGACCTATTTAAAATGATATTAAATGACATCTTTGTTTGAATGCATCCAAAGTAATTGTAGATAGATTTTATGTTGTAATTCAATGGGGAGATTATGTAAAATAACAGTTTAATATATTTAAAAAATTATATACAGTGGGTATACTGGGAAGTTCACGGTCGGACCAAAAGTTTGTGCTTCCAAGACAACTATTAATAAAGATATCATCTGTCTTCTTGCCACTTTTATAGTACATTCAAATTCTGCTCAAAAAAGTATACAGGTTTTGCTTGTTATAAGTAGTCCATTTTTTAAATTATACTTCAAGTGTGACATCACAAAATTCCTTTTAACACACATTTTCAAATACGTTGTGTTTTACATGAAAGATATCTAATTCATCTAAACATACACCGAAGCTGTGAAAAAAAAGAAGAAAATAAACAAAGGAAAAATAAAATAAAATTAGGCCAAGACCAAGCTCTGCACAAAAGCAAAATAAAAACATCGATACATGATGATTTTCACTTCAACTGACCGTGCATTTATTCGAAGCATTTTGATAACCAAATGCAAGTCCTACAATACGAGAAACTTAAGCAAGATGCATTACATTGCCCAAAATTAAATAGGAGAAATAAAGTCAATTTATTTGTTCAAGCAGAAAAAACGAACTTAATCAAACAGACAGGTGAAATAAAAATATATTATTTTACTTGGGGCTACATTTTCTCCATTTTATATTAACATCCCAAGGTTTTCGAGTTTTTTTAAACCAATATTTATATATGTAATACTTTTATTTTATTTCTATGTGTTAGTAAGAGAACTTGATCATAGGAACTACAATTTATATTATCAATGCAGCAATTGTTTAACCTTTTGTCATTAAATTAACTTTTGATAATGTCAATGAACATCATAAATCCTAGTATTAATAATTTGATAAACAAAATAAATATAAACTTCAAAATGACAATTTTTTTGATTTATTTGATCGTTAACAGCAAGTAGCTTGTATAAGGTATGAATTTCACATGCATCCCATTTAGAATTCTGTGTTTGAATTATTGATTACTCAAATCCACATATTAGTACCTGCGTCGCATTTTGCACGTGTTGCAGTACCAGTGTTTTTCTTTATCATTATGTGATTCGAAAGATATTACTTCGGTGTAAAACATATTCGGGTTTTTTTTGTTTCTATATGGATACTATGTTGTTTCATCATTTTATTAAATATATATCTAACCTATTTTCTGTTCAGATTCCATGGCGGTTCAACCATCAGCTGAACGAAGACATATGTAGAATGATGCTAGTGCTAACAGACCGACATAAAGTAACAAAAAGGGAGTACACAATAAACATATATTTGCATCAGTGAGCAAAAAAGACAAATGGACAGAGAAGAAACAAGCAGCTCATTTTTTTCTAGCTTTTTTTTCTAACAATGAAATGCATTCATCCAAAATGGACTATACAAGCATATTTTTCCTCTAAAATACCTGTTCATTAATAAACTTGGGTGTGCACCAGTAAGCCACGTAACGAGAAAAAAAAATTGGTTGAGTGCAGTACTTCAGTGTCCATTCTCCAAGGATGTTCAATACTAAGACAAACAAATTAAGATGGGCTAAGTTTCTTTCTTTCTTTCGTTATTATTATTATTATTATTATTATTATTATTATTATTATTATTATTATTATTTTTATTTTAATCCAAAATAAAATAACGAACTAGTAGATTGAAACCAATAACAAAGCTGAAAGCTGTAGATTGAACCTGATTAAGACAGACCATCTACAACATCAACAACATTGCAAACGTAGAAGCGACCCTCAAAACAAATAATGTCATGCAACTTGTACAAATACAGCCATATACATTCATTTTAAAAGCAGGCACCAGACATCAAAAATACCTAAATCGTTCACTATAAAGTTTTTGTTACATCGCTAACCCTAATTCACAAAAAGTAAATCAAGGTATCGTCAAATCATTCGCGCTTAACCTTAGATATTATTTGTTTGAAGCAAACAAGACAGCCGAAAAATAAAAACTTAATTTACCTAATTTTGGGATGGTATCTGAATAAGAAGGCAATTTTTGCTCAAGACGGAATTTCAAAATTTGCGGCCGTGGAATAGAAATTGGGCTTTTAAAGTGTTTGCTTTTCTTTTGAGTTTTGAGTTTTCAGGCTTTTGATTTTGGATTGGGGGAAAATATAGTTTTCAATTTTCTTTAACAACCGCATTTTGAGAAATTGGCTTTTTTTCAAAGACGAATTCTACAAAATAACAAAGCCGACAAGTTTTCAATATTTTAGAAAATTGAAAACTAAAAATACTATGAAAATGGATAACCAGATTTGTCACTTTCAGTTTTGTGTTTTCTCTGCAACAAAAGTGCATCCGTCGCATTGTTTTAAAAAACCCACCTCGATACTCACCTCAAGACCCGCCTCGAGGAAATAAGAGATCAAACGCCTTGAGGCTTATTCCAAAAGGCTTTTCACCTCTAAAGCTTACGCCTCAACATCTTGAGGCATACAAAGCGCATAAAGCGTACGCCTCGCACGCCTTAAACAACCGAGGCATATGACTTAAAAACTTTTTTATCTTTGGTTGCAGATATTGACATAGATAAAAGTCATCGAACTTTAATTATTTAATGAAAATAAAAAAAGACTAAATTTAAAAAAATTAAAATTAGCATTTTTTTACTTTTCAATTTCACTGTTGACATGATTAAGTAAGATTGTTTATGAAATAATGATCATGAGCAATGTAATGAATTTTCTCATTGTTATTTAAAGAATGTTTTTCAATAAACTTTGCTAAATCTCGGGATAAATTTTGCAAATCGATTTGAATTGATAGACCATATCAAAATTAGAGTTTGATGTGATCTTCAAACAGTTCTAAGAAATAAAAATTTGAATCGTATGAGTTTCGATTATTTATTTTTAATCTATAATAAAAACATATACTTGGTAAAAGTCCGATCTTAAATTATTTGTTTTTCATTTTTCGCATTGATTAATTTAAAACGTCAGAATTTATGTATTTGTTTTGCGTTTTATTTTTACCCGAAAAGCTCTCAACGTTTCGAGGCTTACGCCTCGCCTCGTAGACCTGAAAATGTCTCATGTACACCTTTTGCGTTATAAAACTTTGATCCGTCATATGTATTGTTAGAAAATAAACAATTTTAAAAAATAAAATCAACACGTAAAATATAAAACATGTTTATTTTGTTTTTCATGTTTTGGGAGATGACAAAGATGCGGAGAACGATACAACTTCTTCATTGTCCGTTGATTCTCGCAATGGCTAGGAATCGTAAATTTCTTTCTCATGTCTCTTAGTAATTCGGGATCGTTTGGTTTATTTATTTATTTGATTTATTTTTTAGTTTTCAACGTTCATTACAAAATATGAGAATGATGGAGCGAAGATGGAGGGGACGACTAGTGAATGGAGGCACGATCAGATGATGAATTGTTCCTTGCTTATCCGTTATTTCTCAAAACATGAAAAATAAGAACAAGTTTTTTATTTTGATATGTGTGTTAATTATTATTTTTAAAACCGTCATTTTTCACATTGTTTGCACTTCTGTATGTGTGAAAACTCAAAACTGTATATGATAAACCAAACGCTATCTTAGTGCAAGTTGAAAACACACAACTCATAATACAAGAAGAAACTGAAAGGATCTTAAATCTCTTATGATGGAAAATGAGAATCAAATGCTAGATTACACAAATGGGCAGAATGTTATTCTTGTTGTCTTCTATCCTCTTTTTCTCTAATTTGTCAAAATAATACTTTCTTTTTTTTAATCTGCTTTGTTCCCTTCCACTTTAGAAGAATGTAACCCCAAGTCGTACTGCTGGGGTTATGATTCATAATCAGTTTTAGATATTAAAGATATCGGCAACATTAAAAACCTTGTGTACGATTTGGAAGATCAATATTATATGCATTATTATTAACTTGTTAAAATATTAAGAGACCCGCATTTGTTTTCATCCAGACTTGTTTTTACTCAATGACAATTTTCTCCAAACACAATGACGGACCTAGGATCATACTACGGAACGGACTGTTATCTAGTTTCAGATCATTACTGTATCTCGAAATTTATTACAATTGCTTCCAAAAAGAAAAAGAAAAAAAATAGAAGAGAATACACATGATGTAGAGTACGAAAATAAGAAGAAACAAAATTGTGCTTATATAAATAGTTGAAATAATCAAGCATTGGGAATCAGAATCCATGACATTCACCATTGTTGAAATGTTTCGGGGAAGTATGCTTGAATACGGTGCTGGCCTAAAGGCTTTCAATGCCCAAGCCATACCCTTTTTTTCAATTTGTTGCCTCAAAATCAAATCTTCGAATCTAAATCAAGGGTTAATAAAGAATATAATACGATAAAGTGGGCAATTACAAATTTACACAACATAATTACTCATTGCTCAATTCAGAGCGTTAGTTAAAATTCACAAAATTAGTTCGGGACATTGATAATCACAGTTTGATGATTATTCAGATTAGAGGGCACTGAAAAATTCGATAGCAGATAGCATTGCCTGTTAACCAAATTTTGAAGAAACTTACAGTTGTTTAGGCTTCAGGCCTTCAGCAAACAACAAAGCCAATTTTCAATTGCAAATAAAATAATCAATTCAGGCAAAGAGAGTGGTGCTGAACCGGAGCTGGAGATTCTCGCAGAAGAAAAGAAGGCAACAGCGGCAATGGTAATCAGTATTTCAAGAGCTCGGTGCGGTCAGGAAACCTGAGCTACTCTGATTCCAGTGTAATGTTCTAAAATGCCCCAATCAGATTTTTTTTTTTAAAAAAAAAAAAAAAAAAAAATCTCAGCCCTTCTTCGTTACTGCCCCCTATTTTTCCGTCTTTAATAGTCGGATCTACAAATCCGTATTTCAATTTATCGGTCACTACAACAATAGCTTGATGGTTCTGCTGACGTTGAGGTAAAAAGGGTAAATCAAACTGAAACTGTATTTGAAAGTACAAAATTCTGAATAATCCCCGAATTCAAAACAATAAACAAAAACTAACTGATTTCCTAAGTTGTACTATCTTAAAACTTTTAAAAATACCCTCTAATGCAATGGCACTGCGCGATGTTTTCAGAGTATCACGTAGTGGTACTGCGAAATGCTCTGAAGTCACCACGTAATACGAAATGAACAGAAATTCTAAAAAAAAACATAAAAAAAAATGAAGGATGTTTTTATCATTGATTTTTTCGTTCAAAAAGCGGACAACTTAGCAAATTGCCCAGTTCAAATAAATTTGCCCAAATCAAATTTAAAAGAATTGAAACCGAGTCAACTTAAATTAAAGTAGTTTGGACTAATATGGTCTATAAACACTTTAACTGAACTAAACGAAGCAAGAGAATTCATGTATACTATTATTCAATTATTGATTTAGTCAATGAAAACCATATATTTATGTTTATATAAACTACTTTGAGCGTTTATTTTATGTTTATAAGAAAAAAAAAAACAAAAATTGATGGATATGGTTTGCTTTATATTACTATATCAATTGCTAAAGTTATTAATATGTAATGATTATTGTTAGATCAAAATTTGGACCTAACACCCAAATTGTTCTGATTTGTAAAGAATTATAACTGGAGAATGAAGAAAAGGCAGAAAACACACAGAATTTATAGTGGTTCGGCGTTAACGAGCCTACGTCCACTTTATATGCTATCGATTATACTTTGAATACTAGTACAACCAATGGTTTCTCTCCAACTCACTTTTACAAATGTGATTTCTCTCAGTAATCTCGTAATAAGACTGATAAGAAAGGGTGGTATGACAGTAATGGTGGAATCAGTGCTCAATACTGCCAAAAGATCCTGAAAAATGCCAAGTTCTGGGCTATTTATAGCTGATTTTGTCAGGCGGATCGCGGTCACACATGGCACAGATCCCGAGAATATCGGATCATATTGCAGCTTGATGAAGAATTAGTCAAATTAGCCGTTGTGGACAGGTGTCGCGATCCCCTTAAATATCGGATCGAGCAAGGAGGAGGAATTGGTCAAAGTGATAGTTGGGGACACGTGTCGCTGGATCCGTGCATCTCGGATCGCCGAAGACTAGCTCGTGCTTGAACAGGTCAGAGGCTTCGCTGTGCGTCGGGGGATCGGATCGGTCTGTGCTGGGTAGTAGTGTAAGTACGGATCGAGTCGTGTAGAGGTAGTCGGATCGCTGATGCTATGGAGGCGATCCGATGGGGGGCGATCCGAGAGGGGCGGCCCTCTCGTGCGATCCGATCCTTCATGGACTTAAGTAACGTAGTTTCATACTTTCTTCTTGTGAGTGAACCTTGGTGGCTTGGTCAAAAAGCTAGCCAACATTTTGCCCCCTCGAAGTATGTTTTATCGATGATGGAACATGCTTCGAAACTGTAGAAATATCTTTTCATAAAGAGATGCAAATCAATGGTAGCGTCTATTCGAAAGGCCATATCATTTACGGAAAGTTGTCCTTTTGCTCGCCATAAATATCGGATAAATCTTTAATAGTTTCCCTGTTTATTGGACAATTCTTTTCTGGGATCTTTTAGAGTCTTCATCATCGAATCTACCAGGTACATTTTTGAATTTTCATTCCTGTCGATCATTTATCGATTCGGGTCGCATGTGCAAATCACGGTCCGTTGGCAAGTCGTTTGCCTCGTCCTTTGGTGAGCATTTGGGCCTCTTCACGGAACGAGGCGGGCTTCTCTTCGAGACGTGGTGGGCTTTTGGTTCATGGCCCGCCTATTTTCACGGATCGAATAAGACAAAAAGGGGGAGACTAACGGTCGCCCCTTAGCCTATATAAATCGGACCCATCCCCTCCCTTCCTTCCTTCTTCTTTTGCTGCAAATTTTCTGAAACAAAACCCTAGCCTTTCTAACTTCCTAATCGCCTAACTATTTTCGTCATAAGGTAATCAAGTCAGTGGTGTACTCTTACACCCCTATTTCTTTTCTTCTTCTCTTCTTTTTTTTTCTCGAGTTTTTGCGGTTTTGAGGAGAAAATGGAGCGGAATCTCGTGGTTTTCGGGTTTTGGAGGCGGTGAAGTCACCATGGCTAATGGGTTTCTGTGCTCAAGAGAAGGAGGAGGAAGGAGAAGAAAGGAAAGGGTTGGTCAGTTCGGTTCATGAGCGAGGCCCGAGTTCGAAGCGATGGTGAGGCGAGGGGAGAGGGAACGGAACTGGAATGTTGATTTGGCTAGTGGGTCGGATCGCGGAAATGGCAAGGCTACAGTTCGTGGGGAACTAGGCGTGAGGATCAGGTCGTGGAGATACTGGAGCTTCGGGTCATGGAGAATGGGAGGCGATGCGGATCGCCAAGATACCATCGCGATCCGTTTGGATGAATTGGTGCGCTTCACGATTCGAAGCCTTTCTATGAACTTGTACCTTTCCGCGTACCGAGTCCTTTACCACGATCTGACCATATGTCGCGATCTGAACCTGCCCTGCGATCCGACTGACGAACAATCTGATGCACACGCTGACTGAATAATATGATGCAATTCTAACAAATCGATGGACAGTTAGGTTAGAGCCTTTGAGACAAACATTCCGGATTGAACAAATGCATAATCTACCAATCGAACAACGACCAATGTCCCGATGATTTTGTTGACCTTTGTACTTTTCTTTAATGCACGCACAAGCACACACTGGCACTTGCACACACAGGGGGGATGGGTAGTTTTAATCTTATTTCTCATGTTTACTCGCCTAAACAGTAATGTCGGATAACAATTCCCCTTCAAGATCTGACACGGAGATGGATCCCGAGGTGCATGTGCATCTCGACCCCGAGATTCTTCCATCTAATCCAGAGGGTGCGGATTCTAGATCCGAATATGAGGCAGAAACAGAATCAAATTCGTCTGAAAGTACCTCGCTTGATGAAGAATCAGAGGTAGATGGCCGAGCTCCCGACGAAGTCCCCGATGCCATAGAAATAGAGAAATTCACAGACTCTCTAGCTTCCAAGCTTGACGACATAAAGCTTAAGAGAATTTGCTTGAGACATGGGATTCCCTGGGAAGATGTGAGGACACCCGGCGGCGAAGATAGACCTCACTTAGCTCCGGAAGGATATATGACAGTCAGCCGACTTATGTGTTGGGTAGGAGCTATTCCTCCTTTTCCTCCAGTCGTCATTGAGACCTTAAAACGACTGGGTATTGCTCCAATGCAGCTTCATCCTAATGCCTACGCGGCTCTATACACTCTATATATATCGCATACGCGGAAATTCTGCATACCGAGCTCACATTTAAAGATTTAAAATTCTTTTATCTTTTCAAGCATCGCTCCTCGGCAACCCCAAATTTCTCTTTCTTCGAATCGGTAGCGAATAGGAAGGTTATGTATGACGGATACAGCAATATAGGGGATCCCAAGGCTGATTGGTTCTATATAAAGAGATAGGTTGGGTGCTCAAGAAGATGGCTTAAATCAAGTAAACTTTAATCTTTTGACTGAATAACTCGCTTAAGAAATCGAAGCATTAACATGCCCCCCCTTTTTTTCTAAGCAGATCACGTCTTTCCCAAGACGGAAGGCTTGGTATACAATAATCGACTGTCTCTTCTTCTACAAAGCAAATCCGATTTTCTAAGGATCAAGAAGTGCATTACTGACGAGAATCTTCACAAGCGTCGCCTTCTGGATATAAGGTTTGGACTTGGTGCAGGCGGCAAACCCTACAAATACGTGCCCCCAACGGAGGGAGAAGGAACATCACGGGCAGCAGAAACAATTAAATTCCGTAAGAGTCCTTCCTCGATAATCATCCAGGACGACGAGGACCTAAACATATATAGAGGAGATGAGGCCCGTGGTGACAAGTCTAAGGAAATCCCAGTTTCTCCAGGGGGTTTCCCCTCAAGGGCTTCTCTTCCGATCGAACCTGCTGCTCCCGACGATTTAGCAGAAGAACAACTATTTAAATAGCTGAGAAAAATTCCTTTGCCTGGTGATGTATACACAGAGGGGGACTTTGAAGGGGAGTCATTTTTCCATGCTTCTGAGGAAACCACTGTTCCAGTTGGAGGACAAGAAACTACACAGATGAGCCTGACTTCAGGCTCGGGTCTGTTAGGGGGAATTATATGGGACGCACAAATCACACGCACTGCCTGACCCCACACTTTTATATCAACAATATTCAAGGTTTTAATATGCTCTTTTTTCTTTTGCAGGAAAGATGTCTCGCAGGCGGTGTAACACCCCACCTCCGCTAGGGTCACTCACAAAGGGAATGTACTAGGTTTGGTGAAGCATTATCAAGGTAAACATGCACAGAAATATTACAAGACAGAACATATATATAAAACAGCAGAAGTAAAACAAATTTCATTACCTTATAAAATAAGGTCTATAGCCTTGTACATCAGAATACATCAAAACCTGTCTTGCAATAGTAAAGAAGCATAAAATCTTTTCATAAATTATTCCCCAAAATAATGCGGTGAAGCAGCCATAGCCAAGAGAAGACCAAGCTATACATGATGACCTTCAAGCATAAGAGGTCCGAACTAAACAACGCCATTTCCTCCCTAAAACCTGGGGGGAAACGGAAGACAAGAGGCGAAAGAAAACGGGGTCAGTCATAAAGACTGGTAAGTCCTATCTACTTCCAGTATAAAAACAGGTAAAGGTAACATGACATGCATAAACTGAAAGTAAACATAAAGATGACGGCAAGATAGATAAGCTAAACCAAGGTAACTGGATGAACTACTGTAGCAAGATAAACTAAGGTATCATGATAAAATACGGTGTCAAGATAAATCAAGGTATCACATTGTCAGGTTTCTATCAAGTATACTATCCCAAGGTATCTATCCTGTATAACATCCCACGGTATCTATCATGTATATTTCTCATGGTTCTAACATGTATATTTGCTCTGCACCCCTCGTACTAGTATCCCAACCCGCGTCATGTGTTAACTATGAATGTCCCTTGCCCAATGTCATGTAATGGTCCATGTCAACCTAGTATATAGCATATGTAGGTTTCCCCAACTCGTATGTTTCTTTCCATGTATAAGTTCAGTCCCTTGCCGTAGGCCGTACGGGCTTTTCTATGTACATCTATACCACTTCAACGTAGTACCATTTTATCCTTGAAGTTGTCTTGGACTGCTACCCTTGATCAAGTTATGTTTTCTTACCATGAACTATCGCGTGTTCACTTAGGATTTATGCCACCTAGGACCACTAGGGATTATGCTACCTAATGAACGTTTCCGTGTCTCGGTTTGGGTTTTGGCCACCTAGGACCACTAGGGATTATGCCACCCGTCAACCGCGCCCTTTTATCCCACGTATGTATCGTGAACCGTTTTCCATGTCTAGACGCACATGTGTCCCAATGTTCCATCCGAGTTCCGTGCCAGGGCAAATCAAGAAATATGGGACTCGGTCGGGAGCTTTGAGTCGTCTGCTGATGCAGATATCAAGGTCTATTTTTGTACCCGTGGCTATGGTCCCACGTGACCCCTCCCTCAACTACTGAAAGGCAATCCAAGGAAAAATCATGTATGAGAACCACATCCCGGCCCCACTATAGCCCCACTTTCCAGTGGGCCAACCTCACCCATGACTCGATAGCAAGAACATGGTCTGTTGGGGGTTCCCTGCCTTCCCATTCGTACACGATTGACTAAAGATGGTAGGTAGTCGGCGACGTGCTATCCAGGGCAAAATCAAGTATCGTCGACTCTACGCTAATCCATCCCAGTCTTTAGGTTGCTCGCATAGCAACCAAGGCATACTCTTGGCTCTTCTACCGCAGACCTTAACCCCTGTGAGGCCAGGTTTCATGGACCATCTGCCACCTCACAGAGGGATACCAAGAGTACCCTCACGTCCCCCGAAGCTACCGCTTCGTCACCCAGTTCGTTGGAGCTTTTTATCCAAGTCAGATAAGTTGCTCCTCCTCGTATACTAAGCGATGACCTACTGTATCAGGTTACTTATCTGATTATGAACTAGTCCCATGTCCTTGGCTAAGAATTATTACTTAGATATCCTTAACTAAGGTTTACCACTTAGCTTCTTTTCCCGTTATCCTTGTTAATCCCGGCTTTCCACCTAGTCTCCTGAACTAGGGTTTTGTCTAATTGGTTAAGTATTTCCATTTACGTTCATGACTTAACCTGCCTACGAATCATGTCAAGATTTGGCTAAGTACTCAAGTCCAAGACCTAGCCCTACGAGTTGGTTAAGTATACCAAGAAGCTCATGACTTAACCCTATTCAATTATCAAGTCAAATTGGTTAAGTATTTGTTTGTCTTAACCCTGTTAGATTATCGTGTTAGATTGATTAAGCATAGATTATCTTAATCCCATCAGATTATTGAGTCGGATTGGTTAAGTATGGGTTAGCTTAACCCCATCCGCTAATCGTACTACAATGGTTAAGCCTAATTTTAAAAGGTCTTGTGACTTAACCCTATCAGGTCCACCTATCAGATTGGTTAAGTATAGGTTACTTAACCTCATCAAATCATCATGTATAATTGGTTAAGTATAAGTTACCTAACCCCATTAAATTACCGTGTTAAGTTGGTTAAGTATTGGTTACTTAACCTCATTGAATTACCAAGTTTATATTGGTTAAGTGGTTAACTTAACCCCTTCGAATTACCGTGTTTAGATTAGTTAAGTGATGGTTACTTAACCCCATCTAATTATCGTGTTTTAGATTAGTTAAGTCTAGATTACTTAACCCCATCTAATTACCAAGTCGGATTAGTTAAGCGTAAATTACTTAACCCCCATCCCCTAACTGTCCTGTATGGTTAAGCGTCATTAAGAAATCAAGCCCGGTCCCACCTAACCTACCCATTCGTGTCATATCGGTTAAGTGTCATTAGTCAAATTTACTTAACCTTATCATGTGGCATTAATTTAATTAATGCACTCTCAACCTCTCACATTAGACCTTGTTGTGGTTACTAGTTAAGCCGGGCGGGTCCGGGTAGTTTTACACCACAACCTAGTCTAACCTCGGGTCTTAAGCGCGACATGACCAACTTCTCACATTGGATCCTATTGTTTGTAGCCACTAGTTAAGCCGGGCGGGTCCGGGTATATTTATGCTACAAACTCAACCCAACCTCGAGTTGGCCACTTTCATGTTTGGTCTAGTGTCATATTACACCTACAACCCATACGTGTCTAGCCCCAAGTTCCATGTTTTCGTACGTGTCATGTTCATGTTTAAGTGTTTCAAGAGTGTCACATTTTCATGCAACCCCATGTCAAGTTTTCGTGCCACATTCAAGTCAAGTTTTTCATGTCATCCCCACGTTTTTCCTAAGCTATCCAAACATATTTCCAACCCAAGTGGAAGCGAGTCACATAGTAGGGTATTATGCCAACATATTGGCCACAAACATGCATAGTATCATAAGGGGATTTGGCCACAAACATGCATAGTATCATAAGGGAATTTGGCCGCAAACATGCATAGTGTCATAAGGGAATTTGACCATAAATATGCATAGTGTCATAGGTGAACTTGGCCACAAACATGCATAGCATTCTAAGGTAATTTGGCCACAAACATGCATAAGCCCCAAAGTCAAGTCTTTGCCAATGTTTCATAAGTCAAATGGTTCCCAAAGGTTCATGCTAGCATTCCATAGATAAAGGTTCAAACTTGCAAGATAAACTAGGTTAATCACAACATGAATAGCATGATTTAGTCACTAAGCATAGCCAAAAGTCATAGGTTCAAGTAAAAGAGGCATGACAAGGTTCATATAGGCTAGCATACTTAGTTTAATATCGTTTCATTCCATGCCATCATTAAAACTACCGTTTAAATCTAGAAGTAGCTAGAACTTACATAGCGAGGCTTAGGGAAGGATTATGCATCGTCGTGACGAGGAAAGGTGGCTCCTTTGATGAAGAACCGTCATGAAATCGCCATAGCAACGTTGATCGAGCCTCGATTTGGTGTAGCAAGCTTGCACCTTTCGATTTGGATCCGATTTGCATGCATTGTCTCTTGGAGTTGGAGATGGAGGCCATGGTCACTTGGCATTTGGGCAGCACTTCGTGGCATAAGTGATTTGTGAGGGTTTAGGGTAGGCTTAGGGGTCTTTTTATAGAGATTAGGAGTAGTTTAGGCCCTAGGATAAACCCTAGGATAGATCTGAACCCTCAAAAATTGTCACAAGCCTCCAAAACAGGACCCAAGAACCAAAACCAGAAGCAGGCGCACCAGGTCGCTGGTTCGACCGGGGGGGGGGGGGGGTCGACCCCCTGGAGGGGGGGTCGACCCAGGGGTCGACACCCTGTGTGTCTGGCGGGAATTTTCCCGCTTTCTCTTCTTGGGCTGAATTCAAATCTGTTTTCGGATTTGAATTTTCGTGAAACTTCGTTGGGCCTTAACTGGGTCATACAGACTCCGATTTACGAAATTTCGGACTCTATTTCGCGTATTTTTCCGAGATGAACGCAATGGCGCAACCCGTTTATCCTGATTCAGACTTTATAATTTAATTCTGCCTTGATTCTTGTCTTAACACGTTGTTTAAAATTCGGGTTGTTACATTCTCCCCTCCTTTAAGGATTTCGTCCCCGAAATCTCCAAGTTAGGAAGAACGCATCCTACCATCCATCATCCATCTACTCAAAACATCATCCACAGGTAACCATTGTCCTTAGACGATTTCTAATGCCATATGAACATATGCAGAAAGTGTGTGTATATGTTCCTTAGCTAATGCTAAAAAAAATCAAGCCTGAGTGATATTTCTAATGCAAAGTATGTTTAGTGCCATGAATCCAACATGTATGCACATAGTCTTAGTCATTTAAGTACTATATGCGTGTACAACCATTCATTCATATGCAACATCCACATGATAACACATTCAATTTCATCCATAAACAGGTATAAATACTCGTGCATATGCAACATAAAACGTGACCGCGTAAATCTAGTATCTATCGTGTATTCGCGCATCCACGAGCAGCCACTTGCAACCATTTGCAACCATATCAATCATAACATGTTTCAAACACATGTTTACATCCATAGAGTCCTATCTAAGGTTCCCAAGATAGGATCGAGAAGATAAACAAGACAAACTCCTTACGGGGTTTGTAACAGAAACAGGACCGAGAAGATATTCACCAAAAGATAACATGCGAGCAAGCTCTACAGGAAAAACCAGGGATCAAGGATACACTCTTTAAAAAGAGGTACGATGCACGTGTCTAGCCTTACGTTTTCTAAGTCGCGTTTCCTTGAGCTTAATTCCCCGGTGCCTTGACCATCTTTTTAACTCCATGATTTCGTAGCTCCTTGATTCCTATTTCCAAGATATGAGTTAGAACTCATTTCATTGTCGCCTCTTATTCCACTTTCACTTATCCTTTCCCTAGTATACTTGGCTCAAACGTATCCACTTACTCATGCAAGCTCTCCAAAATTCAATAGGGAATTCCTGATCTCGTTTGCTGATGCTAATCCATGTTGCCAAGAGTACTTACTAGGGTGATTCCCATAACTCATGCATAAGCGAAACGAACCATTCGCCTTAGCGGCGAATTCTATTCGAACGGATTACCAACAACTGCATCCCGAGATTCTAACCATGACAGAACCCAAAAGGTTACATGAGACTTCGAGGGTATCACCAAGGTGAGTCGAGAGTCTAACTACCCTCTTTCCAAAACCGAGAATGGCACCCCTTATTGGGTGACCACTTTATCCCTGGAATCCATCCGTAGCCGAGACATGTCATTCTCAAATCCAAACAAGTCATGAAGAAATGGACCAACTCTCCAATCAGATTTTTGGGACAAAAATTGGGATCCTCTATCATGTTAGTACTAAGGTGCAAATGATACGATAATCAAGACAAAGTCTGGACGGGATGATAGAAAAGAACGACTAAACCTTTACCAGAAACGGTACCATTTCTCTTAGGTACACTAGAACTGAGAGCGTACAATTGCCCTCTCCGATAATCTTGTCCTTGTCCTCCTTGATGGACTAAGCCATACCAACAAGTTGCTTATCCTTAAGCTCGCGTCTTTTATCCTTACTCTTATTATCCTTCCTTGTACCACGGCAACAGGTCTCTCGAGAACCACCTCCATCGTACGGAAAACAACTACGTGGCTAGACAAAGATTAGTCACAGTTAGAACTACTATGACCACAGATGGAGGAAAGAAAGGAAAAGAGATTCAATCAAGGAAACAAAGGATAGTGCTAATGGCTTTTGGGGAATAGCCTTTAAAAACTTTTCTTGAAAAATGCTTCTTTGTAAACGGTTTTTCAAATAGTTTTCAGAAGGTTTTAAAAACTTTTGCCCAGTCTGGTAACCTTCTGCTATGATACCAAATGTAACACCCCACCTCCGCTAGGGTCACTCACAAAGGGAATGCACTAGGTTTGGTGAAGCATTATCGAGGTAAACATGCACAGAAATATTACAAGACAGAACATATATATAAAACAGCTGAAGTAAAACAAATTTCATTACCTTATAAAATAAGGTCTAAAGCCTTTTACATCAGAATACATCAAAACCTGTCTTGCAATAATAAAGAAGCATAAAACCTTTTCATAAATTATTCCCCAAAATAATGCGGTGAAGCAGCCATAGCCAAGAGAAGACCAAGCTATACATGATGACCTTCAAGCATAAGAGGTCCGAACTAAACAACGCCATTTCCTCCCTGAAACCTGGGGGGGGAACGGAAGACAAGAGGCGAAAGAAAACTGGGTCAGTCATAAAGACTGGTAAGTCCTATCTACTTCCAATATAAAAACAGGTAAAGGTAACATGACATGCATAAACTGAAAGTAAACATAAAGATGACGGCAAGATAGATAAGCTAAACCAAGGTAACTGGATGAACTACTGTAGCAAGATAAACTAAGGTATCATGATAAACTACGGTGTCAAGATAAATCAAGGTATCACATTGTCAGGTTTCTATCAAGTATACTATCCCAAGGTATCTATCCTGTATAACATCCCACGGTATCTATCATGTATATTTCTCATGGTTCTAACATGTATATTTGCTCTGCACCCCTCGTACTAGTATCCCAACCCGCGTCATGTGTTAACTATGAATGTCCCTTGCCCAATGTCATGTAATGGTCCATGTCAACCTAGTATATAGCATATGTAGGTTTCCCCAACTCGTATGTTTCTTTCCATGTATAAGTTCAGTCCCTTGCCGTAGGCCGTACGGGCTTTTCTATGTACATCTATACCACTTCAACGTAGTACCATTTTATCCTTGAAGTTGTCTTGGACTGCTACCCTTGATCAAGTTATGTTTTCTTACCATGAACTATCGCGTGTTCACTTAGGATTTATGCCACCTAGGACCACTAGGGATTATGCTACCTAATGAACGTTTCCGTGTCTCGGTTTGGGTTTTGGCCACCTAGGACCACTAGGGATTATGCCACCCGTCAACCGCACCCTTTTATCCCACGTATGTATCGTGAACCGTTTTCCATGTCTAGACGCACATGTGTCCCAATGTGCCATCCGAGTTCCGTGCCAGGGCAAATCAAGAAATACGGGACTCGGTCGGGAGCTTTGAGTCGTCTGCTGATGCAGATATCAAGGTCTATTTTTGTACCCGTGGCTATGGTCCCACGTGACCCCTCCCTCAACTACTGAAAGGCAATCCAAGAAAAATCATGTATGAGAACCACATCCCGGCCCCACTATAGCCCCACTTTCCTATGGGCCAACCTCACCCATGACTCGATAGCAAGAACATGGTCTGTTGGGGGTTCCCTGCCTTCCCGTTCGTACACGATTGACTAAATATGGTAGGTAGTCGGCGACGTGCTATCCAGGGCAAAATCAAGTATCGTCGACCCCACGCTAATCCATCCCAGTCTTTAGGTCACTTGCATAGCAACCAAGGCATACTCTTGGCTCTTCTACCGCAGACCTTAACCCCTGTGAGGCAGGGTTTCATGGACCATCTGCCACCTCACAGAGGGATACCAAGAGTACCCTCATGTCCCCCGAAGCTACCGCTTCGTCACCCAGTTCGTTGGAGCTTTTTATCCAAGTCAGATAAGTTGCTCCTCCTCGTATACTAAGCGATGACCTACCGTATCAGGTTACTTATCTGATTATGAACTAGTCTCATGTCCTTGGCTAAGAATTATTACTTAGTTATCCTTAACTAAGGTTTACCACTTAGCTTCTTTTCCCGTTATCCTTGTTAATCTCGGCTTTCCACCTAGTCTCCTGAACTAGGGTTTTGTCTAATGGGTTAAGTATTTCCATTTATGTTCATGACTTAACCTGCCTACGAATCATGTCAAGGTTTGGCTAAGTACTCAAGTCCAAGACCTAGCCCTACGAGTTGGTTAAGTATACCAAGAAGCTCATGACTTAACCCTATTCAATTATCAAGTCAAATTGGTTAAGTATTTGTTTGTCTTAACCCTGTCAGATTATCGTGTTAGATTGATTAAGCATAGATTATCTTAATCCCATCAGATTATCGAGTCGGATTGGTTAAGTATGGGTTAGCTTAACCCCATCCACTAATCGTACTACAATGGTTAAGCCTAATTTTAAAAGGTCTTGTGACTTAACCCTATCAGGTCCACCTATCAGATTGGTTAAGTATAGGTTACTTAACCTCATCAAATCATCATGTATAATTGGTTAAGTATAAGTTACCTAACCCCATTAAATTACCGTGTTAAGTTGGTTAAGTATTGGTTACTTAACCTCATTGAATTACCAAGTTTAGATTGGTTAAGTGGTTAACTTAACCCCATCGAATTACCGTGTTTAGATTAGTTAAGTGATGGTTACTTAACCCCATCTAATTACCGTGTTTTAGATTAGTTAAGTCTAGATTACTTAACCCCATCTAATTACCAAGTCGAATTAGTTAAGCGTAAATTACTTAACCCCCATCCCCTAACTGTCCTGTATGGTTAAGTGTCATTAAGAAATCAAGCCCGGTCCCACTTAACCTACCCATTCGTGTCATATCGGTTAAGTGTCATTAGTCAAATTTACTTAACCTTATAATGTGGCATTAATTTAATTAATGCACTCTCAACCTCTCACATTAGACCTTGTTGTGGTTACTAGTTAAGCCGGGCGGGTCCGGGTAGTTTTACACCACAACCTAGTCTAACCTCGGGTCTTAAGCGCGACATGACCAACTTCTCATATTGGATCCTATTGTTTGTAGCCACTAGTTAAGCCGGGCGGGTCCGGGTAGATTTATGCTACAAACTCAACCCAACCTCGAGTTGGCCACTTTCATGTTTGGTCTAGTGTCATATTACAACTACAACCCATACGTGTCTAGCCCCAAGTTCCATGTTTTCGAATGTGTCATGTTCATGTTTAAGTGTTTCAAGAGTGTCACATTTTCATGCAACCCCATGTCAAGTTTTCGTGCCACATTCAAGTCAAGTTTTTCATGTCATCCCCACGTTTTTCCTAAGCTATCCAAACATATTTCCAACCCAAGTGGAAGCGAGTCACATAGTAGGGTATTATGCTAACATATTGGCCACAAACATGCATAGTATCATAAGGGGATTTGGCCACAAACATGCATAGTATCATAAGGGAATTTTGCCGCAAACATGCATAGTGTCATAAGGGAATTTGGCCACAAATATGCATAGTGTCATAGGTGAACTTGGCCACAAACATGCATAGCATTCTAAGGTAATTTGGCCACAAACATGCATAAGCCCTAAAGTCAAGTCTTTGCCTATGTTTCATAAGTCAAATGGTTCCCAAAGGTTCATGCTAGCATTCCATAGATAAAGGTTCAAACTTGCAAGATAAACTAGGTTAATCACAACATGAATAGCATGATTTAGTCACTAAGAATAGCCAAAAGTCATAGGTTCAAGTAAAAGAGGCATGACAAGGTTCATATAGGCTAGCATACTTAGTTTAATCTCGTTTCATTCCATGCCATCATTAAAACTACCGTTTAAATCTAGAAGTAGCTAGAACTTACATAGCGAGGCTTAGGGAAGGATTATGCATCGTCGTGACAAGGAAAGGTGGATCCTTTGATGAAGAACCGTCATGAAATCGCCATAGCAACGTTGATCGAGCCTCGATTTGGTGTAGCAAGCTTGCACCTTTCGATTTGGATCCGATTTGCATGCATTGTCTCTTGGAGTTGGAGATGGAGGCCATGGTCACTTGGCATTTGGGCAGCACTTCGTGGCATGAGTGATTTGTGAGGGTTTAGGGTAGGCTTAGGGGTCTTTTTATAGAGATTAGGAGTAGTTTAGGCCGTAGGATAGATCTAAACCCTCAAAAATCGTCACAAGCCTCCAAAACAGGACCCAGGAGCCAAAACCAGAAGCAGGCGCACCAGGTCGCTGGTTCGACCGGGGGCGGTCGACCCAGGGGTCGACCCCTATGTCGACCCCCTGGGGAGGGGTCGACCCTAGGGTCGACACCCATGTCGACCCCTTGGAGGGGGGGTCGACACCCTGTGTGTCTGGCGGGAATTTTCCCGCCTTCTCTTCTTGGGCTGAATTCAAATCTGTTTCCAGATTTGAATTTTCATGAAATTTCGTTGGGCCTTAACTGGGTCATACGAACTCCGATTTACGAAATTTCGGACTCTATTTCGCGTATTTTTCCGAGACGAACACAATGACGCAACCCGTTTATCCTGATTCGGAATTTATAATTTAACTCTGCCTTGATTCTTGTCTTAACACGTTGTTTAAAATTCGGGTTGTTACTGGCGGTCCTATTCTTATCGCTCTCTTCGGGAAGGCACACCCAGTCTTCATTTGAATCATGAGCGTTCTCGCGGCCTTTCTTACAAGCCTACCTCTTTGCAATCCCTTTCTCCACCAAAATCAACCTCTGGCAAGCTTCCTAGTTATTCGGTACCACCTACAGGGGGAAAACAACTTCCCAAAGAGTTAACCCCTCCGAAGAGTGCACCCTCTCACAGCAGGTCATCAAAAAGACACTACGAGCCCAAGGATAAAAGCAAGGACCCAATCAAGGATTCTGAGAAGGAGAAAAGTGGCATTGTCCCTTCCAGCCAGCAATGTTTGGTTGCCCCCGTGTCACAGATTACATCCATGGTCCCGAGACTCAGGCTAAGTTGGAAAAGTTGCGAGAACAATTCCCTAACATCTTCTTCGAAAGGATGAGGTTTGTTCCAGCCTTGGAACCAGTCCCTAAGAACTGGGATACTGAAGTCATTGGGCACATTCGCCATGTAGCCAGGCAGTATGAAGTGATGAAGAAACATGCTGTTAATCTTTCAGAAGTCATCCGAACGCTTAAGATGGAAGCACATAGATCCAAGGTGAAGATAGATAACAATGAAAGGGTTAGGACAAAGACGGAGAAGGACTTGGAAGACGCTTAATCCCAACTTGCCTTAGCGCGGAGAGATGCTGAAAATTATAAAACTAAATTGGAGAATGCTAAGAAACGCTTTCATTCTGAACTTGACTCAAATAGTCAAGAGAAAATGGCCTTAAAGAAGGAGGTAGAAGATCTTAAAATGGCCAATATTGAGTTGAAGACAGCACAGGGCCATTTTGAAGCTGAGAGAGCTGCTTGGGAGGAAGAAAAAGCAAGTCTGAGAGAAAGTCTAGCTTTGGCTGAAGCGGAGAAGGTGATTTTAAATGATCAAATCGCGGATGCGGAGAGGCGCGCGGCTCTCGCCGAGAGGAATGTTGAAAGTGCCATTGAGATGGCTACTGCTTCTAACAACAAGCTCCTCGAGAGAGAAAAGGATATCGAAGGGTTCGAAGAGATGATTTTTGACTTCCTCGGCCACGTCCTCAAAACCCGTAACATCTCGTGGATCCCGGACTACCACGTTACTTTAGCCAACTATGGGATGCCATCGTCGAGGGTGAGAAGCAGAGATTAGGAGTTGAAGAGATTGACGAAGATGAGCTGATGAAGACCATTCTGAGGGATTACGAGCCCGAGGATCTGGCAGAAGGTCGTCGTCTAATTCAAGAAGAAATGGAGAAGGAGAGGACCCTGGCTAAGGGCAAAAACAAGATTGACGAAGGTTCGAGCTCAGTTGTAGGGCCCAAGGCCTCCGGAGTTGAGGAATACCATCCTGATGATCCATTAATTCCTTTGGGCCTAACTCATGTGGTTGTCGGAGCTTCTGCAGCTAGCCTAGATGGAGGATCAGCGGAAGGTATCTCCCTTTTCCCCCCACAATTTGTCAAAGCAATTGTGAATTGTCGTCGTCTGGTAGAGCAACCAATCGAATTAATAACATGTGTTCCCTATAATACAGGTGGCGAGCCCGTTGACAAGGATGTCGAGAAGAGGACAGAGGTGGAGAAGATTATCGTCTCGCCTAGCACCGGTGTTGATATACCGAAGCAGGCTGAGGGTACAATAGCAGAGAAGGGCGTCTTGGCACCCAGTGCTGATGCTCCCAAGGATGATGAAACCATCGAGGCCTTGAAAGATATGGACGGGCGCCATGTAGAGGATGAGGAGGATATCATTAGTACCAAAGAAGCCGAAGACGATGACGACGAAACTTTGGCTAACAGAAAATCTAGGCAGGAAAAGCAGCTGGCTTTAAAGAAGGTGGGACAAGAGTCTTTGAACGTAGCCCCTATCTCGGAGTTTAATCCCGAAACTGGGATGGTTTTGAAACTCCAACCCAAATCCATCAGCAAACAGCTTCATTTTGCGAACCCTGATGATTTCCCAGCTTCCCTTACTGATAAAAGAAAGAGAAAGCAGGAGGAGAAGGAGGAGTCTTCTGATGAGTCGGACGTTCCTCTCATAGACAAAAGGAAGAGAAAGAAGGGGGATCAATCCGACACTGACAGGGCGAAGCTGGAGAAACAGAAGCAGGAGAAGAAGTCCAAGCTTAAATAGGATATTGTCGCTTGTTTATATTTTGTCTTTAGGCTTCCTACTGGCCATGAAATGTAATTGTGAGACTGGCCCTCACTTTTGTTTTAGGTTGTTTTTTACTTTGTAGGCTTGTAGTTTATAAATGAAAGTTTATCTCTTTTGCATCACTGTGTACCTGCATTTAATAAACTTTTCATGCTTAGTCATAGACCATCTGATTATAACTACAAATCAGTCAAGCAACAAAAAGAAAAATTTTAAAAATTTCCGTGCTGCATCAAGGTTCATGTGTATATGTATATGCCCCCAATCAATCGTTAACGTAGCGCCTGACTAGGGCTTATTAAGGATTGATTAGCGTTGTGTGCACGTTGCCCCCTATTTCTGAATATGGGGGACTTAGAAAATTTAGCAAGATAACTGTCCTTATGGTGCTGAGTTTTCGGCACCTTTCTCAGTGCTTAATCATAGACTCTCTTATACTCTCCTGGCGGTCGCCGAGGTTAGAGTTCGAATTCAGCGGTTCAGCCACTTCCCGCTCCTCCAGCGGGGTAAGAGCTCTTTCTCAGCGCTCAATCAGAGACGCTTTTATACTCTCTCTCTGCTCTGGAGAGTTAGAGTTCAAGCTCAGCAGTTCAATCGCTCCCCGACCCTTCGGCGGGGCAAGAGCTCTTTCTCAGCGCTCAGTCGGAGACGCTTTTATACTCTCTCTCTGCTCTGGAGAGTTAGAGTTGAAGCTCAGCAGTTCAATCGCTCCCCGACCCTTCGGCGGGGCAAGAGCTCTTTCTCAGCGCTCAGTCGGAGACGCTTTTATACTCTCTCTCTGCTCTGGAGAATTAGAGTTCAAGCTCAGCAGTTCAATCGCTCCCCGATCGTTCAGCGGGGCAAGAGCTCTTTCTCAGCGCTCAGTCGGAGACGCTTTTATACTCTCTCTGCTCTGGAGAGTTAGAGTTACGTTAATGCGGTTCCGATCATGGTACACCGCCATGACTTACGGAGATCGCCCTCATGTCCGTTATGCTCTCTCTCGGCTCTGGAGAGTTAGAGCGCTATCAATGGTATGATTTACTTTATTGCACCTTCAGAGTTTTAACTGGTGACTGCATTCCATTCTGATGGAAGGCACCTATAATTATACGCTTCTGTGATCGTTGCATGGTTCACAGCAATTTCCATAAAAATATAAAGGCAGATAAATAATAGTGCAATAAAGGTAAATGACACATGATATTTTTATAGTGGTTCGGTCGAATCATGACCTACGTCCACTTTATAATATTTGCTTAAGAAATCAGACTATTCTAGGCAAGTCGTGCCTTGTACATGGCCCTTAATAAAGCAACAAAACAGATCTGACATCTTTACGTTAGATACGGCCGTAAATGTTGGGCATTCCACACTCTGGGGATTTCCTTTCCATCTACGGTCGCTAGCTTGAAAGTTCCATTATCAAGCTTGCACAGAATAGAGTACGGTCCTTCCCACTTCGCGCCCATATGAGTTGGGGCTGGAAAGACACGCTTCAGAACCAAGTCTCTGGGTTCAAAGGTTCAGACTCGAACCTTTTTGTTGTAGTATCGGGCGACCTGTTGCTTGCATCTCAAGGCACGCAGGTCTGCTTCGTCCCTCTTTTCTTCGATCATGTCCAGGGATTCAAGGAGCAATTCGTTATTAGTCATCGGATCGTAATAAGTCACTCAGTGAGAAGGTACTTTTATTTCAACCGGGATGACTGCTTCTGCTCCAAAAGCAAGGGAAAAGGGGGTATGTCCTGTTGCCGACTTATACGTTGTCCTGTAGGCCCATAGTGCTAAGGGTAACTCATCAACCCACATCGCCCTGGCCTGTTTCAGTCTTCTTTTCAGAATGGACTTAATCACTTTGTTTGCCGCTTCGACCTGTCCGTTTGATTGCGGATGCGCCACAGAGGTGTAACGTTTCTCAATGTGGTATTTCTGGCAGAAGTCTCTGAATTCAGTGCTATCGAACTGAGTTCCGTTGTCAGTTATAACAATCTTTGGAATTCCAAATCGACAGATGATGTTTCTAACAACGAAATTGATCACTCGTTTGGTTGTGATTGTAGTCAGTGGTTCAGCCTCGACCCACTTAGTGAAGTAATCTATGGCTACAATAGCGAATTTTGCCCCGCCCTTAGCTATGGGAAGACTTCCGATGATATCAATTCCCCACATAGCGAAAGGCCATGGACTCGTCATCGTTGTTAACTGACTAGTAGGTGCTCTAGGTATTTTTGAAAATCTCTGGCATGCATCACACCGTCGTGCGTACTTCGCCGCATCTTTGTTTATGGTAGGCCAGAAATAACCATGCCGCAACACCTTTTTCGCCAATGTTTGCCCTCCAGTGTGATCGCCGCATTCACCTTCATGTACCTCTTGCAGCACACGCTTGATATTGTCATGAGCTGTACACCGGAGAAGGGGCATCGAAAATCCTTGTCTGTAAAGAACTCCGCCTTGCAGAACGTATCGGGCAGCTTTACGAATTACTTTACGTCTCTCGCTTTTCTTGGTCGGAAGCGTTCCATTCATCAAGAAATTCTTTAGAGGGGTCATCCATGACTCCCTTTCTGGTTCCGTCTCTAGTACCGAATCAATTTCCATCTGATCTATACTAGGAGACCGAAGTACTTCGACTGGGGCTAGCACGGTCTCTTCAGGATCGTCGGAACTAGCCATCTTTGCCAACTTATCCGCCTGTTGATTCTCTGACCGCGGAATATGAGATATGCTGTAGTGATCGAAGCCGTTCAGCAATTCCTTCACTTTCTTCAAGTATAAAATCAATCTTGCGCTTTTGGCTTGGAATTTTCCAGTAACCTGGTTCACAACTAACTTGGAGTCACAAAATATGTCTAGCTTTGTGATTTCCAACTCCTTTGCGATCCTTAGCCCGGCTATCAGGGCTTCATATTCAGAGTCGTTGTTAGTGGAGTGAAACTCCATCCGGATAGCATAGGATATCAGCCGTTTCTTGGGAGTTTCAAGCACTACTCCAGCACCGGATCTCTTGTCATTCCTAGCGCCATCGGTATACAATCTCCAGGCACTGGGGTCGAGAAGTAATTTTGAGGGGTCAACTTCTTCGATTGCTATATCTTCCTCCGGGACAGTAAACTCTGCTATGAAGTCGGCTATCACTTGCCCCAGTATTGACCGCTGGGGCTGAAAGTTCAGATCAAATTGACTTAACTCAATGTTTCATTTGAGTAGTCTTCCAGATGCTTCTGGTCTCTGTAGAACTTGCTTGAGTGGATGATCAGTGTATACGGTAATGGGATGATCCTGAAAATAATGTCGAAGCTTTCTAGAGGCAATCAGCAAACTGTACGCCAATTTTTCTATCCTTGGATAATTACGCTCTGCTGCCGTCAATTTTTTGCTCACGTAATACACTGGTCTTTGAACTTTATCTTCTACTCTCACCAATGCTGAGCTGATCGCGTGGGACGACACTGCCAAGTACACGAATAAGTCCTCGTGATCCAACGGCTTAGATAATATCGAAGGTTTCTCTAGGTGTCTCAGCAAGTTCTGAAATGCTTCTATGCAATCGGGCGTCCATTTAAAGTGGCGTTTTCCTCGCTTTATCAATTCGAAGAATGGGATGCATTTGTCCGTAGCCCTGGAGATAAATCTGCTCAGTGCGGCTACTTTCCCTGCAAGGCTTTGCACATCTTTAATCTGCCTAGGTTCCTAAATGTCACTAATTGCTGTGATCTGGTCTGGATTAATCTCAATCCCACGAGACCTGATGATGAATCCTAAGAATTTTCCGGAGGTGACCCCGAATGAACATTTTTTTGGGTTGAGTTTCATCCCGTACTTTCGAAGAATGCCAAACATCTCTGCCAAGTCCGTAGTGTGATTAGAGGATTGCCTGGACTTAACTAACATGTCGTCGACGTATACTTCCATTATTTTTCCAATCTGGTTATAGAACATTCTGTTCACTAACCGTTGATATGTAGCGCCTGCGTTCTTCAAGCCAAAGGGCATTACCACATAGCAGTATAACCCCAGATCCGTAATGAAACTAGTGTGTTCTTGATCTGGAACATGCATTGGAATCTGGTTATATCCTGAATAAGCATCCATAAAGGAGAGAAGTTCATGACCCGCCGTTGAGTCCACCAATTGATCGATCCTGGGTAACGGAAAACTGTCTTTCGGGCAGGCTTTATTCAAATCCGAGAGATCGATACATGTTCGCCACTTCCCGTTGGCCTTCTTTACAAGAACTGGATTTGAAATCCAGTCTGGGTAGATTGAGTCTCTGATAAATCCATTACTCTTTAGCTTTCCAACTTCTTCTTTCAAGGCAGCGGACCTCTCTGGGCCCAGCATTCGCCTTTTTTGTTTTATCGGAGGATGTTTAGGGTTAATGCTTAATGAATGGCTCATGATTGATGGAGATATCCCGCACATGTCTGCGTGGGTCCAAGAAAATACATCCAAATTATTTTTTAAGAAATTCGTCAGTTCTTTAGCTAAATTTGGATTTAACTGGGATCCAATCTTAAGGACCTTCTCTGGGTCACTATCATCGATCGGTACATCCACAGTTGTCTCGTTGGGAGTCGCCATTCTGCCCCCAGGTTCTTTGTCCTCTCTGGGATCTATATCCTCAGACAACTCTTTGGGCGACTCTCCTACGGTTATCCTCTTTAATTACTATAAGGTCTCCGCCCTTGTGGGGGGGGGGGGGGGGAGAAGCGCCCTTGGTTTCTATGTCCCCTCCGTTGCGGAGTAGCTTTAGCTCTGCAATATAACATGCTCGTGCGGCCACCTGATCTCCTCTAACAACGCCAACACCAGCTTCCGTAGGAAACTTCAATATCAAGCACCAGGGGGCTATACAGGCTCTAAACTTTGCGAGGGCCGATCGGCCCAAGAAGGCATTATAGGGTGATTCAATATCCAAAACCACGAAGGGAAGGATTCTCATTCTCTGGCGTTCTCCTTCCCCAAGCGTAACTGGTAGCTCTACATAACCCATTGGAGCGGTGGATGCTCCGTTAAATCCACGGATCCATCCCTGACAGGGCTTCAAGTCTTTTATCTCGAGATTCATTTGGTCGAATGTCTTTTTGAAAAGAATGTTGACGGAACTCCCTTTATCCACCAAGACTTTATGAACAGTGGCCGGGCCAATAGGTACTGTGATTACAAATGGATCTTCAGTCGGAGCATGGACTCCAATGCTTTCTCGTTTGCGGAAAACGACATCGTCGGACATCATCTTTTGTTGCTTTACCGGGACGTTGTCCTCAGGGTTGCTACACTCCCCTACCTCGAGGTGTTGCTTGGCTGCATTGACATACTAATCCAATGCCTTAGAACCATGTCCGGCGAGATAAAGCCCTCCGATTATGGTATTGATAACAAGGTCCTTTCCCTTTTGCTGGGCAGTTGGCCTAACAGCAGGTTGATTCTGGTTCTGATTTGGGGCCTGTACGGCTTGCCCCCTGTCTCTGGTTGTCACTTTGTATTCATCCAATTTTCCTTCTCGGAGAAGCCTCTCGACTACATCTCTTAGGTGACGGCATTCATTTGTCGAATGGCCATGAATCTGATGAAAGAGACAAAACTTCCCCGTTTCATGTTCTTTCTCCGTCGACTCTCTGGGAGGAGGCCTTTTATTTTGGAGGACGTTGTACGAATTCATGAAGATATTTTCCAAAGTATCGTTTATTGGCGTATAACTCTCAAAAGACCTGGGACGAGTCCTTCTCTGGGAGTCGTTCCCTCGATTCCTCTTCCGGTTGTTGCCATTCCTGCTATTATCATTGTTTCCTGACTGACGACCACCCTGATTCCGATTTCCGACATTAACCTCGACCTTCCCCGAGCTGTCTCCTGTCTGCTTAATGGCGACATTGCTCTGGATTTCCTCTTTATCGGCCGTTTTTGCATTTCGGTTAGCATATACTTCCTCCCGGCGTAAGTGCACGTTAGCTTTTTCGTAGAATAATTCTCTAGTATGAGGTGGCTTGCCGGCCAGGTATCTCCCAAATTCGGTGTCTTTATCTACCCCATCAATTAGGGCTGCCACAACAGTTGGCTCATGAGGATCTTTAACTTCAGTAGCGGCCAGGTTGAAATGGTCTAGATACACCCTCAAACTCTCGCCTGGTCGTTGCTTGACAAGGAACAAGTCAATCACACTCGTTGTCTTTTGTGCATAGATGCGGAACTATTCCACAAACCTTTCACTCAACTCCCTGAAGCTGGAAATTGATCTTGTTTGTAAGCGAGTAAACCATAATAATGCTACATCCTCCAAGAATATGGGAAATGCTTTGCACTTGACAGCATCAGAAGCTACGGCAGCGGTCATTGACCAAGAATATCTCATCAGATGTTGGACAGGATCAGATCTACCTGCGTAACGGTTCATCTGCGGCATGTTGAAGCGCCTCGGGAACGTCGCATCTAAAATGTCATCAGTGAAAGGGGTGTGACTACGGTCAATTCCCCAATCTTCATTCCGTTGTCCACGGCTATCTGCTAGAATTTGACGGATCATAGCTGCAACATTTGCACTGGTCAGCGGAGGTTTGGGGTCAGCGCTTCTTACTCGGTGGGGTTCTCTGATCTCTCTTCCAGGAGCGGCAACGAAATCCGGGGCTTGGATTGGGCTTCGCTGCCCCCTGTTACCATGAGCATTTGTACGGCGACGGGGCTGAGGTAGTCTGTTCTGTACAGGGCTGTCCACACCTCGAGCTCTGGGGGTTGCGGCGTAATCGTTCATATTGCGGTTTGAGGGCCCTGCACCCAGTGCCTCTTCTTCCCGTGATGGCAGGGTTCCAAATCGAAGCTGCTCTATGTTTTCAGGCCTCTCATATGGTCGCCGCGGAGGTCTCGGCGATTCCTCTGATGAAGAAGAGTATTCTGGGGTGAGCGGACGAACTGGGGGCGTCCTTTGCCTTGCGAGATCATTAAGCCTTCTATCCATAGCGGTCAAGTTCTATCGCAGAACGGAGCTCTCCTGCCTTTGAGCAGCCAATTCATCAAACAACCTTTCCCACATTTCGGAAAAGCGAGAGAGATCACCCTCAGTAACGGAAGCAGAAGGATCATATTGATCATCATCATTTTCTCATACGCGCAAAGAGCTTGAGCCAGGTCGAGCGGAGGGGCCAGGACGGTAGGAGCGAGCCATAGGTTCCTTTCCAGGTCGAGTTGTAGTCTGGTCATCAATTCAGATCGCTGTGGATCGAGATCGGCGATTCGGTACGCCCCCCTGGGGTAGGTTCGTGGTCACGGTATGAGGAGGATTCGGGGCGTTATCACGTGATCGGGTAACAACCCCTTCAGCAGTCCGGATCGCCTCGTCCTCGTCGACTCGGAGCATGGCACCTTCATCGGATCGGTTCGTGCCACGATAGGATCGGTTCGCCCCCTACGCTCCGCGATCCAAAGGTCCCTCATTGCCCAGCTCGTGCACACTTTCTTCAACTGCTTCATTCGCGACTTCATTCGCCCATGAAGCTCGTACTTCCTTAGACTTCTTTCCAGCCATGATATCAGATGTCGCTGGAATCTTCAAAAAACTGAATAGTGAAGTTTTGGGACTGTTTTCTTCGGACTTTCAAATCCAAATAGTAGAAGAGCAATCCGGTAGGCTGAGAATTGAATTCTCAGTGAAAGCACCAGAATGTTAGACCAAAATTTGGACCTAACACCCAAATTGTTCTGATTTGTAAAGAATTATAACTGGAGAATGAAGAAAAAGCAGAAAACACACAGAATTTATAGTGGTTCAGCGTTAACGAGCCTACGTCCACTTTATATGCTATCGGTTATACTTTGAATGCTAGTACAACCAATGGTTTCTCTCCAACTCTCTTTTACAAATGTGATTTCTCTCAGTAATCTCGTAATAAGACTGATAAGAAAGGGTGGTATGACAGCAATGGTGGAATCAGTGCTCAATACTGCCAAAAGATCCTAAAAAATGCCAAGCTCTGGGCTATTTATAGCTGATTTTGTCAGGCGGATCGCGGTCACACGTGGCACAGATCCCGAGAATATCGTATTGCAGCTTGATGAAAAATTAGTCAAATTAGCCATTGTGGACAGGTGTCGCGATCCCCTTAAATATCGAATCGAGCAAGGAGGAGGAATTGGTCAAAGTGACAGTTGGGGACATGTGTCGCTGGATCCGTGCATCTCGGATCGCCGAAGATTAGCTCGTGCTTGAACAGGTCAGAGGCTTCGCTGTGCGTCGGGGGATCGGATCGGTCTGTGCTGGGTAGTAGTGTAAGTACGGATCGAGTCGTGTAGAGGTAGTCGGATCGCTGATGCTATGGGGGCGATCCGATGGGGGGCGATCCGAGAGGGGCGGCCCTCTCGCGCGATCCGATCCTTCATGGACTTAAGGAACGTAGTTTCATACTTTCTTCTTGTGAGTGAACCTTGGTGGCTTGGTCAAAAAGCTAGCCAACAATTATGGACAATATAATAAAAGTTTGGTGATTTGATTAGGCTGATAAGCAAAATAAAATTAGTTTACAAACCAAATTCAAACCAATATTATTTCATAGTCGAACCAAATAGACCAAAATAAACCGTTTTAGTCCATTAATTCAGCTCTAGCCTAAGATTGTTCACCCCTAATCTTGAGCGACAACAATATTAGCACACTACTAATTAATACCCACACATCATCCATTTATCTAGCTAATGCTACTTTATTTTGTCTTTAAATTGTAACAACTTGGATTTTAAGCCATAATTAATTAAAATATTATCCATTTGATAAATTTGGTTAGAAATTATTTAATGAAAGAGTTTAAATATTGAAAATATGCTATTTAAAAATTCAATAAGCTAAAAGTGGAAAAATAATATTCTTTTTATAAAATAAAACAAGAACAGATAGTAGTAGACGGTAGGGCTGTCAAGGGGTCGTGTCAGTTCAGGTCGGATCAAGTCGGGGTCGGGTTGATTTATAAACAGGTCAGGTCAACATGTTTATTAAACGGATCATTATTCCCCAACCCTAACCGACCCGTTTATAAAAACGGGTTGACCCAACATGACCCGTGTAGCCCGTTTAACTAAACGGGTCATGTCGGATTGACCCGTTTGTTCAATAATATAAAGTATAAACAGTCAAAGAACAAATCCAAAAGTCACCAACATATGTTATAACTTACACTGAAACAATAAAAGAACAAAATAACTACCAATCTGGAAATATGTGAACACGTATTGAACATATGTTATAACATAAACATATAATATAGATAATATCATAATACAGTCAAAATAACCAAGATGCAACACAGTTACACATATATAACACCATATCCAAAAATTACCAACATATAAAATTATAAACAGCAAAGATCAAAGTAAGTATCTCAAAACAATTTAAAAGTAATAGAATTATAGATTCATATAAATACAATCAACTGCAAACTGCATGTGAAAATAAATTAAAAGATGACCACCAAGCACCAACAGACCCCTGCTAACTTGACTGGCTGCCTCCCACTGGTTGAAGTATGAAAGCTTGTGTGTACAATGACCTGTGAAAAAGTCATTACATCTTTATTAATAATTCTCTTGGAAGCGCAAAGTTTTGGTCCGACCATGAACTTCCCAAATGCCCTTATGTATGAATTTTAAAATATACTAAATTGTTATTTAACCTAATCTCCCCAATAAATTAGACATTTAATGTCATTTATATTAGGATGTAATAAACTTTTTCAACAAATTCAAATTACCCAGCTAATATCGCTCAAAAAGAGGATTTGTAAATAGGATTTCATTACAAATTTTAACCGCTTCCCTATATGTATTATAAAAACTTAATAGTAAATAGAATATTTAAAAATTTAAAATCCTAAAAGTTTGTTCATTTGAAATTTTCAACCATAAATTGTAGTCGCAAAACAATTGATTATTTGATTGATTGATTAATTAATGTGAAATTAGTAACTTATATTAATTATAATTAAAATTGAAAATAAAGTTTATTGGAAACAAAGTGTATGTTTATACATATAGTATGTATTTATATCATTATCTTTGTTAATAATTCTCTTTGAAGCGCAAGGTTTTGGTCCAACTATGAACTTCCCAAAATCCCTTATGTATGAATTTTAAAATATACTAAATTGTTATTTAACATAATCTCCCTAATAAATTAGACATTCAATGTCATTTAAATTAGGATATAATAAACTTTTTCAACAAATTCAAATTACCCCGCTAATATCACTCAAAAAGAGGATCTGTAAATAGGCTTTCATTACAAATTTTAACCGCTTCTCTATGTATATTATCAAAACTTAACACTATATAGAATATTTAAAAAATTAAAATCCTAAAAGTTTGTTCGTTTGATGTTTTCAACCATAAATTGTAGTCGCAAAACAATTGATTATTTGATTAATTAATATGAAATTAGTAACTTAAATTAATTATAATTAAAATTGAAAGTAAAGTTTATTGGAAACAAAGTGTGTGTCTATACATATAATATATATTTATATACGAGCGCATACATAGAAAGGGAGAAAATTAATGAAATATTTAATAACAATTAATGTACGTTGCAATTTTAATTAATGTATGTTAACAAAGAAATTAATGCACGTTAATTAGTAAATATGGGTTAGTCATTTATTTTTAGTTCTTTCGTATTGTTTAGTTGTTAAACTTTGGGAATATTTCAAAGCTTCAGGCTCCTCAGTTTTAATTTTCTCGGCAATTTGTAATTTGTGAGTTTCGATGACGCCTAGGGTTTGTAAATGGGAATAGTAAGCATTATGATTTTAAGTTCTTCTCCACTTCGACCTTTCCAGACATATTTACCAGTTTATACAATTTTATATATGAACCACCTCTACCACCTCTACCACATCTATAAACTATAAGTTTATTCTTTGCTCTCTACAGTTTTGTTTTTTTAGCATATCTTTACTCTAAAAAAATGTTTTTTTAGCATACTGGAAAGAACATATCGTGTCATAGTCACGTGCGAAGCGCGTGCCATCACCACGCGCGAAGCGCGTGCCTATACGTCTCGTAATCATAGTGAAAACTTGCATGTTGAAATGAAAATAGTCAATACTTGAACGTTGAAAACATATGTAACACTCCACCTCCATTAAGGTCACTCACAAAGGGAATGCCTTAACTTCAGTGGAGAGTTTTTGGTAAACAGACACAGAACATCACAAGACATATATAAAAATTTTGCAGCGGAAAATAAACAACTTTATTAAATCACCAAAATACTTTGTTACATAATACCATGAGTCATAAAACCCTTACAACAAAACACTTCTATCTTACTTTATTAGAGTACATAGGTATGTAAGAGAAAAACATCATTCCCCATATTAAAGAGCAAGCCATATAAGAGACAAAGACTCGAGCCATACTTCAGAAGTAGCTCCTAGAAGATGATATCCAAATCCTGACTAAACCTGGGTGTTTCCTCCCTGAGAACCTGGGGGAGGGGGGAACGGAAGAAAAGAGGCGAAACAAACTAGGTCAGACATATGTCTGGTGAGTCCAGTAACTTTTAGTCAGTAAATAAATAAAGGTAAACATGACAGGCATACAAAGTGGATAAGAGGATTCACAGTACAGATGACAGGTATGACAGGACAAATAAGGTAAGATGTATGCATGCTTCACCACAAACTACTATGCACTATTACTAGTAAAATCAAGATGGGGTGATCCCTTCCGCTAACCATAATAAAGATAATGATGGTGGTAGTTTCGTGTATTCCTAGTTGCTGTCATAGGTGCTGCCTGCTCCTACTCAACTAGTCGTACCCACTACCCTCCTACTATAAATTGGTAGATTTAGGGCATACGTATGGGTATACCCTAACCACTACCATAATCGATCGGCTCCCTACTCTGTAGATACCCTGTGCTGGTCCTACAACTAGGGGGTATCACTTCCCTAAAGTGGCAACCCAAGGTGTGCACAGTTATACCTATTGGTGTCACGGTCGTCTTGTCCCCCTCTGCCCGGCCCATGCACGCACATGTCCCCGGTCGGTTTGCGCCGCCCACACCATCTGTCTCGTTTTGGATCTCTTACAATCAATCAGTAAGCGTGCCCCTTCCCCGCCTAGTACGGAGTTCTTTACTTTGATACCCCTCCGGGTTACTGATTGGAATGGGTCCCACACAACAAGATACAAGCTCTCCCCTATGTCTTGTATCCCCACTAGGTTTACTACTGACTATATTTACCCTAAGGTGTCTTTAATTACATAGCCATCAATCAGTTATGTGTACCTATAGGTGTCTTTAATACATAACCCTTAATCTATCAATCGGTTATGCTTACCTATATGTGTCTTTAATACATAACTCTATCTATTCCCATTAGTTATGCGTACCCCTAAGGGTGTCTTTAATACGTAACTTTACTATTTTGCCCCGATTATGTATACCATTAAGTGTCTTTAATTACATAACACTTTTTATCCGATTAAGTTTGTGGGCTATATATATAAATATTACCCACCTACCCTTAAGTTGTACTTAACCCTCCCACTGATTTAATCCTATTTATTTAATGGTTAAGTTTGTGGGCCTATATATATTAATATTACCCACCTGCCCTTCAGTTGTACTTAACCCTCCCACTGATTTAATCCTATTTATTTAATGGTTAAGTTTGTGGGCCTATATATATTAATATTACCCACCTACCCATCAGTTGTACTTAACTCACCCACAATCCAACTCATTTTACTTAACCCTAACTTATGTCTATCATCATACAGTCCACATGTATTAAGTTAGGTTAAGTAGTCTTTTCTTATTACCATGTCCAATTATGGTTATATTGGGCTAGACCTCCCACATTAGGCCTACAACATGTGGATGCTGGATATGCCGGTCGGGTCCAGGCAGTCTTATTCCACAATTGGGTCTAACCTCGTGTCTTAGCCCGAGTCGTATTCACACACTTAGACCTATCACATTACATTCAACATTAGTGACTGCTGGATATGCCGGTCGGGTCCTGGCAGACTTCCACCACTAATGTAACCTAACCTCATGTCATAAGTGTTAATTAAATTTTCAGGCTTTAATTGCTTAAACATTCCTCTTTTGATTAATTAAGTTAATTAATTAATCCTTTCCATTTTAAAGGTGTCAATACCTATTTTATTAACAATTTGAATTTCCTATCCATAAATGGTCATATTCAAATTATACCATTTTACTCAACTTTACCTATGTCCTAATAGGTAATTATTTATATGTTTCCCTACTAGAATCATGTGCCTATTTTACATAAAAACTATGTAATTATGCCTATTACAAATTCCCCTTTTCCTCGTTTCTTAACTAGCGTAATCACGTGCATTTTGGCGTTATCGAGGCTACAAAGTAGCCTCGCCATAACAATAAAATAAAAGGAATGACAAGGTGATTGTTTTAGTACAATTTTTGTCATAAGCATGACAACTAGGGAAAATGACATGATAACTTCGCATATAATTATGATTCACCACATAATTAACAACTTGCATATATTCATGATTTTGCAACATTACAACTTGCATAGGTTCATGATTTTCAACATAACAACTTGCATAGGTTCACGAATTAACAACTTAATTAACAACTCACATAGGTTCACAACATAACAACTTGCATAGTGACTTGCATAGGTTCATGATTCACAACATAACAACTTGCATAGGTTCTTGATTCACAACATAACATCTTGCATAGGTGACTTGCATAGGTTCATGATTCACAACATAACAACTTGTATAGGTGACTTCCATAGGTTCACGATTCACAACATAACAACTTGTATAGATTCATGATAACAACTTGCATAGATTCATGAATTCGCAACATAATAACTTGCATAGGTAACTTGCATAGGTTTATGAATTTCACTTGCATAATTTCATGATTCACCACAACAATAAACTTGTATAATTTCATGATCCACAACAACAATAAACTTGTATAATTTCATGATCCACAACAACAATAAACTTGTATAATTTCATGATCCATAACAACAATGAACTTGTATAATTTCATGATCCACAACAACGATAGACTTGCATAACTACAAACAACATATACCTAAATCATAGTCTACCACAATTCACTTTTATCTATTTAAACCTAAAAGTGACTAGAACTCACAGAAAAAGGGGTCTTGAGTTCTGGGATCTGAATTCTGTAATTGACTAGTGTTCCCTTATTATAGACAATTTCGTTGTTGAGATTAGACTTTGATTTGATTTGAAGTGTTGTCTTTAATTTGCTTCTAGTTGGTGGCGGCTACTCTAGGGTTTGGAGTGATAATATGATGGCCATTGATCTAATTTTGATTTGATTTTAGGGTTTGAGTCTACATATATTTATATAGAATTTCAATTTAATTTGATTTGTCAGATGCTCTTAGGGTTAATCAAAATCATTCAGTCAGGATAGGGTGACACCTCAGCCCTAATGACTCAGCAAGGAGTCAGAAAGGACTCGGCAATGAGTCATAGTGTGGATCAGATCACACCAGAAAGCTGTGTAGGCTTTCTGCTCGGCCTGGGCGCACTTGGGAAGTGTGCCAGTGTATTTTTGTACTGGCGCACTTCCCAAGTGCGCCAGTGCAATTTTTTTCTTCTTCTGGTTTTTTTTTCCGCCTAACTTCGTTCGTCCATATCTTCTTCATACGTTATCCGTTTTACGCAAACTCGGACTCTATCTCAAGCAGAATTCCGAGACGAACGCAATGGCGCAACCCATTTCCCTTAATTCCCACATTTGAAATTAAGTATTATTAAATTTAGTTAATTTAATTATTCAAAAACTCGGGGAGTTACATTCTCCCCTACTTAAAGGATTTCGTCCCCGAAATCTTCAAGTTAAGCAGAATGTGTCCTACCATCCAATCACCCGTCTACTCAACCATCATCCACAAGCATCCATTGTCCTTAGAAAACTTCTAATGTTGTATGAACATATGCAAAAGTGTGTGTATATGTTTCTTATCTAATGCAAAGATTAGGCGGTCCACTGATTCAGTTGACCTCCTTAATGCGAATTATGTCAGTGCCATGAGTCCAACATGTATGCAATTTTCCTATTTGATACATATTATCTCTTCATGTGTGCACAACCATTCATCAAAATGCAGCATCCATATGATAACACAACCATTATACATCCATTGCCCTAAATACGCACACATTTTTATATGCAATATGAAAGTGATCTAAGCCGATCTAGTGCCTAATGTGTGTGTAAATGCATCCACGAGCAACCACTAGCAAACACTTGCATCCACTTACAACCATCGAACATAACATGTCTCAAACACATGTTTACATCCATGGATTTCCTATCTAAAGGTCGAAGATTCGGTCGATGGGATACAAGCAAATGATATAGCTAAAACAAAAGCTTTGTTCTCATTTGACATCGGTTAAGAGAATAATTCCCTAAGTTTCAGCCTCGAAGACCGAAATCAACATCAGACTGACACTCAGAGAATCACCCCCATTAAACAATGTCAAAACTGGAAATCTACTTCATGCTTCGAGTAGAGAGCCCTATCCTTTAGAAATATTCAGATACTTACAGACTACTGGTAAAGATCAGATTACAGAATGATTATCAGAAAGCTAAGAATAACAGACCCTTGCGGGTCACAAGAAACTTTGGGGGTCTTCCCATAACAAGTTAGAAACTTAATGACCCTCCTCTCAAAATCTAGAACGGCCCTCTACATAGAAAGCAGGTCCATTTAGAACCAACCCATAGCCCATAAACTTGAGCACACAAATGTCACATTCAAATTTTTGACGCCTAACACAGATAATTTAAACCCCTTACATATCACCAATAAACGAGCTGAACCACCAAAGGGGTTTGAAACAACTACGGGATCAGAAACAAGACTAATATTAAAGTGCAGAGTCTCAATGCCAGAATCCAAAAGAGTCTTAACTTCATAATCAGATAAGAAAATTAAACCTTTTACATAAATTTTTCCTATCTCTATCCATCTGCCACGAGAGCATCCACCTACCCACTAGAAGATTCTATCCTTTGCCCTTGCCTTCTTGGGAAATCCTAGATCAGATGTCCTGTCTCATGGCACCGAAAACAACCAACCTTCTTACATGTTAACAAGTCTTTCTCTAAAGTTGTCCCTATTGCGCGGAAAACCCTACGAAGCCCAAAAGAGAATTAGCCGTAGATGGAATAACTACGGCTACAGATGGAAGTTAGGCACTTCTTTGCCCTTCGACAGACGCCATAGTCTCATCATGCCTACGGGACCACGTCGCGATGAGGTTACCTCCCAAAAAGCCAGGAGCCCCGGAGACTCAGAAAAGAAGGAAAACAAGGATTAAACAGAAAATCAGAAGATAGACATATGGCTTTGGAGACTATGTTTTTCAAAATGACTTTCCTTTTAAATCCTTTTTGAAAATAGTTTTCAGAAACTTTTTATCTAATCTGGTAACCTTCAGCTCTAATACCAAGTGTAACACCCCACCTCCATTAAGGTCACTCACAAAGGGAATGCCTTAACTTCAGTGGAGCGTTTTTGGTAAACAGACATAGAACATCACAAGACAGATATAAAAATTTTGCAGTGGAAAATAAACAACTTTATTAAATCACCAAAATACTTTGTTACATAATACCATGAGTCATAAAACCCTTACAACAAAACACTTCTGTCTTACTTTATCATAGTACATAGGTATTTAAGAGAAAAACATCATTCCCCAGATTAAAGATCAAGCCATATAAGAGACAGACACTCGAGCCATACTTCAGAAGTAGCTCCTAGAAGATGATATCCAAATCCTGACTAAACCAGGGTGTTTCCTCCCTGAGAACCTGGGGGGGGGAATGGAAGAAAAGAGGCGAAACAAACTAGGTCAGACATAAGTCTGGTGAGTCCAGTAACTTTTAGCCAGTAAATAAATAAAGGTAAACATGACAGGCATGCAAAGTGGATAAGAGGATTCACGGTACAGATGACAGGTATGACAGGACAAATAAGGTAAGATGTATGCATGCTTCACTACAAACTACTCTGCACTATTACTAGTAAAATCAAGATGGGATGATCCCTTTCGCTAACCATAATAACGATAATGATGGTGGTAGTTTCGTGTATTCCTAGTTGTTGTCATAGGTGCCGCCGTCTCCTATCTCAACTAGTCGTACCCACTACCCTCCTACTATAAATTGGTAGATTTCACTACAAGAAAATGTGGATACGGTTGCTAAAGATGGTTGCGTTCATGTCTGACTGCAGCCAATTTTTTATTTCCACGGATTCCGTTGCGTTCATATCTTTCCCCCCATTTATTTCGTTTTCCCCCCAAACCCTAGTTTACTTTCCTCATTACTGTATTGTTTCCCTTCATTCCAGCAAGAAATCCCAAGCTTCTCCTTCAATCCAGCGAGAAATCCCAAGCTTCTCCTTCAATCCAGTCTCCTAAACGTTCTGTTCACTTAGATCGGTCTCCTGCTCGTCTATCTACTCCACGTTCGCTCCTTCTCCTTCAACCGACAGATCCACGTTTGCTCCTTCTCCTCTTCGATTTCTTTTAGATCCACGTATAGTTTTCTAACTAATTTTGTTTTTTGATTCACAGATCTACAACTCTGATTTCAAATCGAGATTTTTGTTCAAGTGATTCAGATTTTTGTTTTTTGATTCAGAAATCTGTCTAATTGATATTTTATTTTCAAATAGTCGTGGTTTGTGTTGAATATTTCATAATAAAATGAAACTCCACAAAAAGCAAAATGGATAATTGTATATAATAGTCAAGTTACATTAGTTTAAACTGATTACCTCTCTAAAATGGGTAATTGTGAACTGGTCTTTTGTTTGATCATTGTATCTCTAGTTAATCCTATACACTAGCGCCCTATTGTCTTGAGTAATGTTGTAGTTTAAAACACTGTAGTCTTGCTACCTGTGTGTTTTATTTGTGTCTTATTTTGTCATCAAATGTAGCATTGCATGCAGAAACAAAGCATGATCGAGATCCATTTGTTCTGCTAGCTAGAAGTTCATGATGTTCATCCATATATTTGCTTATGTAAAAAAAAGTCCTCTTTAAACTGGATAATTGTTGGTGTATGTTGCAACTTATGGAGACTAAAATACACAATGCTGCAACTTTACATCTCGAACAAATCAACATTGCAACATATGTACCCTAGTCGGAAGTCGATTACTTATAACAATAGAAAATTGATATAGGTGGATTGCGGGTTTGATTTTTTTGCTTCGATTATTAATTATGCAAATTTTTATTGTCTTTATTCTCCAATTTTTCTGTATTTTTAATATAGTTTTAATGGCACTGCCTGATTGATGCTGCCATTTTATTAGCCATCGGTACAATTCTTTGCTTGATATTTTATTTTTTGATTATACGGTACAATGACCCAGTGTAATTGATGATTTTGTTTTAGAAACAGCATACGTGGAATACAATGGAAGATGACACCTTTTCTATTTTTATTTTTTTTGGAGATAGATCACATGCTAAGAAAAAATCTGTTAAAAAATGGGTCATTCCAAGTCCATATAACATAAATTGATTGATTGTAACAAAAAGGTCTGTTTCTTATGGGGTAAGAGTTTTGATGTTTCATGTGAATTAGTTCACAGAAACAACTAATTTTAAAAGCACTAGGTTGATTTGAAAAACCTTAGCATGTGAAATGTTAACACCTGAAAAGAAGCAGATTTCTTTTCAGGACAATTCAAATAACGTACATTTTTTCATTCTTTAAAATCGGAAGATAACATGTTTCAGTGTCTTTCATGAATTCCTGATGACTCAAAAATCATGTTCCGATGATTCACAATGTTGCAAATAAAATAACATGTTTCGGTGTGTTTCAAATAAGATAGTATTATGTTGCAATGTTGATTTGTTCGAGATGTAAAGTTGTAGTATTGTGTATTGTAGTATTGTGTATTTTAGCCTAATTATTCTATTGTTATGGAGACTAAAATACATAATGTTGCAACTTATTGTACATACTAAAGTTGTAGTATTGTACATTTTATTTTCCGACTAGGATAACTTATGGATAATAGTGGATGAATAATTGAAATGGAACTAAAATACACAATGCTACGCTGGCGGTTGAGTGCAACGACCAACTTAGGATAATCAATAATTTTATGGGAATAGAGTTCGTTTCAGCAATCATATTGTGTGCTGCTTCCTTGTTTTAAGTGTTTTTTTAAACCTGAGTATTCTAGTTATATTGGTGATTTGTATGGTTCAGCTCCTTGAAAAACATAAACATTATTCTAGCGTAATTAACCAGAATAATTTGGCTACCAACCAGTTGCAGTAGCATTCAAGTTAGAGCACCATAAATAATCCTTCTTCAAGGTGAACAGAAAATTTAAAGATATTGCTTCGGAAACCAGAACCTTTGAAGGAAATAAAAATAAAAATTTGGAAGCTACGAAGACCTATGATTTTTCAGAAATGAAGCCATCAAAATGTTAACAAAGCCAATCATGCTTGGAACTTAAACAACTAAATATGGATTCATTTCTATTGTGTTTCATCGGTCTTTTGAAGTTACATGATATACCAAAGTGAGAAAATAAATTATATGTAAGAAAATAAATGTCACAAATAGTAAAGGAATAACAATAATAATTTACAGAAAAATAAAGTAAACTGGAAATAATCAGTGAGAAAATTATTTATGAAAGAGTGGATCAACAGTGGAGGAAAATAGAAAACAGTAAATGTTAGCCGGGATAAAAGATATAAAATTATCATTTCCGCTTATTATGTACATAATTACATATAAATTATGCAGAATGAAGTTTTGAGAAATGATCCATAAGAAAAACATCCAAGGTTAAAAATAAAGCAACTGATAGAAGGTTGAAAAACATGGCGATGGAAACTAAAATGACTATTTACTGAATAATTCACAAATCATGATGATCTCAGGTAACATTATTTACAAATTCTTTTGTGTCCATCTGTTTCTCAGTGAACTGAGATATCACATGCAAATTGGGCGTATTAATCCACATTGCTGGATTCATCTAAAGTGAAGCCGTAGCTCTTACAAAGGAACTGTTATTTAACTCACCCAAGCATTTGAGTCATGGGCAATGGAGCAAGGGGCCTGCAAACATGAATTTATAACATGGATTTTTTTTTTGTCCTAAAAATTGTATAAACCAAATGTCTTTTTTGCAAGTGTTAAATTTCCATAAAATTATGTGTCATTATGGTTGAATCCTGAGCACTTCAAAAGGTATTTTTCTGTAAAAATAAATAATACATATGTTTTTTCTTTCTGATAAGTCTAATTTTTTCTCTGCTATCGTATGAATGTCGTTACTAAACAGTATATGTGTTCAATTTGCTGATAGTGGATGAAAGCACAAAATGTTACTTTTCGATATTTATGTATTCGGTGCTGATAGTGGATGGTAACACCAACAAGGTGGGCAACAGATTGAACACGTTTGTTCTTATCAAATATTTGATTATCAATGTTGCGCCTAAATGTAATATGATAAAGAAGAAGATAAAGCAACAAAGCTTAATGAATATTTACATTTCATAAGTGTGACCAACTTATAGATTAATTTTTCATAACTTAATATATCACCTGATGATACCGTCATCAGTTATTCTTTTTAAAGAAAGGTATAGAAGAAACATTTTCAATATTTTACCTTATCTTTAAAGTTTTGAAGCACATATAGTAGTATATAGAAATAAACTACAATCTTATTTAAACTAACATAATATTTCACAGTGTTGTCAAAGCGCTCGCCTAGGCGCCAGCCTAGGGCTTTTTAAATCGTCGAGGCACCAAAAAAGCGCTCGAGGAGCCAAAAAGCCCTAGGCGCCAGGCTCCAGAAAAGGCGCGCTTCAGTGATTTTTTTTTTCATGCTGCAGACCCAAAACCGAGCTCGACTTCGTGAAACTAGGGTAAACTATAAACGTCGATCCAGGGAAAAAAGATCGAATTGCAAATCTTGACATCAACTAATAGCCAATTTAGGGAAAATGCTTTGTTTTTAACATTAAAATGCAATTTTATGAAGAAGATCTGTAATTAATTATTTATTTTGTTTAAGAAATGCAGTTTTTGTACTTTTATATTTTAAGAAGAGCAGGTTTTGTTTTCATAGGTGCAGTTTTTTTTTTTTTTGTTTTTTTGTTTTAAGTTTAGTTTTTTTCCCCTAAATTGCATTCTTTTCAGTTTGAAGTGCATTATTTTGTTGAAGTGCGGTTTGTTCTATAATCAAAACTGCAGTTTTTCTTGACATCAACTAATAGCCAATTTAGGGAAAATGCTTTGTTTTTAAAATTAAAATGCAGTTTTTTGAAGAAGTACAGTAATTTATTATTTATTTTGTTTAAGAAATGCAGTTTTTGTACTTTTATATTTTAAGAAGTGCAGGCTTTGTTTTCATAGGTGCAGTTTTTTTTTTTTTTTTTTAAGTTCAGTTTTTTTTCCCTAAATTGCATTCTTTTCAGTTTGAAGTGCATTATTTTGTTGAAGTGCAGTTTGTTCTATAATCAAAACTGCAGTTTTGTAAGTTTTTTTTTCACAGTATGAACTTTGAAGTGCATCTTTTTAAGCTTTTTTATTTTCTTTCAGTTTGAACTTTGAAGTGCAGTTTATTTTTTCCTTTTAACTGCAGTTTTTATAAGAAAATAAAAATGACTGTTTAAAAATAATAATTTAAAACTCTATTTATGACTCTAAGTTGTTTGTAGATTTAAAGTGAATGACTTTGTGCCTTCTTTGTTTGGTTTATAATGATGGTATGATGTTTAAATCTCAATATTGCATTTATACGCACTTTTGGAAAGCCATGTGTGATAGCCCGTTAATTCCCCGGTAAGGAAAGCCCGGATTACCTTGAGAACACGACAAAATAGAACGAAGACAGAAGAACATTTCATTTTTATTACAACAATTCCATCAGAATTCAAGAATATACAGAGTATAAATGAATAAACTACATTCGAATACATCGCAGCAAAAAATAACACAAAACACAACTAGAAGTAATACACGGACACAGAGCTTTCCGGGTATCGTTCCAGCTGTAAATCAGGATCCTGTGAATATAATTCTGCAAAACCAAAACTACTAGCTGCCCATGTAGAAAATAGGGGCACCCGGAGTTTAGGTTAAAACAATAAACTCCAGGTCCGTCATGTGACTTGTGTGAGAACTAAAACAGTTATTAATCTTTATTTTAAAGTTCGGTGAATCAAGGGACCACGCCGTATAACACGGAACGGGTTTCCTCCCAAGAATACCAGTGATAAAACAAACAACGCAATGCTAAATAAAGAAAAATGAAACTATTATAAGACCCAGGTCCCAGCACACAATGCAACGCAAGCCGGAGGATAGGGTTTTTACCTTATAATAGCCAAACATGCTTGGTACGTTTAAAACAAATCATTTGATACTATTATAAGTGTATAGTGTCAAAAAAATTTCAATCATAAATATCAATCCTAGGCGGCATGGGTACCATCTATCATGTCACCATACTAGGCTCTACAATTAAAACCGCAATATCACGTATTGGAAATTGGATTTCCGTCGTGAGTCGAGGCAAGGGGAAAGCTCCTCTCCGATTCGAGACACTCTAGCAAATGTCTCAGGACCCCACTATGATCCTTTGGAACCTCCAAGGCCGGTCCTCTCTTACTTTTGAGGATTAGTTATTCCTGAACACACGTTTCTCGGTCCTAACAGACCTATATCCGAGGCGCCTCGCATCCAACAACCACACGGGTGAAAAGTATATAAATGTCAACCAGTTTAAGCACTGACACCACCACTAGCTGGAAAGAAACGTCGTGCACTCCTTGGGTCCTTATCCCGTTTTTGACTCATACCGAGGTGTGAGGCTCGCGAATTCACACTATACACAAAGCTGTGCCGCACAGGCCGTGCTTTGATCATCAACCACAAGACTTTGCTTTTCAACAGAAGCCTTGATCAATTGCCACTTACGCGTGCCACACTGGCAATTCACTCCATGCGACTGATGTCCATCGATATACAACCTCTGAGCTCGTACGTCTCAGAGAAGGGCGTTAAGAAAGAGAATAAATTCTCCGTCGCCAAACAGATGTATATTTAATAGAGATCAATCAACACAGAATAAAATCCAATGTCAGACACACAGTCCATTTACAAGTTTGTTCTGGGTCTGAATGAAACCGGAGGCACTTTCCTCGCATATCCATCGATCTCCAAGTACGTCTGGACGATCACCAACCGATTCCCTTATCTTGGGTGTACAGCCCAATCAAGATCATCTATAATCACCCAAACGATGTGAAGACTTCCGGTCTTCAACCACCGTCTTCATCTTCGACATATCGTCGAATCGGTTATTCAGAATGGGTATAACCCGACCTTTCTGAATAACCCGCGTACATAATAAAACACGTGTTACACAAACACACCATACACCTCATTCCAATTCAGAATATTCTTTTATTCACAAAATCACATTCTTATGGGAAAGGTTCCCATTAATTTTATCAAAGATAAATTCTTCTAAATTTATTCTTTAATCTTCCTTTGGATATCGTTTCAAACCATATTATGGTTTTCCAACTAGTCGGGATTAGCGAACCACACCGAAGTAATTATTTATTTTATTTCCCAATCCCAACCTATTCATCCCATGAAGCAAAACTGGTAATACCCCATATCTAATACCACTGTGTTATCGGTAAAATTAATTACCATTTCACATTCAAATCTAATTAAAGATTTAACTATCGCTTTGGAGCAAAACTGGTGGTACTCCATTCTCGATCACCTTTCAGATTTGATAATTTAAATTATCAATTCACATTTTAATCTAATTAAAGATTCATTAAAACTACACTTAGTTTTAATCTTTTCAAAAATCAACATCCTGCCTTTGACTGGGTTAAAGAACCAATGTCATCTAAAACACGATTCACGATAAACCCAAGATCACTTTCAAATTCAATTCCAATTAAATATTGTTTAATTGGACAATTTCACTAAATCTTAGTTAAAAGATTTTTTCTTTTCTACACTGGGTCCAAGAACAGTGTTATTCAAGACACCATTCACGATGAACCCAAATCCCATTTGATATTAAATACAAGACTCTGAATAGAAAATAATTCGGCTAATATTCATTATCAAATTCTGAAATCAACAAATATCATATTGGAAATAACGATATAAATATATCTTTCAAAATTCCATAACCATTTCAGTATAATCACGAAATCCAACATCGAAATATTCCGAAGATAATTTCGATTCAAATCCATTCCAATTCACGTATTGGAAATTCTGATTATTTTTAAAACCACTTTCAAATTCAATTTATTTATTTCTAAAATAAATTGATTTTAATTCTAGTTCAAAACTAGTTCATTTTGATAAAAATCTATTTTTATTTTTTCAAATATGGAGTTTTTCATCCCAGTTCTTTCCAATTCATATATTATGATTTTACACAAATTATAGATATTTTTAATAATTTTATCAAGGCCCGTACAGTCGATTTCCATCAACGGCCATCGAACTGCACGTACAACGACCTTTTCCAAATTTGATTTGGACATAATTCCAAATCCAACCGTTAGATTTCTAATTTCAAATATTCATTGGAAAGCTATTTTCGATACGAACCCAACGGTTCCAGTCTCAGAGAATCCGACGATCGGATCTCCCGTAACGTCAATTCGAAGTCAATGGTCGAAATTCACGAACTGCCGCGGCGCGGCGCGTTCTATTCAGGCCATTATATATATAATAAATATATATATTATATATTTTGTCGATTCCTTTTTTAAAATGAATTTTATAATTCATTTTAAATTGGTTTCAAAACAATTTCAACTTCCATTTCAAATTCAAATCAAAATTGAATTTTCCCTTATAAATTCGTTTTACCTTCATTTCTATTTGATTTCAATTCAAATCGATTTCAATTCTATTTCAATTCGTTTTCAATTGAATTCAATTCAATTTTGAATTCATTTTCTATTCAATTCAATCCAATTTCCTGTTATAAATATTCGATTTTTATCTCTTTTCAATATTCATTATAAAAACGAATATAATCGATATAAATATCGTTCGCGTCAAAATAGCGCATCTCTAATCAACACGGCTTTATATTTTTCAATAACATCGCTATTCTATTCAACAAATAAATCTATATTTCTTTCAATACCTGACTAATCTCAACAAATGAGTACTGTCAACATGCGACTATTTTTGTTATTTAATATATTTTATAAAAATTATGGTATCTATCGTTTGATTTCAAATCAGACTCCAACCGTAAATTAGTAAGAGAACGATTCCCTAAATATTAACCCCGAAGGTCGAAACCAACATCAGATCAATATCCAGGAGACCACTCATCTTATCTATTTTTCAGTTAGTTTCTAATTTTATATATGATAAAGATGTAAATTTTATTGTTAAAATATTTCGTTCAACACATGACTAATCTCAACGGATGAGTAATGTCAACACATGAACCTTTATTTTATAATATTCTTTATTTTTCCAATTGGAATGAGGTCCAATCAATTACCATATAATTTATATGGATTCCATACAATACATGTATATAATAGCAACGATAAATAATCAACCATCATCCAAAATGCACCACACAACTGCATAAGCATTAAATATAAATAATTAACGCTTACACAGTCTGTCGACCAATCGATCGACATACAACTAAATAATCGGGATTAGTGTACGCCAAATATCATCCCAATACCCGTGTGGGGTTTCAAACAATCAAACACAGATTTTATTTGTGCAGTTGGGCGATGTGTAAAATTTATCGTCTCAATCAATATCAGTCAAATCAGTGTATATAAACAAATCGTTCGATTTGTTTATAAATATTTATTTTATGTACACGTTAAAAATTATATTTTTAACTATAAAATATTTTATTTCATTCTACATCACACAATCAAATTTCACAACATAGCAACCAAACAAATAAGTCATCCATGGTCTGTGGATGACGGGTGTCGGGTGCTACTAAGCATCGTCTGCATCCTAGTATATATTTTTAACTAGAAAAGGAAATTTAAAGTGAGAAGTTCTCATCGACTAGCTAATCCAAACGCCTCGAATCTTCTTATGTAGAAGTCATCGCTGTTCTCGCCTTTTGTCACTTTCGCTGCCCGTAGCCACTACATATATAAAAATCACATTTTTATATTGTTTCTATGTATATAAAAATCATATTTTTATAATCACTCTATATGGATAAAAATTCTATTTTTACCTCGCTACTATATAGATAAAAGTTCTATTTTTACAACGCTACTATATAGCCAAAAATTCTATTTTTACATCGCTACTATATAGATAAAAATTCTATTTTTACAACAATGTTCATATAATAAAGATTATATTTTTATCACGCTATTCCCTACATAAAGATTTCGCCTTTTCAAATATAAAGATTTCGCCTTTTCAAATATAAAGATTTCGCCTTTTCAAATATAAAGATTTCGTCTTTTCAAATATAATAAAAATTATATTTTCAATACTTCTACTTTATAAAAATTATATTTTTATTATGCCACTAGTATAAAAATTATATTTTTAACATTCCTACCATATAAAAATTATATTTTTAACATTCCTACCATATAAAAATTATATTTTTACCACACCAAAGATTCAACCTTTCTTTATTAAAAATCCGACCTTTCACATATTAAAAATCTAATCTTTCACATATTAAAAATCCAACCTTTCACATATAAAAAATTCGATCTTTCACATATAAAAAATCTAATCTTTTTTCCTAATTAAAATTATAATCTTCTCTTTCAGTTTCATACAATGTAAATAATATATAAAAGAAACTAAAATAAACGAAATAAAAAGGCTTTACCTTGGTTTTGAAAGTCGGGGGCGTTGGTGGTCGCGAAGGCTCGCGGGGGGGGGGGGGGGGGGGGGTTGAGGGTGTGCATCGGTGGAGTAAGGGAGGAGGGGGTTGGAGGCGAGAGAGGGGGGATCGAGGTGGCACGGTGGGCCAGAGGGTGCGGCGGCTCCTCTTCTGGTGGTGGCGGGTTTCGATTCGGGGCTGAGGCGGTCTTGCTCGAGGAAGGAGTGGAGAGAGAAGGAGGAGGACGGGGGAAGGAGGGGAGGGCTGCGGCGGAGGTTAGGCGAGGTGGCGGGCGGCTGGTCGAGGCGGCGGTGGCGGGTTGGAGAACGATGCAGGTTTTTTTTTAATTCGGTCTGGAGGAACAAAGGGAGAGGGAGAGAAAGAGTAAGGGGGGGTTTATAATTTTTATTTATTATTCATTTAAGTTGACTTTTCACACTAACTCGAAATCAAGTCCACCGAATGTCGTCCCTAGCTAATTACCCCCATTCCGAACACACTGGGATATGTTTCGTAAGCTAATTCGATAGTTTCGATCAGTTTTCATCAACATCGACATATAACTATACATATTGAATTTGAACGTGCATTTCAATTTATCGGGGCCACATACGGCCTCTAAAAATTCTAGAAAAATATTTTCTAGCTTCGTATTGACGATACGGTCCTAACAAAAGTGGTTTTGTCAAATTCTTAGACCGTTAGAAAAATGGCCATTTTCCAGTTGATTAAAATCAACTGAAACTGGTCAAACGCGTTTTCCTTTGCTACGCTCACATATTGAATCGAAAAATTATGAAATTTGGAATCTAGCAATAACTTGACATCGCGGATCCAACAAAAGTGGTTTCGTCGAAATCCGAGGTTGTTTGCAAAATTTCCCTTTTTAAGGGCCTGAATTCCATAAAGACTATTCAGAATTTTCAACTGGACATATCCTTTGATTCTCGCTATGAAATTATGATTTTTCGGGTTCGCTGGAAAGATATTCTCAATTAGATTCAAATATTTTTGGTTTCGCCAAAATCCGGTTTGTTTTGCACCCGGTACATTCAATTGAAGTTTGAAATCGAATTATCGAACTACCGCGCCATTTTCAATTCCTTTTATAATTATATATAATTATTTATATTCTAACAACGATTCAAATAAATATATACATTCTAATTCTATTCAAAATAAATTTCCATCGTTATTATTTAAAATAATCTATTTTAAATATTCAAAATTCGCTAAAATTGCCAAAATAATTTTTTTTAAACTGGCTCGCATTTCCGGGTTGTTACACCAGGCTCCAAAACCATAGGACTAGTGATATGTTGTATGTATAATTAGTGATATATTGTATGTATAATTAATGATATGTTGTATGCATAATTAGTAATTTTAACATGATTATCTTTTATCTTTTATAGCGGCTCATGATTTATCATTTTTTTTAAATCCCAATATGAATCTTAAAGTGGAAAATATAAATATAAATATAAATTTGAATTATGAAACATGTAGTATTTTTTTAATTAAAACAGAAAAACATATTCTACATCAAAGCTTGAGAATTTGCTTGACTGCCTATATCGCCGATGGAAAAAGATTGGGTGAATTTAAACAGGTAAGTATATAATACGTAAAATTTATTTTAAGAATTAACACATATATGCTAATATTAAAACTTAATTTTTTTTATGTTTTTAATTTTTTTCATAGGACTAGTGTAGAGTATCGGCAAGGAGCTTTGAATTTCGTGCATGTGGCAAAGACAAATCTGAGAAATGTGGAGAAAATTTTGTGCCCATGCAGGGATTGTCGAAATCTTAGGCATCATGTTGACCACATCATCGTTGAGCATTTAGTTATAAAAGGAATGGATCCTAAATACAAGAGCAGTCGGTGGTATAGCCATGGAGAACAAATAAATGTAGATGAAAAGACAAATTCGTCCGACACGTATGATTTATTCAAGATGATTCACTGTGAAGATGAAGATTTTATGGATCATGGTTTTCTTGCTGATGATGTTGATTTTCAAAGAAGAGAGGATGAGTTGCTTAAAAATTTGGAAGATGAGGAAACTCCATTATATCCTGGCTATGCAGATCATACAAAATTATCAGCCATCATTGTCTTGTATAATCTTAAATGTGAGACCGGTCTATCAGATAGTGGGTTCGACAAGCTTCTAAATGTGCAACAATTGTTTTTGCCGAAAGACAACGTACTTCCTAAGACCTTATATGAAATAAAAAAAATTCTTAAAGCATTTGACATGGGTTTTGAGAAGATACATGCTTGTGAGAATGACTGTTGTCTTTTCAGAAAAGAACACAAAGATTTAGATGCTTGTCCAAAATGTGGTTCTTCAAGATGGAAAATAAATCAAGATACCAAGGAGATTGTAGAAGGTGTTCCAGCTAAAGTCTTGAGATATTTTCCGATAATTCCAAGATTTAGAAGAATGTTTAGATCTCAGAAAATGGCAGAAGATTTAAGATGGAATTTCAATAATAAAAGCAATGATGGAAAAATACGTCATCCTGTGGATTCTATGGCATGGAATATGGTGGATGAACGATGGAAATCTTTTTCTACCGATCCACGAAATCTTAGACTTGGTCTTGTTACAGATGGATTTAATCCATTTTCTATGTTAAATTCTAAGTACAGTTGTTGGCCAGTAATGCTTATGACATACAACCTCTCACCTACATTGTGTATGAAGAAGGAAAATATTTTGTTAACATTACTTATTCCCGGCCCGAAACAGCCCGGAAACGATATTGATGTATATTTGGAACCTTTGATTGAAGACTTGCATTACTTGTGGAGTGATGGAATTGATGCTTATGATGCATTTAGTAAAACGTTATTTAAACTGCACGCAATCTTGCTTTGGACAATAAACGATTTTCCAGCTTATGGAAATCTAGCTGGATGTTGTGTGAAAGGAGAAAAAGCTTGCCCATCATGTGGTGTTAATACTCATCATCGTTGGTTGAATTATAGTCGAAAGAATGTCTACATGGGTCACAGAAGATATCTACCTGTATATGATGCACGGAGGAAAGAAAGGACTTGGTTTGATAACACCGTAGAAAATGGTAACGCGCCTAGAATTTTAACTGGAAGAAATATTTTTGAATTATTAAAAGATTTTCCAAATAATTTTGGAAAAGAGAAAGAAAAGAAAAAAAGAAGAAAAGGAATAATAAGAAAAAGGCCATTAAAATAAAATCCGTCAACTCGCAGAAGAGAAAGATGAAGATTTTCCATGATACGGAAGACGAATATGATGAAGATAAAGATCCTATTAAACTGGAGTTAACAAGGTGGAAAAAGAGAACGATTTTCTTTGATTTGCCATATTGGAAGGTTGGTGGTAGTTTTTTTATTTTTTAATAATTTAAAATTATAATATAATATAATTATGAGTTATATTATTTATTTTTATAGGAACTTCCGTTACGACATAATTTAGATGTAATGCATGTGGAGAAAAATATCGGTGAAAGCATCTTAGGATCAATGTTGCATGATAACAAATCAAAAGATGGAATGAACTCCATAAAGGATTTAGAGGATTGGAGAATTCGACATGAGCTTCATGCACAACCTCGTGGGAAGAAAACATATCTTCCGTCGGCTCCTTATACGTTGTCAAGTTCTGAGAAAAAAATATTTTGCAAAAGACTATATGATTTCAAAGGACCCAATGGTTACTGCTCAAATTTGAAAAATCGTATATCAGTGAAGAATTGTAAAATTGGTGGCTTGAAATCACATGACTATCATGTTTTAATGCAACACTTATTACTTGTTGCTGTAAGAGGGTTATTGTCAAAGAAGGCAAGAAAAGCAATAATTCGCTTATGTTCATTTTTCAACAAATTATGTCAACGTATCCTTGACAGAGAAAAATTGCAACAAATGAACATTGAGATTATAGAAATTCTATGTGAGCTTGAAAAATATTTTCCACCCTCATTTTTTGACATAATGGTGCATTTGTCAGTTCATCTTGGTAGAGAAGCACTTATATTGTGGACCAGTTCAATTTCGCTGGATGTATCCTTTTGAAAGATATATGAAAACACTCAAAGATTATGTAAGAAACTACTCACGACCCGAGGGATGTATTGCTGAATCTTATTTTGCGGAGGAATGCATGATTTTTTTAGTGAATTCTTGAAAAAATCAGGGCACATTGAGGAGACAGATGCTCGAAATGAAGATTACGAAAGCAATGTGATACTTGAGGGATGCCCAATTTCAGCGTCTAAGACAATTACATTATCCCCAAATGAGAAAGAAAGTGCTCATTTAGCCGTATTAATGAATATGGCCATGGTTGAACCATTTTTAGAGTAAGTATGTAACGACCCACATTTTTGACCGTTTAAAATCGACAATAAACCACACATGTCGACCCAAACAAATCTCAAATATAGGTAGTTATTGGGGAAAAAGAAGAAAAAGAAGAAAGAAGAGAAAGACAAACAGAGTTCTCACAGCGGAAGGACAACATATAGTAATTAAATAACAGTTAAAGCAGTTGAAAGATATACCATAGGTCATAACATACAAGGGTTATCAGAGTTAACCATATACAGACTTACATACATGACAGTGGAAACAAAGTGCAGCGGAAAATCTTTATATATAATAGATGAACACCAAATCTTCGTCTTCGCTCTCCAAGGTAAAGGAATCTTCACTAACTGCAAGCATCTGCTGACCCGAGCGTATTGCATAAAAAAAACACAACAAACACTCGGATCAGCACTAAATCATTCTCATATTAGTTAAATCAAATTACGAAATAATATCAGTGTCATGGGTGCAGTAACTCAAAAGATGTTACGGGATTTTTCCATCTCTCGAGGATCCGTTAAACCAATATCTATATAATAATACGCTATTATTATAATGTCTATTCAGTAAAGTATAAATACTGAAAATAGCGTAAGCGGGATTACCATATTACCCTTACGCCGTTTACAGGCACCAACAGTCTATACAGTACCGTAAATTCACCGTACTGGTGTTATCAGAGGGCACTCCATAGAAGGCAATGCTAAATCAAAATCGTATGGGGCTCGATAAGGATATATATGACAAGGCACTCGAGGCAATGCCCAGGGTAGGATTCTACCAATTGCACTCCTGGACCGGTAGTAACGCATAGCAGCCACTACCGCCCACCTCGGAACACACTCCCAAAGTCATAAATGGGCCCAGATCATCATCATCATCATAGTCATAGAAATAGTATCGAAGAAGTGTGTCCGATCAAAGGTGCTACCTCAGTTAGTCACGGTATAGCTCCTGTTTTAGTCATTTCAATTCTGACCCGAAGGTCAGGGCTATTTCGTCATCGATCATCTTCTTCGATTCAATAGTCACCTCTAAGTCATCATACTCAATCTGGATACGTCATAACGTTCACAGTTGTTAAAGTGGTTTTGACACCGACAGAGAGTATGCTTTATGTCGACTCCAGTCTCTTTAACAACCAACGCTTACATCTTTCACATCGGTCGGTTCTTTTATATTTGATAAGGTTCGCTTTCATATTAAAATATCATCTTTTGTTTCGAACCCAATTTATATTCAAATGAATAAAATTTTCATATCAACATATCATAATCATACCCAAACCGATTATATTCTAAACTAGAATATATTACATATCATTATATTATAATCATATAATATTTCAAAAACGACTTATATTCAAATTGAATATAATTTATCTCAAAGATTTCAAATTATCACGGATTCTTATCTCAACTCCATTTGAACCAGCGGTTCAACTCAAGCATTTCCATTCGGAAGGAATTTAAAATTTCAAAATACTTGTAAACTAAATGTTTATATAATAATAATAATAAATTTAAAAAAAAAATATAGATATAGAGAATATAATAATTAAAAAATAAATCAGTAATTTAGATATTATATATATACTAAAAAAAAATAAGGTTTACTAGAAAATTTTGAAAAATGAATTATAAGGAAAAATTATTTAAAATACAATAGTTATAAGTAAAGGTAAATAATAAATTTTTAAAGAAATAATAATTACTTGGAATCAAATGCATAAATATATTTAAAATAAATTTCTCTAATCAAAATCTTTCCTTCCTTCCAAGTTTCAAATACTTGAATCTATTCTCCGGTCTCAACGGAGTTCATTTAATTCCATATCTCGTTTCAACCCCATCCAAACAACTATTTGATTTCGAGAGTTAAACAAGTATTCAAACTGAGTTAAAACCACTCAGATACCCTTGATTTCCAAATTTCCCAAAACTAGATTACATAAGAATTTATATTTCTTCTAATCCAAACTCTTAATTTGAAAGGAATTTTAAATCATATTCAAATCCCAATCTAGATATTTCCACTTTGTTTTGGAAAACTCCTTTAACCCCTTTTAGTCAACATCCCAATTCAGAATCTTTAAAGAATTGAATTATCAAGTATCGGTACATTCTTTTAAAGGAAAAATTCTATCAATAAAACTTCAAATCTTTAAAATCATTTAACCAACCGGTGTCTGTATATAATTATCTATTCAATGGTCAAGTGATTTTAATTTAATTTCTCGATATTTCAGGGATGGATCTATCATTTCAATCCAAATCAGGGTCACAGAGATTTATCATTTCACTCCGTGTTCTTAATTTATTTATCGATAAATCCCGGGTTCATTAGATGCCCGTAACATCAAGGGTAAATGGGATTTATCGTCACAAATCAACATGCACTACAATATACTGAAATAAGGAGCATCAGCAATGTCAATATAAATTCAGTAATAAATTTCAACCAACATCTATCACAACAATTTCACTCAACTGATTCAGCATTTAACTGTTTCAGGATTTAACAAGGGTTCGAATTCAACTAGAGATTTAAATTAAATTAAATAACAAGTCATTTGCTTAGATTGCATGTTAACACACTTGCATGTCAAATTTAAACAACACATCAACAATCCAACACAACCATGCAACCAAACTTATTTCATAATTTAATTAAATAAATATGGGAATAATTCAGTATTTTAGGAGTGAGAAATCACTCACCTTTGCGTCCATAGTTGATCGAACATCCAATTAAGGCCCAAAATTTGACAGTCACCAAACGCAGCCATGTTAGTGCCAAAACGTCCGCAATTCCGCCACGATCCCAACGCAACAAACCGCGCTCAAATCCGAGTTAAAACGCAAAAGTTATCAGTGTTTAATCATTTGAATTATAAATATATACAAAATAAATAAAAACAAAACCCACCAAAAAAAAAAAAATTCTGACACGTCACCCCGACTTCTTTCTTCCCGCTCATCCCCTTTCCATCCCGCTACAGTATTCGCACGCAACAACCCATTTCCACGCTCGACGTTGACCGCCTTTAGCTCCGAATCCCGACCACCAGAAAGGTCCAGACCTACCCCGCAGGCTTCCTCACCTCGAGGCGCACCTCCCCTGTCCACGGCGTCGGCTCCGGTGAGCCCTATCACCTCCGACGTGCCAAAGAACGGAACCCCCCATTTCCGCTTAAACTCAAAATTCCAACAAACTATACATCAATAAATCGAACCAATACCACCATTCAAATCCTAGTGATGAGAGCAACAAAACCCATAACTTGATTTCTGCAATTTGGATCAAAATCGAAAAATCCCAATTTTGAAACCCTAATTCGAAAATCCAAACCTTTGACTGCAATTTCCGGTTAGACGGTGCACTGCATGTCAAAACAAATCGTACCAGCAGCTTCGTGACGTCGAGACCTTCGTTTTGACATATAATACTCTAGGTTTTGAAGAAATTTTATTTTGAAGCTTGGATTTGTTTTTAGATCTAGGGTTTTGATTTTTATTTTCAGCCATTAAGAAGAAAAGTAGATGGAGGAAAGTGTACGTATCATAGAAATGAGCTGATGAGTGAAGGTAGGGATTTTTGTTTATATAATTATAGGGCCCAAATATGAAAAATACCCAATTATTCATTTACAATGATCTCGTTCCCATTTTCTCTCGTACGGTCAAACGGTAAGTCGGATTGTAACTAAAATTGAAATCCAATAATAATTCACTGTTGCGGTTCTGATGGCACCAGTTTCGTCGGATTTCGAGACAGTCGCCAAAACAGTTAAATTTCACAGTTAATTAATTAATAAAATATTCAAATATTCATTTAACTGTTTTAATTCAATTTGAATATTCATTAAATCCCATTTAAATCAAATTATAACTTAAATAAAATTATAAATCAAATTTCACATATTTTAAGTTCCCAAATTTTATTGTTTATCAATTTAAATTTGTATTTCAATTATACATTAAACAATTTAACTTCAGTTAAATTGTAGATACTATATTTGAATTTTCAATTCTTTATCACTATAACAAAATGAAATTTCACTTATCCTAAGTCATAAAAATTAACTTTTAATAGACTTTATAAATGGGTTTTCAGGTATTTTAAATTCCCTTTTTCAACATTCTTAATAACTAAATTTGAAAATTTGAAAATTTGACCAACCCAACAATCCTCATCATTATAAATCATCTAATTTGATTTTTAACCCATGTTATTCAACTTATCTAATTAAATTCAAGTTTTAAATATGCGAAAAATTATGGGATGTTACATTCTCCCCCACTTAAAATCTTTTCGTCCTCGAAAAGAGAACAAAATGAGGTATTAACCAAATCATACATTCAAATTTAGACTTATAAAATAATATTTATAAGATAAGTATATAGTTGTAAAACCCCATAAATTTTCTAACTCCTGAAATCACGAAAAATTTCGGCAACATCTCCTTTGTACGGAGAGGTTCGGAAAATCACCACATATATAAAATCCCAATATACATCTCATCATTCGATGAGGCATCCCAAAAATGGGGAAAAACAAAAATATAAACCACCAAAACTTTGCAACACAGTTACGTACCTTTATTTAGCGTTTATTTGCATTTTTATTACCTTGGCATTTAGCGTTTTGTGCAAGCGAGCTTCGACGCGTAGCGCACACTCCTTACACCTGTTACAACTCGCATACACATGAGATTCAAGCATATATACAATATATAACGAACATATGCCACTTACACAACATACATTAATCATTTTAACCCCAAAACCAATATATTCATAACAGGCCCGCGAACAAATTGAAGTCGAACACTCCTTAGATGATGGAATTCGACTAAAACATACTAGGCAAAAGCGGTAGCATTTCTTTTAAGCTTTCCGAATTGTCCGGATTCGTCGAATTCCGACAATTCGTTCAAAAGTTATGATTATTTTAGTGAAGACGAACGCCTCATCCCCTGTATTGAAAAATGCAGATCTGAGTTGTTCAACCCAGTTTTTAACCCTTTAAATAGCAAAATTTCAACGAGCATAATAAGGAAAAGTTTTAGTTCAGATCCTGGTCTTTCCAGATTGTACTCGCACATTAAAATCCGACGTTTCGTTAGGGAGTTATGATCAAAACAATATAGGTATCCGCTTCAGATTTTTATTTTCTGCGCGCTGAACTACAACTAACGCTTTGATTTCAGGCAAATAAACATGAGAATTAGACAGGGTCCCATTAACAAAAGTTTTAGTTCAGTTTCCAAGGTTTCCAAAAAATTTAGGTTCGTTAAATTCCGATCATCCAATCAAAAGTTATGGCCATTTTACTTTCAGCTTCTCGAACATCCTATTTCCGCCTAAACATTAATTCATTTATTTGAAGTTTCGAACTTTGGATTTCAAAAAGTTAATCAAACTCAACTATCTAGAATGGGTTATCACTCCATTTAGCATCTAATACTATTTACCCTTTCATTTGCTGCCATCTATTCATTCGATCCTTTATATCCCCCTCATAATCCAAGAAATGTGTTTTCATTATATTTCTTACTTCGTTCTAATACATTTTCTATTCGTTTCTCGTTTATTCCAAACATTAAATCCCAAATGAACTTGAATTTATTTTAACTTCCAGCTAACTTGGTTATACTACATCCTAAATTCATTAACATGGATCGAGTTGCCAAATTCATTACTTATACCATTTTCTTCATCGATATTCCATTGAATTGTCATTCCAATTTCCATATTTGATTAGCCATTTACTTGAATTAATTCAGATTTATTTATTCTAATTATTCGAGTTCATCATCACCTCATCCTCAACTATTATTTGGTTCTAAATCGACCAATTAGGTTTCTCGGATTTTCTTGCTTATCCATTTCTCGTTAGTATAGATCAAATTTTACCTATTCGACCAAACTATCTATATTGATTCCAACTCGACTTGTTTAAATTTCCTAAGTCGATTCGTTTTATCAATCCACTCAACTCAGGTTAAGATTTTTTTTTCCCAATATTTCCATTAACTCAAGTGTAAATTCTCAAATTGTTATTAGTCGATTTCCTGAGTTAAACTCTATTTAACTCGATTCCTGCACGAATTAAGTTATATTTTATGCGACAAAAGTTTTAGTTCCATTCATTTCATTATTTATACCAAGACTTATACTCCATATAGTATTCAAATAAGATTTACCTCATTTGGATTTCGTATACTTTCATTCACATATATATATACACTAACTTGCCGTTTGTTTCCTTATTTATATTTATTGGCAAGTCACGCTTTAGTAACCAATTTAAATCCCTTTCCAACTACTTCTCGACTAATTTCACTTACTTATTTATTAACCAAGGCACAGGCTATTCCCTTCCTTATTTACACACTAAATCTTCCATTCATTCTTGGTCGATCTTAGTCGAATTTTATTTCATAGTTAACTTACATGTTTCTCTAACGCTTATATCAACTCATTTGGAATTTACTTAACTTTATCATTACCCTTATTTAAGAGTTATGTGACGATCTCTAAATATTTAAGTCCATTTCATGATTCCTCATGATATATATTCAAATGAATTGATTTGCCTTAACATAGGACCTAACATTATTACTTAAATTGAACTTAAATACTTGATTCCGAGTTCATAAACTAGGATTTAAAAATAATATATGTACCTATTCTATTTAAAAAAAACATACCATATATATAAAAATTTAAATCCAAACTTTAATTTACCAAGAACGAAGAAATTCCAATCCTGGTTAAATTTAAATTCAACTTCTAATAATAGGTACAAATATGTTTATATGAAATTTTATATCATATGTAACCAAATCCAAAACCTCTATCCACTAGTTATGAAAATACGAAGTGGTCTCCCCCACTTAGACGCTTCAGAATAAATGTCGATAATGCGTGCACTCATTACCGAAGTTATTCTAAGGTCCAAGAAGGGATTTCACTTATTCTTTTTCAAATCCTTTGAGATCGTTTACATTTCGAAAATACTCACTTGTAATACCCTATTATTCCAAATATCTTGGCAAATCTATTTCAAGAGTACCCCAGGATCAAGTTTCAAGTTCATTTCTATTTCATTTGCAAATCATACTCTGCAACCCATTATACTAAAAGATTTTATTCTCGAATTTCCCGAACCATTTAAAATTTTCCATTAGTTTCATTATTGAATCACTCATAATAGGAAATGACTTAATATTATCACTTACTCGAACGAATACATATATACATGAACCAATAATATATAGATATTTGATATATTTTAGAATATAGTCCAAAACCATATTATGTCGATTATTCTGATCGATTATTTAGAAATCCCTATCGATTCTATGGCGTCCCATACATCGATAAGAATCCATAAATAATCGACAGAACAAGCCAACACCATGTAAACCAATTAATGTCGAAAATACAAGTACGCTCTCTCACATCACTCAAACTCATTCTAGGGCACTACTAACCCTATCTCTAATGAGTTAATTCCCAAACAGAGCCAGGGTTATCGCTAACCATCGCTCTGATACCAACTGTAACGACCCACATTTTTGACCGTTTAAAATCGACAATAAACCACACATGTCGACCCAAACAAATCTCAAATATAGGTAGTTATTGGGGAAAAAGAAGAAAGAAGAGAAAGACAAACAGAGTTCTCACAGCGGAAGGACAACATATAGTAATTAAATAACAGTTAAAGCAATTGAAAGATATACCATAGGTCATAACATACAAGGGTTATCAGAGTTAACCATATACAGACTTACATACATGACAGTGGAAACAAAGTGCAGCGGAAAATCTTTATATATAATAGATGAACACCAAATCTTCGTCTTCGCTCTCCAAGGTAAAGGAATCTTCACTAACTGCAAGCATCTGCTGACCCGAGCGTATTGCATAAAAAAACACAACAAACACTCGGATCAGCACTAAATCATTCTCATATTAGTTAAATCAAATTACGAAATAATATCAGTGTCATGGGTGCAGTAACTCAAAAGATGTTATGGGATTTTTCCATCTCTCGAGGATCCGTTAAACCAATATCTATATAATAATACACTATTATTATAATGTCTATTCAGTAAAGTATAAATACTGAAAATAGCGTAAGCGGGATTACCATATTACCCTTACGCCGTTTACAGGCACCAACAGTCTATACAGTACCGTAAATTCACCGTACTGGTGTTATCAGAGGGCACTCCATAGAAGGCAATGCTAAATCAAAATCGTATGGGGCTCGATAAGGATATATATGACAAGGCACTCGAGGCAATGCCCAGGGTAGGATTCTACCAATTGCACTCCCGGACCGGTGGTAACGCATAGCAGCCACTACCGCCCACCTCGGAACACACTCCCAAAGTCATAAATGGGCCCAGATCATCATCATCATCATAGTCATAGAAATAGTATCGAAGAAGTGTGTCCGATCAAAGGTGCTACCTCAGTTAGTCACGGTATAGCTCCTGTTTTAGTCATTTCAATTCTGACCCGAAGGTCAGGGCTATTTCGTCATCGATCATCTTCTTCGATTCAATAGTCACCTCTAAGTCATCATACTCAATCTGGATACGTCATAACGTTCACAGTTGTTAAAGTGGTTTTGACACCGACAGAGAGTATGCTTTATGTCGACTCCGGTCTCTTTAACAACCAACGCTTACATCTTTCACATCGGTCGGTTCTTTTATATTTGATAAGGTTCGCTTTCATATTAAAATATCATCTTCTGTTTCGAACCCAATTTATATTCAAATGAATAAAATTTTCATATCAACATATCATAATCATACCCAAACTGATTATATTCTAAACTAGAATATATTACATATCATTATATTATAATCATATAATATTTCAAAAATGACTTATATTCAAATAGAATATAATTTATCTCAAAGATTTCAAATTATCACGGATTCTTATCTCAACTCCATTTGAACCAGCGGCTCAACTCAAGCATTTCCATTCGGAAGGAATTTAAAATTTCAAAATACTTGTAAACTAAATGTTTATATAATAATAATAATAAATTTTAATATATATATATATATATAGATATAGAGAATATAATAATTAAAAAATAAATCAGTAATTTAGATATTATATATATACTAAAAAAAATAAGGTTTACTAGAAAATTTTGAAAAATGAATTATAAGGAAAAATTATTTAAAATACAATAGTTATAAGTAAAGGTAAATAATAAATTTTTAAAGAAATAATAATTACTTGGAATCAAATGCATAAATATATTTAAAATAAATTTCTCTAATCAAAATCTTTCCTTCCTTCCAAGTTTCAAATACTTGAATCTATTCTCCGGTCTCAACGGAGTTCATTTGATTCCATATCTCGTTTCAACCCCATCCAAACAACTATTTGATTTCGAGAGTTAAACAAGTATTCAAACTGAGTTAAAACCACTCAGATACCCTTGATTTCCAAATTTCCCAAAACTAGATTACATAAGAATTTATATTTCTTCTAATCCAAACTCTTAATTTGAAAGGAATTTTAAATCATATTCAAATCCCAATCTAGATATTTCCACTTTGTTTTGGAAAACTCCTTTAACCCCTTTTAGTCAACATCCCAGTTCAGAATCTTAAAAGAATTGAATTATCGAGTATCGGTACATTCTTTTAAAGGAAAAATTCTATCAATAAAACTTCAAATCTTTAAAATTATTTAACCAACCGGTGTCTGTATATAATTATCTATTCAATGGTCAAGTGATTTTAATTTAATTTCTCGATATTTCAGGGATGGATCTATCATTTCAATCCAAATCAGGGTCACAGAGATTTATCATTTCACTCCGTGTTCTTAATTTATTTATCGATAAATCCCGGGTTCATTAGATGCCCGTAACATCAAGGGTAAATGGGATTTATCGTCGCAAATCAACATGCACTATAATATACTGAAATAAGGAGCATCAGCAATGTCAATATAAATTCAGTAATAAATTTCAACCAACATCTATCACAACAATTTCACTCAACTGATTCAGCATTTAACTGTTTCAGGATTTAACAAGGGTTCGAATTCAACTAGAGATTTAAATTAAATTAAATAACAAGTCATTTGCTTAGATTGCATGTTAACACACTTGCATGTCAAATTTAAACAACACATCAACAATCCAACACAACCATGCAACCAAACTTATTTCATAATTTAATTAAATAAATATGGGAATAATTCAGTATTTCAGGAGTGAGAAATCACTCACCTTTGCGTCCATAGTTGATCGAACGTCCAACTAAGGCCCAAAATTTGACAGTCACCAAACGCAGCCATGTTAGTGCCAAAACGTCCGCAATTCCGCCACGATCCCAACGCAACAAACCGCGCTCAAATCCGAGTTAAAACACAAAAGTTATCAGTGTTTAATCATTTGAATTTTAAATATATACAAAATAAATAAAACAAAACCCACCAAAAAAAAAAATTCTGACACGTCACCCCGACTTCTTTCTTCCCGCTCATCCCCTTTCCATCCCGCTATAGTATTCGCACGCAACAACCCATTTCCACGCTCGACGTTGACCGCCTTTAGCTCCGAATCCCGACCACCAGAAAGGTCCAGACCTACCCCGTAGGCTTCCTCACCTCGAGGCGCACCTCCCCTGTCCACGGCGTCGGCTCCGGTGAGCCCTATCACCTCCGACGTGCCAAAGAACGGAACCCCCCATTTCCGCTTAAACTCAAAATTCCAACCAACTATACATCAATAAATCGAACCAATACCACCATTCAAATCCTAGTGATGAGAGCAACAAAACCCATAACTTGATTTCTGCAATTTGGATCAAAATCGAAAAATCCCAATTTTGAAACCCTAATTCGAAAATCCAAACCTTTGACTGCAATTTCCGGTTAGACGGTGCACTGCATGTCAAAACAAATCGTACCAGCAGCTTCGTGACGTCGAGACCTTCGTTTTGACATATAATACTCTAGGTTTTGAAGAAATTTTATTTTGAAGCTTGGATTTGTTTTTAGATCTAGGGTTTTGATTTTTATTTTCAGCCATTAAGAAGAAAAGTAGATGGAGGAAAGTGTACGTATCATTGAAATGAGCTGATGAGTGAAGGTAGGGATTTTTATTTATATAATTATAGGGCCCAAATATGAAAAATACCCAATTATTCATTTACAATGATCTCATTCCCATTTTCTCTCGTACGGTCAAACGGTAAGTCGGATTGTAACTAAAATTGAAATCCAATAATAATTCACTGTTGCGGTTCTGATGGCACCAGTTTCGTCGGATTCCGAGACAGTCGCCAAAACAGTTAAATTTCACAGTTAATTAATTAATAAAATATTCAAATATTCATTTAACTGTTTTAATTCAATTTGAATATTCATTAAATCCCATTTAAATCAAATTATAACTTAAATAAAATTATAAATCAAATTTCACATATTTTAAGTTCCCAAATTTTATTGTTTATCAATTTAAATTTGTATTTCAATTATACATTAAACAATTTAACTTCAGTTAAATTGTAGATACTATATTTGAATTTTCAATTCTTTATCACTATAACAAAATGAAATTTCACTTATCCTAAGTCATAAAAATTAACTTTTAATAGACTTTATAAATGGGTTTTCAGGTATTTTAAATTCCCTTTTTCAACATTCTTAATAACTAAATTTGAAAATTTGAAAATTTGACCAACCCAACAATCCTCATCATTATAAATCATCTAATTTGATTTTTAACCCATGTTATTCAACTTATCTAATTAAATTCAAGTTTTAAATATGCGAAAAATTATGGGATGTTACAAAGTATATATTATATTATGTTTCAATTATTTTACTGCGTTTCTGCTAGTAAATATAACTTTACGTTTCTTGTTTTATACTAGTTTGCACTTAGAGGAATTACAAAATTCAAACAAGCGCATGGAGAGAAATTCAGCTTTGCTTTGGCAAACGCATACAAATTTTTTTGCTGATTGGATTAAAAAAAAGGTTAAATGATTTTTTTTTAAGTACACTCATTTTTTAAAGAATATTATTCTAAAATAACCAATGAAAATCAAACTTTTTTTTATAGATACCTATTATCTCCAATGATCAAGATGAGATGCTGAAGTGGATTGCATATGGTCCGAAGAATGATGCTTTGTGTTACAAAGGATATATCATCAATGGACAACGGTTTCACATAAAAGATGCAGCGAGAGAAACTTAGAATAGTGGAGTGATTTACGATGTGACTACTTTGTGTAGAGCAAGTGCAAAAGATAATTCTCAAGTAGCCGATGTGGTCACTTATTATGGAATATTGACCGATATAATTTTATTAGATTATCATGTGTTTTATATTCCTATTTTTAAGTGTCATTGGGCGCATGCTGGAAATGGAGTAAAAGTTGATGAAGATGGTTTCACTCTTGTCAATTTACATCAAAACCAAACATCATTTTCAAAAGATCCATACATCCTTGCATCTCAAGCGAAACAAGTATTTTATTCAAGAGAAAACGATTCTTCAAGTTGGTACGTTGTAATGAAAGCACTGCCAGGAGGTTTTCTTGATTCGGAAACAAATGATTATGTGGAAGAAACTATCAATATTCCAGAAGATCTCGATGTAACCGATATGGAAGTTGACGATGTTAGCTATGTTAGAGAGGACTGCGAAGGCACACTCGAATAACTCAATATTGCTGAATTTGTTACCCTATGGATAGTCAATAAATATTGCTACATGCATTAGTTAAAAGAGGTATAGGTACCCTTCATGCAAGGCATTTTTTGTTTAGTAATATTTGACTATTTTATTTTTTATGCAATAACTATTGTGTTTGATATGTGTTGATTTATATAAATGATTTTGACATCATCTTTTCCATTTCAATATCTAAATCAATAAGATACATTTAATTATGAATAGTTGGTGATCACTTGGAGAGTTATTGAGTTATATATCTCATAAAATTTGTTATTTCTTATATGCAGGCATCGAGTTATTGATTATCATAGAGTTTTTCATATTTGAAGACGCTTATAATCTTGATCATGAAGGTATGAATGAAGTTAGCTTTAAATCACTTTTTTCTCGGTGAAATATGTCAAGTTAGTTATCTAAAATTAATCTTTACCACATTTTATTAGACTTAGCATGCAGAGATGATAATTGTGGTGTAAATGAAGCATCTAACAAATCTGAATTTTTTTGAGTAGTATTACCACATTTTATTAAACTTAGCATGCAGAGATGATAATTGTGGTGTTAATGAATCAATTGTTTTTGCTGTTACTTTTGATGAATTGCAACCGAATCTTTCTTAGTTTTATAGCAACTGACATTATTGGTGGGACTTACCTTACCTGATTTGACTGACTCATATGGGCTCTTTTCATATCAATAAAAGTCGATCAAATATATTTATGCACCTTTTAGCTTAGCACCTTTTCTTAAATTAAATAAATATATAAAAGTGGTTTAGATAAATATACGCAATATATCATGTCGTTATCTTATGAAACATGTGGGGTCAAATTAGCATGCTATACGTGTTCCTTTGTACATATTCAAAAGTTTATTAGATAATAAATATGAAAAATATCGCTTCGCTTAGGTGTTTAAAGTGTTTGTGATGGAATTCTTGTAGATTAATGATGGAAGAGAACAATTTTCTAGGATTGCACTATTTTTAAAGAATTTTACTTCAAGGAAATTTTGAAAGTTGTGCACGTATTTGTGAATTGAGTTTGAGAATCTGAAAATCAAATTACTTCATTTTCATTTCAGTTTACCTGCAAATTTCAGTTTGGTTCATTTTCCCAATAATTTATTTATTTAATTTAGATTCTTGTTAGCTACAATCTCAATTCAATTGCAGTTTCCCCCTTGTTCATTTGTGCACTATAATTTCCTGTTTTCTTTTATGAAAATATACATTTCTTGTTATATCAATTTCAACCTTTGTTATTACTTGCTTTATTTTCCATTCCCGTTGCTCTTACAATTTCAGTCCTTTAGATTCGTTCTTTTTTATATCTCTATTGGTTTAAATTTCTAGCTTGCAATACTACTCCATTTCGATTCTCTTCTTATTTGATTCATGCATTCTAATTCGTGTTCTTCAAGTTTCTACGTTTTTAAATTTCATTTGCATGTTAATCTCCAAGTACAAATCATTTCTTGAGCTATTCTTGATACCTGCACATATTAACTACTACATGATCATGATCATCTCCTTTCATCAAACCACACCTCAACATCACCAAAAAAATCTATATCCCCTCATGAATAAATAAGTTGACCGCTAGTGCCTTACAGATCCTAATCAGATCCTAAACTCTGACACTAATCAGATCCTAAACTCAACAGCAACACTTCTCAAATTCCACTTCAATATCAAGTTCAAACTAAAGCATGGGTAAGATAAGAGGAGATAAACATCCTAAAAACTTATCCTATCAAAGCAAGCTAATAAGAATTTTACACATGCTACACAAGCACTGAACACAAAATCTAAAAGAACATGTAAAATATGCCTACTATTTTTCGTTCAAGAATTTTAGATTTTCAAGAATCAAATTTGTTTGATATTCTTATATGGATCTGTCTGATAGCGTCTAACTTATTTTTTAGCAACTGACATTATTGGCTTTCTGACGAATTTTTGGCCAGAGTACTAACATTATTTTTTAGCAACTAACATTATTTTTTAGCCAGAGTACTGCAATGGTCCAGTGGTTCCATGAGTCGGCAATTTCATTTCGTTTGTATCGATGTATGATGAAAGGCTTTCTAATGAATTTTTAGCTATTCTTGATAAATTTTGGGCATTACGATGACCGTTTCAAATTTCTGAACTAATGCTTTCTACCTTCCGTTTTTATTCTGCAATTTACACACACTTTGTTTTGAATTTGAACATCGTTCACAGATTCGAAACTGTTTCCACTTCTTTTATGACTTAAGAAGTTATTGCTTCAATTCTTAATTTCGCCTTTCAAATTTCCAGTTTAATTTATGAATGATGATGCATTCGTCTAAATTATTTTTCTAGCCTTGTGAATATTTGAAACACTTCTGCCATTTTTAGAGTCCTTGCTCAAATTATTTTTAGAGTCCTTGCTCAAATTATTTTTTTAGCCATGTGATTATTTGAAACACTTCTGAATGATGATAAAAAGGTTTTTAATCTTCCGTGATATTTTAGTTCAAAATGTGAAGTTGTATTATATTTAAGCATATTTTTGAGTTTTTATCAATATTAAAATGTTAATTGAGCGCTCATCTAAATTTGTTGTGTTTGTTGATATTGTTTTCACAGAAAAAGGATATGGTGTAACGACCCGCAACTTCCCCGTAAAGGAAAGCGTCGGATAGTTCGAGAACAAACCACAACAGAACGCATACAGAAGAACATTTCATTGTATATTACAACAATGCATCAGATTACAAGAATATACAGAGTATAAACGAATATTACACAGAAATATCAGAGATTTAAATTACATTTAAATACATAGCAGCGGAAAAATAATACAATACACAACTAGAATGAGATATACGGATACAAAGCTTTCCGGATATCGTTCCAGCTGTAAACCAGGATCCTGTGAATATAAATCTGCAAAACCAAAACTACTAGCTGCCCGTGTCAAAATAGGGGCACCCAGAGTTTAGGTTAAAACAATAAACTCCAGGTCAGTCATGTGACTGGTGTGAGAACTAAAACAGTTAATCTTTATTTTTAAATCATTAGGTAAATCAAGGGACCACGCCGTATAACACGGAACGGGTTTCCTCCCAAGAATACCAGTGCATAAAACAAACAGCGCAATGCTAAATAAAGAAAAATGAAGCTGTTATAAGACCCAGGTCCTATCACACAATGCAACGCAAGCCGGGGGATAGGGTTTTCCCTTATAACAGCCAAAGAATGCTTGATACGTTTTAAAACAAATCATTTGATGCTATTATAAGTGCATAGTGTATAAAACAACTTCAAATCATAAGTATCAATCATAGGCGACATGAGCGTCCCATGCCACTATGTCGCCATATATAGGTTTACAAATAAAACCGCAGATGTCACGTATTTGGAAATTGGATTTCCATCTATGAACCGAGGCAAAAGATAGTCCTCAACCGATTCGAGACGCTCTAGCCCGCCCCTCAGGAACAGCCGCAACTGCCCCTTGGATCGTCAGGGCCGGTCCACACGAAGTGGATTATAATGCCTGAACAATACGTTTCTCCGCCCTTTGGGGCATAGGTGAGCCAACTAAATGACTCCATCGGTTCGAGAACGACCGATCAATCCGAGGCGCCTCGCAACAGCAACAACCACATAAGTCAAACTCGTCAGGGCATGTAAAACCACTGACGCCACTTCTAGCTAGAAAGAAAACGCATGTCCCCCCTGAGGTCCGTCTCCCGTTTTTGGTTCATACCTGGTGTGAAACACGCGAGGTAAACGTTACACAAAGCTACGCCACAAAGGCCGTGCTTTGATCATCACCACAAGACTTTGCTTTTCAACAGAAGCCTCGATCAATTGCCACTTAGGCATGCCACACAGGCAATTCACTCCATGCGTAGGGATGGCAATGGGGCGGGTCTAGGGTCCAAACCCGCTTGACCCGCCCCTGTTTTGACCCATTTAGACCCGCCCCATAGGGTCTTCGGGGCGGGTAGACCCGCGACCCGCTTTTGGAGGTCCGGGTCTAGGGTCGGGTCTGGGGCATGGCTAACCCGCCCCAACCCGACCCGCATGATCGAAACATCATTCGAACTCTTTATAACTATAATTATTACTTGTTAATCTTCTTAGATTTACATGGTTATAACTTGAATATTATATTCTTTCAATTGACAAACTATAAAATTTTCATTGTATTAAGTTGCGTCAATGATAATCATATAATAACAAATGCATACATTTTGAACAATTATCTTACAACTCATTTTATAATATTCTCTTGTCATTGTGAACACGTTATAATATGAATATAATTTATCATTTAGTGATAAAAAAATATAAATATATAAATTTGTGTACACTAGAACATAATATCACCGGGTCGCGGGGCGAGTCGGGTCTACCCTGACCCGTACGGGTTTCGGGTACGGGGCGAAATTCCAGACCCGCACCGGGTCTACGGGGCGGGTCTGGGGCGGGGTTTAAAAAGTCCGGGTCGGGTCTGGGGCACGAGAAACCCGCCCCAACCCGCCCCATTGCCATTCCTATCCATGCGTTTGATATCCATCAATATATAACCCCTGAGCTCGTACGTCTCAGAGAAGGGCGTTAAGCAAGAGAATAAATTCTCCGCCGCCAAACAGATATATATTTAATAGAGATCAATCACACAGACTAAAATCCAATGTCAGACACACAGTCCATTTACAAGTCCGTTCTGGGTCTGAACGAAACCGGAGGCACCTAGTACCTCGCATATCCATCGATCTCCAAGTACGTCTGGACGATCACCAACTGTTTCCATCTTCTTGGGTGTACAGCCCAATCAAGATCATCAGTTATCACCCAAACGACGTGAAGACCTCCGGTCTTCGACCATCGTCTTCATCTTCGACTTATCGTCGTATCAGTCATTCAGAATGGGATAAACCCGGTCTTTCCGAATAACTCGCGTATATTTTAAATAAGTGTTACACAAACACAACATACGCCTCATTCCAATTCATTAGTCACTAACCGTAAATTAATCAAGAGAATAATTCCCTAAATATTAACCCCGAAGGCCGAAACCAACATCAGATCAATATCCAGAAAACCATTCTGCTTGGTCAACCGACAGTTAGTTTCTAAATTTTACATTCATAGGGAAATGTTCCCATTAATTTTATCCAAGATAAATTTCTTGAATTTATTCTTTAACCTATTTTTGAATATCAATTCAAACTAGTCGGGATTAGCGAACCTTACCGAAGTAATCATTTGTTTTAATTTCCCAATCCCAACCTATTCATCCCATGAAGTAAAACTGGTTATACTTCAAATCTAACACCACGGTGTTATCGGTAAATTCACTTACCATTTCACGTTCAAATCTAATTAAAGATTTGACTATCGCCTGGAGCCAAACTGGTGATACTCCATTTCGATTATTTCAATCTAATTAAAGATTCATTAAAACTCCACTTAGTTTTAATCTTCGACTGGGTTAAAGAATCAGTGTCATTTAAAACACTGTTCACGATAAACCCAAAAATCACATCACATTTCAATCAGTCCCTAATTGTAAATTAGCAAGTGAGCAATTCCCTAAGTATTAATCCCGAAGGCCGAAACCAACATCAGATCAATACCTCGGAAACTATTCAACTTAACTAATCTCTAGTTAGTTTCTGATTTTCTTAACTCCTTTAGGTCTAAGAACTGTATTATTGAAGATACCGTTCACGACAACCCAAAATCACATTTTCATTAATGATCGGGTTAAAGAACGAGTGTTACTTAAAACACTGTTCACGATAAACCCAAATATCAATATCAATTCAATTCCAATTAAATATTATTTAATTGGTACACTTCATTAAATCTAAATAAAAAGATTTAATCATTTCTCAACTGGGTTCAAGAACAGTGTTAGTGAAGACACCATTCACGACAAACCCAAATCACATTTGATATTCAATATAAGGCTCTGAATAGAAAATATATCGGCTTATATTCAATATCAAATTCTACGATTAACAAATGTCGTATTGGAAATAACGATACAAATATATCTTTCAAATTTCCATAACAACACCTGTATAATCACGAATTCCAACATCGAAATATTCCGAAGACAATTTCGATTCAAATCCACTCCAATGCAATCATTGGATATTCTGGTTATTTTTAAAACCTTTTTCTAATTCAATCTATTTATTTAAAAATAAATAGAATTCTAATTCTAGTTCAAAACTAGTTCATTTCGATAAAAATCTATTTTTATCTTTTCAAATATGGAGTTTTTCATCCCAAATCTTCACAAATCATTTCTTATGATTTTACACAAATTATTACTATTTTTAATAATTTTATCAAGGCCCGTACAGTCGATTTCCATCAATGGCCATCAAACTGCACTTACAGCGACCTTTTTCGAATTTGATTTGGACATAATTCCAAATCCAACCGTTAGATTTCAAATTTCTAATATTAGTTAGAAAGCTCTTTTCGATACGAACCCAACGGTTCCGGTTTTAGGAGAATCCGACGGTCGGATCTCCCGTAATGTCCGTTTGAAATAAATGGTCGAAATTCACGAACTGCCGCGGCGCGGCGCGTTCTATTCAGGCCATTATATTATATATATAATATATATAATATATATTTCGTCGATTTCTATTTAAAACGAATTTTATATATAGTTTTGAATTCGTTTCAAAAGCAATTTCAACTTCCATTTCAATTCAAATCAAAATTGAATTCTTCTTTATAAATTCATTTTAAAATTCATTTCTATTCAATTCAAATTTCAATTCAATTTGAATTCATTTCAATTCGCTTTCAATTCCATTTGAATTCGTTTTCAATTCAATTCATTTCGAAATCGTTTTCAATTCAATTCATTTCGAAATCGTTATATATTCAATTCATTTCGAAGTCGTTATATATTCAATTCATTTCGAAATCGTTTAAAATCGATATAAATATCGTTCACGTCAAAATGGCGTCAATCTAATCAACACGGCTTCATAAATTTCTATTTTCAAATATTCTATTTCAAATATTTCTTTTTCAAAATAGTTGTTATTATCAAAGTATTTCGTTCAACACATGACCAATCTCAATGAATGAGTACTGTCAACACATGAACTTTTATTTTATATCGATAAAGATGTAAATTTTATTATTAAAATATTTCGTTCAACACATGACCAATCTCAATGAATGAGTACTGTCAACACATGAACTTTTATTTTATAATATTCTTTATTTTTCAAATTGGAATGAGGCCCAATCAATTACCATATAAGGTTAATTATATGGATTTTCATACAACACATGTATATCATAGCATTGAAAAATAATCAACCATCAACCAAAGTGCACTACACTGTATAAGCATCAAATACAGATATTCAACGCTTATAACAGCCTGTCAATCAATCGATCGACACATTTAATCAATCAGGATGAGTGAACTTCAAATTTCATCCCAACACCCGTGTGGGGTTTCAAACAATCAAACACCTATTTTATTTGTGCTGTTGGGCGATGTGTAAAATTTATCGTCCCAATCAATGTCATTCAAATAGGTGTACATAAACAAACCGTCTGGTTTGTAAATGAATATTTATTTATTCACATTCACGTTAAAAATTATATTTTTAACGATAAAGCATTTTATTCCAACATATGAATTTCTATTATTCATTTACACAATAAAATGATATTTTTATTTTCTAACATATTTTAGAAAATTTCGGCGGCATAACGGCACGATACTAGAAACGGGACGAGGCCTAGCCTTATCCCCGGTCTAGTGAAGGCCCACGCCATTCACACATCAATCAAATCAATTTCATCTCACCAAACAATTCAATTCAAACAAATAATTCAACTAATCTATGCAACCAAACAAACAAGTCCATGGTCTGTGGACGATTGTGTCGGGTGCTACTAAGCACCGTCTGCATCCTAGTATATATATATATAACTAGAAAAGAAATTGAAAGGTGAGAAGTTCTCACATATAGCTATCCTAGCTCCACGGCACTTCATTTGCAGAAGTCTTCGTCGTTTCGCCTTTTTGTCACCTTCGTTGTTGCTTTCACTACATATGTAAAAATCACATTTTTACTTCGCTACTCAATATATAAAAATCGAATTTTTACTTCGCTATTCAATATATAAAAATCGAATTTTTATTTCGCTATTCAATATATAAAAATCGAATTTTTATTTCGCTATTCAATATATAAAAATCGAATTTTTATTTCGCTATTCAATATATAAAAATCGAATTTTTACTATGTTATACATTATATAAAAATCACATTTTTATCTAGCTACAAATATTATAAAGATCGAATTTTTAACCTATCACTACACATATAAAAATTCCATTTTTTCCATAAAAAAAAATATGATCTTTTCTATTTAAAGTTTGAATCTTTTTCTTTTTAAAGTTTGAATTAAAAATCAGTTTTTATCTCTTTTTAAAAAAAATCAGGTTTTTACTTTTCTTTAAAAAATCAGATTTTTTTACTTTAAAACAAAATCAGTTTTAAATCATTTTAAAATCGGTTTTTAAATCATTTAAAAATCAGTTTTCTTTTCAGTTTTAAATAAAATAAAATAAAAATAAATAAATAAAAAAACGACTTATAGAGGGGGGGGGGTTTCTTCCTGCGTCGAAGGGCGGTTTTGGGGGAGGAAGCAGGCGGGGAAGAAGGAGCGGGATTTTGTCGAGTTGGGGGTTGCGCGGCGCTTGTCAGCGCTGGAGGAGGTCGAGGCAGGGGAATGGGGTTTCGAGGTGGCGCCCCACCTCTGAGGAGGCAGCGGCGATCGATCGGAGGGGAGGCGGCTCCTCCGATCCACGTTCTCTCTCTTTTTTTTTATATAAATCGTTTTCTGAGAAATAAGGGGGGGGGGTGGTTCCGCGATGCAAGAGGAAGGAGGAGAAGAAGAAGGGGGCGCGCAGATCGGAGGGACGGTGGCTAGACGGGCGCGAGCAGGGGGGGTTCTGGGCGGAGGCGTCGTCGCTAGGGAGGGGCGACGGGTATTCGATCCGGGTTTTTTTTTTCTTATTTTCGTTTTGAATGAAACGATGGATGGGAGAGAGAATATATAAAGGAAATTATTTTATTTTATTATTTTAGATTTCTAAAAAGCAACTTTTATTTTCGACCTCTAAACGAGGCCCACCGCCTGTCGTCCATAGCTAATTACCCCCATTCCGAACACAGTGGGATATGTACCACAAGCTGATTCGGTCGTTTCGATCAGTTTCCGTTGAATTTACATTTAAATCACTATATTGAATTTTAGACGTACACTTCAAATTACTGGGGTCACATACTAACCAGAAAAATTCCAGAAAAATATTTTCTAGCTTCGTATTGACGATACGGTCCTAACAAAACTAGTTTCGTCGAATTCTGAGGCCGTTGGAAAAATGGCCATTTTCCAGTCGATTAAAATCAACTGAAACTGGTCAAACGCGTTTTCCTTTGCCACGCTCACATATTGATTCGAAAAATTATGAAATTTGAAACCTAGCAATAACTTCACATCCCGGACCCAACAAAACTGGTTTCGTCGAAATCCGAGGTCGTTTGCAAAATGTCCATTTTTAAGGGCCTGAATTCCATAGCGACTATTCAGAATTTTCAACTGGACATATCTTTTGATTCCTGATATGAAATCTTGATTTTTCGGATTCGTCGGAAAGATATTATCAATTAGATCCCATTATTTTTGGTTTCACTAAAATCCGGATTGTTTTGCACCCGGTACATTCAATTGAGGTTTGAAATCGAATTATCGAACTACCGCGCCATTTTCAATTCTATTTATAATTATATATAAATATTTATATTCTAACGACGGCGTATATAATATATACGTCGAATTATATTCTAAATAAATTTCACGTCGATATTATTTAAAATAATTCATTTTAAATATTCAAAATTCGCTAAAATTGCCAAAATAAAAATTTCAAACTGGCTCGCATTTTACGGGTTGTTACAATCTCCCCCACTTAAAACTTTTCGTCCCCGAAAAGGAACAAAGTCGAAAGTGGTTTGATTAATCAACTCTACGTTCGATCCGGCTTCCATTCTCCAACTTTTCAGTTTCTGAGAATTTTCAAAATTTCAAAAATTTGGCTAACTCCCTAAATTTTTGAAAAATTTCGCCATAACCTCCCCTGCACCGGGAGCATCGGGGAATTTCAAATAGCTTCCCCGGTCCTTCAGATCTCAAAAAGAAAAAGAAAAAGCCAAGCGGCTAGCCAATAGGCTCATAAAATCATCATCACCCAAACAAAGCAGTAAATTATGTAGTAAACATGTACCTATTTGTCGGGCAAACAAATTTTATTCTCTGGCTCTAGCCTCCTTGCTATGACCTGTTCAATGATATATATGTATATGCAAGCAAATGCGACCAATTTTCAATATAATCCAATATTTGATTCAATTAGGCATAATGGTTCAAAATTTGCAAACAAATAAACAAACAACACAAACATCAATCAATTAGTGAATTTAACGTTTCAAATTGATAATTTTGATACATATACAAAAATCAGGTTTTTGATGCCAATTCACAACCATGTATTCTAGCTATATAAGATTTGGTTCTCACACCAGTCTAATGGAAATATATAGATATCACACTTTCGTTACTCGAAAATAAATGCTGGTGATGGTATACTTCATCATCAGGACCATGTCCGGGCGACTAGAGTGCGACTCTATATCTATCTAATATATTAAAACTTTGAATACACGCGGATCAGACTTATACGCAAAATCTATATATACTGGATTGTCCACATCAATATAAATAGATAATCAAATACGAATAATTGATTTAAATTTTCAAAACAAAAATGTTTTCATTTGAAAAATACACTCTTCACACTCGTTCTAGGATACTACTGATCCTATCTCTAACGAGTCATTCCCATTGGATATTACTAATCCAATCATCTGATGAATTCTTTCATATGGTTCCAATGTGCCTTGTTCTCTGAGCTTTGTAAACCAAAGCTCTGATACCACGTGTAACGACCCGCAACTTCCCCGTAAAGGAAAGCGTCGGATAGTTCGAGAACAAACCACAACAGAACGCATACAGAAGAACATTTCATTGTATATTACAACAATGCATCAGATTACAAGAATATACAGAGTATAAACGAATATTACACAGAAATATCAGAGATTTAAATTACATTTAAATACATAGCAGCGGAAAAATAATACAATACACAACTAGAATGAGATATACAGATACAAAGCTTTCCGGATATCGTTCCAGCTGTAAACCAGGATCCTGTGAATATAAATCTGCAAAACCAAAACTACTAGCTGCCCGTGTCAAAATAGGGGCACCCAGAGTTTAGGTTAAAACAATAAACTCCAGGTCAGTCATGTGACTGGTGTGAGAACTAAAACAGTTAATCTTTATTTTTAAATCATTAGGTAAATCAAGGGACCACGCCGTATAACACGGAACGGGTTTCCTCCCAAGAATACCAGTGCATAAAACAAACAGCGCAATGCTAAATAAAGAAAAATGAAGCTGTTATAAGACCCAGGTCCTATCACACAATGCAACGCAAGCCGGGGGATAGGGTTTTCCCTTATAACAGCCAAAGAATGCTTGATACGTTTTAAAACAAATCATTTGATGCTATTATAAGTGCATAGTGTATAAAACAACTTCAAATCATAAGTATCAATCATGGGCGACATGAGCGTCCCATGCCACTATGTCGCCATATATAGGTTTACAAATAAAACCGCAGATGTCACGTATTTGGAAATTGGATTTCCATCTATGAACCGAGGCAAAAGATAGTCCTCAACCGATTCGAGACGCTCTAGCCCGCCCCTCAGGAACAGCCGCAACTGCCCCTTGGATCGTCAGGGCCGGTCCACACGAAGTGGATTATAATGCCTGAACAATACGTTTCTCCGCCCTTTGGGGCGTAGGTGAGCCAACTAAATGACTCCATCGGTTCGAGAACGACCGATCAATCCGAGGCGCCTCGCAACAGCAACAACCACATAAGTCAAACTCGTCAGGGCGTGTAAAACCACTGACGCCACTTCTAGCTAGAAAGAAAACGCATGTCCCCCCTGAGGTCCGTCTCCCGTTTTTGGTTCATACCTGGTGTGAAACACGCGAGGTAAACGTTACACAAAGCTACGCCACAAAGGCCGTGCTTTGATCATCACCACAAGACTTTGCTTTTCAACAGAAGCCTCGATCAATTGCCACTTAGGCATGCCACACAGGCAATTCACTCCATGCGTTTGATATCCATCAATATATAACCCCTGAGCTCGTACGTCTCAGAGAAGGGCGTTAAGCAAGAGAATAAATTCTCCGCCGCCAAACAGATATATATTTAATAGAGATCAATCACACAGACTAAAATCCAATGTCAGACACACAGTCCATTTACAAGTCCGTTCTGGGTCTGAACGAAACCGGAGGCACCTAGTACCTCGCATATCCATCGATCTCCAAGTACGTCTGGACGATCACCAACTGTTTCCATCTTCTTGGGTGTACAGCCCAATCAAGATCATCAGTTATCACCCAAACGACGTGAAGACCTCCGGTCTTCGACCATCGTCTTCATCTTCGATTTATCGTCGTATCAGTCATTCAGAATGGGATAAACCCGGTCTTTCCGAATAACTCGCGTATATTTTAAATAAGTGTTACACAAACACAACATACGCCTCATTCCAATTCATTAGTCACTAACCGTAAATTAATCAAGAGGATAATTCCCCAAATATTAACCCCGAAGGCCGAAACCAACATCAGATCAATATCCAGAAAACCATTCTGCTTGGTCAACCGACAGTTAGTTTCTAAATTTCACATTCATAGGGAAATGTTCCCATTAATTTTATCCAAGATAAATTTCTTGAATTTATTCTTTAACCTATTTTTGAATATCAATTCAAACTAGTCGGGATTAGCGAACCTTACCGAAGTAATCATTTGTTTTAATTTCCCAATCCCAACCTATTCATCCCATGAAGTAAAACTGGTTATACTTCATATCTAACACCACGGTGTTATCGGTAAATTCACTTACCATTTCACGTTCAAATCTAATTAAAGATTTGACTATCGCCTGGAGCAAAACTGGTGATACTCCATTTCGATTATTTCAATCTAATTAAAGATTCATTAAAACTCCACTTAGTTTTAATCTTCGACTGGGTTAAAGAATCAGTGTCATTTAAAACACTGTTCACGATAAACCCAAAAATCACATCACATTTCAATCAGTCCCTAATTGTAAATTAGCAAGTGAGCAATTCCCTAAGTATTAATCCCGAAGGCCGAAACCAACATCAGATCAATACCTCGGAAACTATTCAACTTAACTAATCTCTAGTTAGTTTCTGATTTTCTTAACTCCTTTAGGTCTAAGAACTGTATTATTGAAGATACCGTTCACGACAACCCAAAATCACATTTTCATTAATGATCGGGTTAAAGAACGAGTGTTACTTAAAACACTGTTCACGATAAACCCAAAAATCAATATCAATTCAATTCCAATTAAATATTATTTAATTGGTACACTTCATTGAATCTAAATAAAAAGATTTAATCATTTCTCAACTGGGTTCAAGAACAGTGTTAGTGAAGACACCATTCACGACAAACCCAAATCACATTTGATATTCAATATAAGGCTCTGAATAGAAAATATATCGGCTTATATTCAATATCAAATTCTACGATTAACAAATGTCGTATTGGAAATAACGATACAAATATATCTTTCAAATTTCCATAACAACACCTGTATAATCACGAATTCCAACATCGAAATATTCCGAAGACAATTTCGATTCAAATCCACTCCAATGCAATCATTGGATATTCTGGTTATTTTTAAAACCTTTTTCTAATTCAATCTATTTATTTAAAAATAAATAGAATTCTAATTCTAGTTCAAAACTAGTTCATTTCGATAAAAATCTATTTTTATCTTTTCAAATATGGAGTTTTTCATCCCAAATCTTCACAAATCATTTCTTATGATTTTACACAAATTATTACTATTTTTAATAATTTTATCAAGGCCCGTACAGTCGATTTCCATCAATGGCCATCGAACTGCACTTACAGCGACCTTTTTCGAATTTGATTTGGACATAATTCCAAATCCAACCGTTAGATTTCAAATTACTAATATTCGTTAGAAAGCTCTTTTCAATACGAACCCAACGGTTCCGGTTTTAGGAGAATCCGACGGTCGGATCTCCCATAATGTCCGTTTGAAATAAATGGTCGAAATTCACGAACTGCCGCGGCGCGGCGCGTTCTATTCAGGCCATTATATTATATATATAATATATATAATATATATTTCATCGATTTCTATTTAAAACGAATTTTATATATAGTTTTGAATTCGTTTCAAAAGCAATTTCAACTTCCATTTCAATTCAAATCAAAATTGAATTCTTCTTTATAAATTCGTTTTAAAATTCATTTCTATTCAATTCAAATTTCAATTCAATTTGAATTCATTTCAATTCGCTTTCAATTCCATTTGAATTCGTTTTCAATTCAATTCATTTCGAAATCGTTTTCAATTCAATTCATTTCGAAATCGTTATATATTCAATTCATTTCGAAGTCGTTATATATTCAATTCATTTCGAAATCGTTTAAAATCGATATAAATATCGTTCACGTCAAAATGGAGTCAATCTAATCAACACGGCTTCATAAATTTCTATTTTCAAATATTCTATTTCAAATATTTCTTTTTCAAAATAGTTGTTATTATCAAAGTATTTCGTTCAACACATGACCAATCTCAATGAATGAGTACTGTCAACACATGAACTTTTATTTTATATCGATAAAGATGTAAATTTTATTATTAAAATATTTCGTTCAACACATGACCAATCTCAATGAATGAGTACTGTCAACACATGAATTTTTATTTTATAATATTCTTTATTTTTCAAATTGGAATGAGGCCCAATCAATTACCATATAAGGTTAATTATATGGATTTTCATACAACACATGTATATCATAGCATTGAAAAATAATCAACCATCAACCAAAGTGCACTACACTGTATAAGCATCAAATATAGATATTCAACGCTTATAACAGCCTGTCAATCAATCGATCGACACATTTAATCAATCAGGATGAGTGAACTTCAAATTTCATCCCAACACCCGTGTGGGGTTTCAAACAATCAAACACCTATTTTATTTGTGCTGTTGGGCGATGTGTAAAATTTATCGTCCCAATCAATGTCATTCAAATAGGTGTACATAAACAAACCGTCTGGTTTGTAAATGAATATTTATTTATTCACATTCACGTTAAAAATTATATTTTTAACGATAAAGCATTTTATTCCAACATATGAATTTCTATTATTCATTTACACAATAAAATGATATTTTTATTTTCTAACATATTTTAGAAAATTTCCGCGGCATAACGGCACGATACTAGAAACGGGACGAGGCCTAGCCTTATCCCCGGTCTAGTGAAGGCCCACGCCATTCACACATCAATCAAATCAATTTCATCTCACCAAACAATTCAATTCAAACAAATAATTCAACTAATCTATGCAACCAAACAAACAAGTCCATGGTCTGTGGACGATTGTGTCGGGTGCTACTAAGCACCGTCTGCATCCTAGTATATATATATATAACTAGAAAAGAAATTGAAAGGTGAGAAGTTCTCACATATAGCTATCCTAGCTCCACGGCACTTCATTTGCAGAAGTCTTCGTCGTTTCGCCTTTTTGTCACCTTCGTTGTTGCTTTCACTACATATGTAAAAATCACATTTTTACTTCGCTACTCAATATATAAAAATCGAATTTTTACTTCGCTATTCAATATATAAAAATCGAATTTTTATTTCGCTATTCAATATATAAAAATCGAATTTTTATTTCGCTATTCAATATATAAAAATCGAATTTTTATTTCGCTATTCAATATATAAAAATCGAATTTTTACTATGCTATACATTATATAAAAATCACATTTTTATCTAGCTACAAATATTATAAAGATCGAATTTTTAACCTATCACTACACATATAAAAATTCCATTTTTTCCATAAAAAAATATGATCTTTTCTATTTAAAGTTTGAATCTTTTTCTTTTTAAAGTTTGAATTAAAAATCAGTTTTTATCTCTTTTTTAAAAAAATCAGGTTTTTACTTTTCTTTAAAAAATCAGATTTTTTTACTTTAAAACAAAATCAGTTTTAAATCATTTTAAAATCGGTTTTTAAATCATTTAAAAATCAGTTTTCTTTTCAGTTTTAAATAAAATAAAAATAAAATAAATAAATAAAAAAAAAACGACTTACAGAGGGGGGGGGTTTCTTCCTGCGTCGAAGGGCGGTTTTGGGGGAGGAAGCAGGCGGGGAAGAAGGAGCGGGATTTTGTCGAGTTGGGGGTTGCGCGGCGCTTGTCAGCGCTGGAGGAGGTCGAGGCAGGGGAATGGGGTTTCGAGGTGGCGCCCCACCTCTGAGGAGGCAGCGGCGATCGATCGGAGGGGAGGCGGCTCCTCCGATCCACGTTCTCTTTTTTTTTTTTATATAAATCGTTTTCTGAGAAATAAGTGTGTGGGGGGGGGGGGGGGGGGTGGTTCCGCGATGCAAGAGGAAGGAGGAGAAGAAGAAGGGGGCGCGCAGATCGGAGGGACGGTGGCTAGACGGGCGCGAGCAGGGGGGTTCTGGGCGGAGGCGTCGTCGCTAGGGAGGGGCGACGGGTATTCGATCCGGGTTTTTTTTTTTTCTTATTTTCGTTTTGAATGAAACGATGGATGGGAGAGAGAATATATAAAGGAAATTATTTTATTTTATTATTTTAGATTTCTAAAAAGCAACTTTTATTTTCGACCTCTAAACGAGGCCCACCGCCTGTCGTCCATAGCTAATTACCCCCATTCCGAACACAGTGGGATATGTACCACAAGCTGATTCGGACGTTTCGATCAGTTTCCGTTGAATTTACATTTAAATTACTATATTGAATTTTAGACGTACACTTCAAATTACTGGGGTCACATACTAACCAGAAAAATTCCAGAAAAATATTTTCTAGCTTCGTATTGACGATACGGTCCTAACAAAACTAGTTTCGTCGAATTCTGAGGCCGTTGGAAAAATGGCCATTTTCCAGTCGATTAAAATCAACTGAAACTGGTCAAACGCGTTTTCCTTTGCCACGCTCACATATTGATTCGAAAAATTATGAAATTTGAAACCTAGCAATAACTTCACATCCCGGACCCAACAAAACTGGTTTCGTCGAAATCCGAGGTCGTTTGCAAAATGTCCATTTTTAAGGGCCTGAATTCCATAGCGACTATTCAGAATTTTCAACTGGACATATCTTTTGATTCCTGATATGAAATCTTGATTTTTCGGATTCGTCGGAAAGATATTATCAATTAGATCCCATTATTTTTGGTTTCACTAAAATCCTGATTGTTTTGCACCCGGTACATTCAATTGAGGTTTGAAATCGAATTATCGAACTACCGCGCCATTTTCAATTCTATTTATAATTATATATAAATATTTATATTCTAACGACGGCGTATATAATATATACGTCGAATTATATTCTAAATAAATTTCACGTCGATATTATTTAAAATAATTCATTTTAAATATTCAAAATTCGCTAAAATTGCCAAAATAAAAATTTCAAACTGGCTCGCATTTTACGGGTTGTTACATATGGATATGCACATAAGCTTAGTACGTACTCGCCAATAGTTAAAGAACGAGAAATCCCGAAAGTATAAGCCAAAAGCCAAATATAACAAACCAACCGTTGAAGCTTGCAATGTAGACAAAGAACAAGAATTACGGCATAAGAAAATACAAATGCCATGTGCGGAAATTGAAATGACTTGTGAAGAAAATGAAATGCACGAGGAAACTGATATGCTCCATGAAGAAAATGAAATACGTGAAGAAAAAGAAATACGTGAAGAAGTTGAAATAGCTTCCGAAGAAAATGTTGATGCCGAAGAGGAAATTAATGGATCAAATGAAGTTAAAACTGCAAACATCGATGTGAAAAAACGTCCTAGAGGTCCAACAAGAGCAAAAAAACTTCCGTTAAGTCTTGTGAATCGAATTGAAATTGAAGTCAATGAGGTAGCCATACCCATAGGAGAGGGCTCAGTACATTTATCTTCTTATCTTGGGCCGCTTGTACGAGAACATGCACCGGTTACACTTGTCGATTGGAGGTTTCTAAGCCCTGAATTGAAAGTCGTATTGTGGGAATCGATTCAGGTATGGGATCTTAATAATTGCTTTGCTTAATAATTTGGGTAGGCAATTCACAAGCACTTTAGATGCTCCATTTAGCAAATTTCTGATCTTCTCTCCACCTTTTATTTTCTGATTATGCTCTTGAACTTGTTTGCTGCAGATGACACTATAGTTTATGACTTCATACACGAAACACCTGACTGAAACAATGTACATGATGAAACACCTGAGTCAAACACCAAACTTAGTCGATTATAGTTTATGACTTCATATTTATTTCAGTCACCAATTTAGTTAAGCTTAGATATTACTAGATTCTTTTAATATGAAATTGCTTTCTTATTTCAGTCACTAATAGTCAGTAAACTCAGTAAACTGAAAATAATGCATGTTATCAAATTGCTTGCTTATTTTTCTTCTTATTTTTTACTTGTAGGCTAGATTCAAAGTGGAAGAATGGCAAAAAACTTCCATATTTCAACAAATGGGAACTATTTGGAGATCATCAAAAAGCAAATTGGTCCGAAAATTAGTTAATGCAACGACAAAAGAGGAAAGACTTAGCTTGAAACCTTATAATATAAAAAACATGAGCGAGTGGAGATCGTTTGTAAAGGCGAAATTAAGTTTGGAATTTAAGGTATGCTTATATATTTTATTCAAAATTATTTGCTCTAAAGCTAAATTGTGGATTACACAAGTTTAGAGTCTAAGGCTAAATTATGTATTTTCAGGCAAAAAGTGAGAAATATAGAGCCATTAGGCAAAAACAATTGCCGCACACAACTGGACGTAGAGGAATGGCTCGATTTACCGACGATTTGGTTAGTTAATTAATCGTAGCGTTATTTTTCTAGCTAGCTAATAAATATCGACCGATTTATTTTTGTGTTTTTAAATTTAGAAAAAGCATAGTCAAGATTCATCTTCCATATCTAGAACAGATATTTGGGTTAAATCTCATACTAAAAATGAAAGAACCCGTAACTTCCCCGTGAAGGAAAGCACGAATACTTTTGAGAACAACACACATCGGAACGCAAACGGAAGAACATTTCATTGTTATTACAACAATTCCATCAGATACAAGAATATACAGAGTATAAATGAATAAATTACATTCGATAAATATCAGAGATTACAATAAATTACATAGCAGCGGAAAATAATACAAAAGCACAACTAGAAGTGATATACGGATACAGAGCTTTCCGAGCATCGTTCCAGCTGTAAATCAGGACCCTGTGAATATAAATCTGCAAAACCAAAACTACTAGCTGCCCGTGCGGAAAATAGGGGCACCCAGAGTTTAGGTTAAAACAATAAACTCCAGGTCAGTCATGGGACTGGTGTGAGAACTAAAATAGTTATAATTCTTTATTTTAAAGTTCGGTAAATCAAGGGACCACGCCGTATAACACGGAACGGGTTTCCTCCCAAGAATACCGGTGCATAAAACAAACAGCGCAATGCTAAATATAGAAAAAATGAAGCTGTTATAAGACCCAGGTCCCATCACATAATGCAACGCAAGCCGGAGGATAGGGTTTTTACCTTATAACAGCCAAAGCATGCTTGATACGTTTAAAACACATTATTTGATACTATTATAGGTGTATAGTGTCAAAACAATTTCACATCATAAATATCAATCATAGGCGGCATTAATGACCCATACCACTATGTCGCCATACTAGGTTCTACAAATAAAACCGCACTATCACGTATTGGAAATTGGATTTCCGTCATGAGCCGAGGCAAGGGGCAAGCTCCTCTCCGATTCGAGACACTCTAGCAAATGTCCCAGGACCCCACGATGATCCTTGGATCTTCAGGGCCGGTCCTCTCTTACTTTTGAGGATTAATTATTCCTGAACACACGTTTCCCGGTCCTTACAGACCTATATCCGAGGCGCCTCGTATCCAACAACCACACAGGTGAAAAGTATATAAATGTCCGGGCTGGTAGGTCACTGACACCACCCTAGCTAGAAAGAAACGTCGTGCTCTCCCTGCAGTCACTATCCCGTTTTTGACTCATACCGAGGTGTGAGGCTCGCGAATTCACGTTATACACAAAGCTATGCCACACAGGCCGTGCTTTGATCATCAACCACAAGACTTTGCTTTTCAACAGAAGCCTTGATCAATTGCCACTTACGCATGCCACATTGGCAATTCACTCCATGCGACTGATGTCCATCGATATACAACCTCTGAGCTCGTACGTCTCAGAGAAGGGCGTTAAGCAAGAGAATAAATTCTCTGCTGCCAAACAGATGTATATTTAATAGAGATCAATCAACACAGAATAAAATCCAATGTCAGACACATAATCCATTTACAAGTTCGTTCTGGGTCTGAACGAAACCGGAGGCACTTTCCTCGCATATCCATCCATCTCCAAGTACGTCTGGACGATCACCAACTGATTCCCTCATCCTGGGTGTACAGCCCAATCAAGATCATCAGTAATCACCCAAACGATGTGAAGACTTCCGGTCTTCAACCACCGTCTTCATCTTCGACATCTCGTCGAATCGGTTATTCAAAATGGGTATAAACCCGGCCTTTCTGAATAACCCACGTATATAATAAACGAATGTTACACAAACACAACAAACGCCTCATTCCAATTCAGAATATTCTTTTATTCACAAAATCACATTCTTAGGGAAATGTTCCCATTAATTTTATCCAAGATAAATTCTTCTAAATTTATCCTATAATCTTCCTTTGGATATCATTTCAAACTAGTCGGGATTAACGAACCACACCGAAGTAATTATTTATTTTATTTCCCAATCCCAACCTATATATCCCATGGAGAAAAACTGGTGATACTCCATATCTAACACCACGGTGTTATCGGTAAAATTAATTACCATTTCACGTTCAAATCTAATCAAAGATTTAACTATCACTTTGGAGCAAAACTGGTGATACTCCACTCTCGATCACTTTTCAGATTTGATAATTTAAATTATCAATTCACATTTTAATCTAATTAAAGATTCATTAAAACTTCACTTAGTTTTAATCTTCTCAAAAATCAATATCTTGCCTTTAACTGGGTTAAAGCACCAATGTCATCTAAAACACGATCCACGATAAACCCAAATCACATTTGATATTAAATACAAGGCTTTGAATAGAAAACCTATCGGCTTATATTCAATATCAAATTCTGAAACCAACATATATCGTATTGGAAATAACGATATAAAATATATCTTTCAAATTCCCATAACAATATCTGTATAGTCACGAAATCCAACATCGAAATATTCCGAAGATAATTTCGATTCAACTCCAGTCCAATTCACGTATTGGGAATATTGATTATTTTTAAAATCACTTTCAAATTCAATTTATTTATTTCAAAAATAAATTGATTTTAATTCTAGTTCAAAACTAGTTCATTTCGATAAAAATCTATTTTTATCTTTTCAAATGTGGAGTTTTTCACCCCAGTTCTTTCCAATTCACATATTATGATTTTACACAAATTATCAATATTTTTAATAATTTTATCAAGGCCCGTACAGTCGATTTCCAACAACGGCCATCGAACTGCACTTACAGCGACCTTTTTCGAATTTGATTTGGACATAATTCCAAATCCAACTGTTAGATTTAAAATTTCTAATATTCATTGGAAAGCTCTTTTCGATACGAACCCAAGGTTCCGGTTTTAGGAGAATCCGACGGTCGGATCTCCCGCAATGTCCGTTTGAAATAAATGGTCGAAATTCACGAACTGCCGCGGCGCGACGCGTTCTATTCAGGCCATTATATATATATATATATAATATATATATTATATATATTTCATCGATTTCCTTTTAAAACGTATTTTATAAATCGTTTTAAATTCGTTTTCAAAACCATTTCAACACTACATTCAATTTCAAATCGATTTGATTTCAATTCAATTCAAATTCTAATTCATTTCATTTCAATTCAATTTGAATTCATTTTTATTCAATTCGAATTCAAATACACTTTCTATTCAATTCGAATCGAATTCATTTACTATTCGATTCGAATTCATTTCAAATTGATTCAATAAAATTTCAATTTGAATTTTTTATCTAATTTAATTTGAATTTCATTTCAAAATATTAAGTTTTGAAATCACTTTTCAATATTCATTATAAAACGAATAAAATCGATATATAAATGTCGTTCACGTCAAAATAGCGCATCTCTAATCCACACGGCTTTATATATTTCAATAAATTCGTTATTCTATTCAACAAATGAATATTTATTCTATTCAACACACGACTAATCTCAACACATGAGTACTGTCAACACATCACTATTTTTGTTATGTAAAATATTTTATAAAACTATGGTATCTATCGTTTGATTTTCAATTAGACTTCTACTGGGAAGTAGTTCTAATTTTAAATATGATAAAGATGTAAATTTCATTGTATAAAATATTTTACTCAACACATGCACATCATCAACACATGACTATTTTTATATTCAACACATGAATTTTCTTTTATAATATTCCTTATTGTCCCAATTGGAATGAGGCCCAATCAATCACCATATAACGTTAATTATATGGATTTCCATACAACACATGTATATAATAGCAATAATAAACAATCAACCATCAACCAAAGTGCACTACACTGTATAAGCATCGAATATAGATATCTAACGCTTATAACAGCCTGTCAATCAATCGATCGACATATTTAATCAATCAGGATGAGTGAACTTCAAATTTCATCCCAACACCCGTGTGGGGTTTCAAACAATCAAACACAGATTTTATTTGTGCAGTTGGGCGATGTGTAAAATTTATCGACCCAATCAATGTCAGTCAAATCAGTGTATATAAACAAATCGGTCGATTTGTTTATAAATATTTATTTATTCACATTCACGTTAAAATTTATATTTTTAACGATAAAATATTCTATTTCAACACATGAATTTCTATTCAGTTCGTTTACACAATAAAAATGATATTTTTATTTTTCTAACATATTTTAGAAAATTTCGGCGGCATAACGGCACGATACTAGAAACGGGACGAGGCCTAGCCTTATCCCCGGTCTAGTGAAGGCCCACGCCATTCACACATCAATCAATCCATTTCAATTCACCAAATAATTCAATTCAAACCAATAACCTAACCAACTACACAACCAAACAATTTAACAAACAAGCCATCCATGGTCTGTGGATGACGGGTGTCGGGTGCTACTAAGCACCGTCTGCATCCTAGTATATATATATATATAACTAGAAAAAGAGATTTTGAGTGAGAAGTTCTCAACGAAAGCTATCCGATACCACGACTCTTCATTAATAGAAATCTTCTTCGTTATCCCATCTTCGTCATCTTCGTTGCCCGTAGTCACTATATATGTAAAAATCACACATTTTTATATTTCGATGTCTTTAAAATAAAAATCATATTTTTATAATCGCTTCCTACATTTAAAAATCGAATTTTTATTTCGTTATTCAATATATAAAAATCGAATCTTTACTACTATGTTATATAGATAAAAATTATATTTTTATCACGCTATTTTTCCATATAAAGATTTCGCCTTTATAAAAACATAGACTTCGCCTTTATAAAAATAAAGTTTTCGCCTTTACAATTTCATCCCTATAGAAATCACATTTTATTTTGCTACCTATAAAAAGATGATATTTTTAATATTCCTAACATGTAAAAATTATATTTTTAATTCTTTAAAAATATAAAAATCATATTTTTATTTCTCTATGTTCAATATATAAAAATCATATCTTTACAAGGGTAAAGATCAAATCTTTCCTTGCTTTAAAATTCTAATCTTTTTATAGCCATTCATATCTATAAAAATAAACCTCCCTACTTATGAAAATCAAACTTTTCATGTTAATGATATATATTTTAAATAAAAAAAACTATAATTAAAACTGAATTATAGGAATTAAAACTGAATTTAAATATATATAACAATCACCTTTCGGATTTGGGGAGGGGCTGCTGCACCATAGTTGGAGGGGATCGGAGAGGAGGCCGTGGGGGTGGGGACTGGCGTAGGCGGTGGTCGGGGGTCCAGGGGATGGCGGCTAGAGTTTCCGGCGATGGGGGTTTGGGCGCTCGCGTTCTTCGATGCAGGGGGGGTCCGCGTCGCATCGAGGTGACGGAGGAGGAGAAGAAGGGGAGGGCGGCGAACTTGGACGGAGGTGGGCGCCTCCGGTGGCGGCGACGAGGGAGGAGGCCGCTCCGTCCTCTTCTCTTTTCCTTTTTTTTTATATTTGATTTCTGAGAAAAAAATAAACGGGGGGGGGGGGGGGGGGGGGCAGAGTTAAAAAGGGGGAGAAATATATTTTATATATTATTTATTTTATTATAAAAAAGTTGACTTTTACATACGACCTCGAAACGAGGCCCACCGCCTGCCATCCATAGCGTTTTACCCCCATTCCGAACTCAATGGGATATGTATCGTAAGCTGATTTGATCGTTTGAATCAGTTTCCGTTTAATTTACATTTAAATCACTATATTGAATTTTAAACGTACATTTCAAATTACCGGGGTCACATACTAACTCTAAAAATTCCCGAAAAATATTTTCTAGCTTCGTATTGACGATACGGTCCTAACAAAACTAGTTTCGTCGAATTCTGAGACCGTTAGAGAAATGGCCAATTTTCAGTCGATTAAAATCAACTAAAATGGTCAAAACACGTTTTCCTTTGCCACGCTCACATATTGATTCGAAAAATTATGAAATTTGAAACCTAGCAATAATTTAACATCACGGATCTAACAAAACTGGTTTCGTCGAAATCCGAGGTCATTTGCAAAATTTCCATTTTTAAGGGCCTGAATTCCATAGCGACTATTCAGAATTTTCAACTGGGCATAACTTTTGATTCCCGCTATGAAATTTCGATTTGTCGGATTCGTTGGAAAGATATTCTCAATTAGATTCTAATATTTTCAGTTTCACTAAAATCCGGATTGTTTTGCACCCGGTACATTCAATTGAAGTTTGAAATTGAATTATCGAACTACCGCACTATTTTCAATTATATTTATAATTATAAATAAATATTTATATTCTAACGACGGTCTATATAAATATACACGTTCTAATTATATTCAAAATAAATTTCTCGTCGATATTATTTAAAATAATCTATTTTAAATATTCAAAATTCGCTAAAATTGCCAAAATAAAAATTTTAAACTGGCCCAGATTTTCGGGTTATTACAATCTCCCCCACTTAAAACTTTTCGTCCCCGAAAAGGAACAAAGTCGAAAGTGGTTTGATTAATAAGCTCTACATTCGATCTGGCTTGCATTCTCCAACTTTTCAGTTTCTGAGAATTTTCAAAATTTCAAAAATTTGGCTAACACCCTAAATTTTCTAAAAATTTCGCCATAACCTCCCCTGCACCGGGAGCATCGGGGAATTTCAAATAGCTTCCCCGGTCCTTCAGATCTCAAAAAGAAAAAGAAAAAGCCAAGCGGCTAGCCAATAGGCTCATAAAATCATCATCACCCAAACAAAACAGTAAATTATGTAATAAACATGTACCTATTTGTCGGGCAAACAAATTTTATTCTTCGGCTCTAGCCTCCTTGCTATGACCTGTTCAATGTAAGTATATGTATATGCAAGCAAATGCGACCAATTTTCAATACAGTTCAATATTTGGTTATATTAGGCAAAATGGTTCAAAACTATCAAACAAATAAACAAACAACACAAACATCAATCAATTAGTGGATTAACGTTTCAAATTCATAATTTTGATATATATACAAAAAAATCATGTTTTGATGCCAATTCACAACAATGTATTCTAGCTATATTAGTTTTGGTTCTCACACCAGTCTAATGGAAATATATAGATATCACACCTTCGAAACACGAACACAAATTCTGATGATGATATATCAATCATCAGAACCATCTCCGGGTGTCTAGAATGTGATTCCATATCTATCCAATATATTAAAACCTCGAATATACGTTCATGACGCGTATATACAAAACCTTTATATATTGGATTGTCCATATTCAAAATAAATAAATATTCAAATACGTATAAAGCGATTTAAATTTTAAAACAAAATTGTTTTCATTTGAAAAATATACTGTTCACACTCGTTCTAGGATACTACTGGTCCTATCTCTAACGAGTCATTCTAATTGGATATTACTAATCCAATATCTGATGAATTCTTTCGTATGGTTCTTATGTGTCTTGTTCTCGAGCTCTGTAAACCAAAGCTCTGATACCAACTGAAAGAACCCGTAACTTCCCCGTGAAGGAAAGCACGAATACTTTTGAGAACAACACACATCGGAACGCAAACGGAAGAACATTTCATTGTTATTACAACAATTCCATCAGATACAAGAATATACAGAGTATAAATGAATAAATTACATTCGATAAATATCAGAGATTACAATAAATTACATAGAAGCGGAAAATAATACAAAAGCACAACTAGAAGTGATACACGGATACAGAGCTTTCCGAGCATCGTTCCAGCTGTAAATCAGGACCCTGTGAATATAAATCTGCAAAACCAAAACTACTAGCTGCCCGTGCGGAAAATAGGGGCACCCAGAGTTTAGGTTAAAACAATAAACTCCAGGTCAGTCATGGGACTGGTGTGAGAACTAAAACAGTTATAATTCTTTATTTTAAAGTTCGGTAAATCAAGGGACCACGCCGTATAACACGGAACGGGTTTCCTCCCAAGAATACCGGTGCATAAAACAAACAGCGCAATGCTAAATAAAGAAAAAATGAAGCTGTTATAAGACCCAGGTCCCATCACACAATGCAACGCAAGCCGGAGGATAGGGTTTTTACCTTATAACAGCCAAAGCATGCTTGATACGTTTAAAACACATTATTTGATACTATTATAGGTGTATAGTGTCAAAACAATTTCACATCATAAATATCAATCATAGGCGGCATTAATGACCCATACCAATATGTCACCATACTAGGTTCTACAAATAAAACCGCACTATCACGTATTGGAAATTGGATTTCCGTCATGAGCCGAGGCAAGGGGCAAGCTCCTCTCCGATTCGAGACACTCTAGCAAATGTCCCAGGACCCCACTATGATCCTTGGATCTTCAGGGCCGATCCTCTCTTACTTTTGAGGATTAATTATTCCTGAACACACGTTTCCCGGTCCTTACAGACCTATATCCGAGGCGCCTCGTATCCAACAACCACACAGGTGAAAAGTATATAAGTGTCAGGGCTGGTAGGTCACTGACACCACCCTAGCTAGAAAGAAACGTCGTGCTCTCCCTGCAGTCACTATCCCGTTTTTGACTCATACCGAGGTGTGAGGCTCGCGAATTCACGTTATACACAAAGCTATGCCACACAGGCCGTGCTTTGATCATCAACCACTAGACTTTGCTTTTCAACAGAAGCCTTGATTTATTGCCACTTACGCATGCCACATTGGCAATTCACTCCATGCGACTGATGTCCATCGATATACAACCTCTGAGCTAGTACGTCTCAGAGAAGGGCGTTAAGGAAGAGAATAAATTCTCTGTCGCCAAACAGATGTATATTTAATAGAGATCAATCAACACAGAATAAAATCCAATGTCAGACACACAATCCATTTACAAGTTCGGTCTGGGTCTGAACGAAACCGGAGGCACTTTCCTCGCATATCCATCCATCTCCAAGTACGTCTGGACGATCACTAACTGATTCCCTCATCCTGGGTGTACAGCCCAATCAAGATCATCAGTAATCACCCAAACGATGTGAAGACTTCCGGTCTTCAACCACCGTCTTCATCTTCGACATCTCGTCGAATCGGTTATTCAGAATCGGTATAAACCCGGCCTTTCTGAATAACCCACGTATATAATAAACGAATGTTACACAAACACAACAAACGCCTCATTCCAATTCAGAATATTCTTTTATTCACAAAATCACATTCATAGGGAAATGTTCCCATTAATTTTATCCAAGATAAATTCTTCTAAATTTATCCTATAATCTTCCTTTGGATATCATTTCAAACTAGTCGGGATTAACGAACCACACCGAAGTAATTATTTATTTTATTTCCCAATCCCTACCTATATATCCCATGGAGAAAAACTGGTGATACTCCATATCTAACACCACGGTGTTATCGGTAAAATTAATTACCATTTCACGTTCAAATCTAATCAAAGATTTAACTATCGCTTTGGAGCAAAACTGGTGATACTCCACTCTCGATCACTTTTCAGATTTGATAATTTAAATTATCAATTCACATTTTAATCTAATTAAAGATTCATTAAAACTTCACTTAGTTTTAATCTTCTCAAAAATCAATATCTTGCCTTTAACTGGGTTAAAGCACCAATGTCATCTAAAACACGATCCACGATAAACCCAAATCACATTTGATATTAAATACAAGGCTTTGAATAGAAAACCTATCGGCTTATATTCAATATCAAATTCTGAAACCAACATATATCGTATTGGAAATAACGATATAAAATATATCTTTCAAATTCCCATAACAATATCTGTATAGTCACGAAATCCAACATCGAAATATTCCGAAGATAATTTCGATTCAACTCCAGTCCAATTCACGTATTGGGAATATTGATTATTTTTAAAATCACTTTCAAATTCAATTTATTTATTTCAAAAATAAATTGATTTTAATTCTAGTTCAAAACTAGTTCATTTCGATAAAAATCTATTTTTATCTTTTCAAATGTGGAGTTTTTCACCCCAGTTTTTTCCAATTCACATATTATGATTTTACACAAATTATCAATATTTTTAATAATTTTATCAAGGCCCGTACAGTCGATTTCCAACAACGGCCATCGAACTGCACTTACAGCGACCTTTTTCGAATTTGATTTGGACATAATTCCAAATCCAACCGTTAGATTTAAAATTTCTAATATTCATTGGAAAGCTCTTTTCGATACGAACCCAACGGTTCCGGTTTTAGGAGAATCCGACGGTCGGATCTCCCGCAATGTCCGTTTGAAATAAATGGTCGAAATTCACGAACTGCCGCGGCGCGTTCTATTCTGGCCATTATATATATATATAATATATATTATATATATTTCGTCGATTTCCTTTTAAAACGTATTTTATAAATCGTTTTAAATTCGTTTTCAAAACCATTTCAACACTACATTCAATTTCAAATCGATTTGATTTCAATTCAATTCAAATTCTAATTCATTTCATTTCAATTCAATTTGAATTCATTTTTATTCAATTCGAATTCAAATACACTTTCTATTCAATTCGAATCGAATTCATTTACTATTCGATTCGAATTCATTTCAAATTGATTCAATAAAATTTCAATTTGAATTTTTTATCTAATTTAATTTGAATTTCATTTCAAAATATTAAGTTTTGAAATCACTTTTCAATATTCATTATAAAACGAATAAAATCGATATATAAATGTCGTTCACGTCAAAATAGCGCATCTCTAATCCACACGGCTTTATATATTTCAATAAATTCGTTATTCTATTCAACAAATGAATATTTATTCTATTCAACACACGACTAATCTCAACACATGAGTACTGTCAACACATCACTATTTTTGTTATGTAAAATATTTTATAAAACTATGGTATCTATCGTTTGATTTTCAATTAGACTTCTACTGGGAAGTAGTTCTAATTTTAAATATGATAAAGATGTAAATTTCATTGTATAAAATATTTTACTCAACACATGCACATCGTCAACACATGACTATTTTTATATTCAACACATGAATTTTCTTTTATAATATTCCTTATTGTCCCAATTGGAATGAGGCCCAATCAATCACCATATAACGTTAATTATATGGATTTCCATACAACACATGTATATAATAGCAATAATAAACAATCAACCATCAACCAAAGTGCACTACACTGTATAAGCATCAAATATAGATATCTAACGCTTATAACAGCCTGTCAATCAATCGATCGACATATTTAATCAATCAGGATGAGTGAACTTCAAATTTCATCCCAACACCCGTGTGGGGTTTCAAACAATCAAACACAGATTTTATTTGTGCAGTTGGGCGATGTGTAAAATTTATCGACCCAATCAATGTCAGTCAAATCAGTGTATATAAACAAATCGGTCGATTTGTTTATAAATATTTATTTATTCACATTCACGTTAAAATTTATATTTTTAACGATAAAATATTCTATTTCAACACATGAATTTCTATTCAGTTCGTTTACACAATAAAAATGATATTTTTATTTTTCTAACATATTTTAGAAAATTTCGGCGGCATAACGGCACGATACTAGAAACGGGACGAGGCCTAGCCTTATCCCCGGTCTAGTGAAGGCCCACGCCATTCACACATCAATCAATCCGTTTCAATTCACCAAATAATTCAATTCAAACCAATAACCTAACCAACTACACAACCAAACAATTTAACAAACAAGCCATCCATGGTCTGTGGATGACGGGTGTCGGGTGCTACTAAGCACCGTCTGCATCCTAGTATATATATATATATATATAACTAGAAAAAGAGATTTTGAGTGAGAAGTTCTCACCGAAAGCTATCCGATACCACGACTCTTCATTAATAGAAATCTTCTTCGTTATCCCATCTTCGTCATCTTCGTTGCCCGTAGTCACTATATATGTAAAAATCACACATTTTTATATTTCGATGTCTTTAAAATAAAAATCATATTTTTATAATCGCTTCCTACATTTAAAAATCGAATTTTTATTTCGTTATTCAATATATAAAAATCGAATCTTTACTACTATGTTATATAGATAAAAATTATATTTTTATCACGCTATTTTTCCATATAAAGATTTCGCCTTTATAAAAACATAGACTTCGCCTTTATAAAAATAAAGTTTTCGCCTTTATAAAAATAAAGTTTTCGCCTTTATAAAAATAAAGTTTTCGCCTTTACAATTTCATCCCTATAGAAATCACATTTTATTTTGCTACCTATAAAAAGATGATATTTTTAATATTCCTAACATGTAAAAATTATATTTTTAATTCTTTAAAAATATAAAAATCATATTTTTATTTCTCTATGTTCAATATATAAAAATCATATCTTTACAAGGGTAAAGATCAAATCTTTCCTTGCTTTAAAATTCTAATCTTTTTATAGCCATTCATATCTATAAAAATAAACCTCCCTACTTATGAAAATCAAACTTTTCATGTTAATGATATATATTTTAAATAAAAAAAACTATAATTAAAACTGAATTATAGGAATTAAAACTGAATTTAAATATATATAACAATCACCTTTCGGATTTGGGGAGGGGCTGCTGCACCATAGTTGGAGGGGATCGGAGAGGAGGCCGTGGGGGTGGGGACTGGCGTAGGCGGTGGTCGGGGGTCCAGGGGATGGCGGCTAGGGTTTCCGGCGATGGGGGTTTGGGCGCTCGCGTTCTTCGATGCGGGGGGGTCTGCGTCGCATCGAGGTGACGGAGGAGGAGCAGAAGGGGAGGGCGGCGAACTTGGACGGAGGTGGGCGCCTCCGGTGGCGGCGACGAGGGAGGAGGCCGCTCCGTCCTCTTCTCTTTTCCTTTTTTTTTATATTTGATTTCTGAGAAAAAAATAAACGGGGGGGGGGGGGGGGGCAGAGTTAAAAAGGGGGAGAAATATATTTTATATATTATTTATTTTATTATTTTATTATAAAAAAGTTGACTTTTACATACGACCTCGAAACGAGGCCCACCGCCTGCCGTCCATAGCGTTTTACCCCCATTCCGAACTCAATGGGATATGTATCGTAAGCTGATTTGATCGTTTGAATCAGTTTCCGTTTAATTTACATTTAAATCACTATATTGAATTTTAAACGTACATTTCAAATTACCGGGGTCACATACTAACTCTAAAAATTCCCGAAAAATATTTTCTAGCTTCGTATTGACGATACGGTCCTAACAAAACTAGTTTCGTCGAATTCTGAGACCGTTAGAGAAATGGCCAATTTTCAGTCGATTAAAATCAACTAAAATGGTCAAAACACGTTTTCCTTTGCCATGCTCACATATTGATTCGAAAAATTATGAAATTTGAAACCTAGCAATAATTTAACATCACAGATCTAACAAAACTGGTTTCGTCGAAATCCGAGGTCATTTGCAAAATTTCCATTTTTAAGGGCCTGAATTCCATAGCGACTATTCAGAATTTTCAACTAGGCATAACTTTTGATTCCCGCTATGAAATTTCGATTTGTCGGATTCGTTGGAAAGATATTCTCAATTAGATTCTAATATTTTCAGTTTCACTAAAATCCGGATTGTTTTGCACCCGGTACATTCAATTGAAGTTTGAAATCGAATTATCGAACTACCGCACTATTTTCAATTATATTTATAATTATAAATAAATATTTATATTCTAACGACGGTCTATATAAATATACACGTTCTAATTATATTCAAAATAAATTTCTCGTCGATATTATTTAAAATAATCTATTTTAAATATTCAAAATTCGCTAAAATTGCCAAAATAAAAATTTTAAACTGGCCCAGATTACCGGGTTATTACAAAAAAGAATGGTGAACCAGTGAATACTGATGTTGCCAATGTTATTGTAAGTATTTTTATTTTTTGTCACTAATTGAATATTGTGACATTTTTATCATTATATATAACATACATGTATGCTAATTTAAATAGGAAGAGATTAAAAAAATTGAAAATGCGAAACCGTCCGACTCGATAAAGAATTTTGGGACAAGATAAACCAGGAAGGTTAAGAGCGCTAGGAAGGGGGTATACTAAAACCAAGTTAGCTTTGGCACAATCGAGGGATACTCAGATAACTCAGTGTCACAAAAGAATTTCAGAATTGGAGAATGTGGTTCGCTCTCTAATAAACAAAAAGGTATACATTTTAATGCGCAATATATTAATTTATGCATTTTTTGTTAAGACTGTATAGTAATTGAATATGGACATCATGTCACTGCATTTGTTCCCAGCTCCAGTCTTAGTGCTACAACATTGAATTTGATGCAGTATTTAGTCACCCCTTTCTGTTTTTCTGTTCAGACTGTATACTAATTCGACTAGATCTCTTCTAAAAACATAATCAACATTTGAAATATTCTAAACCTCTTCTAAAAGATAAAAACAACAATAATAGTTTAAACCTACTATTTCGTTTTTCCTGCTGAACCGATAATCGGTCAGAACGAGTCAGAGAGACGTCTTAAAAAATACAAGAGCCTACAAATTCATTTGTTCGCGACAAAAGACCGAGTATTGAATTAAAACGATCAAAGAATATCGTGTGTTAAAGTCGTGCGAGCTTTCTATGGATAATGTTATAACAGGAGATTTTCAGATTCTCCTAGACGATGTAAGATTTATTTTATGTTTTTTTTAACTTTCACTCTGATAGTAAATAAAGCAGAAGAAAATAAAACTCTCTCCTGTCGCACTTTCCTCTTCTTCTCCTCTTTAATTCGCTTATTTTTCTCTGATCCCCTTAAAAGGCTCTAAAAATTATTTCAATTTCTAAAATTTCAATGTGTTCAACTTCCTTACAGTATAATTTAGGCAAGAAGATCACTTTCTTTCAATATTGGACTACTCTAAAGAGAAGAAAAATCAAGAGATTGTTTGGTACAGCTTTAAAATATGTTATGAACATGAGTAGTATGATGCATTGGACTATTCTAAAGAAGAAAAATCCAGAAATCGTCATGTATAGCTTTAGAAAATGTTATAATCCTGCCTAGCACTTAATTCCTTTCTTTCATTTCCTGTTCAAGAAGGAAGTGGTTAACGCAGTCAAACTTATAATTCAAAGAAAAATATAATAAAATGAAGCTATGTTAAATTATAGCTTTAGAAAATGCTTATATTGGTTTACCATTACTAGTTTAGACTTATTTTTTTCTCAAAAGAAACACTGTAATTACCATTATTAGTTTAAAGCAAGCCTACCATAACCTGTTCATTTTGACTGCAGAAAAATGAAGAAGCACTTCAGGTTTTTGTATTAAAAATGAACTGCAATAACTAGTAGAGTGTATGTTTCAAATTTCCAAATTCATTACCTAATTGCACATGACAGTACTATCCGTGAGGAATTCTGATAGTTTATCATATAATCATGGATTCATGATGACTATATATTGTACCTATAATACACTTTTATAATGATATTCACATGCCTTTTTATATGTAGCGGATCACTTTTTTCCACAATCGACAATGGTAAATTTACCCTTTTAACATGCTTTCAATTTATAAATGTCGAATTTTGTTTGATGAAACTGTGTAAGACATAAAAATATGCCATTATAGGATGAAAGAAAATCGACAAGATCCATATACACATAGTTTAATATCAAGATCAGTGAGTATATGAATAGAAGTGGAGCCGGTTTTGTACCTCTGTTAAAGTAAAGAAACCAGTAGGAATCAGAACCTATTTGTTTACTCAAAATCAAAATTATTCCTTTTACTGATCATTGCAGCAGGCAATGAATTTAACCTTCTTTTTTGTTTTCCTTCAAATTTTATGAAATGAAGTTCCATTTTCTCATAATTGTCAACTCATGTTCGCAACAAAAACACTTTTGTTTGCAATAAAAGCAGTCACAAGAATTGTATATAGAGAATAAAATGAGAAGAAGAGCATAAACATCAGAAAACAACTAGAGACATAAAAGTTTAGGGGTTTGCCGTAACATTTAAAGGATTTTAATGATTTTATTGCTTATTTTTTATTACAAAGGGTCAGATTAGATTCTGGCATACCATGAAGTTCAAGTGAAACAACATCATAAAGATCTCTCAAATGAATATTACGGAGTAGACGAGATCATCCAAAAATTTCATGGTCCAACACTGAAATAATAATATAAGTAATAGATAAAATTTATGTTAACCTCATAGCAATAATATGTTGGATAAAAAATAACTTGTATTATATAAAATATAAGTAATGGATAATAAAACTATATGTTCATGAAAAGGCTCCAGCCATTGAATTGGGGCAGCAGCTAGCATATTTTGTTCATCAACAAATAAATATAACACAAGAATTCCCTAATCAGTTCTCAGTATTTATTTGATATTCCAATATTCCATGAAATTATGGTCATTTTAACTTAGTTCGGCCACTCTTATATCTTGTAAAATAGTTCCCTGATGCACTGCTCAACGAATGTTAACATGTATTTTACCTTGACATTTTGGCAGCGTAACGAATGTTCGAAAGAAGGAAGCACACCTGAAATGGTATAAATCACTTGTATTGATATAACACCATTTCAAGTTTAGTTTTAAATCCAATAATTAACATAATTTTTGACTGAATGATTGTAGAATAATGACAACACATGTGAGCTATTGAATTGGGATGGAACCGATGAAATTGTTGCTGAAGGGAGAGTGGTGTCCACCGATCCAAATGAAGTTGTCAATGGCATTCGTATTGGACCAAATGTTGTGAAAGTTGTTATAGACTGCATAAAGAGACCAGACGCTTATTTGTGGAGGCCTACATCTAGTTTATCGGCATTAGGAGAAGCCAAAGATAAGTCAGTGGCATGGCCTGCAAATCATGTTGTTGGGCTGCGAGGACACATGATAGAAGACATTACGGTAAAATTTATGATTCATGGTTACTATTTGTAGTTGTATATTTTTTTCCATTAAACACGATTATTGTTCTTTTTGGAGTAAAACTAGTAGCACAAACAACAAATGCAAACTTTATGATTGGAATGAGGGTGAGACGTTGGTTGCCGAAGGAAGACTTTGCTCGAGTGATTCAAAAATGATTGTGAACGGTATTCCGCTTGGTCCATTAGCCGTAGTGGTTTGGGTAGACTGTGCAAAAAAAGAGGATGCTTACTTGTGGCGCCCCATAATAGATATGTCATGTATTAAAGAGGCCTTTGGCAATAAAATAGCATGGCCAAAGTTAAAAGTTGTAGTTGAAAAAGCAAGCATCTCGTCTCCTCCTTTCAAGGCTACAACAAACATTTCAACTTCTCCTTGCAAGGCTAAATCAACTTGTCAGGTAATTTATTGGACACTGAATTATCATGGTAAAGAAGTAAAATAAATTGTATTTATATTGTTTACATGGGTGAGTACTCCATTATGTACATACGCTCATTTTTCAAAAAAAAAAATTGATCTCATGCTTAACACATTAGCACATGCTTAGTATACCAACATTGAAAAGAATGTGGTAATGTATGCTTAACCTCTACGTGCATCCATCTAAATATTCACGGATATAACAATAAATATGAATTTAAAATAGATCACAACACACTTATACAGACTGTAAGAGCAAGTTGTAAATGCTTTATTTCTGTTTTCATAACTAATTATAACAGACTATATGAGTAATTTGTAAGCTAAACATAATATTCTTCTAGGTGATTACATAATATTTTGACTGCTCTATTTTGTAAAAAATGTTACTTTGGTTTACTTATCCAGAAAAGCTCGATTCTGGTAGAAAATAATAAATGCAAGCTGCTTGATGTGGCTGAAACAGGATGAGTAGTGGCTGAAGGAACTATCGCTTCAACTGATCCGGCATCAACGGTTCACTGTGTTCCTTTAGGAGATGATGCGGTTAAAGTTTGGGTAGACTTTGTGCGAGTTAACGACGCATTACTATGGAGACCTACATCGGAGTGTACATACATGGAAGATGCTTTTGGAACTACCGTAGCTTGGCCGACGGCATGTATCATTGGGGAATCAAGTTCAAGTAAGTATTTATTCTAGTTTGACCATATTAAACAATATGTTGAACTGAATAGGTTGTACCAAAAAAATAAAAATAACAAAGGACGTTATTTGCACAAAGTCATGGCGAATAGCTTCAAGAAATGCTCTGAAAAACTGATTAATATCCTTTTTGCACCTTTTATCATGTTAGATATATTACTGTGTTGAGCCGACTATAATGTTAGCAGCCTAGCACAAATAAGTTGTTGGTGTCAGAGATTCTAGACAGACCTAGATCCATGTGAGCCGAAGTCAACACTAATTAAGTTAAAGATTAAATTTGTTAACTGTTAAAAGTAGAATCAACTCGTGAAATAACGACGATGAAAAAATTAATTTTATGACAGTTTTAAAACAACGATGAAAAATCAAATCCAAATTTATGTTTTAAACCATAAGTTATTAATGCATTTGTTTTATAGTACATAATAGTCGGTATCCCAGAATGACTGCTCTTGTCAGAAAATTTGGTAGTCGTAAGTTTATATGCAAATGTGTACATGTATATAAAACATTTGCGATGAATACTATGGTTGTGAAGGAATACTATGGATAACTGTGCGGTTGTGAAGAAAATGATGGAGCAGTGAGCATGAGGGTGAGCAAGAGGGGATAACTGTGCGGTTGTGAAGGAATACTTGCTACCATTAATTAATTTCTCTAAATTGGAATTTTGTTCCAAAAAAATATGAAGTCTCGGAAAAAAATATCTTTCTTTCCTCACTAGGACAAAATATATATCCTTGAGTAATTATATGCCCCGTAAACGAATAAAATCGATCAATTGAGCAAACATCCCTCTGTCTTTACCAAATAAGCTCATCATATACCCACCAAATAGAGCACCATTGTCAAAAGCGAAGCAATAGTTAAATCAAATTGTTCTTGCGGGAATCGATCTAGCCACTTTATTCATTTTGTTCGTGTCTTTGGTCATAGTATCTACTGGTTGTCTATATGCTTTAAGTGGAATATACTTGTGAATCCATAATCAAAGATCAATTTAAACCTGTACTTCAGCTTAGCTATGAAACTGAGCTTCAGCCGAGTATAAAAGCTGAGCTTTAATTCAGTAATACAACCAGCTTAAGCTTAGTTTAAACTAAGCTTCAGTTCATTTTAAACCGAGCTGAACTCAATTGTAAAACTGAGCTTGCTCAGTTTGAACTTCACCTATAGTGTTTTGTTGGGTATGAACAAATATACCCAACAAACAATATAAAAATGAATAAATACTAATATATTAAAGGTCAACGAACAAATTAAAGGTGGAAAACTATATAAGAAGAAACTCGTGCTATGCACACAGAGCTATTCTATAGACATTTTTTATTGATGAGTTGTTTGCGTTTTTGATAATTTTGAAGAAAATAAAGTACATGTTTGTTTGCTCAAATATCTGGTTCCAAAACATAATCGTGTGGAAATTTTAGTAGTGGATGAATTTATGATTAGTAGAAGAAATACATCTGAATATGGTAACTATCGGGAAAGTTCACTCTACTGTATCACGTGCTAAAAATTAATTCAATCACCACGTAACTGAGAGGTAGAAAATGAAGACAAATGATGTAAAATGCTGTTAGTGTATTGCTTTTTAATTTAATGCAGATAATTAGATCGACATCAACTATTGTGATGATCGATAACACAATAAAATTCATGAAAAAAATATTAGACAAGTTTGTGTTGGCTGTAGAAGGTTGCGGAGTTGATGCCGAGGATTGCTGTCGATGTTCTTGAGCAGTGATGGCAATGTGAAGGTGGATGGAATTGGTAATGTGAAGGTGGTATTTGAGATAGGAAGTGTGGGAGTGTGTGTAAGAGGAGTGAAGGTTTTTGTAGTGTATGGGTTGGGGACGAGGCAGTCAGGTGTTTTCGGATTGTCTGGATTTGTAGTTATTGAATGAACTGTTTGAAGTTTTTTGTTTGTAGTTGTGGTGCACAGGCAAGTGAAAGGATGGGTCTGTTTTGGTGGAATTTGAAAACAAGTTTGAATTTAAGTTAGGATTGCTTTACCGATGTGCAACTGCTAGAATCACAATTTTTTAATGTTGTGCGTTCAAATCTTGTAAACTTACTCAGGAACACTTGGTTTTACATACTTCTAAACTTCTAAAGTGAAGATAAAATTTAATTAACTAATTAAAATTTATAAAAAATGGTTTGCTTATGTGATCTTAGTTCAAACCAGGCTAGATCAAAACCAAAGAATATTTTATCAAACCAAATCTGAAAGCGGATAATATCAAATAGTAGGACTACAGCGAAAATTAATGGAAGAGGTAAAAGACCTAAGTTGCGAAAAAGTTGAAGAGGCTGTAAATAAACATAGCCACTGCTGCCGAAAGCTTGAACTTCGAGAATTCAGTGACAAATACGTCATCAGATCTCTTGATCCTGCGTCACTAATGCGTTGACCGCAATTCTGATTCACCAGAAACAGGATAATACATGACAGAGCGGGAATAGTCTGAACAATCAAACTAAATTGCCCCTTGATTTGTACAGCATTTTATTCATTATACCATCACTCATATTTCTACAAGATTTGACAAAGCAGATCCTGCGTCACTAATGCATTGACCATCACTAATGCATGAGATCTCTTGATCTCTTGATCTTCACTAATGCGTTGACCGCAATCCTGCGTCATCAGATCTGCGTCACTAATGCGCATTTTGCATAGTTTGAAGATGTTAGTGGAGGAGGAGCTTGAAATGGAGCTGGTGAATGAAGTCGTTGGTTCTAGAATGACTGGTATCGAAAGGATGCTGGAAGAATCACCCATGACTGCAGGAAAGAGAGAAAGGCTGAAGAAGAGTATTGAGTTACTCAAAGAGTCCAAGAATGCTGTGGCAAATTTGATGGACAAGATCAGTTCCGCTGCTTGGGTATTCATTTCTTTTGGGATTTGTTTTGACTACAGCTGAATTCTCGTGCCCCCAAAATCTATGTGCAAGCATTGTTTATGCCTTGGGGTAGAGAGAGTTCTTCCCTTTTATGGTTAAGCCGTTTGTATTTGTGTCCTTTTTTCATGCTGGTCATCAGTAATGAAGGTATTGCTGCTGTTAGTGTTATTTTTAACTATGTTGTGATAGTCATTCCTAGTTTTAATCTTCAAGCTAGTAAATTTCATTTATAACAGGTAGATAAGGCCGAGAATTCCACCTGTTACCTACATAAGTACAATAATATCCATACTGTAATATGAAATGTGGACTTTATATCGGCCGAAACAGGCATGTATTGCCCTAGCTGGCGTTATTTGGTTTCATGTTTAGTCCTTGGAATTGTCAAATAAATATTTGAGCCAAAACTCATAGCCTCTTAGCCATGTTTTATGATTCTTGTTAGGTACTCAGAACCTTCAAATGGGTAATTATTCACTCATATTTCTACATTCCCATTTTTAGTCATTATACCATCACTCTTTGGGAATTGTAGTGTTTCAAGAATAGACTTGACAGTAGGGTCTTCTGGGGACTGTGTATGACAACCAAATTAGATTCATATCCCACACAACAGTTGAATTCGAACTATATACATGCAGGCAGCTTATGTGATAAATCAATCAAAAACAGATGATAATCGGCATAAAAAGAAAAACGCAGAAAAGATGATGGTAGTAGAAAATTTGTACGCATAACGGCATGAGGTATGACTTCAAGCATAGTATAAAAGAAGACTGAACATTGGTATAATTTGTACAGCATGGCCAGACATGCATGTAATAAATTTGAGTGTATGATGTAGGCATCATACCGCATGGCCTACAGCCATGTTGAGAGAAAGAAAATAGAGAGATAAAGAGATGAATGAATTGTATTGAATAATTCTCGTGAAGTTTGAATTGCAAAAAAGAATATTTATAGCCTTAAAACAGCAGTTGATACAAGTTGCTGTTTTGAGCTTCAAGCAACTATACCTGTTTTATTTGTTGATTATCTTATTTGGTGTTTTGTAGACGATTGCATAGGAACACATGGGAACACCATATTTTAAATGCACCATATATATCGTCGTAAAGTACAATATCGTCCGAATGTTATTTGATAATTCATGACAAATACTTATTGATGATTTTTTGAATGTGTTTACAGGTAATTAGTTTTTACGAAGTAAAGACCATCATCAACAATGGACGTGACTTAAATTGTTATATGTATTATGATATTAGTCGGTACTTAAGTAAAACTCTTTGGGAATGCTTGTGGTATGTGAACTTGTTCATTTTGTCAAACAACTATTATGTAAATGGGTATGGATAGTACTTATGTAATTAACGTGTTATCAATTATTTGAATATGTTGACTTTATGATTGGTTCATTGTTGGTTTGAATATGATAATTATATGATTGTTGCCAATTTTGGCAATACTATTACAAAGTTGGTTACTGGAAACAATGTAAGCCGACAGTATATAATAGCATTTAAAAAATGCTATAAAACAATCAATATATTTCAGCAGCGTTTTTGAAATGCTACTGAAACAAACGTAAATTATTATCTGAATTTATAGTGGCATAAAATATATGCAACAAAAAGTTTTTAGTTACATAAAATAAACGCTACAGAAAATCAAAGGAAGGGACCAATCAAAAACGCAACCAAAAAATGTAAGTTTTGGTTGGATTTTTTAAACGCTGCAGAAAATTTATGGTTGCTTTAGTTTGGCAGCGTTTATGGAAACACAATAGAAAAAAACAGACTTTTAATTGCGGGACCTGTAGTAGCGTTCTCTAAAACGCTGCTAAAGGCTTTGGTAGCGTTTTTTAAACGTTGCTAAAGGCATTTTCTGGTGTAGTGTTTAGGGCATACGTCCGAGTATACCCTAACCACTACCCTAATCGATCGGCTTCCTACTCTGTAGATACCCTGTGCTGGTCCCACAACTAGGGGGTATCACTTCCCTAAAGTGGCAACCCAAGGTGTGCACAGTTATACCTACTGGGGTCACGATCGTCTTGTCCCCCTCTGCCCGGCCCATGCACGCACATGTCCCCGGTCGGTTTGCGCCGCCCACACCATCCGTCTCGTTTTGGATCTCTTACACTCAATCAGTAAGCATGTCCCTTCCTCGCCTAGTACAGAGTTCTTTACTTTGATACCCCTCCGGGTTACTGACTGAAATGGGTCCCCACATAACATGATACAAGCTCTCCCCTATGTCTTGTATCCCCACTAGGTTTTCTACTAACTATGTATACCCTAAGGTATCTTTAATTACATAGCCCTCAATCGGTTATGCGTACCTATAGGTGTCTTTAATACATAACCCTTAATCTATCTATTGGTTATGCTTACCTATAGTTGTCTTTAATACATAACTCTATCTATTCCCATTAGTTATGCGTACCCCTAAGGGTGTCTTTAATACATAACTTCACTATTTTGCCCCGATTATGTATACCATTAGGTGTCTTTAATTACATAACCCTTTTTATCCGGTTACGTTTGTGGGTCTATATATATTAATATTACCCACTTACCCTTCAGTTGTACTTAACCCTCCCACTGATTGAATCCTATTTATTTAATGGTTAAGTTTGTGGGCATATATATATTAATATTACCCACCTACCCTTCAGTTGTACTTAACCCTCCCACTGATTTAATCCTACTTATTTAATGGTTAAGTTTGTGGGCCTATATATATTAATATTACCCACCTACCCATCAGTTGTACTTAACCCACCCACAATCCAACTCATTTTACTTAACCCTAACTTATGTCTATCATCATACAGTCCACATGTATTAAGTTAGGTTAAGTAGTCTTTTCTTATTACCATGTCCAATTATGGTTATATTGGGCTAGACCTCCCACATTAGGCCTACAACATGTGGATGCTGGATATGCCGGTCGGGTCCGGGCAGTCTTATCTCACAATTGGGTCTAACCTCGTGTCTTAGCCCGAGTCGTATTCACACACTTAGACCTATCACATTAGGTTCAACATTAGTGGCTGTTGGATATGCCGGTCTGGTCCGGGCAGACTTCCACCACTAATGTAACCCAACCTCGTGTCATAAGTGTTAATTAAATTTTCAGACTTTAATTGCTTAAACATTCCTCTTTTGATTAATTAAGTTAATTAATTAATCCTTTCCTTTTTATAGGTGTCAATACCTATTTTATTAACAATTTGAATTTCCTACCCATAAATGGTCATATTCAAATTATACCATTTTACTCAACTTTACCTATGTCCCAATAGGTAATTATTTATATGTTTCCCTACTAGAATCATGTGCCAAATTTACATAAAAACTATGTAAATTATGCCTATTTCAAATTCCCCTTTTCCCCGTTTCTTAACTAGTGTAATCACGTGCATTTTGGCGTTATCGAGGCTACAAAGTAGCCTCGCCACAACAATAAAATAAAGGGAATGACAAGATGATTGTTTCAGTACAATTTTTGGCATAAGCATGACAACTAGAGAAAATGACATGATAACTTCGCATATAATTATGATTCACCACATAATTAACAACTTGCATAGATTCATGATTTTGCAACATAACAACTTGCATAGGTTCATGATTTACAACATAACAACTTGCATAGGTTCATGAATTAACAATATAATTAACATATCACATAGGTTCACAACATAATAAATTGCATATGTGACTTGCATAGGTTCATGATTCACAACATAACAACTTGCATAGGTGACTTGCATAGGTTCATGATTCACAACATAACAACATGCATAGGTGACTTGCATAGGTTCATGATTCACGACATAACAACTTGTATAGGCGATTTGCATAAGTTCATGATTCACAACATAACAACTTGTATAGATTCATGATAACAACTTGCATAGATTCATGAATTCGCAACATAGTAACTTGCATAGGTAACTTGCATAGGTTTATGAATTTCACTTGCATAATTTCATGATTCACCACAACAATAAACTTGTATAATTTCATGATCCACAACAACAATAAACTTGTATAATTTCATGATCCACAACAACAATAAACTTGTATAATTTCATGATCCACAACAACAGTGAACTTGTATAATTTCATGATCCACAACAACAATAAACTTGCATAACTACAAACAACATATACCCAAATCATAGTCTATCACAATTCACTTTTATCTATTTAAACCTAAAAGCGGCTAGAACTCACAGAAAAAGGGGTCTTGAGTTCTAGATCTGAATTCTGTAATTGATTAGCGTTCCCTTGTTGTAGACAATTTCATTGTTGAGATTAGACTTTGATTTGATTTGAAGTGTTGTCTTTAATTTGCTTCTAGTTGGTGGCGGCTACTCTAGGGTTTGGAGTGACAACATGACGGCCACTGATCTAATTTTGATTTGATTTTAGGGTTTGAGTCTACACATGTTTATATGGAATTTCAATTTAATTGAGCCTTCGGATGCTCTTAGGGTTAATCAAAACCATTCAGTCAGGATAGGGTGACACCTCAGCCCTAATGACTCAGCAAGGAGTCAGAAAGGACTCAACAATGAGTCACAGTGTAGATCAGATCACACTAGAAAGCTGTGCATGCTATCTGCTCGGCCTGGGCGCACTTGGGAAGTGCGCCAGTGTATTTTTGTACTGGCGCACTTCCCAAGTCCGCCAGTGCAATTTTTTTCTTCTTCTGTTTTTTTTCCTGCCTAACTTCGTTCGTCCATATCTTCTTCATGCGGTATGCGTTTTACGCAAACTCGGACTCTATCTCAAGAAGAATTCCGAGACGAACGCAATGGCACAACCCATTTCCCTTAATTCCCACATTTGAAATTAAGTATTCTTAAATTTAATTAATTCGATTATTCAAAAATTCGGGGTGTTACAACATACGTGTTATGTCAATAGCTATTAGCTTGCGCCTTGCAGCATACATAATCGTAGCACAACCGACATCATGGTTATACAAACCATTAATATGTGTTGAAATGAAAACAATCAGTATTGCTTATCAACTTATACTGGTTATACAAACAACATATTGATAGCATGGTTGTAAGAACATATTTTTCATACAGTATATATAATCAGAAAAATTCATCTAATATGCATGGGTAATAGATTTTTATTATCATACTGTATGCATACGAGTATATGCATGAATTGATGAATACCATTATCAATACATAGTCGTTAATTATTCTTTGATATCTGTTTGCTCTAGCATTTATATTTAGTTTCTTATATTGCAAAAGAAGAAAAATCGTCAATCTTATTATACAGCATTTATAGGCCTATAGAGTCACATTAGTAAGATTGACGGTCCATGGTTTGATTATATGCCTATAAATTTTGAAGTTTTAGCAGTGCTAAGTTTATAACTATTATATCAGTGCTAAGTTCATATCTATTGTTACAGTGCTAAGTTTATAACTATGAGTGGCGTTATATGAATGTTTTAAAACATATCAAAATGGGTAAAAGTAAAATGATTTAAAACAGGAATGTGCCACTTAGCAGCAGCTGTAAGCTGCTGGCACATAGCAATAGCCGTGAACCGCTGCCATGTAGCAGCCGTAAGTCACTGCCATGTTGCTGCAGCCGCGAGCTTGCTCACGTCTGTTGCTACATGGTAGCGGCTCATGCTTGTTGCTACATAGCAGCGGCTCACGACTATTCGAAATGTAGCATGAGTTGTAAAATAAATAACATGTACCTCCTGTACTTACGCATCCATTTGTGGGTTTCTAGAAGAACACTCGGCGGTTTGAGAGTGTGTGCTGCCGATTTCCAAGTTGCTAATGTCCTCCGTTAACTCTTCAAGATTAGGTGGCAAAGTAGTAACGCCTGTCAAGTTATTAAATTTTTAGAAAAGCAAATTTTATGCACTAGACAAATGTAATAAGAAAGTTAACCGCCTTCTCCAAATATCCAATCTTGTGTGCATATGATTGCCTGAACAACTTCGGGCTTAAGTGCGCTTCGCTATTGATCAAGAACTCGACCACCTGCACTAAATGATGCTCCGGGGGTAGCCATAAATATAGGAATGGATAGAACATCACGAGCCATAATAGATAATTCCAGAAATCTAAACTGGTTAGCTTTCCAATATTCAAGAATATAAAAATTTGTCTTCCTATCAAATTTTGGTTCATCTAAATATAATTCCAATTGTGTTTTTAAGCTGAACGGGTAAATTCTTCACTCTTAAAATTATCAAAGTCCTACATATATGTTATATACACTAAACACTAAATAGTGTAATTGAGGGGGGAAGTGTAAACATTAATGCATAGTTGGTTATATAAAGCTTACCTTCATGACATCCAAGCATTCCTTAGAAACAAATATGTCATCGAAAGAAGATTGACTCTGATCACTAGAAACGGTGTCAGGGTTTTTACCATATAATTGCATGTAAGCATTAAAAAGAGCAAATAAAGTTTCACGAACTTTACTCATTTCAATAGAACCACCACCATAAAGCCTCTTATATGAAAACTCCACAAACTGAATCTTATACCTAGGATCTAAAATAAAAGCAATTGAAAGAATAAAACTATACGCCTTCCAATACTTCTCAAATTTCCCTATCATGCCACATACAATCTTACTAATAAAACTATCACCATCATCCCTAGCTCTTTGCAATGTATCTTGAACAACAAATACTTGAGGAAAATACAAATTTGCTGTAGGATATTTCGTGCCAGAAAAAAGACAAGTCACATCATAGAAAACCTTCAAAAACTTACAAATTTGTTCCACTTTCACCCATTTAGATTGAGAAATTGTGTGCTTATAATTAAAATCACTCAATTGTAAATGACGAAAAGCACACTGATAATAAAAAGCACTCTCAAGCATGAGAAAGATGGAATTCCATCTAGTAGGAACATCCTGACGTAAACCTTTTTTACAGTCCAAGGAAACATGAGATACATATTCTAAAAAATCTATTTTCGTGCTTGTGAATCTCTTACATATTTGATGCTCTCCCTAAATTTTGACACACATATATCAACTTCTTTTAACCTGTAATAACCCGGAAAATCTGAGCCAGTTTAAAAATTTTATTTTGGTAATTTAGCGAATTTTGAACATTTAAAATAGATTATTTTAAATAATATCAACGAGAAATTTATTTTGAATATATTTAGAATGTATATATTTATAGACGTCGTCGTTAGAATATAAATAATTATATATAATTATAAATAGAATTGAAAATGGCGCGGTAGTTCGATAATTCGATTTCAAACTTCAATTGAATGTACCGGGTGCAAAACAATCCGAATTTTAGTGAAACCAAAAATAATAGGATCTATTTGATAATATCTTTCCAACAAATCCGAAAAATTGAAATTTCATAGCGGGAATCAAAAGATATGTCCAGTTGAAAATTCTGAATAGTCGCTATGGAATTCAGGCCCTTAAAAATGGGAATTTTGCAAACGACCTCGGATTTCGACGAAACCACTTTTGTTGGATCCGTGATGTCAAGTTATTTGTAGATTCCAAATTTCATAATTTTTTGAATCAATATGTGAGCTGACAAGGGAAAACGCGTTTGACCAGTTTCAGTTGATTTTAATCGACTGGAAAATGGCCATTTTTCCAACGGTCTCAGAATTTGACGAAACTAGTTTTGTTAGGACCGCATCGTCAATACGAAGCTAGAAAATATTTTTTTGGAATTTGTAGAGTTAGTATGTGACCCCGGTAAAATGAAATGCGCGTTCAAATTCAATATATAGAAGTATATGTTGATTTTGACGAAAACTGATTGTAACGACCGAATCAGCCTACGATACATATCCCATTGTGTTCGGAATAGGGGTAATTAGCTATGGACGACAGGCGGTGGGCCTCGTTTAGAGGTCGTATGTAAAAGTCAACTTTTTGAATTAAATAATAAAATAAAATATCCTCCTCTCTCCCTCTTCCTTTAACTTCTGCCCCCCCTTTTTTTTGTTCAAAATTGATTTATACAGAAAAAAAGAGAGAAAGGGGGGACGCGATCGATCGCCGCCCCCCCCCTCTAATCGCCGCCGCCGCTCGAGGCAGGGCGTCCCGCCTCCATCCGCCGCCCCTCCTCTTCTTCTTCCTTCCCCCCTCTCCTGATCGAACCCGACGCAGCCCTCAACCCCACGCCCTGACCACCACCGCGAAGCACAGCAACCACCGCAACCGCCTGCACTGACCCCCAACGCGCCACCAGCCCCCCTCATCCACTAACGAGCGCGACAGCCCCCCTCGTGGAAAGCCGGTAAGTTTTAATTTAATTTAATTGAAAAGCATTTATTTTTAAATTCGTTTTTATATAAAATAACATAGGGTTCGGATATAGTTTTTATATATATCATAGTTTATAAAAACTAGATTTTTATAGTCAGAAAGACCATATTTTTATAAAGAGAAAGATGAAGTTTTTATATAAAAGAAAGCTAGGATTTTTATAAAGGTGAAAAATATAGTTTTTATTATATAGAAAGGTTAAAAATATAATTTTTATCGCATGTAAAGGTTGAAAATATAATTTTCATATTATATAGATAATAAAAATGTGATCTTTATATGGTAGGATATAAAAGGCGAAATCTTTATATGAAGAATAGCGATGTAAAAATAGAATTTTTATCTAAATAGCGAAGTAAAAATTCGATTTTATATATTGAATAACAAAGTAAAAATTCGATTTTTATATATGGAATAGCGAAATAAAAATTCGATTTTTATATATTGAATAGCGAAGTAAAAATTCGATTTTTATATATTGAATTGCAAAGTAAAAATTCGATTTTTATATATTGAATAGCGAAGTAAAAATTCGATTTTTATATATTAAATAGCGAAGTAAAAATTCGATTTTTATATATTGAATAGCGAAGTAAAAATTCGATTTTTATATATTGAATAGCAATATAAAAATGTGATTTTTATATATGCAGTGACTACGGGCAGCGAAAGTGACAAAAGGCGAGAAAGACGAAGACTTCTACTTAAGAAGAGTCGAGATGATTGGATTAGCTATCGGTGAGAACTTCTCACTCTGAATTTCTTTTTCTAGTTATATATATATATACTAGGATGCAAACGGTGTTTAGTAGCACCCGACACCCGTCATCCATAGACCATGGATGGCTTGTTTGTTTAATTGATGTGTTGTGAAATTTTTTTGTGTTGTTGATGTGGAATAGATAATAAAATGTAGATGGTTGAAATAAATTAGTTATCGGTAAAAATATAATTTTTAACGTGAAAGTGAATAAATAAATGTTTATAAACAAATCGGCCGATTTGTTTATATACACTGATTTGACTGATATTGATTGGGTCGATAAATTTTACACATCGCTCAACTGCACAAATAAAAATCCGTGTTTGTTAATTTGAAACCCCACACGGGTGTTGGGATGATATTTGGGTACACTAATCCCAATTATTTAATTGTATGTCGATCGATTGGTCGATAGGCTGTGTAAGCATTGATTATTTATATTTGATGCTTATGCAGTTGTGTAGTGCACTTTGGATGATAGTTGATTATTTATCGTTGTTATTATATACATGTGTTGTATGGAATCCATATAATTAACTTTATATGGTAATTGATTGGGCCTCATTCCAATCGGGAAAATAAATAATATTATAAAATAAAGGTTCATGTGTTGACAGTACTCATTCGTTGAGATTAATCATGTGTTGAACGAAATATTTTAACAATAAAATTTACATTTTTATCATTATAAAATAAAGGTTCATGTGTTGACAGTACTCATTCGTTGAGATTAGTCATGTGTTGAACGAAATATTTTAACAATAAAATTTACATCTTTATCATATATAGAATTAGAAACTAACTGGAAAATAGATAAGATGAGTGGTCTCCTAGATATTGATCTGATGTTGGTTTCGGCCTTCGGGGTTAATATTTAGGGAATCATTCTCTTACTAGTTTACGGTTGGAGTCTGATTTTAAATCAAACGATAGATACCCTAATTTTTATAAAATATATTAAATAACAAAAATAGTCACACGTGGACAGTACTCATTCGTTGAGATTAGTTATGTGTTGACAAAAATATAGATTCATTTGTTGAATAGAATTATGGAATTATTAAAATATATAAAGCCGTATTGATAAGAGATGCGCTATTTTAACGCGAACGATATTTATATCGATTATATTCGTTTTTGAATTTGAATTGAATCGAATAGAAAACCAATTTGAATTGAATCTAATAGAAAACCAATTTGAGTTGAATCAAATAGAAAACGAATTTGAATTAAATTGAATAGAAAACGAATTTGAATTGAATTGAATAGAAACAAATTTGAATTGAAACGAATTTTAAACGAATTTATAAGGAAAAAGTCAATTTTGATTTGAATTGGAAATGGAAGTTGAAATGTTTTTGAAACGAATTTAAAACTATTTATAAAATTCGTTTTAAATAGAAATCAACGCAATATATATTATATATATAATATAATGGCCTGAATAGAATGCGCCGCGCCGCGGCAGTTCGCGAATTTCGACCATTAACTTCGAACGGACATTACGGGAGTTCCGACCGTCGGATTCTCGTAAAACCAGAACCGTTGGGTTCATATCGAAAAGAGATATCTAACGAATATTAGAAATTTGAAATCTAATGGTTGGATTTGGGGATACGTCCAAATCAAATTTGGAAAAGGTCGTTGTAAGTGCAGTTCGATGACCGTTGATGGAAATCGACTGTACGGGCCTTGATAAAATTATTGAAAATATCAATAATTTGTGTAAAATCATAAGAAATGGTTTGGGAAAAATGGGGATGAAAAACTCCATATTTGAAAAGATAAAAATAGATTTTTATCGAAATGAAATAGTTTTGAACTAAAATTAAAACCCATTTATTTTTAAATAAATGAATTGGATTTGATATGGATTGTAAATAGAATTGATTTGTGGGTTTATCGTGAACAGTGTATTAAACAACACTTGTTCTTTAACTCGATAATAAATAGAATGTGATTTGGGTTTATCGTGAACTGTGTTTTAAATAACACTAGTTCTTTAACCCAGTAAAAGGAGGTTCAATGAATCTGCAATTAGATCGAAATGTGAATTGATAATCTAAATTATCAAATTTAGAAATGAGCAAGAATGGAGTATCGCCAGTTTTGCTCCAGGCGATAGTCAAATCTTTAATTAGATTTGAACGTGGAATGGTTATTAATTTTACCGATAACACCGTGGTGTTAGATATGGAGTATTCCAGTTTTGCTTCATGGGATGAATAGGTTGGGATTGGGAAATAAAATAAATAATTACTTCGGTGTGGTTCGCTAATCTCGACTAGTTTGGAAAACCATAATTTGGTTTGAAAGGCCATCCAAAGGAAGATTAAAGAATAAATTTAAAGAATTTATCGTTGATAAAATTAATGGGAACCTTTCCCTAAGAATTGAAATTTAGAAACTAGCTGTAGGTTAGATAAGATGAGTGGTCTCCTAGATATTGATCTGATGTTGGTTTCGGCCTTCGGGGTTAATATTTGGGAATTGCTCTCTTACTGATTTACGGTTAGTGACTAATGAATTGGAATGAGGCGTATGTTGTGTTTGTGTAGCATTTGTTTATAATATACGCGGGTTGTTCGCAAAGGCCGGGTTTATACCCATTCTGAATAACCGATTCGACAATAAGTCGAAGATGAAGACGGTGGTCGAAGACCGGAAGTCATCACATCGTTTGGGTGATTACAGATGATCTTGATTGGGCTGTACACCCAAGATGAGGGAATCAGTTGGTGATCATCCAGACGTACTTGGAGATCGATGGATATGCGAGGAAAGTGCCTCCGGTTTCGTTCAGACCCAGAACGAACTTGTAAATGGATTGTGTGTCTGACATTGGATTTTATTCTGTGTTGATTGATTTTGTTAAATAAATATCTGTTTGGCAGCGGAGAATTTATTCTCTTGCTTAACGCCCTTCTCTGAGACGTACGAGCTTAGAGGTTATATATCGATAGATATCAATCGCATGGCATGAATTGCCTGTGTGGCACGCTGAGTTGCATGGATCAAGGCTTCTGTTGAAAAGCAAAGTCTTGTGGTTGATGATCAAAGCACGGACTACATGGCAGCTTTGTGTACAACGTGAATTCGCGAGCCTCACACCTCGGTATGAGTCAAAAACGGGATGAGGACCCAAGGAGTGCACGACGTTTCTTTCTAGCTATGGGTGGTGTTAGTGACCTACCAGCCCTGACATTTATATAATTTTCACCTTTGTGGTTTGGATGCGAGGTGCCTCGATTATAGGTCCTATAGGGCCGGGAAATGTGTGTTCAGGAATAACTAATCCTCAAACGTAAGAGAGGACTGGTCTTGGAGGATCCCAGGGGTTACCCAGAGTGTGTAGTCCTGAGGCATTTGCTAGAGTGTCTCGAAGCGGAGAGGAGCTTGCCCCTTGCCTCGACTCATGACGGGAATCCAATTTCCAATACGTGTATTTCGGTTTTATTTGTAGAGCCTAGTATGGCGACACGATAGATGGTACCCATGCCGCCTAGGATTGATATTTATGATTAAAATTATTTTGACACTATACACTTATTATAGTATCAAATGATTTGTTTTAAACGTAGCAAGCATGTTTGGCTGTTATAAGGGAAAACCCTATCCTACGGCTTGCGTTGCATTGTGTGATAGGACTTGGGTCTTATAATAGCTTCATTTTCGAAAAAGCATTGCGTTGTTTATTCTATGCATTGGTATTCTTGGGAGGAAACCCGTTCCGTGTTATACGGCATGGTCCCTTGAATTACTCTCTTTTAAAATAAAGTTTTAATAACTGTTTTAGTTCTCACACCAGTCACATGACTGACCTGGAGTTTATTGTTTTAACCTAAACTCTGGGTGCCCTTATTTTCGACACGGGCAGCTAGTAGTTTTGGTTTTGCAGATTTATATTCACAGGATCCTGATTTACAGCTGGAACGATGCTCAGAAAGCTCTGTATCCGTGTATTACTTTCAGTTGTGTTTTGTACATTTTTCCGCTGCTATGTAATCTCTGATATTATTCGAATGTAATTTATTCATTTATACTCTGTATATTCTTGTATCTGATGGAATTGCTGTAATAACAATGAAATGTTCTTCCGTCTGCGTTCCATTTTGTCCTGTTCTCAAAACGATCAGGGGTTTCGAACGGTCTAGATCGGTTTAACGACTGATTCGGATCGAGCTAAATTCCTTTCCGTTACAATTGGTATCAGAGCTTTGGTTTACAGAGCTCGAGAACAAGACACATTAGAACCATACGAAAGAATTCATGAGATATTGGATTAGTAATATCTAATTAGAATGACTCGTTAGAGATAGGATCAGTGGTATCCTAGAACGAGTGTGAAGAGTATATTTTTCAATTGAAAACAATTTTGTTTTGAAAATTTAAACCATTTTATACGTATTTGAATATTTATTTATTTTTAATTTGGACAATCCAATATATAAAGATTTTGCATATACGCGTCATGAACGTATATTCGAAGTTTTAATATATTAGATAGATATAGAATCACATTCTAGTCGTCCGGACATGATTCTGATGATGGCGCGCCATCACCAGTATTTATTTTCGTGTTTCGAAGGTGTGATTTCTATATATTTCCATTAGACTGGTGTGAGAACCAAAACTTATATAGATAGATTTATTGTTGTGATTTGGCATCAAAAACATGATTTTCTGTATATGTATCAAAATTATGAATTTGAAACGTTAATCCACTAATTGATTGATGTTTGTGTTGTTTGTTTATTTGGTTGATAATTTTGAACCATTATGCCTAATAGAATCAAATATTGAATTATATTGAAAATTGGTCACATTTGCTTGCATATACATGTACTTACTGTAACGACCCGGATTTTCGGTGACTTTGGTTATCGACGTAAGCACGACGTCGATAACCAAAACATCGAAAAATCCCGGTAATTAATGAAAGAAATTAGAAGGTGAGAATAGATAAGATAGAAACTTAGAATAGAAGAAGAAGAAGAACACAACATCAGAGTAACACGAACCTCACAGCGGAACGAATAACATATAATAGATAACATAACTTTGAAATATAACAGTTATGTATACAATAGCACTTATCAGAGTACAACACTTACAACACAGCGGAAATAAACTATAGCTATATGATCCAGAAGCCTCCTGCTCCAGCTCTTCAGGTATATCTGTAAATTCCTGACTACTTGACTTCCCATACAAATTTAGGCACCCAAGAGTTTAGGGAAAACAACAAAATAAACTCCGGGTCAGTCATGGGACTGGTGTGAGTAAAACAGTTTAAATAGGTATATGAACAAGTAAACGATATCTCATAAGACCACGCCGCAGAACGGAACGGGTTTTTCCCTTATGAGAATCCAAAATATCTTTATATCAAAAATCTTTTGATATTATAATAATGTCTATGTACAAATAGATATCAACTAGCAGAAACGCTTTCATCTCACGTTCTACATATATAGTATACAATCAAAATCACAAGCACGTATTGGATAACGGATTTCCAACTATGACAAGGTATGGAACCACCTTCCGATCAGTGTACTCTAGGAACGATACACTGGAGTTCAACAAGAACATCTTGCAACTCAGCCACACATGACCGACCACTCATTTCGCTTGAGTGTATCGAATTTATATCACCAACGATTGGGATCAGCAACCGTTCCCGTATATATATATATATATATATGGGACAACATTGATAGATTTAAGAAACAAATGAATATTCTCTAGATAGGTGATTATACACCCTACGTCGGTGCGACCGACTTAGCCATGCTGCCTGCCCGATTCCTGTCATTTTTCCGGTTGATGAGGCTAGAAGCTACGCTTTATCATTACATCAGATTCACTTCGAATGCTACATTGTCAAATCCATCAAAAATCAGTAATTGACGTCTACAACAGTACATTACATGTTAGCTAAAGAAGTTTCCTTCTCCGCTTCCACTCTTGGTACGGTTGAAGAAGTCAATGTACGTGACCTTCTGGAAATACTCTGTTAGACATTCATCCACACAAGTCATCCTCATTCACTTAGAAATGTCACATCGTCATACCCGCCAAATCACAAATTGATTTATCCAAAAGTAACATGGGTATACAGCTAAGAGAAACGAATTCCTCCGCCACCAAACGTGAATACGTTTGAACAGATCAACTTACGCGATCCATTGGATATACTCTGTCAGACCTTCGTCCATACAAGGTGTTCTGGGACTGGACAAACCGAAGGCACTATTCTGTAAACAGGATAGCCCTTGCATTTTACTCCGTCTTCAATTATCTTTGGCATATATGATTCGCGACGCTTATGCCAATACAGAGTGGTTCTATGGATAATAATCCAACCGGTCTCTCCATATTAACAACGTTAAAATGGTCAAAACTTCGATAGTCTGTGAGTTAACTATCAAAGAAAAACAAGTGTGCAAACAACAATATTATTTCCAGATGGAAATTATATCGAACAAACATCATTTAACATTAATCTCTTTAGTTCATTTATTTACTTATCTCCTGTTTCCCTATATTCTAAATTCTTATTTTTCTTTTATCAGAAAACATTTCTGATTCTTGTTTGGAAAACATTTCCAAAACTCCTTTACGATCAAACCTTACCATTTCTTAGTTAAGAAGGAAGTCACTCAAGTTGGGGTATAATTACCTCTCAGACCTTAACTGAACAACGTTATAACTTCGAAATGGTCAAAGTTTATCTTTTAATCTTTAACAACTTCTTTACGCCTTTCTCGGATCCAATTTTACTAATCCACTTCTATATTTAAAACACTGGATATAACGATAACGTTATAATCCCTACTTTCGAATTATCTAACTTTAATTATAACTTCTATTCTTATTAGTGAATAATTAACCTAACACTTATTTATTTATAAATAAATAAATCTCTATTTAAACACTGGAAAGTATAAGTACTTTCCCGAATTCGATATAATCGAATTTGCCGATTAACTCTCTTCGAGAAATCTCTTTTTGATCAACTCTTCTTCGAATAACCTATATTCGATTAACTTCTTCTCGAATAAACGATATTCGATTCTCTCTCTTTGAATAACTAATATTCGATAACTCTTCCTTTTCAAATATCTCATATTTGAAAATCTCACTTCGATTAAACTATAATCGATAACTCCCTTCGATGAAACTAACATCGATAACTCCTTTCGATGAAACTAACATCGATTACTCCTTTCGATGAAACTAACATCGATAACTCCTTTCGATGAAACTAACATCGATTACTCCTTTCGATGAAACGAACATCGATTACTCCTTTCGATGAAACCAACATCGATTACTCCTTTCGATGAAACTAACATCGATAACTCCTTTCGTTGAAACTAACATCGATTATTTAACTCGACGAACTTAACTCGACTAACTTAACTTGACTCGACTAACTCGACTTACTTGGTTCGACCAATTCGATTCGATTAACTAGGCTCAACTAACTTGGTCGAACCACCCGATCAACTCAACTTATTTAACTTAACTTATTTCTCAATTCGATCAACTCGATTAACTCCTATCGAATAACTAATATTCGATTAAACTCCATTCGCTTGACTCTAGATCGCAGCGATCACAATGGTTACGCCTGACTCCCTCAGGAAACATCCGACCGCCGTAGGCTATTTACAGCCCTGTGAATTACGCTAGCAGTCGTACAAGATGGCAACTTACCCTGAATACTATGTTTTGACTAACTCTGTTTCAAATAACTATATTTGATTAACTCTATTTCGTTTTAACTCTAATCGATTAACTCTGACTAATTAACTCCAACTGGTTAACTCTAACTGGTTAACTATATTTGACTAACTCGACTTGACTAACCCCTTTCGAATAACATATTCGATTAACTAACTTTCAAATACCATATTTGATTAACTAACTTCGAATAACATATTCGATTAACTCCTTTCGAATGTCTATATTCGATTAACTAACTTCGAATACCATATTCGATTACCTAACTTCGAATACCATATTCGATTAACTAACTTCGAATACCATATTCGATTAACTAACTTCGAATACCATATTCGATTAACTAACTTCGAATACCATATTCGATTCACTTTATAAAGATTTCCTTTTTAACAACGCTTTATTCATTTGAAAAGATTTACTTTTAAATAACGGTTCTACACTTTAAAAATGATTTCCTTTTTAAAATGTTCCCTTTCCAATTCTATTTGTAAATGGTTTACAAATATTTCCATTTCAAATTTATTGTTGAAATATTCTAACTCCTTAAATTCCCTGAAAAATTCGCCATAACCTTCTTTGTAACGGGAGCATCGGGAAAATCCCCAAACTCGCCACACAGGCCTTTCCATTCAAAAAGAAAATGGTTTGAAATTATTTCCTTTTTGAATATCTCCTATTTATAAATATTCCAATTTACAAACATTTTATTTATAAATATTCCAATTTATAAATATTCTGTTTTCAATATCACTTTGAAAATCTCCTTATCAACATCCCGTATATTATGGTATTCAATCATATCAATCACGATGTCTAATCTCGTCCATACACACACAATCAACAACAGGTTATAATTCACATCATATATTAAAATATATGAAAAACAATAAAATAACTGTTGAGGAATCCAGACGGATTCCTCCAACCTGTCTCCCTGCATCCACAGATGTTACACAATAAAATTTACATCACTTGCAGTTCCATATGATATATTCTGATAAACAGAATCAATATAGAAATTCAACTAACTGACTAGCAGTTCAATCAAACGGTCAACGCACAGTCAATCAGTCAATATCTAACAGTTCTAAAAATATAACATGAAAATATAAGCTATTCAGAGTTGGTGAGTTTTACTCACTTTTGCGCGTTAACTGATAAATATCGGTTTGCGTTCATTGATTCAGTCGAACAATTTATTTCGCCATAAATTGTAACGAGCTCGGATTGACTCCCAGTCAGCTCCATGGTGCAGTGTCCGTCCATACGACCCCGACGGATCTTGTTTTGCTGAATTCCGAGGTCATATGATTAAGTTATGCTTTATACAAGTTAACGCATTTTAATTTAAATAAAACTTTATATAAGTAAGAAATCGGGCCTCACCCTTTATTCAATCTAGCCCATTCCAATTTCTTAAAGCCCAGACTCGTTTGATTCCCTTTCTCCCCCAAAAAGTACTGTCGTGACCTCTTAACGAAACATGGCCATTGTCGATGGTTTCAACTTCCAACCGCACGTTCCTCATTCCACGATTTCACCAACAAAAATCACCAACACTTTTCTCTCCATCTCCTCTTCAAATACATCACCATTTCATCAAACTCGCTCCTCAACCCGTCATTGCGTCGAACAACTAACTCCGCACGACAACACAGAAACCACCGAACTCCATTGAAACAGAAACCCACCTATTTATCGAAGCAGGTGCGGATTTTCTTGCTGAAACCCAATATGAAGTCGAAATCAGTCCTAAATGTGTAAATCAAACAAAATGCTCAACCCTAGCTCACTGTTGTACAATGTGGAACCCCCGTCAGCTGCTCGAGTTGCACAAAAACGATTCCAAACTGAAGCCAATCTTCTTGTGGTTCCATAAATATATATATAACGATTTATGGCATTTGATTTCCTTTTGTATGAATTTTTAGAAATGGATTCTTTCACGTTTTGGAAGATAAAGTGGAGGCGCAGATTGTTGTTGACTACAGGGGAGGTTGAATTAGGTTTAGAGGGAGGTGAGATATTTATAGGGTAAATAAAAAATATTATTATATTCATACTCTATTTATATTTGTCCTTAAAAATTCCTATGATCTCACACGATACCCAAAAATCACCAAACTGGACATGTAGCTAGAGTTTGACATTACGGTCTCAACGAAACTGGTTTCGTCGAATTCCGACTCCGTTTGCTCACACAGCGTATTTTTAAAGGTCAATTTATCGACTGTTTTTCACTCTAAAAATCCGTATGGCCACACAGTGACTCTAAAAATCACGGAACTTGACATCTGACAAAAATTTGATGTTACAGATCCAACAAAATTAGTTTCGTTGAATTTCGACTTCGTTTGCAAAACTGGCTATTTTTAGACCCTTGAATAATCCATTTAAATATATAAATATATTTAAATAAATTAAATTAAATATAAATAAATTTATATTATCGTATATATTAACAGTGGAATACCATATAACTCCAGGAAAATTATATACTCTCTATTCTGAGTCCAGATTGAATCGATATTCAATTTACATTGAAAAATCCTTTTATAACATATATAAAGCGTTACGAATTATAAAGGAATTCCATAGCGACTTTTCTGAAATTTGATTTGGACGTAAATCAAAATCTACACGGCGAAGTCCCGATTTTTCTCTTCCACTAGAAAGATATACTCCACCAGCTCCACACGTTTCTTGTTTCACAGAAATTCGATTTAAAACGAACCCTGTACATTCTGTTGAAGTTCAAATCGCCAATTTACGAACTGCAGCGCCATTTCGAGCTCGTTTATAAATATATTATAAAATATACGTTCAACTGTCGTCGATTCAATATAATCGTTATTATATTTCGAATCGAAACTCCACCAAATCTCGTATGCTATCCAATTCACACGATATTTTGAATTTCACTATTTCCGACTATTTCGACATTATAATATATTATTATATTATAATTATTTATTAAATATTCAATTTTATTTAATTAAACGATCATTAACTTCTCTAAATCACCAATTATATAATTAAATAAATAAATTATATATCGCAGAAAATGCGGGTCATTACATTCTTCCCCACTTAAAATAATTTCGTCCTCGAAATTGCTAAGTTAGAGGACGACCCTGTTTCTGATTTTAACAGAACCAATTAATATCGACTAAAATATTTATTCATTCCGACTAACTAAAATTTTCAAAAATTCTGAAAATTTTCTAACACTTTAAATTTTCAGAAAATTTCGCCAGCATCTCCTTTGTACAGCCCTATCGGTAAAACCACAACTCGCCTCTCCAGGCCTTCTCCAACCCAAAAGAAAATCAAACAGCCAAACGGCTTGCCAATTCGGCTCATAAATTCCAAACTCATATGAAATATAAACTTGTACCTTTTTGTCGGGTATATCAACTCTATCACTTTCATATGCTATCGATTCATCATATACCACTGTTATCCCCAATCAAATTTTGCATTATCTCCAACACAACCATTTACTTTATATCCAAGCCAAATATCCTTTCAAACTCGAGTTTGATTCTCGATTTCAAACTCTTAACCCATCAGTACAAGACCATTTCAGATTATTTTCTCATCACCCCAGTTTTTACTTAACTTAACAAGTTAAATTTTAATTCTAGAATTTAAACTCCTGGGTTTTTTTTTCCCAAATCAACTTGAAATCATAATACCAATTCAAAATATTTGAATTCTTAAACAACTTGTTTTCGCAAAACAAATTTGAAAATAAAATCTTGGGTAGTAATCCGTCACTTATAACTCGAAAACCACACTGATGATGTGTACACCATCATCAGAATTATTTTCCAGTGATCAAAGTGAGTTCAATACTATATTCCTTTTCAAAACTCCAACTTAAACACTTCCATCTTGAATTAGTTCAAAATGTCCTTATTAAAACAAATTTAAAACCTCCCAGGATTTTAAAATTCACATATATCTAATCCAGATTCAATTTCAAACACTTATCTTAATTTCCAGTTTTTAATTTCAATTCTGACTTTAATTTCAGATTTAATTCATCTTATTTCATATACTTTACTTATATCAATTCTGATTGGTCATATATAACCTTTTTACATTTTATAAATCTTATCTGATTATAATTACTACCAACACATCCTATATATGATAATATATCACAAATACATATTGTGTCGGTCTATCGTATTCAAGTGTTTATTTACTCCTACCGATACAGTGGATCAAACTGATCGACCAGAACTCATAAACAACTCAGCCAATGAATCTCCACAATATAAAACCATTTTTATATCAAATACAAATACGCACTCGTATATATACACTCAACTCAATCTAGGGTATTACTAACCCTATCTCTACCGAGTCACGCCACAGAGCCAAGTAATTCTTAACTTAAGCTCTGATACCAACTGTAACGACCCGGATTTTCGGTAGGCTTTGCAACCGTCCCCATCCTCCAAAGCAGCAAGGTAATACCCCACCGTGGCTTACATTGGTACCCCAATACCATATTTTACGGCCAGCCTTTCGATTTCACAACCAACCCTACCAAAGGGACATGTAGGAGCAAGAGTCTCCCGTTCGCCACCTAACGAAAAGCGAGAACCCCCTATCATGCGCACACATGCCTCAAGCACGCAACATGGACTGGTGTGAGTAAAACAGTTTAAACAGGTATATGAACAAGTAAACGATATCTCATAAGACCACGCCGCAGAACGGAACGGGTTTTTTCCTGATGAGAATCCAAAATATCTTTATATCAAAAACCTTTTGATATTATAATAATGTCTATGTACAAATAGATATCAACTAGCAGACACGCTTTCATCTCACGTTCTACATATATAGTATACAATCAAAATCGCAAGCACGTATTGGATAACGGATTTCCAACTATGACAAGGTATGGAACCACCTTCCGATCAGTGTACTCTAGGAACGATACACTGGAGTTCAACAAGAACATCTTGCAACTCAGCCACACATGACCGACCACTCATTTCGCTTGAGTGTATCGAATGTATATCACCAACGGTTGGGATCAACAACCGTTCCCGTATATATATATGGGACAACATTGATAGATTTAATAAATAAATGAATATTCTCTAGATAGGTGATTATACACCTTACTTCGGTGCGACCGACTTAGCCATGCTGCCTGCCCGATTCCTGCCATTTTTCCGGTTGATGAGGCTAGAAGCTACGCTTTATCATTATATCAGATTCACTTCGAATGCTACATTGTCAAATCCATCGAAAATCAGTAATTGACGTCTACAACAGTACATTACATGTTAGCTAAAGAAGTTTCCTTCTCCGCTTCCACTCTTGGTACGGTTGAAGAAATCAATGTACGTGACCTTCTGGAAATACTCTGTTAGACATTCATCCACACAAGTCATCCTCATTCACTTAGAAATGTCACATCGTCATACTCGCCAAATCACAAATTGATTTATCCAAAAGTAACACGGGTATACAGCTAAGAGAAACGAATTCTGTAATGGCGCGTTTTGTAAGGTATAATAATTAAGTTATTTAATTATTTAAATAACGAATATATTAAATAAACGATAGTTGAACGTATAATTTATAATATAATTATAATCGAGCTCGAAATGGCGCGACAGTTCGTTATTTGGCGAGTTGAACTTCAACTGAATGTACAGGATTCGTTTTAAGCCGGATTTATGTGAAAACAAGAAACGTGTGGAGCTGGTGGAGTATATCTTTCTAGTGGAAGAGAAATATCGGGATTTCGTCGTGTAGATTTTGAGTTACGTCCAAATCAAAATATCAGAAATGCAGTGCCCTGACCATAACGATTTAATTATATTTTAAATAAGGATTTAAATAGAAATCGAGCGTCGATATAACTCTGACGATGTAATATCGAGTTGTAAATACATACAGGACTATTCTGGAGCTGTATGGTATCCCACTGTGAATACAGACGATAATAATTAATTTTAAACAATTAATTTAATAATATTTAAATATATTTATATATTTAAATAGGCTATTTAGAGCGTTAAAAATAGCCACTTTTGCATACGAAGTCGGAATTCGACGAAACCAGTTTTGTTGGATCCGCAATGTCAAATAGTTGTTAGATTCCAAGTTTCGTGATTTTTAGAGTCACTGGGTGGCCGTACGGATTTTTAGAGTGAGAAACAGTATGTATTTCGACGGTTAAAAATACGCTGTGTGAGCATACGGAGTCGGAATTCGACGAAACCAGTTTCGTTGGGACCGGAAGGTCAAACTCTAGTGGCATGTCAATTTTCGTGATTTTAGGAGATCGTATGTGGTCGTAGTGATTTTTAATGACAAGAGACAAGCATATAATCAATAAAATAAAATAGAAAATAAATAAATAAAAATATCTAATATTTTCTATGGACCACATGAAGGCCACGCTGTGTTCCTCCACAACCACAAACTCTACCTACCCAACAGGAGCATATATATATATATATGCGTATAAACATCACAGCAAGAAGTTTTCCAAAGAAAGAAAAATCAAACAATACAAACAAAAATCCTATAAATCCGAGTGTATACATATTATCACTCGCATCAGCCTTAACGTCAATCTAATGGTTGTTTGGTAGTGTTCGATTAGCATTGATAGCGCTCGAATGTTCCCAGCGCTGGTAATGACCACTAGGGCTCGACAGTTCGTGAAATGGAAGGAGAATGGACTCTATTCAAGCTCGTTTTTGGGTTCATGGATGGAGATCGCACCTGTCCGCCGAGTTGGGTGGTATTCGATGGTGTTCGTCGTCGTTGAGGCCGTTGTAGGGTTCTGGGATCGCAGCGAATGTAGCCGCGAGTAAGGGAAAAGGGGTATCAGTGTGTAGAGGAAGGGATGGTGAGTATTAGGGTGGTGGTTGCGCCGGAGTATGGTGGCCAAGGTGGACGCAGTTGCAGGTCAAACGAGGTCAACGGCGGGCATTTTTAATTCCTGGAAATTGAAATCGGGTTGGGGGAGATGAAGATTTCGGGTCTGGTAATAACAGTGAGGAGTTGGGCTGAGATTTTATTGGTAAAGCCCATTTGGTATTTTAGTTTAAGTTAGATTTAAATATTGTATTGAAACTTATAATGACAATAACTTCGTCATACGTGGTCGAAAATCAACGAAACAAGTTGCGTTGGGATCGTATGGACGGGAGCAACACAATGAGACTGACCGGGAGTGAATCCGAGCTCGTTACAATTTACGGCGAAATAAACTGTTTGATTCAAATCAAATAACGGTTTATCGTTCTTTAACGATGAACTGCAAATGTGAGTAAATCTCACAAACTCTAAACAGTTTTATTTTCACGTTGTATTCTTAGAACTGTTAAAATATTATCTGTTTGACTGTTTGACTGTGTGTTGACTGTTTGATTGAACTGCTAGTCAGTTAGTAGAGATTTTATATACATATTTACGTATATATATAAACCGTTAAATAGTCATATGTTGATTCTGCTATCAGAATATTTCACAGTGAAGTGAAATCGATGTTGTTGTATTGTCTAACATCTGTGGATGCAGGGAAACAGGTTGGAGGAATCTGACTGGATTCCTCAACATTTATTTTACCGTTTTTCATATATTGTGATATATGATGTGTTATGAAATGTGTTATTGATTTCATATGTTTGAATGATACCGATCATTGTTATACGACACGTTAAACACCGTAGGTGATACTAGAATGTAAAAAGGGAAATTTCAATGTTTATATTGAAAATAAATCTTATTTATAAAATCGATAGGATTTTATAAAATGAAAACATTTATTTATTTAGGAAATAAATAAAGGAACATTTATTTAGATTATAAATAAATGGAATAAAGGAATATTTATTTAGGGAATAAATAAAGGAATACTTGTTCGGAAAATAAATAGAATTATACAAGGATAGATTTAAATACGTGCTTCGCACACGGTATAACACGATATGGATTTAAATGAGATATTAAATAGGAAATCTGTTTTAAACAGATAAATTGAAGTAGATTAATTTATAAATAATGTTTTATAAATTAAATAAATTATTTATCATTGATAAATGGAATATATATAAGTTTGGACTTATATAGAGAAGTAGAAACGTTAATAAAAGGACATTTATAAAGTGAAGAACCGTTACTAAAAGTAAATCTTTATAAATGGATAAACGTTGTAAAAAGGAAATCTTTTGAAATGAATAAACGTAAATAAAAGGAGTTAATCGAATTTAGTTATTCGAAATGAGTTATTCGAATTAGATATTTGAATAGAGTTAAACACATTAGAGTGATTCGAATTACTTATTCGAATAGAGTTAAACAAAGTAATTTGTTAGGTTAACCAAAGCAAGTTAGTCGAGTAAATCAAAGTAATTGGTTAAGTTAACCAAAGTAAATTAGTTAAGTTACCTAAGTGGTTAATCGAAGTGAATTAGTTGAGTTAAACTAAGTGAATCGGTTAGAGTAAATCAACGTGAATTAGTTAAGTTAACTAAGTGGTTAATCGAAGTGAATTAGTTGAGTTAAACTAAGTGAATCGGTTAGAGTTAATCGACGTGAATTAGCTAAGTTAAACTAAGTGGATTAGTTCAGTTAATCGAGACGAATTAACCAGTTAGGTTAAACCATTTGAGTTAATCAGTTAGAATTGACCAGTTAGAGTTAACCAGTTAGAGTTAACCAGTTAGGTTAAACCAGTTGAGTTGACCGGTTAGAGTTATCCAAGTAGAGTTAATCGAGTAGAGTTGTCGAATATCACTTATCCGAAGTAGAGTTATCGAATATAGTGTATTCGAGAGAAGAGAAATCGAATATAGTTTATTCGAGTGGAGAAATCAAATGTGATTCATTTGAGAAGAGTTACCGAATATTAGTTATTCGAAGAGTCATTATCGAATATTGGTTATTCGAAGTTAGTTAATCCAAAGGGGTTATTCGAAGTTAGTTAATCCAAAGGAGTTATTCGAAGAGATAATCCAAAGGAGTTATTCGAAGTTAGTTAATCCAAAGGAATTAGTCGAAGGGTTAATCGAATTTAGTTATTCGAAATGAGTTATTCGAATTAGATATTTGAATAGAGTTAAACACGTAAGAGTTAATTGAATATTAGTTATTCAATTTGAGTTAATCGAATGTAGTTATTCGAGAAGAGTTAAATCGAATTTAGTTATTCGAAAGGAGTTAATCAATTTGAGTTAAGTTAATCGATTTAAATTAAGTTGAATCGAAATGGAGTAAATCGATTAGAATTAAGTTAATCGAGTTAGAGTAAATCGAATATTGGTTATTCAAAGGTAAGTTATTCGAATTAGTTATTCGAAGGAGTTAATCAAATAAGTCGATCCAAAGGAGTTAGTCGAATATTAGTTATTCGAATAGAGTTAAAGGAGTTATCGATTTTAGTTTGATCAAAAGGAGATATCGATTAGTAAGTCGAAAGGAGATTTTCGAATATAGCATATTCGAAAGAAAGAGATCGAATATTGTTTATTCGAAAGAGAGAGATTTCGAATATGAGCTATTCAAAGAGAGATAATCGAATATAGGTTATTCGAAGAAGAGTTAATCAAATAGAGATTACTCGAAAGAGAATTATACGTCGAATTCGATTATAGCGAATTCGGGAAAGTACTATTTACTTTCCAGGGTTTAAATCAAGATTTAGTTATTGATTTAGAAATTAGGTGTCTGTTAAATTATTCGAGTTAGGAGATAAAGTTATAATTTAGGTTAGATATTGCAGAAGTAGGAATTATAACGTTATAGTTATAATCAAACACTGTCATATAAGAAGTGGATTCGTAACCTGAATCCGAGAATTTGCGTAAGCAGATGATTGTAAAAAGTGAGTGATGAGCTTCATCTATTTCACAGTAAAGGACGTTGTTCAATTAAGGTCTGAAAGGTAATTATACCCCAACTTGATTGAATTCAGAATTGACAAAGGAATAGTTGTGGTTCGATAGAAAAGGTTGATTTGAAATATAGTTAAGTAATAAGCGATTAATGGATTAAGCATAACGATGTTTTATACAACGTTCATTGGAAATCCGTAAAGGAGTTTTGGAAACGTTTTCCAAATATAGTCAGATATGTTTTCTAAACATAGAAAATGAAATGTTTTCATGATAAGAAATTAAGAAATAGAGTTAAGCAAATTCAGAAACTAACTGGAGAGGGTAAGTTGAACGGTTTTCTAAGTGACGATCTGATGTTGGTTTCAACCTTCAGGATTGATACTTAGAGAATTGTCCTCATACTAGTTACAGTTAGGGACTGATAGTTGCGAAATAATAGTGATGAGAAAATAAGCTATGGAATTGTTTTCCAATGATTAATAACATATATTTTCTAAATATATGAAATAAGGAAATATGAACATATGATGATTGATCGATCGAATTTCCATTTGGAAATAAGATCGTTGTTGTACACCGACATGTTTTCATTTGATAGTTAAATCACAGACTATCAAAGTTTTTACCATTTTAACGTTGTTAATATGGAGAGACCGGTTGGATTATTATCCAAAGAACCACTCTGTATTGGCATAAGCATTGCGAGCAATATATGCCAAAGATAAATTGAAGACGGAGTAAAGTGCAAGGGCTGTTGTATAAGTCTTAGATAACAGTGACTAAGATGGATATACTGAATAGTGCCTACGGTTTGTCCAGTCCCAGGACAACGTATATGGAAGAAGGTCTGACAGAGTATATCCAATGGATCGCGTAAGTTGATCTGTTCAAACGTATTCACGTTTGGTGGCGGAGGAATTCGTTTCTCTTAGCTATATACACGTGTTATTTTTGGATAAGTCAATTTGTGATTTGGCGGGTATGACGATGTGGCATTCAAAGTGAATGGTGATCAGATGTTCTGAAGATAGACGTAGCCTCTAGCCTCACAACCAGGAAGTAACAAAAGTTGGGCTAGGCAGCATGGCTAGTTGGGTCATCCCCAAGCAGGGTGTATTGTCACCGATCTAGGGAATATCCATATTTATACTTCTTTTTGATTCTGTATCTTCGGATGACGGTTTGATGGCCTATAACCATGGTGGCAATATATTCGCGACACTCAAGCTAAATGAGTGAGCGGTCATGTGTGGCCGGGTTGCAGGACGTTCTTGTTGAACCCTGAGTGTATCACCTCTAGAGTACACTATTCAGAAGGTGCTCCCATACCTTGTCTGTTGGAATCCATTCTCCGATAAGCGCCCTGCGGTTTATGATTTTATACTATGTATGTAGAACGTGAGATGCAAGCGTTTCTGCTAGATTGATACCTATTTGTACTTAGACATTATTATAATATCACAATGATATTGCTTGTCAAGTTGTTCAGATACTCATAAGGGAAAAACCCGTTCCGTATTCACGGCGTGGTCTTATGAGATATCCTATACCTGTTTTAAACTATTTTACTCATACCAGTCCCATGACTGACCCGGAGTTTACTTTGTTGTTTTCCCTAAACTCTTGGGTGCCTAAATTTGTACGGGCAGTCAAGTAGTCGGGATTTTACAGATACACTTGGAGAGCTTGGAGCAGGAGACTTCAAGATTCTATAGCTATAGTTATTTCCGCTGTGTTGTAAGTGTTATACTCTGATAAGTGCTATTGTATATATATAACTGTTTACTTCAAAGTTATGTTATATATTATATGTTATTCGTTCCGCTGTGAGATTCGTGTTACTCTGATGATTCTGATGTTCTTCTTCTTCTTCTATTCTATTAGTTCTATCTTTTCTTTCTCACCTTCTAAATTCTTTCACTAACGTCGCGGAATTTCCGACTCTCGAGGAGTCGGAAATTTCCAGCCGTTACAGTTGGTATCAGAGCTTAAGTTTAGAATTACTTGGCTCTGTGGCGTTACTCGGTAGAGATTGGGTTAGTAATACCCTAGACAGAGATTGAGTGTATATATACGAGTGCGTATTTGTATTTGATATAAAAATGATTTTTTATTGTGGAGACTCATTGGTTGAGTAGTTTGTGAATTCTGGTCGATCAGTTTGATCCACTGTATCGATAGGGGTTACTAAACACTCGAATACGATGGACCGACACGGTATGTTTTTGAAAGGAGGGTAAAAGAAATAATTTTACCCGAATATATTTTGATATAATATATTGGTAGTGTTGGTTGTTATTATAATCGAGTAAGATTATAACATGTGAAATGGTTATATATAACTAATCAGAATTCATATAAGTAAAGTATATGAAATAAGATGAATTAAATATGAATTTAAATCAGAATTGGAATTAAAATAAGGAAATTTTAAGTTCCTGGGAGATTTTGAAATGTTTTCAAAATGGAAGTATTTAGTAATGGTTTTGAAAATAATATAGTATTGAAATCACTTGGGTCGCTGGAAAATAATTCCGATGATGACTGTGCAGTATCATCGGTGTGATTTTCGAGTTCTAAGTGGTGGATTACTACCAAAGATTTTATTTTGAATTGTTTTGAGGAAACAAGTTGTTTAGAAAATTCAAAGGCTTTGAATTGGCAGTATGATTTCGAATTGATTTGAAATTTACCCAGGAATTTAAGTTCTAGAAATTAAAATTTAACTTGTGAAGTTAATTCGAATGGGATGGTAAAAAGTAAATAATAAACCAGAATTTAACTTGAGATGATAGGTTAAGAGTTTGAAATTTGATATTTGAGTTTGAATGGAATTCGGCTTGGGTATAAGCGAATGATTTGGTTTGAGGATATAAACTGAGTGGAATAACCATGATATATGCAGAAGTGATAACAGATCAAAAGGATATAATGATACGACCGACAAAAAGGTACAAGTATATATTATATATGAGTTTGGATTTTATGAGCCGAATTGGCAAGCCACTTGGCTGTTTGATTTTCTTTTGGGTTGAAGAAGGCCTAGAGAGGCGAGTTGGAGTTTGAGATATTGACCAGTACAAAGGAGGTGCTGGCGAAATTTTTCGAAAATTTAAGGTGTTAGAAAATTTTCAGAATTTTTGAAAATTTTAGTTGGTCGAAAATGAATTACTAATTTGATTGAAAATTTAATGGGTCAGTTGAAACTGGAGTTGAGAAGTAAACTAAAAGATATTTGAATCTAGTTAGTAAAGTCGGTAGCATTTTCCTAGCTTAGCAATTTCGAGGACAAAATTATTTTAAGGGGGGAAGTCTGTAATGGCGCGTTTTGTAAGGTATAATAATTAAGTTATTTAATTATTTAAATAACGAATATATTAAATAAACGATAGTTGAACGTATAATTTATAATATAATTATAATCGAGCTCGAAATGGCGCGACAGTTCGTTATTTGGCGAGTTGAACTTCAACTGAATGTACAGGATTCGTTTTAAGCCGGATTTCTGTGAAAACAAGAAACGTGTGGAGCTGGTGGAGTATATCTTTCTAGTGGAAGAGAAATATCGGGATTTCGTCGTGTAGATTTTGAGTTACGTCCAAATCAAAATATCAGAAATGCAGCGCCCTGACCATAACGATTTAATTATATTTTAAATAAGGATTTAAATAGAAATCGAGCGTCGATATAACTCTGACGATGTAATATCGAGTTGTAAATACATACAGGACTATTCTGGAGCTGTATGGTATCCCACTGTGAATACAGACGATAATAATTAATTTTAAACAATTAATTTAATAATATTTAAATATATTTATATATTTAAATAGGCTATTTAGAGCGTTAAAAATAGCCACTTTTGCATACGAAGTCGGAATTCGACGAAACCAGTTTTGTTGGATCCGCAATGTCAAATAGTTGTTAGATTCCAAGTTTCGTGATTTTTAGAGTCACTGGGTGGCCGTACGGATTTTTAGAGTGAGAAACAGTCTGTATTTCGACGGTTAAAAATACGCTGTGTGAGCATACGGAGTCGGAATTCGACGAAACCAGTTTCGTTGGGACCGGAAGGTCAAACTCTAGTGGCATGTCAATTTTCGTGATTTTAGGAGATCGTATGTGGTCGTAGTGTTTTTTAATGACAAGAGACAAGCATATAATCAATAAAATAAAATAGAAAATAAATAAATAAAAATATCTAATATTTTCTATGGACCACATGAAGGCCATGCTGTGTTCCTCCACAACCACAAACTCTACCTACCCAACAGGAGCATATATATATATGCGTATAAACATCACAGCAAGAAGTTTTCCAAAGAAAGACAAATCAAACAATACAAACAAAAATCCTATAAATCCGAGTGTATACATATTATCACTCGCATCAGCCTTAACGTCAATCTGATGGTTGTTTGGTAGTGTTCGATTAGCATTGATAGCGCTCGAATGTTCCCAGCGCTGGTAATGGCCACTAGGGCTCGACAGTTCGTGAAATGGAAGGAGAATGGACTCGATTCAAGCTCGTTTTTGGGTTTATGGATGGAGATCGCACCTGTCCGCCGAGTTGGGTGGTATTCGATGGTGTTCGTCGTCGTTGAGGCCGTTGTAGGGTTCTGGGATCGCAGCGAATGTAGCCGCGAGTAAGGGAAAAGGGGTATCAGTGTGTAGAGGAAGGGATGGTGAGTGTTAGGGTGGTGGTTGCGCCGGAGTATGGTGGCCAAGGTGGACGCAGTTGCAGGTCAAACGAGGTCAACGGCGGGCATTTTTAATTCCTGGAAATTGAAATCGGGTTGGGGGAGATGAAGATTTCGGGTCTGGTAATAACAGTGAGGAGTTGGGCTGAGATTTTATTGGTAAAGCCCATTTGGTATTTTAGTTTAAGTTAGATTTAAATATTGTATTGAAACTTATAATGACAATAACTTCGTCATACGTGGTCGAAAATCAGCGAAACAAGTTGCGTTGGGATCGTATGGACGGGAGCAACACAATGAGACTGACCGGGAGTGAATCCGAGCTCGTTACAATTTACGGCGAAATAAACTGTTAGATTCAAATCAAATAACGGTTTATCGTTCTTTAACGATGAACTGCAAATGTGAGTAAATCTCACAAACTCTAAACAGTTTTATTTTCACGTTGTATTCTTAGAACTGTTAAAATATTACCTGTTTGACTGTTTGACTGTGTGTTGACTGTTTGATTGAACTGCTAGTAAGTTAGTAGAGATTTTATATATATATTTACGTATATATATAAACCGTTAAATAGTCATATGTTGATTCTGCTATCAGAATATTTCACAGTGAAGTGAAATCGATGTTGTTGTATTGTCTAACATCTGTGGATGCAGGGAAACAGGTTGGAGGAATCCGACTGGATTCCTCAACATTTATTTTACCGTTTTTCATATATTGTGATATATGATATGTTATGAAATGTGTTATTGATTTCATATGTTTGAATGATACCGATCATTGTTATACGACACGTTAAACACCGTAGGTGATACTAGAATGTAAAAAGGGAATTTTCAATGTTTATATTGAAAATAAATCTTATTTATAAAATCGATAGGATTTTATAAAATGAAAACATTTATTTATTTAGGAAATAAATAAAGGAACATTTATTTAGATTATAAATAAATGGAATAAAGGAATATTTATTTAGGGAATAAATAAAGGAACACTTGTTCGGAAAATAAATAGAATTATACAAGGATAGATTTAAACACGTGCTTCGCACACGGTATAACACGATATGGATTTAAATGAGATATTAAATAGGAAATCTGTTTTAAACAGATAAATTGAAGTAGATTAATTTATAAATAATGTTTTATAAATTAAATAAATTATTTATCATTGATAAATGGAATATATATAAGTTTGGACTTATATAGAGAAGTAGAAACGTTAATAAAAGGACATTTATAAAGTGAAGAACCGTTACTAAAAGTAAATCTTTATAAATGGATAAACGTTGTAAAAAGGAAATCTTTTGAAATGAATAAACGTAAATAAAAGGAGTTAATCGAATTTAGTTATTCGAAATGAGTTATTCGAATTAGATATTTGAATAGAGTTAAACACATTAGAGTGATTCGAATTACTTATTCGAATAGAGTTAAACAAAGTAATTTGTTAGGTTAACCAAAGCAAGTTAGTCGAGTAACTCAAAGTAATTGGTTAAGTTAACCAAAGTAAATTAGTTAAGTTACCTAAGTGGTTAATCGAAGTGAATTAGTTGAGTTAAACTAAGTGAATCGGTTAGAGTAAATCAACGTGAATTAGTTAAGTTAACTAAGTGGTTAATCGAAGTGAATTAGTTGAGTTAAACTAAGTGAATCGGTTAGAGTTAATCGACGTGAATTAGCTAAGTTAAACTAAGTGGATTAGTTCAGTTAATCGAGACGAATTAACCAGTTAGGTTAAACCATTTGAGTTAATCAGTTAGAATTGACCAGTTAGAGTTAACCAGTTAGAGTTAACCAGTTAGGTTAAACCAGTTGAGTTGACCGGTTAGAGTTATCCAAGTAGAGTTAATCGAGTAGAGTTGTCGAATATCACTTATCCGAAGTAGAGTTATCGAATATAGTGTATTCGAGAGAAGAGAAATCGAATATAGTTTATTCGAGTGGAGAAATCAAATGTGATTCATTTGAGAAGAGTTACCGAATATTAGTTATTCGAAGAGTCGTTATCAAATATTGGTTATTCGAAGTTAGTTAATCCAAAGGGGTTATTCGAAGTTAGTTAATCCAAAGGAGTTATTCGAAGAGTTAATCCAAAGGACTTATTCGAAGTTAGTTAATCCAAAGGAATTAGTCGAAGGGTTAATCGAATTTAGTTATTCGAAATGAGTTATTCGAATTAGATATTTGAATAGAGTTAAACATGTAAGAGTTAATTGAATATTAGTTATTCAATTTGAGTTAATCGAATGTAGTTATTCGAGAAGAGTTAAATCGAATTTAGTTATTCGAAAGGATTTAATCAATTTGAGTTAAGTTAACCGATTTAAATTAAGTTGAATCGAAATGGAGTAAATCGATTAGAATTAAGTTAATCGAGTTAGAGTAAATCGAATATTGGTTATTCAAAGGTAAGTTATTCGAATTAGTTATTCGAAGGAGTTAATCAAATAAGTCGATCCAAAGGAGTTAGTCGAATATTAGTTATTCGAATAGAGTTAAAGGAGTTATCGATTTTAGTTTGATCAAAAGGAGATATCGATTAGTAAGTCGAAAGGAGATTTTCGAATATAGCATATTCGAAAGAAAGAGATCGAATATTGTTTATTCGAAAGAGAGAGATTTCGAATATGAGCTATTCAAAGAGAGATAATCGAATATAGGTTATTCGAAGAAGAGTTAATCAAATAGAGATTACTCGAAAGAGAATTATACGTCGAATTCGATTATAGCGAATTCGGGAAAGTACTATTTACTTTCCAGGGTTTAAATCAAGATTTAGTTATTGATTTAGAAATTAGGTGTCTGTTAAATTATTCGAGTTAGGAGATAAAGTTATAATTTAGGTTAGATATTGCAGAAGTAGGAATTATAACGTTATAGTTATAATCAAACACTGTCATATAAGAAGTGGATTCGTAACCTGAATCCGAGAATTTGCGTAAACAGATGATTGTAAAAAGTGAGTGATGAGCTTCATCTATTTCACAGTAAAGGACGTTGTTCAATTAAGGTCTGAAAGGTAATTATACCCCAACTTGATTGACTTCAGAATTGACAAAGGAATAGTTGTGGTTCGATAGAAAAGGTTGATTTGAAATATAGTTAAGTAATAAGCGATTAATGGATTAAGCATAACGATGTTTTATACAACGTTCATTGGAAATCCGTAAAGGAGTTTTGGAAACGTTTTCCAAATATAGTCAGATATGTTTTCTAAACATAGAAAATGAAATGTTTTCATGATAAGAAATTAAGAAATAGAGTTAAGCAAATTCAAAAACTAATTGGAGAGGGTAAGTTGAACGGTTTTCTAAGTGACGATCTGATGTTGGTTTCAACCTTCAGGATTGATATTTAGAGAATTGTCCTCATACTAGTTACAGTTAGGGACTGATAGTTGCGAAATAATAGTGATGTGAAAATAAGCTATGGAATTGTTTTCCAATGATTAATAACATATATTTTCTAAATATATGAAATAAGGAAATATGAACATATGATGATTGATCGATCGAATTTCCATTTGGAAATAAGATCGTTGTTGTACACCGACATGTTTTCATTTGATAGTTAAATCACAGACTATCAAAGTTTTTACCATTTTAACGTTGTTAATATGGAGAGACCGGTTGGATTATTATCCAAAGAACCACTCTGTATTGGCATAAGCATTGCGAGCAATATATGCCAAAGATAAATTGAAGACGGAGTAAAGTGCAAGGGCTGTTGTATAAGTCTTAGATAACAGTGACTAAGATGGATATACTGAATAGTGCCTTCGGTTTGTCCAGTCCCAGGACAACGTATATGGAAGAAGGTCTGACAGAGTATATCCAATGGATCGCGTAAGTTGATCTGTTCAAACGTATTCACGTTTGGTGGCGGAGGAATTCGTTTCTCTTAGCTATATACCCGTGTTATTTTTGGATAAGTCAATTTGTGATTTGGCGGGTATGACGATGTGGCATTCAAAGTGAATGGTGATCAGATGTTCTGAAGATAGACGTAGCCTCTAGCCTCACAACCAGGAAGTAACAAAAGTTGGGCTAGGCAGCATGGCTAGTTGGGTCATCCCCAAGCAGGGTGTATTGTCACCGATCTAGGGAATATCCATATTTATACTTCTTTTTGATTCTGTATCTTCGGATGACGGTTTGATGGCCTATAATCGTGGTGGCAATATATTCGCGACACTCAAGCTAAATGACTGAGCGGTCATGTGTGGCCGGGTTGCAGGACGTTCTTGTTGAACCCTGAGTGTATCACCTCTAGAGTACACTATTCAGAAGGTGCTCCCATACCTTGTCTGTTGGAATCCATTCTCCGATAAGTGCCCTGCGGTTTATGATTTTATACTATGTATGTAGAACGTGAGATGCAAGCGTTTCTGCTAGATTGATACCTATTTGTACTTAGACATTATTATAATATCACAATGATATTGCTTGTCAAGTTGTTCAGATACTCATAAGGGAAAAACCCGTTCCGTATTCCCGGCGTGGTCTTATGAGATATCCTATACCTGTTTTAAACTATTTTACTCATACCAGTCCCATGACTGACCCGGAGTTTACTTTGTTGTTTTCCCTAAACTCTTGGGTGCCTAAATTTGTACGGGCAGTCAAGTAGTCGGGATTTTACAGATACACTTGGAGAGCTTGGAGCAGGAGACTTCAAGATTCTATAGCTATAGTTATTTCCGCTGTGTTGTAAGTGTTATACTCTGATAAGTGCTATTGTATATATATAACTGTTTACTTCAAAGTTATGTTATATATTATATGTTATTCGTTCCGCTGTGAGATTCGTGTTACTCTGATGATTCTGATGTTCTTCTTCTTCTTCTATTCTATTAGTTCTATCTTTTCTTTCTCACCTTCTAAATTCTTTCACTAACGTCGCGGAATTTCCGACTCTCGAGGAGTCGGAAATTTCCAGCCGTTACAAATTCCTCCGCCACCAAACGTGAATACGTTTGAACAGATCAACTTACGTGATCCATTGGATATACTCTGTCAGACCTTCGTCCATGCAAGGTGTTCTGGGACTGGACAAACCGAAGGCACTATTCTGTAAACAGGATAGCCCTTTCATTTTACTCCGTCTTCAATTATCTTTGGCATATATGATTCGCGATGCTTATGCCAATACAGAGTGGTTCTATGGATAATAATCCAACCGGTCTCTCCATATTAACAACGTTAAAATGGTCAAAACTTCGATAGTCTGTGAGTTAACTATCAAAGAAAAACAAGTGTGCAAACAACGATATTATTTCCAGATGGAAATTATATCGAACAAACATCATTTAACATTAATCTCTTTAGTTCATTTATTTACTTATCTCCTGTTTCCTTATATTCTAAATTCTTATTTTTCTTTTATCAGAAAACATTTCTGATTCTTGTTTGGAAAACATTTCCAAAACTCCTTTACGATCAAACCTTACCATTTCTTAGTTAAGAAGGAAGTCACTCAAGTTGGGGTATAATTACCTCTCAGACCTTAACTGAACAACGTTATAACTTCGAAATGGTCAAAGTTTATCTTTTAATCTTTAACAACTTCTTTACGCCTTTCTCGGATCCAATTTTACTAATCCACTTCTATATTTAAAACACTGGTTATAACGATAACGTTATAATCCCTACTTTCGAATTATCTAACTTTAATTATAACTTCTATTCTTATTAGTGAATAATTAACCTAACACTTATTTATTTATAAATAAATAAATCTCTATTTAAACACTGGAAAGTATAAGTACTTTCCCGAATTCGATATAATCGAATTTGCCGATTAACTCTCTTCGAGAAATCTCTATTTGATTAACTCTTCTTCGAATAACCTATATTCGATTAACTTCTTCTCGAATAAACGATATTCGATTCTCTCTCTTCGAATAACTAATATTCGATAACTCTTCCTTTTCAAATATCTCATATTTGAAAATCTCACTTCGATTAAACTATAATCGATAACTCCCTTCGATGAAACTAACATCGATTACTCCTTTCGATGAAACTAACATCGATAACTCCTTTCGATGAAACTAACATCGATTACTCCTTTCGATGAAACTAACATCGATTACTCCTTTCGATGAAACCAACATCGATTACTCCTTTCGATGAAACTAACATCGATAACTCTTTTCGATGAAACTAACATCGATTATTTAACTCGACGAACTTAACTCGACTAACTTAACTTGACTCGACTAACTCGACTTACTTGGTTCGACCAATTCGATTCGATTAACTAGGCTCGACTAACTTGGTCGAACCACCCGATCAACTCAACTTATTTCTCAATTCGATCAACTCGATTAACTCCTATCGAATAACTAATATTCGATTAAACTCCATTCGCTTGACTCTAGATCGCAGCGATCACAATGGTTACGCCTGACTCCCTCAGGAAACATCCGACCGCAGTAGGCTATTTACAGCCCTGTGAATTACGCTAGCAGTCGTACAAGATGGCAACTTACCCTGAATACTATGTTTTGACTAACTCTGTTTCAAATAACTATATTTGATTAACTCTAGTTCGTTTTAACTCTAATCGATTAACTCTGACTAATTAACTCCAACTGGTTAACTCTAATTGATTAACTCTAACTGGTTAACTCTATTTGACTAACTCGACTTGACTAACCCCTTTCGAATAACATATTCGATTAGCTAACTTTCGAATACCATATTCGATTAACTAACTTCGAATACCATATTCGATTAACTCCTTTCGAATGCCTATATTCGATTAACTAACTTCGAATACCATATTCGATTACCTAACTTCGAATACCATATTCGATTAACTAACTTCGAATACCATATTCAATTAACTAACTTCGAATACCATATTCGATTAACTAACTTCGAATACCATATTCGATTTACTTTATTCACTTTATAAAGATTTCCTTTTTAACAACGCTTTATTCATTTGGAAAGATTTACTCTTAAATAACGGTTCTACACTTTAAAAATGATTTCCTTTTTAAAATGTTCCCTTTCCAATTCTATTTGTAAATGGTTTACAAATATTTCCTTTTCAAATTTATTGTTGAAATATTCTAACTCCTTAAATTCCCTGAAAAATTCGCCATAACCTTCTTTGTAACGGGAGCATCGGAAAAATCCCCAAACTCGCCACACAGGCCTTTCCATTCAAAAAGAAAATGGTTTGAAATTATTTCCTTTTTGAATATCTCCTATTTATAAATATTCCAATTTATAAACATTTTATTTATAAATATTCCAATTTATAAATATTCTGTTTTCAATATCACTTTGAAAATCTCCTTATCAACATCCCGTATATTATGGTATTCAATCATATCAGTCACGATGTCTAATCTCGTCCATACACACACAATCAACAACAGGTTATAATTCACATCATATATTAAAATATATGAAAAACAATAAAATAACTGTTGAGGAATCCAGACGGATTCCTCCAACCTGTCTCCCTGCATCCACAGATGTTACACAATAAAATTTACATCACTTGCAGTTCCATATGATATATTCTGATAAACAGAATCAATATAGAAATTCAACTAACTGACTAGCAGTTCAATCAAACGGTCAACACACAGTCAATCAGTCAATATCTAACAGTTCTAAAAATACAACATGAAAATATAAACTATTCAGAGTTGGTGAGTTTTACTCACTTTTGCGCGTTAACTGATAAATATCGGTTTGCGTTCATTGATTCAGTCGAACAATTTATTTCGCCATAAATTGTAACGAGCTCGGATTGACTCCCAGTCAGCTCCATGGTGCAGTGTCCGTCCATACGACCCCGACGGATCTTGTTTTGCTGAATTCCGAGGTCGTATGATTAAGTTATGCTTTATACAAGTTAACGCATTTTAATTTAAATAAAACTTTATATAAGTAAGAAATCGGGCCTCACCCTTTACTCAATCTAGCCCATTCCAATTTCTTAAAGCCCAGACTCGTTTGATTCCCTTTCTCCCCCAAAAAGTACTGTCGTGACCTCTTAACGAAACATGGCCATTGTCGATGGTTTCAACTTCCAACCGCACGTTCATCATTCCACGATTTCACCAACAAAAATCACCAACACTTTTCTCTCCATCTCCTCTTCAAATACATCACCATTTCATCAAACTCGCTCCTCAACCCGTCATTGCGTCGAACAACTAACTCCGCACGACAACACAGAAACCACCGAACTCCATTGAAACAAAAACCCACCTATTTATCGAAGCAGGTGCGGATTTTCTTACTGAAACCCAATATGAAGTCGAAATCAGTCCTAAATGCATAAATCAAACAAAATGCTCAACCCTAGCTCACTGTTGTACAAAGTGGAACCCCCGTCAGCTGCTCGAGTTGCACAAAAACGATTCCAAACTGAAGCCAATCTTCTTGTGGTTCCATAAATATATATATAACGATTTATGGCATTTGATTTCTTTTTGTATGAATTTTTAGAAATGGATTCTTTCACGTTTTGGAAGATAAAGTGGAGGCGCAGATTGTTGTTGACTACAGGGGAGGTTGAATTAGGTTTAGAGGGAGGTGAGATATTTATAGGGTAAATAAAAAATATTATTATATTCATACTCTATTTATATTTGTCCTTAAAAATTCCTATGATCTCACACGATAACCAAAAATCACCAAACTGGACATGTAGCTAGAGTTCGACATTACGGTCTCAACGAAACTGGTTTCATCGAATTCCGACTCCGTTTGCTCACACAGCGTATTTTTAAAGGTCAATTTATCGACTGTTTTTCACTCTAAAAATCCGTACGGCCACACAGTGACTCTAAAAATCACGGAACTTGACATCTGATAAAAATTTGATGTTACGGATCCAACAAAATTAGTTTCGTTGAATTTCGACTTCGTTTGCAAAACTGGCTATTTTTAGACCCTTGAATAATCCATTTAAATATATAAATATATTTAAATAAATTAAATTAAATATAAATAAATTTATATTATCGTATATATTAACAGTGGAATACCATACAACTCCAGAAAAATTATATACTCTCTATTCTGAGTCCAGATTGAATCGATATTCAATTTACATTGAAAAATCCTTTTATAACGTATATAAAGCGTTACGAATTATAAAGGAATTCCATAGCGACTTTTCTGAAATTTGATTTGGACGTAAATCAAAATCTACACGGCGAAGTCCCGATTTTTCTCTTCCACTAGAAAGATATACTCCACCAGCTCCACACGTTTCTTGTTTCACAGAAATTCGATTTAAAACGAACCCTGTACATTCAGTTGAAGTTCAAATCGCCAATTTACGAACTGCAGCGCCATTTCGAGCTCGTCTATAAATATATTATAAACTATACATTCAACTGTCGTCGATTCAATATAATCGTTATTATATTTCGAATCGAAACTCCACCAAATCTCGTATGCTATCCAATTCACACGATATTTTGAATTTCACTATTTCCGACTATTTCGACATTATAATATATTATTATATTATAATTATTTATTAAATATTCAATATTATTTAATTAAACGATCATTAACTTCTCTAAATCACCAATTATATAATTAAATAAATAAATTATATATCGCAGAAAATGCGGGTCATTACACTTACATTGAACAGGTCATAGCAAGGAGGCTAGAGCAGAGAATAAAATTTGTTTGCCCGACATATAGGTACATGTTTACTATAATTTACTGTTTTGTTTGGGTGATGATGATTTTATGAGCCGATTGGCTAGCCGCTTGGCTTTTTCTTTTTCTTTTTGAGATCAGAAGGCCTACATGGCAATTTCGGGATTTTCCCGTGGCTCCCGGTGCAGAGGAGGTTATGGCGAAATTTTTCGAAAATTCCGGGTGTTAGCCAAATTTTTGAAGAATTTAAAAATTCTCAGAAACTGAAAAGTTGGAGAATGGAAGCCAAATCGAACGTAGAGTTGATTAATCAAACCACTTTCGACCTTGTTCCTTTTCGGGGACGAAAAGTTTTAAGTGAGGGAGATTGTAATAACCCGGAAAATCTGAGCCAGTTTAAATTTTTTATTTTGGTAATTTTAGCGAATTTTGAACATTTAAAATAGATTATTTTAAATAATATCGACGAGAAATTTATTTTGAATATATTTAGAACGTATATATTTATATACGTCGTCGTTAGAATATAAATAATTATATATAATTATAAATAGAATTGAAAATGGCGTGGTAGTTCGATAATTCGATTTCAAACTTCAATTGAATGTACCGGGTGCAAAATAATCCGGATTTTAGTGAAATAAAAAATAATAGGATCTATTTGATAATATCTTTCCAACGAATCCGAAAAATTGAAATTTCATAGCGAGAATCAAAAGATATGTCCAGTTGAAAATTCTGAATAGTCGCTATGGAATTCAGGCCCTTAAAAATGGGAACTTTGCAAACGACCTCGGATTTCGACGAAACCACTTTTGTTGGATCCGTGATGCCAAGTTATTTCTAGATTCCAAATTTCATAATTTTTCGAATCAATATGTGAGCGTGGCAAGGGAAAACGCGTTTGACCAGTTTCAGTTGATTTTAATCGACTGGAAAATGGCCATTTTTCCAACGGTCTCAGAATTCGACGAAACTAGTTTTGTTAGGACCGTATCGTCAATACGAAGCTAGAAAATATTTTTCTGGAATTTGTAGAGTTAGTATGTGACCCCGGTAAAATGAAATGCGCGTTCAAATTCAATATATAGAAGTATATGTTGATTTTGACGAAAACTGATTGTAACGACTGAATCAGCCTACGATACATATCCCATTGTGTTCGGAATGGGGGTAATTAGCTATGGACGACAGGCGGTGGGCCTCGTTTAGAGGTCGTATGTAAAAGTCAACTTTTTGAATTAAATAATAAAATAAAATAAAATATCCTCCTCTCTCCCTCTTCCTTTAACTTCTGGCCCCCCCTTTTTTGTTCAAAATCGATTCATACAGAAAAAAGAAGAGAAAGGGGGACGCGATCGATCGCTGCCGCCCCCCTCTAATCGCCGCCGCCCCCCTCTAATCGCCGCCGCTGCTCGGGGAAGGGCGCCCCGCCGCCCCTCCTCTTCTCCTTCCTTCCCCCTCTCCTGATCGAACCCGACGCAGCCCTCAACCCCACGCCCTGACTACCACCGCGAAGCACAACAGCCACCGCAACCGCCTGCACCGACCCCCAACGCGCCACCTGCCCCCCTCATCCACTGACGAGCGCGTCAACCCCCCCTCGTGGAAAGCCGATAAGTTTTAATTTAATTTAAAAGCATTTATTTTTAAATTCGTTTTTATATAAAATAACATAGGGTTCGGATATAGTTTTTATATATATCATAGTTTATAAAAACTAGATTTTTATAGTGAGAAAGACCATATTTTTATAAAGAGAAAGATGAAGTTTTTATATAAAAGAAAGCTAGGATTTTTATAAAGGTGAAAAATATAATTTTTATTATATAGAAAGGCTAAAAATATATTTTTTATCGCATGTAAAGGTTGAAAATATAATTTTCATATTATATAGATAATAAATATGTGATCTTTATATGGTAGGATATAAAAGGCGAAATCTTTATATGAAGAATAGCGATGTAAAAATAGAATTTTTATCTAAATAGCAAAGTAAAATTTTGATTTTTATATATTGAATAGCGAAGTAAAAATTCGATTATTATATATTGAATAGCGAAGTAAAAATTCGATTTTTATATATTGAATAGCGAAGTAAAAATTCGATTTTTATATATTGAATAGCGAAGTAAAAATTCGATTTTTATATATTGAATAGCGAAGTAAAAATTCGATTTTTATATATTGAATAGCAATATAAAAATGTGATTTTTATATATGTAGTGACTACGGGCAGCGAAAGTGACAAAAGGTGAGAACGACGAAGACTTCTACTTAAGTAGAGTCGAGATGATTGGATTAGCTATCGGTGAGAACTTCTCACTCTAAATTTCTTTTTCTAGTTATATATATATACTAGGATGCAGACGGTGTTTAGTAGCACCCGACACCCGTCATCCACAGACCATGGATGGCTTGTTTGTTTAATTGATGTGTTGTGAAATTTGTTTGTGTTGTTGATGTGGAATAGATAATAAAATGTAGATGGTTGAAATAAATTAGTTATCGTTAAAAATATAATTTTTAACGTGAAAGTGAATAAATAAATGTTTATAAACAAATCGGCCGATTTGTTTATGTACACTGATTTGACAGATATTGATTGGGTCGATAAATTTTACACATCTCCCAACTGCACAAATAAAAATCTGTGTTTGTTAATTTGAAACCCCACACGGGTGTTGGGATGATATTTGGGTACACTAATCCCAATTATTTAATTGTATGTCGATCGATTGGTCGACAGGCTGTGTAAGCATTGATTATTTATATTTGATGCTTATGCAGTTGTGTAGTGCACTTTGGATGATGGTTGATTATTTATCGTTGTTATTATATACATATGATGTATGGAATCCATATAATTAACTTTATATGGTAATTGATTGGGCCTCATTCCAATCGGGAAAATAAATAATATTATAAAATAAAGGTTCATGTGTTGACAGTACTCATTCGTTGAGATTAGTCATGTGTTGAACGAAATATTTTAACAATAAAATTTACATTTTTATCATTATAAAATAAAGGTTCATGTGTTGATAGTACTCATTCGTTGAGATTAGTCATGTGTTGAACGAAATATTTTAACAATAAAATTTACATCTTTATCATATATAGAATTAGAAACTAACTGGAAAATAGATAAGATGAGTGGTCTCCTAGATATTGATCTGATGTTGGTTTCGGCCTTCGAGGTTAATATTTAGGGAATCATTCTCTTACTAGTTTACGGTTGGAGTCTGATTTTAAATCAAACGATAGATGCCCTAATTTTATAAAATATATTAAATAACAAAAATAGTCACACGTGGACAGTACTCATTCGTTGAGATTAGTCATGTGTTGACAAAAATATAGATTCATTTGCTGAAGAGAATTATGGAATTATTGAAATATATAAAGCCGTATTGATTAGAGATGCGCTATTTTGACGCGAACGATATTTATATTGATTATATTCGTTTTTGAATTTGAATTGAATCGAATAGAAAACCAATTTGAATTGAATCGAATGGAAAACCAATTTGAATTGAATCGAATAGAAAACGAATTTGAATTAAATTGAATAGAAAACGAATTTGAATTGAATTGAATTGAATAGAAAACGAATTTGAATTGAATTGAAATGAATTTTAAACGAATTTATAAGGAAAAAGTCAATTTTGATTTGTATTGGAAATGGAAGTTGAAATGTTTTTGAAACGAATTTAAAACAATTTATAAAATTCGTTTTAAATAGAAATCGATGCAATATATATTATATATATAATATAATGGCCTGAATAGAATGCGCCGCGCCGCGGCAGTTCGCGAATTTCGACCATTAACTTCGAACGGACATTACGGGAGATCCGACCGTCGGATTCTCCTAAAACCCGAACCGTTGGGTTCGTATCGAAAAGAGCTTTCTAACGAATATTAGAAATTTGAAATCTAACGGTTGGATTTGGGGATACGTCCAAATCAAATTTGGAAAAGGTCGCTGTAAGTGCAGTTCGATAACCGTTGATGGAAATCGACTGTACGGGCCTTGATAAATTTATTAAAAATATCAATAATTTGTGTAAAATCATAAGAAATGATTTGGGAAAAATGGGGATGAAAAACTCCGTATTTGAAAAGATAAAAATAGATTTTTATCGAAATGAACTAGTTTTGAACTAAAATTAAATCCCATTTATTTTTAAATAAATGAATTGGATTTTAAATGGATTGTAAATAGAATTGATTTGTGGGTTTATCGTGAACAGTGTATTAAACAACACTTGTTCTTTAACCCGATAATAAATAGAATGTGATTTGGGTTTATCGTGAACTGTGTTTTAAATAACACTAGTTCTTTAACCTAGTAAAAGGAGGTTCAATGAATCTACAATTAGATCGAAATGTGAATTGATAATCTAAATTATCAAATTTAGAAATGAGCGAGAATGGAGTATCCCCAGTTTTGCTCCAGGCGATAGTCAAATCTTTAATTAGATTTGAACGTGGAATGGTAATTAATTTTACCGATAACACCGTGGTGTTAGATATGGAGTATTACCAGTTTTGCTTCATGGGATGAATAGGTTGGGATTGGGAAATAAAATAAATAATTACTTCGGTGTGGTTCGCTAATCTCGATTAGTTTGGAAAACCATAATTTGGTTTGAAAGGACATCCAAAGGAAGATTAAAAAATAAATTTAAAGAATTTATCTTTGAAAAAATTAATGGGAACCTTTCCCTAAGAATTGAAATTTAGAAACTAGCTGTATGTTAGATAAGATGAGTGGTCTCCTAGATATTGATCTGATGTTGGTTTCGGCCTTCGGGGTTAATATTTGGGGAATTGCTCTCTTACTGATTTACGGTTAGTGACTAATGAATTGGAATGAGGCGTATGTTGTGTTTGTGTAGCATTTGTTTATAATATACGCGGGTTGTTCGGAAAGGCCGGGTTTATACCCATTTTGAATAACCGATTCGACGATAAGTCGAAGATGAAGACGGTGGTCAAAGACCGGAAGTCTTCACATCGTTTGGGTGATTACTGATGATCTTGATTGGGCTGTACACCCAAGATGAGGGAATCAGTTGGTGATCGTCCAGACGTACTTGGAGATCGATGGATATGCGAGGAAAGTGCCTCCAGTTTCGTTCAGACCCAGAACGAACTTGTAAATGGATTGTGTGTCTGACATTGGATTTTATTCTGTATTGATTGATTCTGTTAAATATATATCTGTTTGGCGGCGGAGAATTTATTCTCTTGCTTAACGCCCTTCTCTGAGACATACGAGTTTAGAGGTTATATATCGATAGATATCAATCGCATGAATTGCCTGTGTGGCACACTGAGTTGCATGGATCAAGGTTTCTGTTGAAAAGCAAAGTCTTGTGGTTGATGATTAAAGCACGACCTACGTGGCAACTTTGTGTATAACGTGAATTCGCGAGCCTCACACCTCGGTATGAGTCAAAAACGGGATGAGGACCCAAGAAGTGCATGACGTTTCTTTCTAGCTATGGGTGGTGTCATTGACCTACCAGCCCTGACATTTATATACTTTTCACCTTTGTGGTTTGGATGCGAGGCGCCTCAATTATAGGTCCTATAGGGCCGGGAAACGTGTGTTCAAGAATAACTAATCCTCAAACGTAAGAGAGGACCGGTCTTGGAGGATCCCAGGGGTTACCCAGAGTGTGTAGTCCTGAGGCATTTGCTAGAGTGTCTCGAAGTGGAGAGGAGCTTGCCCCTTGCCTCGACTCATGACGGGAATCCAATTTCCAATACGTGTATTTCGGTTTTATTTGTAGAGCCTAGTATGGCGACATGATAGATGGTACCCATGCCGCATAGGATTGATATTTATGATTGAAATTGTTTTAACACTATACAATTATTATAGTATCAAATGATTTGTTTTAAATGTACCAAGCATGTTTGGCTATTATAAGGGAAAATCCTATCCTCCGGCTTGCGTTGCATTGTGTGATGGGACCTGGGTCTTATAATAGCTTCATTTTTGAAAAAGCATTGCGTTGTTTATTCTATGCACTGGTATTCTTGGGAGGAAACCCGTTCCGTGTTATACGGCGTGGTCCCTTGAATTACTCTCTTTTAAAATAAAGTTTTAATAACTGTTTTAGTTCTCACACCAGTCACATGACTGACCTGGAGTTTATTGTTTTAACCTAAACTCTGGGTGCCCTTATTTTCGACACGGGCAGCTAGTAGTTTTGGTTTTGCAGATTTATATTCACAGGATCCTGATTTACAGCTGGAACGATGCTCGGAAAGCTCTGTATCCGTGTATTACTTTCAGTTGTGTTTTGTATATTTTTCCGCTGCTATGTAATTTATTGTAATCTCTGATATTATTCGAATGTAATTTATTCATTTATACTCTGTATATTCTTGTATCTGATGGAATTGTTGTAATAACAATGAAATGTTCTTCCGTCTGCGTTCCATTTTGTCCTGTTCTCAAAACGATCAGGGGTTTCGAACGGTCTAGATCAGTTTAACGACTGATTCAGATCGAGCTAAATTCCTTGCCGTTACATAACCCATCTTGCACTATAAGATTAAGAATATGAGCACGACGTCTAATGTGAAAAAATCACCATCCATCAACAAAAGTCCCCTCAACCAAAGTTTCTCCTTCAGCAAATTAACGAATACATCATTTGCACTCGCATTGTCTAAATTAATGGAAAATATTTTTTGTCAATGCCCCAATCAGTCAACAAATTATAAATCTTTTCGGACAAAGCAACTCCGGTGCTTGGAGGAGGCATAAAACTAGAATTTAAGACTCGTTTTTGAAGGACCCAATTAGCATTAATAAATGAGCACTCAAACAAATATATCCATCAGTTGCTATAGAAGTCCATAAATCGGAAGTCAAACAAATTCTCCTTGGAATTGAAACTAACAAGTCTTTAAGCCTTGATTTTTTTCTTTCGTACATTTTCATCACATCGGCTCTAGCAGTATTTCTAGAAATCAACTTAATGTCGGGACAAACATAAGAAAATTATTGCCTAATTCCAGCATACTCAACAAATTAAAACAACAAATCGTGCATCAATATTGACATTACCAACAATTCCCTAATCTTTTCTAGATAAAATTTAGAAGACTTGGTTATAATAGAGCCATCAGCCTAACTTATAAGTAACTGACCTAAATCTCGACTACTAGTTTTGGAATAAGTTTTAATATGACGTTTTAGATTTCCAGTGCCATAAGAATTATCACATAAATAAACAATAACGCATTTCATACACTTAGCTCTTTGTTTTTCATCATCTTGCAATGAAATAATTTCAAACTTAGTCCATACCTCAGAAGTGAGCTTTCTACGTCTCTTACCGACACCTACTACGCTTATTATTTCTATGTTTTATATTCCCACTTCTTTCATATTGGCATCTCCAACTTGTTCTCCACTACTTGGTGTAAAAGCTTCCATCGTTTTTCTGCATAACTAAAGAACAAAAAACCCATTACAATTCATACAAGAGTATAGATGAGTAAGTAACATAATGTTCAAACTTCAAACATTAAATCATTTGCTATGGTTGTACTCAAATTGATAAATGAACAAGAATCATATATACAAATCATTATTGATGCACTTCGACGCATGTATTACCGTTAACACAAGGATTCAAATCCATAATCTCGATAAAATGCATAACATGGATAATATGCAATTTCATTTTATAAACCACAACACTGAAAAAGTTTCATAATATGGATAATATGCAATTTTATTTGACAAAATGCATAATATGCAGTTTCATAATATGGATAATATGAGTTTCATTTGATAAAATGCATAATATGCAATTTCAAATAAATAAAAGCAAAATTAATAGTGTCAATAAGGGGGATTAATGATCCTCGGTTGGTATTATAATGTTAAAAGTTAAAACATATAAAAATACAAGAGCATAATCCATTGTAATAGCGTATGCTGTGTATTGGACGGTTCTTACATCAGAATAATTCCATCCAACTGGAAAGAAAACTATAGCCTAACAAGTATCTGATGATAAAAAAATTGTATAAAAGTGAAATTTACATGTAAGAGTAAAATTTGCTATTAATAACAGGCATATCGATGAACGGAAATGATTTCGAAGTTCGGATCGATGGACGATAATGCGATTGACGATAGAGACCGATGTTGACTTTGAATCGATTACCTGTATGTTGTAGATCGATTGAGGATCGGTCGCATTGACACTAACAGATCAATTGAGGAGAAGATTGAAAAAAATGAAAAGGGAAAGTGAGCAGTCGGTTGAAAAATGAAAATGAGTAGTGGGAAACCAAGGCGGCTAGAAGAGAAAGTGAGTTTTGAAGAGTGAAGACTACATCAGTCGAGTATGTTAAGAGGTTAGCGGTAGCGGGTCAAACATTGTAATTTGTAAGGCCCTAAATAATTTACAGGAACACACAATAATTTAAGATTTCCAATATTTTTAATATGTTAAATGGGTTTAGCGGGTCAATTTCGGGTTAGCGGGTCAACCCTAAACCCACTCATTTATAAACGGGTCAAATTTGGGTTGATCCGAAAATGACCCGCTAACTAAACGAGTCGGGTTTACCTGCTAATTTTTGTGCAGGTTTCGGGTCGGGTTTCTGATCGCGTAGGAAATTGACTGTAACATCCCAGAAATTTCAACAACTGAATATCAGATTAATTTAAGATTTAGCGACGAATAATCGATTTTATATTGATACTGGGGTTAGAAATTTAAGATCGAATATATGGTTGGGTGTAAGAACTGAATATTTAATGGTTGGTTGGAAATCAAATATTTATTGTAGGATATTTAAATTGAATTTGGTTGGATATTTAATTGGATCGGAATACGGTTGAAAAATAGAAATGGATGAATTTAAAAATAGATGTTATTGATGTTAAATAAATTGGAGAATTTTGTTTGTTTAAATATATGAAATTGGTTTGGATATATGTGTGTAAGAAAATGGAACTAACGGTTCAAAATTTGGAGACGAACAAAATTGTTGGTGGACAAACAAAATAAAATCGGCAAACCGACAAATAATTTAAATTTAAAAATATTGTCGTATAAAACCAGAGTCAGATTACAATCAGATTAATTTTATTGGATTCGGTATGCAAAGGCGTAGTGATACGTAAAATTTTGTTGGATTCAGAGATCTTGTTTGCAGGTGGAAGTAGAACGCTATGTAGTAATTCACGATAGAATATATTAATTAATAAAATAGATACTACCTTCCTTAGTAAAGTTTTAAAAAAAAATTAAGCTGACCTATTTTCTCCTCCTACCCTATGCTGTACGTTCTGATGGACATTGTTTTTTCTTCACAAATGTTCTTCTATAAAATGAAACCCCCGTTCCATTTTCAACAGCAAAGATCGGTTCTTTCTCCCTTTTTTAATTTGTAATGGTTAAAGCCAACTGTTCTTTTCCCAATTTTCTCCACTTCCCCAAATAACATTGTTTCGCCAAATCGGAAATATGGCCGACACTCCACCAGGAGTCACTCCTCCCTCCATCGCTCGCCATCGCAACTGCGCACTGACCAAGCCTCTCCTTCCAATGTAAGTTGCCGAGGCTGTTGAAAGTGAAACTAAACTGAAGCCTTGGAATTTGGAGCTTCACCGCTGGTCTAGAGCAGTTTTAGACTTCAGCGTTGCCCCAGAACCCAATTCGTTGCACGTGTTTCCTGCTACGAAGGTGAGTATTCACTCACGATTGATCGTTAATTCAAGCTTATTAACTACTGTAATTAGTTTAGACAAAATAGTTAATTTGCACTGTTTGGGTTGGATTACTCCACTTCGTCTTTTGCTGCAATACTCTCTTGATTTTTGGGATTGTTGCATTACCGTCTTAATTATCTTTACTATCGGGGTTGTTTTCCCCCCTTGACCCTTTGTGATTCTGTTCCTTTGTGGTCTGTTCATCCACATAAATTCTATGTATTGCACATGAACGATCTGATATCACTTTTGGAACGTACCCATTTTATACTTCTGCCTTCGTCTTTCATTTTGGCTTGATCTGACCGTTTGAATTTATTAATATCATTGTTGCGGTTACGGGTTAGCCAAACTTGATTTAGTAGGTATTATGCTATTTCTGTCATTATAACTTGGAATCAAAGTAGTGCTTTTGTCAGTTCAGAATATTGAAAGAGTGGACCCTTAGGCTTGTTGAACTCGGTTCCAATCACATTGAAAACTGTGTTTCCGGGAACTAAATAAAAGTGTTAGCCTGTTACGATACATTTTGTATATATATGTATGTGGTGCTTTAACCCAATGTGTGAATATATGTTAACTTTACAAAATATAAATCTATTATATTATATGAAAGCACAATCTTCCTATAATGACCCTTCAGATCCAGATTCTTAAAAAATTCACAAGCTAGACACGTGTACAGTAGTTCAATCCTCGCCGTCTACAAGAATACCTGTCTTAACCCTTCAGCGACCGCGAAAGCCCTATAGTAACTCCCCTCACGTCCATACAGTTCCATTTTCTCCCAAAAATTTAGATTCTGCCATGTGTCAACCGCTTAGATCAAACGGCTACCATTTTCCATCCGCACAAAAAGCTTTTGTATTTCTCATTGATGTCCCCCATTCCCATCCAATTCCAAAAATATGTACCTTTTCTTGGCCTTTTCCAGTCACAACGAAATAACTCCATTCAGCCGTCAGTCCTTCCTTTTCCGCTCATCTTCCAATCTCCATGCTTTTGTCATCGCAACTATCACTCCTCACTTTATTGTCTTCTTTCCACACCACAGTCACCAACGCCTTCTGCCGCTGATTTCATTGACCGACTAGGGTTTTGACGCTGGTAAATTTTAATTCTCTACTACCTACACGGATTTTATGCTTCTCATTTGGCTGACCGATAAATGTAATGTTACGTTATGTTTGGCAGTCTGTATTTTGTAAATTTCTTCTCTTTCCACACTTTTTCCATAAACAGCCTTTTCTCCCTGTTAGATCAATCCGCCTTTTCGAACTCTCATGTTTTCCTGTTCTACTTTTGCTGCTTTTACAGCGGTGGATCTCTCTACAAAATAAACAAACCCAATGACATTATTCTGACCAGGCTTAGACAGTTGGTGAAGAATATTGGTGACTCTCCATGACATGTGAAAACGACTTTCAACCTTTCTACCATGACAGCATGTACTGAATGTTTAACCCACAGTGCCTTCAACCAAGCAGTGCAAAATCCTCAGCCACATTTTTGGGTTCCACTACTCGTGTAGGCGATTCCCGGACAACTGGTTATACAACTCAGCATCAAACTGATGTAAGTTGCCTTTATGTCCTAAAATTCATATGAATAAAATGAAATGAAATAACAATGTCTCCTTTCTCTTTAGTATGATATTTTTGAGAATTCTATTTCTCACTTTAATACTTTTGTTTCAGTTCATTTATTTATAATTTTTATATCGGTCAAAGCATTCTAAAATCCATGTTTATTTGCGATTAATAATCAGATTTAGGGTGATGATGCTGGAGAATTTCGATCCACTGCATTACTTGAATTGATGACATTTGTGTTGATGTAGATTTCTCCAACACACTTGAAAGAATGGGGAACTTTGTGAGGTAATTTACTAGATATTAACCTTTATAACGAAGTTTTGTAAAGGTTTATTCAATTTTTCAACATTTCTTTTGGGTCTTTTGTCTAGGATAATTTGACAATTCGTATTTGATTGATCTATTAAACTGAGCCAGGGGATGAATATTAAATGATGCTCACATGTTTTAAATTATAGCACCATATGTGGGAGAAAATATTAAGTGGCTTTTTCAAAAGTAACCACGTTCTTAGTTGTTGAGTTGTGCCTTTACCATCAATTCCAAGCGGAACATGCACATATTTTAAATAACAAAAATTTGTTAACAACATGACTACTTAAGGATAAAGCGTAGGTCAATACCTAGATATGGGCATTCAGTGCTATGTTGCATTTTTTGCATCACTGGCTGGCTTCTTAGTTGTGGGTATTGAACCTGCACATATTTTTTTTGCACATTCGGAATCAGTGGCTGCATTCAGTGTCCATGTTCCGTTCAGTGTCAATATTAATGTCAATTATCTCGCCATTGATATGGAAAGTTCCCCCTGAGGTGGTTGGTTAATCATATGAACTAAAAATTAATGTATGGGCTCACATATATTTTTGTTGCAAAATACATTGATTTACCTTAAATTTCTTATGCAAGTCTGCAATCGATATGTTAGCTACAGTGTTTCCTCCACTGCATTGAATGGGTAATCACGCTTTACCATATCTCCATTAAGAGCACTTATTTTTCATTTTACGAAGCTATTACAAAAGATGTCATGGTTTTGGCAAAGTTAAGGTCGGATAGTGGAAGAATGAATATTTACGACTTAAACTATAATTTTAGATATCTATGGGATAAATACATAAGATGCTAGCCTCTTCATTATCATCGCCATTACTAATGCGCTCCAATCGCAAAACAGTCACTTTTCTTTTTTGTTGGTCGACCACTTTTGCGTTTTCTTGAAGTGGACGCTGATTTGTCCTGCAGCCACAATGGCACAGTAAATTTACAATGAACTCTAGAGGATTTTATTTTATTAAAACCATCTACGATGAGAGATTTATTTTACACCATAGCATCGGTTTACTAAACAAAGACATCAATGTTGAGAGATAATTTTGGAATGACAATGGTTTGACGCTGGTAAGTTTTCATTCTCTATTACCTCCACGGATTTTATGCTTCTCATTCGGCTGATCAATAAATCTAATGTTAGGTTATGTTTGACAGTCTGTATTTAGTAAATTTCTTCTCTTTCCGCACTTGGTTTCCATAAACTGCCTTTTCTCCCTGTTAGATCAATCCGCATTTTCGAACTTTCATGTTTTCCTGTTCTTCTTTTGCTTCTTTTTACAGCAGTGGATCTTTCTACAAAATAAACAAACCCAATGACAATATTCTGAACAGGCTTAGACTGTTGGTGAAGAATATCGGTGACTCTCCATGACATGTGAAAACGACTTTCAACCTTTCTACCATGATAGCATATACTGAATGTTTAACCCACAATGGCTTCACCCAAGCAGTGCAACATCCTCAGCCACATTTTTGGGTTCCACTACTCATGTAGGCGATTCCCGGACAACTGGTTATACAACTCAACATTAAACTAATGTAAGTTGCCTTTACGTCCTAAAATTCATATGAATAAAGTGAAATGAAATAACATTGTCTCCTTTCTCTTTAGTATGATATTTTCGAGAATTCTATTTCTCACTTTAATATTCTATTTCAGTTCATTTATTTATAACTTGTTTACCGGTCAAAGCATTCTAAAATCCATATTTATTTGCAATTAATAATAGGATTTATGGTGATGATGCTGGAGAATTTCGATCCACCGCATTAGTTGAATTGATGATATTTATGTCGATGTAGATTTCTCCAACACACTTGAAAGAACGGGGAACTTTTGTGAGGTAATTTACTATATATTAACCTTTATAACGAAAGTTTCTTTTGGGACTTATGTCTAAGATAATCTGACAATTCGTATTTGATTAATCTGCTAAACTGAGCCAGGGGATGAACATTAAATACTGCTAACATGTTTTAAATTATAGCACCAGCAGTAAAACATGTTTTTCACTTAGTTTGTGTCACGTTAAAATTTATACAATGACTAATAATATCAGTAATTTATGAATTTAATCATCTAATAATATTCCTTATTCATTAATCTGACTGCAATTTAAAAAGGTTTATTATTCAAAGTGTTTACAATTTATTTTCTATAATAAATTATTCCATCTTTCTTTGTCCTTTTGATTTTAATGGTTCTTACAATAAATAACTTCTTTTGGAATTTTTCATTTTAAAACACTAGAACTTGAATTAAAACATTGACTATTATAAAAAACCTTGATCTTTTTATTTGAGAAATATAAGCTAATTTCGAAGTTTGTTCTTTACTAATATTTTGACAATTCGAACAAGGTTTAAATTTCATTTTAAGGAAATTTGTAATGTTTTGGCTTTTAGTTTATTATTTCAAACTTTCAGCACTAATGGAAAAAAGGCTAAAGTTTAGCAACTTTGGTAAAATACTGACTATTCATACGAAGTGATTTTCTTTAGCTAAGCAAGTGCTTTTGAGTATTATCAAAATGATTTCCTTGGAGCCTTTTTTTGGTAGTAAAAGAGCGCACTTTTAAGAAAGTAGGACTTTTTATTTATTCTAAATATTTGAATTTCTTTTAAATGTTTCATCTCTTTTAAGAAAAAAATAGGTATAGTCGATTAAATTATATTTTTAGAATCGTCTATTATGGAGTCGTACTGACTGTAACTATAGAATGTAACGACTAATCATAACTAAGAAAGCACCGCATGAGTTTCATGCATCAAATGCAATATTGCATTAATTACATAACTCGATTTGTCGGACATGTTCATATCCGTCTTTATATCTGTTGGAGTGCTTTCAACTCTATGAACCATTTTATGATTGCCTCATTTCCAGTTCCACCTTGTAAAATAATATCAGTTTTTTATATGACTAATTAGGTAAGAATATCTAAGTTTATAAAGGCTAATTTCGTAACTAATCAAGTAAGAGTATCTGAGTTTGTAAAGGCTAATTTTGATGTTGTTCAACTGTTATCATCCTTGTCCAATTACAGACTATTGCTATAAAATACACACTTTGTTGAAGAAGTCACAATTTCCAAAAGGCATACCAAGCTGTACGTGTAATAACCCGGAAATCTGAGCCAATTTAAATTTTTTATTTTGGCGATTTTAGTGAATTTTGAGTATTTAAAATGAATTATTTTAAATAAATACAACGAGAAATTTATTTTGAATAGAATTGGAACGTATATATTTATTCGAATCTTCGTTAGAATATAAATATTTTATTTTAATTATAAAAGGAATTGAAAATGGCACGGTAGTTTGAAATTTCGATTTCAAAGTTCAAATGAATATAAAGGATTCAAAATAAACCGGATTTTAGCGAAACCAAAAATATTTGAATCTAATTGAGAATATCTTTCCAATGAATCCGGGAAATCAAAATTTCATAGCGGGAATCAAAAGTTACGTCCAGTTGAAAATTCAGAATAGTCGCTATGGAATTCCGGCCCTTAAAAATGGAAATTTCGCAAACGACCTTGGTTTTTGATGAAACCACTTTTGTTGGTTCCGTGGTGTGAAATTATTGCTAGGTTCCAAAATTCGTAATTTTCTGAATCAATATGTGAGCGTGGCGAAGGAAAACGTGTATGACCAGTTTTAGTTGATTTTAATCGACTAGAAAATGGCCATTTTTCAAACAGTATCGGAATTTGACGAAATTAGTTTTGTTAGAACTGTATCGTCAATACGAAGCTAGAAAATATTTTTAGGAATTTTTAGAGTTCGTATGTGGCCCCGATAAATTGAAATGCGCGTTCAAATTCAATATATAGAGTTATATTTTGATTTTGACGAAAACTGATCGAAACAATCGAATCAGCTTACGATACATATCCCATTGTGTTCGGAATGGGGGTAATTAGCTAGGGGCGACAGTCATTGGGACTCGATCGGAGTTCGAATGGAAAGTCAACCTTTATGGAGGAAAATAAATATAATAATAATAATATATTTATTATCTCCCCCCTTTACCTTTATCTCCCCCGTCAATCTACAAATTAGGTTAAAAAGAGAAAAAAATCGACAACGCCCATCGGACCCCGTCTCTCCACGGTCGCGCCTCCCCAGGCGGTGGCGCACGCCCTCCGATTCCCCCTCCTTCTTCCTCCGACCACCCCTGTACTCTCTCCACCTCCCTCTCAGAGCAAACCCGCCCAAACCTCCTTCAACACAGCCCAACCCGCCACCAATGGCCGCCGCTATCTACCCCCGCCTGGCCGCACCTCCAGCACTTCTCCCCGGCCCCACGCCGTCCCTCACCAGTCACGAGTCCGACTATTGCCCTCCTCGAGTTCAAAAAATCCGATTTTTAATGTTTTCAGAGCATGTAATCACCACCCCAAGCCTCCTTCGACCACCAACAGCGATGAGGAGCCCTCCCCGCCCCTCAAACAGCACTTGTAAGCTTTTATTTTTCTTGTTTTTGAATAGCAATTAAGAGGGTGATTTTTATTTGATTAGAATAGCTACTAAAAATGTAAACTTTATATTAAAAATAACTTCGTTATGAAAGTTTAGATTTTTAAAGTATGATTCAATGTAGTAAAGAAGTGATTTTTAATTGTTTAAAAATATGATCTTACTTTGTGAAAAAATAAAATAAAAATATGATCTTTGATTTGAAAAAGGTGAGATATTTATGATTAGAAAAGATACGATCTTTGTTAAAGAAAAGATACGATTTTTATTTATGTAAAAATAGGATTTTTATGAAAATAAAATGCTACGATTTTTAAAAGTATAAAGATATAATTTTTAAAAGCATAAGGTATGATGTTTGTTTATAACATAAAGGTATGATGTTTGTTTATAACATAAAGGTGGAATTTTTATAACATAAAGGTGGAATTTTTATAACATGAAGGTGGAATTTTTATAACATGAAGCTGGAATTTTTATAACATGAAAGGTGGAATTTTTATATATGTGAAGTGAAAATAAAAATTCGATTTTTATATATGTGAAGCGAAAATAAAAATTCGATTTTTATATATATGAAGTGAAGATAAAGATGTGATATTTATAGAAGTAGCCATATAAAAATATGATTTTTATATATAAAAATGAATAATAAAAATGTGATTTTTTATGAACAGGGTGAAACATTGTTTGATGGAACTGGTGGAAAACAAATGTGAATCTGAACCGCTCAGAAATATGGAATGGCGGAGTGGAACCCTCTGTGAGAACTCCTCACTTTTATTTTAATTTCTAGTTTGAAATATATACTAGGATGTAGACGGTGTTTAGTAGCACCCGACTCCCGTTGTCCACAGACCATGGATGACTTGTTTGTTTGATTGTTGTGTAGTGAAATTTGATTGTGTGATGGTGAATGAAATAAAATATTTTATAGCGGAAAAATATTTTATAGTTAAAAATATAATTTTTAACGTGTATATAAAATAAATAGTAATAAACAAATCAGAGATTTGTTTATATACACTGATTTGACTGATATTGATTGGGATGATAAATTTTGCACATCGCCCAACTGCACAAATAAAAATTTGTGTTTGTTGATTTGAAACCCCACACGGGTATTGGGATGAAATATGACATACACTAATCCCAATAGTTAGTTGTATGTCGATCGATTGATTGACAGGCTATGTAAGCGTTGAATATTTATATTCAATGCTTATATAGTGAAGAATGCACTCTGGATGATGGATTGTTGTTTTCATTATTGTTATACACATTTGTTGTGTGAAATCCATATAATCACATTATATGGGTAATTGACTGTGTCTGATTCCAGTTCATAATTATCGAATATTTTAAAATAATATTTAGTGAATATTGAAATGTGAAGTCGTGTTAAGTAGTTAAACACCATTTTAACATGAACGGGAATTTTGTCGATTTTATTCATTTTACAATGAATATCGAAAGTGGTTTGAAAATCTGTAATTTGAAATGAATTGAAATCCGAATTAAACTGAATTAAATTCAAATTCGAATTAAATTGAAATTCGAATTAGATTGAAATAGAATAGAAATCGTTTTGAATTGAATTTAAAAACGTATTGAAATTGAATTGAAACCGATTTGAATTGAAATAGATTTAAATGGAAATCGAGTTGAAATGAATTTAAAACGAATTTATATTGGAAAGATTCAATTTTGATTTGAATTTGAGATGGAAGTTGAAATCGTTTTGAAAACGAATTTAAAACGATCTATAAAATTCGTTTTAAAAGGGAATCGGCGATATATATATTATATATATAATGGCCTGAATAGAACGCGCCGCGCCGCGGCAGTTCGTGAATTTCGACCATTGATTTCGAATGGATATTACGGGAGATCTGACCGTCGGATTCTCCTAAAACTGGAACCGTTAGGTTCGTATCGAAAAGGGCTTTCTAACGAATATTAGAAATTAGAAATCTAATGGTTGGATTTGGAATTATGTCCAAATCAAATTTGGAAAAGGTCGTTGTAAGTGCAGTTCGATGGCCGTTGATGGAAATTGACTGTATGGGCCTTGATAAAATTATTAAAAATAGTAATAATTTGTGTAAAATCATAAGAAATGATTTAGGAAGAATTGGGATGAAAAACTCCATATTCGAAAAGATAAAAGTAGATTTTTATCGAAATGAACTAGTTTTGAACTAGAATTAAAATCAATTTGGTTTTGAAATAAATAAATTGAATTTGAAATGGTTTTAAAAAGTAACCAGGATTTCCAATAATTGAATTGGAATGGATTTGAATCGAAAATGTCCTTGGAATATTTCGATATTGGATTTCGTGATTATACAGATATTGTTATGGAAATTTAAAAGATATTTTAATATCGTTATTTCCAATACGATATTTGTTGGCCGTAGAATTTGATATTGAATATAAGCCGATATATTTTCTATTCAAAGTCTTGTATTTAATATCAAATGGGATTTGGGTTTGTCGTGAATGGTGTCTTCATTAACACTGTTCTTAAACCCAGTTGAGAAAAAGATTAAATCTTTTTATGTAGATTTAATGAAGTGTACCAATTAAATGGTAGTTAATTAGGATTGAATTTGAATTGATTTTTGGGTTTATTGTGAACGATGTTTTAAATAACACATGTTCTTTAACCTGATAATTAATGGAATGTGATTTTGGGTTGTCGTGAACGGTATCTTCAATAACACTTTTCTTAGACCCAACGGAGCTAAGAAAATCAGAAACTAACTGGAGATTAGTAAGTTGAATGGTTTCTGATGTTGGTTTCAGCCTTCGGGGTTAATACTTAGGGAATTTCTCACTTGCTAATTTACGGTTAGGTACTGATTGAAATGTAATGTGATTTTGGGGTTTATCATGAACCATGTTTTGAATGACATCGATTCTTTTACCCAGTTAAAGATTAAAACTAAGTGGAGTTTTAATGAATCTTTAATTAGAATGAAAAGATCGAGAATGGAGTATCACCAGTTTTTCTCCAAGCGATAGTTAAATCTTTAATTAGATTTGAACGTGAAATGGTAATTGAATTTACCGATAACACCGTGGTGTTAGGTACGAAGTATGACCAGTTTTACTTCATGGGATGAATAGGTTGGGATTGGGAAATAAAATAAATGATTACTTCGGTGTGGTTTGCTAATCCCGACTAGTTGAATCCATATTCAAAAGAAGATTAAAGAATAAATTTAAAGAATTTATCTTTGATAAAATTAATGGGAACCTTTCCCTAAGAATGCGAAATTTAGAAACTAACTATAAGTTAGCTAAGAAGGATGGTTTCCTGGGTATTGATCTGATGTTGGTTTTGGCCTTCGGGGTTAATATTTGGGGAATTGTTCTCTTACTAATTTACGGTTAGTGACTGATGAATTGGAATGAGGCGTATGTTGTGTTTGTGTAACACTTGTTTATTATATACGCGAGTTATTCAGAAAGACCGGGTTTATCCCATTTTGAATAACTGATTCGACGTGGTATCGAGGATGAAGACGGTGGTCGAAGACCGGAGGTCTTCATAGTGTTTGGATAATTACTGATGATCTTGATTGGTCCGTACACCCAAGAGGAGGGAATCAGTTAGTGATCGTCCAGACGTACTTAGAGATCGATGGATATGCGAGGTACAAGGTGCCTCCGGTTTCGTTCAGACCCAGAACGGACTTGTAAATGGACTGTGTGTCTGACATTGGATATCATTCTGTGTGATTGATGGATATCGGTTGCATGGAGTGGTTTGCCTGTGCGGCATGCAAAGATGCAAATGATCAAGGCTTCTGTTGAAAAGCAGAGTCTTGTGGTTGATGATCAAAGCACAGCCTGTGTGGCATAGCTTTGTGTAGCATCGATTCACGAGCCTCACACCCCGGTAGTGGACCAGAAACGGGAGAGGACATCAGGGAGGGCATGCGTTTCTTTCTAGCTAGAAGTGGTGTCAGTGGTTTTACATGCCCTGACGAGTTTGACTTATGTGGTTGTTGGTGTTGCGAGGCGCCTCAAATATATCGGTGACTATGTGGAGCCGATGGAGTCATTTGTTGGCTCATATGCTCTATAGGGCTGGGAGATGTATTGTTCAGGCATAATAATCCACTCCGTGTGGACCGGCCATGACGATCTATGGTGCAATTGCGGCTGTTCCCGAGGCTCGGGCTAGGCAGTCTCGAATTAGCACAGGACGATCCCTTTGCCTTGGTTCACAGACGGAAATCCAATTTCCAATACGTGACAATTGCAGTTTTGATTGTAGAGCCTAGTATGGTGACATGATATATGGTATCCATGCCATCTATGATTGATATTTATGATTGTATATAAAATCAGAAACTAACTGGAAACGAGCTAAGATGGGTGGTTTCCTGGGTATTGGTCTGATGTTGGTTTTGACCTTCGGGGTTAATACTTAGGGAATCGTTCTCTTACTAATTTACGGTTGGAGTCTGATTAAGAATTAAAACATGAAATATAGCGTATCAAGTATTCTTTGGCTATTATAAGGTAAAAACCCTATCCTCCAGCTTGTGTTGCATTATGTGATGGGAAATGGGTCTTATAATAGCTTCATTGTTCTTTATTTAGCATTGCGCTGTTCGTTTTATGCACTGGTATTCTTGGGAGGAAACCTGTTCCGTGTTATACGGCGTGGTCCCTTGATTTACCTAAGTTTAAAATAAAAATTAATAACTGTTTTAGTTCTCACAGCAGTCACATGACTGACCTGGAGTTTATTGTTTTAACCTAAACTCTGGGTGCCCTTATTTTGACATGGGCAGCTAGTAGTTTTGGTTTTGCAGATTTATATTCACAGGATCTTGATGCACAGCTGAAACGATACTCGGAAAGCTCTGTATCCGTGTATTACTTTCAGTTGTGTATTGTATTATTTTTCCGCTGCTATATAATGTGTTGCAATCTCTGATATTTATCGAACGTGTAATATTTATTTATACTCTGTATATTCTTGTATTCTGATGGTATTGTGTAATTAACAACGAAATGTTCTTCTGTCTGCGTTCTAATTTGTCGTGTTCTCAAAATAATCAGACGTTTCGAATGGTCTTGACCGGTTTAGCGACTAATTCGGATCGAGCGAAATTCCCGGTCGTTACATTGTGGTATTAGAGCTTTGGTTTACAGAGTTCGAAGAACAAGGCACATTAGAATCAAACGAAAGAATTCATCAGAAATTGGATTAGTGACATCCAACGGGAGTGACTCGTTAGAGATGGGATCAGTAGTATCCTAGGACGAGTGTGAAGAGTATATCTTTAAAGTAAAAACAAACTTTGTTTTGAAATTTAAATCGTATTATACGTATTTGAATATTTATTTTAAATTGATTTGGACAATCCAGTATATGGAGGGTTTGCATATACGCCTAGCTAGCGTGTTTACGAAGCCTTAAATATACTGGATAGATGTAGAATCATACTCTAGTCGACCGAAGATGATTTTGATGATGGAGCTCCATCATCAGGATTTATGTTCGTGTTTCAAAAGTGTGACATCTATATATTTCCATTAGACTGGTGTGAGAACCAAAATTAGATAGGGCTTATTGTTGTGATGTGGCATCAAAAATATGATTTTTGGACTATATATCAAAGTTATGAATTTGAAAAGCTAATCAACTAATTGATTGCTGATTGTGTTGCTTGATTAATTAAAGTTGAACCATTTAGCCAAATTGTATCAAATAGTGAATTGTATTGAAAATTTGTCGCATTTGCATACATATACATGTACTTACATTGAACAGGTCATAGCAAGGAGGCTAGAGAAGAGGAATAAAATTGTTTGCCCGACAAATAGGTACATATTTGTTGTATTTCTTTGGGTTTGGATGACTTTGTGAGCCGATTGGCTTTTTCTTTTTCTTTTGGATTGAAGAAGGCCATGGGGGGTTATACGAAATATCCCGAAGTCCCTGGTGTAGGGGAGTTTATGGCGAAATTTTTCGAAAATTTAGAGTGTTAGCCAAATTTTTGAAAAATTTGAAAGGTTCTTAGAAACTGAAAAGTTGAAGAACTTAAGCCGTAAAGAAAACAATGAAAGTTGAGTAGATTTGTGAAACAACTTTCGGCTTCGTTTTTTTTCGGGGACGAAAAGTTTTTAAGTGGGGGAGATTGTAATAACCCGGAAATCTGAGCCAATTAAGTTTTTTTATTTTGGCGATTTTAGTGAATTTTGAGTATTTAAAATGAATTATTTTAAATAAAAATGACGAGAAATTTGTTTTGAATATAATTATAACGTATATATTTATTCGAATCATTGTTAGAATATAAATATTTTATTTAATTATAAAAGAAATTGAAAATGGCGCGGTAGTTTGAAATTTCGATTTCAAAGTTCAAATGAATGTACAGGATTTAAAATAAACCGGATTTTAGTGAAACCAAAAATATTTGAATCTTATTGAGAATATCTTTCCAATGAATCCTGGAAATCAAAATTTCATATCGAGAATCAAAAGTTACGTCCAGTTGAAAATTCAGAATAGTCGCTATGGAATTCCGGCCCTTAAAAATGGAAATTTTGCAAACGACCTCGGTTTTCGATGAAACCACTTTTGTTGGATCCGTGGTGTTAAATTATTGCTAGGTTCCAAAATTCGTAATTTTCTGAATCAATATGTGAGCGTGGCGAAGGAAAACGCATTTGACCAGTTTTAGTTGATTTTAATCGACTTGAAAATGACCATTTTTCGAACGGTCTCGGAATTTGAAGAAATTAGTTTTGTTATAACCGTATCATCAATACGAAACTAGAAAATATTTTTTGGGAATTTTTAGACTTCGTATGTGGCCCCGGTAAATTGAAATGCGCGTTCAAATTCAATACATAGAGTTATATTTTGATTTTGACGAAAACTGATTGAAACAGTTGAATTAGCTTATGATACATATCCCATTGTTTTCGGAATGGGGGTAATTAGCTAGGGGTGACAGTCGTTGGGACTCGATCGGAGTTCGAATGGAAAGTCAACCTTTATGGAGGAAATTCAATATAATAATAATAATAATATATTTATTATCTCCCCCCCCCCTTTACCTTTATCTCCCCCGTCAGTTTACAAATTAGGTTTAAAAAGAAAAAAAAGCAAAATCGACAACGCCCATCGGACCCCGCCTCTCCACCGTCGCGCCTCCCCAGGCGGTGGCGCACGCCCCCCGATTCCCCCTCCTTCTTCCTCCAACAACCCCTGTACTCTTCCACCTCCCTCTTAGAGCAAACCCGCCCAAACCTCCTTCAACACAGCCCAACCTGCCACCAATGGCCGCCGCTGTCTACCCCCGCCTGGCCGTACCTCCAGCACTTCTCCCCGGCCCCACGTCGTCCCCCACCAGTCACGAGTCCGACCATGGCCCTCCCTGAGTTCAAAAAATCTGATTTTTAATGTTTTCAGAGCATGTAATCAACACCCCGAGCCTCCTTCGACCACCAACTACGATGAGGAACCCTCCCCGCCCCCTCAAACAGCACTTGTAAGCTTTTATGTTTATTTTTCTTGTTTTTGAATAACAATTAAGAGGGTGATTTTTATTTGATTAGAATAACGACTAAATATGTAAACTTTATATTAAAAATAACTTCGTTATGAAAGTTTAGATTTTTAAAGTATGATTCAATGTAGTAAAGAAGTGATTTTTAATTGTTTAAAAATATGATCTTACTTTGTGAAAAAATAAAATAAAAATTTGATCTTTGATTTGAAAAGGTAAGATATTTATGATTAGAAAAGATACGATCTTTGTTAAAGAAAAGATACGATTTTTGTTTATGTAAAAATAGGATTTTTATGAAAATAAAAAGCTACGATTTTTAAAAGTATAAAGATATAATTTTTAAAAGCATAAGGTATGATGTTTGTTTATAACATAAAGGTATGATGTTTGTTTATAACATAAAGGTATGATGTTTGTTTATAACATAAAGGTATGATGTTTGTTTATAACATAAAGGTGGAATTTTTATAACATAAAGGTGGAATTTTTATAACATGAAGGTGGAATTTTTGTAACATGAAGGTGGAATTTTTATATATGTGAAGTGAAAATAAAAATTCGATTTTTATATATATGAAGTGAAGATAAAGATGTGATCTTTATAGAAGTAGCAATATAAAATTATGAATTTTATATATAAAAATGAATAATAAAAATGTGATTTTTTTTATGAACAGGGTGAAACATTGTGTGTCGGAACTGGTGGAAAACAAATGTGAATCTGAACCGCTCAGAAATATGGAATGACGGAGTGGAACCCTGTGTGAGAACTCCTCACTTCTATTTTAATTTCTAGTTTGAAATATATACTAGGATGCAGACGGTGTTTAGTAGCACCCGACACCCATCGTCCACAGACCATGGATGGCTTGTTTGTTTGATTGTTGTGTAGTGAAATTTGATTGTGTGATGGTGAATGAAATAAAATATTTTATAGTGGAAAAATATTTTATAGTTAAAAATATAAGTTTTAACGTGTATATAAAATAAATAGTAATAAACAAATCAGAGACTTGTTTATATACACTGATTTGACTGATATTGATTGGGTCGATAAATTTTACACATCGCCCAACTGCACAAATAAAAATCTGTGTTTGTTGATTTGAAACCCCACACGGGTATTGGGATGAAATATGACATACACTAATTCCAATAATTAGTTGTATGTCGATCTATTGATTGACAGGCTGTGTAAGCATTGAATATTTATATTCAATGCTTATACAGTGAAGAAAGCACTCTGGATGATGGATTGCTGTTTTCATTATTGTTATACACATTTGTTGTGTGAAATCCATATAATCACATTATATGGTAATTGACTATATCTGATTCCAGTTCAGAATTATCGAATATTTTAAAATAATATTCAATGAATATTGAAATGTGAAGCCGTGTTAAGTAGTTAAACACCATTTTAACACGAAAGGGAATTTTGTCGATTTTATTCATTTTACAATGAATATCGAAAGTGATTTCAAAATCTGATAATTCGAAATGAAATGAAATCCGAATTAAATTGAATGGAATTGAAATTCGAATTAAATTGAAATAAATTGAAATTCGAATTAGATTGAAATAGAATTGAAATCGTTTTGAATTGAATTTAAAAACGCATTGAAATTGAATTGAAACCGATTTGAATTGAAATAGATTTGAATGGAATCGAGTTGAAATGAATTTAAAACGAATTTATATTGGAAAGATTCAATTTTGATTTGAATTTGAGATGGAAGTTGAAAACGTTTTGAAAATGAATTTAAAACGATTTATAAAATACGTTTTAAAAGGGAACTGACGAAATATATATAATTTATATATAATATACATATAATGGCCTGAATAGAACGCGCCGCGCTGTGGTATTCGTGAATTTCGATCATTGACTTCGAATGGATATTACGGGAGATCCGACTGTCGGATTCTCCTAAAACCGGAACCGTTGGGTTCGTATCAAAAAGGGCTTTCTAATGAATATTAGAAATTAGAAATCTAACGGTTGGATTTGGAATTATGTCCAAATCAAATTTGGAAAAGGTCGATGTAAGTGCAGTTCGATGGCCATTGATGGTAATCGACTGTACGGGCCTTGATAAAATTATTTAAAATAGTAATAATTTGTGTAAAATCATAATAAATGATTTGGGAAGAATTGGGATGAAAAACTCCATATTTGAAAAGATAAAAGTAGATATTTATCGAAATGAACTAGTTTTGAACTAGAATTAAAATCAATTTGGTTTTGAAATAAATAAATTGAATTTGAAATGGTTTTAAAAAGTAACCAGGATTTCCAATAATTTAATTGGAATGGATTTGAATCGACATTGTCCTTGGAATTTTCGATGTTGGATTTCGTGATTATACAGATATTGTTATGGAAATTTGAAAGATATATTAATATCATTATTTCTAATACGATATTTGTTGGTCGTAGAATTTGATATTGAATATAAGTCGATATATTTTCTATTTAGAGCCTTGTATTTAATATCAAATGGGATTTGGGTTTGTCATGAATGGTGTCTTCATTAACACTGTTCTTAAACCCAATTGAGAAAAAGATTAAATCTTTTTATTTAGATTTAATGAAGTGTACCAATTAAATGGTAGTTAATTGGGATTGAATTTGAATTGATTTTTGGGTTTATCGTGAACGGTGTTTTAAATAACAGTTGTTCTTTAACCCGATAATTAATGGAATGTGATTTTGGGTTGTCGTGAACGGTATCTTCAATAATACTGTTCTTAGACCCAACGGAGTTAAGAAAATCAGAAACTAACTGGAGATTAGTAAGTTGAATTGTTTCTTGGGTATTGATCTGATGTTGTTTTCAGCCTTCGGGGTTAATACTTAGGGAATTGCTCACTTGCTAATTTACGGTTAGGGACTGATTGAAATGTGATGTGATTTTGGGTTTTATCGTGAACCGTGTTTTGAATGACATCGGTTCTTTAACCTAGTTAAAGATTAAACTAAGTGGAGTTTTAATGAATCTTTAATTGGATTGAAAAGATCGAGAATGGAGTATCACCAGTTTTGCTCCAGGCGATAGTTAAATCTTTAATTAGATTTGGATGTGAAATGGTAATTGAATTTACGGATAACACCGTGGTGTTAGATATGAAGTATGACCAGTTTTACTTCATGGGATGAATAGGTTGGGATTGGGAAATAAAATAAATGATTACTTCGGTGTGGTTCGCTAATCCCGACTAGTTGAATCGATATTTAAAAGAAGATTAAAGAATAAATTTAAAGAATTTATCTTTGATAAAATTAATGGGAACCTTTCCCTAAGAATGCGAAATTTAGAAACTAACTGTAGGTTAGCTAAGAAGGATGGTTTCCTGGGTATTGATCTGATGTTGGTTTCGGCCTTCGGGATTAATATTTGGGGAATTGTTCTCTCACTAATTTATGGTTAGTGACTGATGAATTGGAATGAGGCATATGTTGTGTTTATGTAACACTTGTTTATTATATACGCGAGTTATTCAGAAAGACTGGGTCTATCCCATTCTGGATAACTGATTCGACGTGGTGTCGAGTGTTAGAGTTTATGCCCTAGAGGCAATCCATTTGATGAGATTGATAACACTGTTGATGTTATTATTTTATTTGGAATAAAATATTATTCTGCTATATATTATATTTACTGCCAAATATAAATATTAATATATTAGAAGTCCTTAGAACTATAATACGGGATTATATAGTTCAAGTAAGTGACTTGAACTTGAGATTATGTAATATACTGAGTATTATAATTCTTAAATGTCCCTAGTCAAGTTTTATTGTTCATATAAAGGACAACAATAAAGCGTTGAGACTAGTATGTTGATTGACTGATGATCACATCTCACTGATCATTAAAATACATGATATTAATGTCAAAACATAAATACGTATTAGAGAATATCGTATTGGGCTGACCCACCGTGAGATAACTACATGGAATATAATTAATAGTATCATAAGTTATTCTGATAGTGATAGTGATGTAATGGTCCTCAGACCTGAAATCATTTTAATTTTATTCGAGGATATTTGTGTTTTGATATCATCTAAAGTTATTCGTAACAGAGTATCGATAACGGTGATTATTGAATACATCTCTAATCGAATGAAATTTATGAATGATCTAGATGGAATTTAACCCTACGATATATTCGTAGTGATATCCATGGGCCTCTTGATTGAGTGAGACTGTGAAATGCATGGCCGTGCTCAAATATTGTTTTGTTTTAAATAGTCTACTCATCGATCAAGACAAATGGATTAAATCATAAGGAGGATGATATGATCCACGCCTCTAGTTTATCCTGGATATATTGGTTAAAAGGATTATATTACATTAACACACTGATCACTGAAAGGTTGTATCGAATCAATGATCTTATTATAACCTGGGTAGCAGCGACGCATTGCTAGATGCCAATCACTGTTTATAATTTAAATATGATTTTGAATTATTGCCAATGTTGTAATAACCTATAGGGTCTGTAACACCCCGAATTTTCTATTAACACTAAAGTTGCTAAAATATTAATAAGTATGTAAGAGAGGGGATGTATCTAATATGAATATAAAAATATTAATAAGTATGTAAGAGAGGGGATGTATCTATTATGAATATAAAAATATTAATAAGTATGTAAGAGAGGGGATGTATCTAATATGAATATAAAAATATTAATAAGTGTGTAAGAGAGGAGATGTATCTAATATGTATATAAAAACAATAATAAGTGTGTAAAAGTGGGGGATGTATCTAATATGTACATTGTAGAAAATATATATATTTATGACATGAATAGAAGTTTATTAATTTGTTGAGTGTTTGCTGAGTCACTTCTGACTCATTGCTGAGTCAACAAGATAAACCCCATCTTGTCTGAACGGCTGCGGTTATTTCTAGGTTAAATCTAATGGCCTAAATGCATTCTAAAATCTATAAATAAGTGGGTAGACCCAAAACCTAAATCACTTGTAAAATTAGAGAAGCTACCGTCATGCTGCTGCCATGGAGTTCGGCATAGCCGTCACAAACTAAGAAGAGGAAGCCTAATCATCTACAACTAAATCTACACAAATCAAATCAAAAGATCTCTCTTTCTCTAATTCTTTTCTTTTGTTGGTGAGTATGATGATTCTCACAAGACTATTACAAACTAATTGACTCAGTTATGAATGGATCACAAGAAATTGATGTGATTTGTAATTGTAAATTCTATATATTGTGGATCTCTTATTATGTTATTATGTTGTCGTATGATGTAAATTATATATGCTATGTCATGCTATGTTGTAAATTCTCTTATGCTATGTCGTGCTATGTTGAGAATCATGTCAAGCTATGTTATACTATCATACTATGCCATGTTATAAATCATGCTATATTATGTTGAAAAATCATGATGTTGTTGGATCATGCTTAAAGTTATGTTTTTTTTCTTAATTTAAATGGATCTTGTTTATGGGAATTTGCCTATTAGGTTAGGTGTACCCATAAACTTGAAACTATAATTAAATAAAACTTGATTATGGGAATTTGCCTATTGAGTTAGGTGTACCCATATAAAACCATGTTGTTAAAAAATTAGATGATGTTGATTCACACATGTTCATATGTAAGTTTATGAAAATTGATTGAGATCATATTAGGTGAATTTTGAACAAGTTGACACCTTTAGATCCATGACATGTATAATCTATGCAAGTTGGACATATGCAAGTTTCACCCCTTATTATGATTCATTTGGTCACATATACATGTTGTTATTATGATAATCTCTTTTATGCTATGAGTTAGGCTATTCGAGTCTAACATATATTTTGCGAATAAACGTTCAAACGGGGGGTAGGGGTAATATTAGGAATTAATAAATTGGGTGCAAATTTGTAAGATGTTGCATACCATGAATGAATGTCCATAATTGAGTCAATTATGGACATTGTTAAAAATTGGAAGTAATTAATAATTCAAGTAGGGAATTATTAAAATTGGGGGAAAGTGGATTATTATTAATAATCAATGCTTAGGACACGAGGTTGGACCCGTTTGTGATGTAAACCTGCCCGGACCCGCCCGGCAAATCCAGTAGTCACAAATATCGGCCCAATGTGAGAGGTCTGTGACGGCCTGGAATTTCGCTCGATCCGAATCAGTCGTTAAACCGATCTAAACCGTCCGAAACCCCTGAACGTTGAGAACAGGACAAATCAGAGCACAAACAGAAGAACATTTCATTGCTATTACAACAATTCCATCAGATACAAGAATATACAGAGTATAAAAGAATAAATTACATTTGATAAATATCAGAGATTACAATGAATTACATAGCAGTGGAAAATAATACAAAGCACAACTGAAGGTGATATACGGATACAGAGCTTTCCGGATATCATTCCAGCTGTAAACCAGGATCCTGTGAATATAAATCTGCAAAACCAAAACTACTAGCTGCCCGTGCGGAAAATAGGGGCACCCAGAGTTTAGGTTAAAACAATAAACTCCAGGTCAGTCATGTGACTGGTGTGAGAACTAAAACAGTTATTTAAAACTTTACTTTTAAAAGAGAGTAATTCAAGGGACCACGCCGTATAACACGGAACGGGTTTCCTCCCAAGAATACCAGTGCATAGAATAAACAACGCAATGCTTTTTCGAAAAATGAAGCTATTATAAGACCCAGGTCCTATCATACAATGCAACGCAAGCCGGGGGATAGGGTTTTTTCTTATAATAGCCAAACATGCTTGGTACGTTTAAAACAAATCATTTGATACTATAATAAGTGTATAGTGTCAAAACATTTCAATCATAAATATAAATCATAGACGGCATAGTATCCCATGCTACTATGTCGCCATACTAGGCTCTACAAATAAAGCCGCAATACACGTATTGGAAATTGGATTTCCGTCATGAGTCGAGGCAAGGGGCAAGATCCTCTCCGCGTTCGAGACACTCTAGCAAATGCCTCAGGATTACGCACACTGGGTAACCCCTGGATGCGGCTGGGCCGGTCCTCACTTACGTTAGAGGATTAATTATGCCTGAACACACGTTTCCCGGTCCTTACAGACCTATAATCGAGGCGCCTCATTCCAACAACCACAAAGGTGAAAAGTATATATATGTCAGGGCTAGTAAGTCACTGACAGCACCAAAGCTAGAAAGAAACGTCGTGCTCTCCCAGCGGTCCGTATCCCGTTTTTAACTCATACCGAGGTGTGAGGCTCACGAATACACGTTATACACAAAGCTGCCACGTAGGCGTGCTTTGATCATCAACCACAAGACTTTGCTTTTCAACAGAAGCCTTGATCATTGCATCTTAGCGTGCCACACAGGCAATTCATGCCATGCGACTGATGTCCATCGATATACAACCTCTGAGCTCGTACGTCTCAGAGAAGGGCGTTAAGCAAAAGAATAAATTCTCCGCCGCCAAACAGATGTATATTTAATAGAAATCAATCAACACAGAATAAAATCCAATGTCAGACACACAATCCATTTACAAGTCCGTTCTGGGTCTGAACGAAACCGGAGGCACTTTCCTCGCATATCCGTCCATCTCCAAGTACGTCTGGACGACCACCAACTATTTCCATCTTCTTGGGTGTACAGCCCAATCAGGATCGTCAGTAATTACCCAAACGATGTGACGACTTTCGGTCTTCGACCACCGTCTTCATCTTCGACATATCGTCGAATCGGTTATTCAGAATGGGCGTAAACCCGGACTTTCCGAACAACCCGCGTATATTAAAAACAAGTGTTACACAAACACAACATACGCCTCATTCCAATTCATTAGTCACTAACCGCAAATTAGCAAGAGAACAATTTCCCAAACATTAACCCCGAAGGCCGAAACCAACATCAGATCAATACCCAGGAAACCATTCATCTTAGCCAACCTACAGCTAGTTTCTAAATTCCACATTCTTAGGGAAAGGTTCCCATTAATTTTATCCAAGATAAATTCTTTAAAATTTATCCTGTATCTTCCTTTGGATGTCATTTAAAACCAAGTTATGGTTTTTCCAACTAGTCGAGATTAGCGAACCGTAACGAAGTAATTATTTATTTTATTTCCCAATCCCAACCTATTCATCCCATGAAGCAAAACTGGTAATACTCCATATCTAACACCGTGGTGTTATCGGTAAAATTAATTACCATTTCACGTTCAAATCTAATTAAAGATTTAACTATCGCTTTGGAGCAAAACTGGCGATACTCCATTCTCGCTCATTTCTAAATTTGGAAATTTAGATTATTAATTCGAATTTCAATCTAATTGCAGATTCATTAGAACTCCTTTTACTGGGTTAAAGAACTAGGTGTTATTTAAAACACAGTTCACGACAAACCCAAATCACATTCTATTTGTTATCGGGTTAAAGAACTAATGTTATTTAAAACATAGTTCACGATAAACCCATCTCAAATTTAATCAAATATATTAGAAATTCGATTATTTAAAACCCCTTTTTAAATCTAATTCATTTATTAAAAAAAAATAATTGGGTTTTAAATTTAGTTCAAAACTAGTTCATTTCGATAAAAACCCATTTTTATCTTTTCAAACATGGAGTTTTTCATCCCAAATTTTCCCAAATCATTTATTATGATTTTACACTAATTAATACTATTTTTAATAATTTTATCAAGGCCCATACAGTCGATTTCCAACAATGGCCATCGAACTGCACTTACAGCGACCTTTTTCGAATTTGATTTGGACGTATCTCCAAATCCAACCGTTAGATTTCAAATTTCTAATATTCGTTAGAAAGCTCTTTTCGATACGAACCCAACGGTTCCGGTTTTAGGAGAATCCGACGGTCGGATCTCCCGTAATGTTCGTTTGAAATAAATGGTCGAAATTTACGAACTGCCGCGGCGCGGCGCGTTCTATTCAGGCCATTATATTATATATATAATATATATAATATATATTTCGTCGATTCCTATTTAAAACGAATTATATAAATAGTTTTGAATTCGTTTCAAGAACCATTTCAACTTCTATTTCATTTCAAATCAAAATTGAATTTTCTTTTATAAATTCGTTTTAAAATTCATTTCTATTCAATTCAAATTTCAATTAAATTTGAATTCATTTCAATTTGCTTTCAATTCAATTTGAATTCGTTTTCAATTCAATTCAATTCAAATTGGTTTTATATTCGATTCATTTCGAAATCGTTATATATTCAATTCATTTCGAAATCGTTATATATTCAATTCATTTCGAAATCGTTATATATTCAATTCATTTCGAAATCGTTATATATTCAATTCATTTCGAAATCGTTATATATTCAATTCATTTCGAAATCGTTATATATTCAATTCATTTCGAAATCGTTATATATATCGTTCGCGTCAAAATGGCGCATCACTATTCAACACGGCTTTATATATTCTATTTCAAATATTTCTTTTTGTCAACGCACGACTAATCTCAATGAATGAGTACCGTCCATGTGTGACTATTTTTGGTTAAATTATTTCGTTCAACACATGACTAATCTCAACGAATGAGTACCGTCAACACATGAACCTTTATTTTATATTGATAAAGATGTAAATTTTATTATAAAAATATTACGTTCAACACATGACTAATAGCAACGGATGAATATAGTCAACACATGAACCTTTATTTTATATTATACTTTATTTTTCAAATTGGAATGAGGCCCAATCAATTACCATATAATATTAATTATATGGATTTTCATACATCACATGTATATAATAGCATTGAAAAATAATCAACCATCAACCAAAGTGCACTACACTGTATAAGCATCAAATATAGATATCTAACGCTTATAACAGTCTGTCAATCAATCGATCGACATATTTTATCAATCAGGATGAGTGAATTCATCCCAACACCCGTGTGGGGTTTCAAACAATCAAACACAGATTTTTTTTATTTGTGCAGTTGGGCGATGTGTAAAATTTATCAACCCAATCAATGTCCTTCAAATAGGTGTACATAAACAAACCGTCCGGTTTGTAAATGAATATTTTATTTATTCGCATTCACGTTAAAAATTATATTTTTAACGATAAAATATTCAATTTCAACACATGAATTTCTATTCAGTTCATTTACACAATAAAAATGATATTTTTTTTTCTAACATATTTTAGAAAATTTCGGCGGCATAACGGCACGATACTAGAAACGGGACGAGGCCTAGCCTTATCCCCGGTCTAGTGAAGGCCCACGCCATTCACACATCAATCAAATTCACTTTCGTTATGCAAACCACAAAATTTGGAGTAAGGGTCTAACCTAGCCTTACTCCTTCGTCTTATAACGGCGCACGTCTAATCCTAATCAATTTATCAATTCGATTTTTCACACCACAAACCACATTCAAACCAATATCGCAATCAATCACCAAACAGTCAAACAAACAAGTCCATGGTCTGTGGACGATTGTGTCGGGTGCTACTAAGCACCGTCTGCATCCTAGTATATATATAACTAGAAAAATTAAATTGAAAGGTGAGAAGTTCTCACATATAGCTATCCTAGCTCCACGGCACTTCATTGATAGAAATCTTCATCGCTATCTCATCATCGTCATCTTCGTTGCCCGTATACACTGTATATATAAAAATCACATTTTTATATTTTGATGTCTTTTAAAATAAAAATCACATTTTTATTTACACTTTCAATTTAAAAATCGTATTTTTATAATCACTTCATATATTTAAAAATCGAATTCGTCCTATGCTGTTCAATATATAAAAATCACATTTTTACTACTATGTCATATAGATAAAAAAAATTATATTTTTATCACGCTATTTTCCATATAAAGATTTCGCCTTTTCTAAAATAAAGATTTCACCTTTATAAAAATATAGACTTCGCCATTTCAAATTTAAAGATTTCATCTTTATAAAAATCTCATTTTTATTTTTCTACACATATAAAGATGATATTTTTAATCTTTCTATCATGTAAAAATTATATTTTTGACTCTCTACCTAACCAAAAATCATATTTTTACATCATCTATATAGTAAAGACTATATTTTTAATACTTTAAAAATATAAAAATCATATTTTTACTACTTTAAAAATATAAAAATCATATTTTTATAATCGCTATATAGTAAGGACTATATTTTTAATACTTTAAAAATATAAAAACTATATTTTTATTACTTTAAAAATATAAAGATCGTATCTTTCACCAAATAAAAATCTAATCTTGCCTTTTCTAAAAAAAAAAAAACCCGTATTTAAACCATGCTTTTACTTCTTAAAGTTCAAATCCTTTTTCCTATTTAAAGTTTTTATTTTTAAACAAAATCAGTTTTTATATTTTCAAACAAAATCAGTTTTTATATTTTCAAACAAAATCAGTTTTTATATTTTCAAACAAAATCAGTTTTTATATTTTCAAACAAAATCAGTTTTTATATTAAAAAAAAACAGAATTGAAAATAAAAATAAAAATAAAAACACTTACAGAAAAGAAATCGAAGGCGGAGAGGGGGGGGTTTCGCTGTCTCGTCTGAAGTGGGGCCCGCTGCAGCGTCGGAGATGGCGGCTACAGGTGGAGGATCGGAGGGGGCTCGGGGTTGGTGCAGGAGGGTCTGAGTGTGGCGCGCACTTCGGGCTCGCGGTTCAGGGAGGGTTCGAAGAGGTGGTTGGGTGCGAGGTGGCGTCGGCTTCGCGAGTTCGAGGGGGGGGGGTTAGAGGCTGGAAGGCGATGGTGGCGGATCCGCCTGGAGGCGGCGCGGCGGAGGAGGGCGTGGCGGCGATGGTAATCGCCTGGAGCTTTTTTTTTTTTTTTATTCAATCGATTATGAAATAAATAAATTGGGGGGGGGGCCTGGTTAAGGAGAAAAAGGGGGTTTTTTTTTTATTTTTTTATATTTTATTATTTAATTATTTGAAATTCAAAGAAGTTGACTTTTTATTCGACTTCGAAACGAGGCCCACCGACTGTCGCCCATAGCGTTTCACCCCCATTCCGAACACAATGGGATATGCATCGTAAGCTGATTCGGCTGTTACAATCAGTTTTCGTTAAATTTACATTTAAATCACTATATTGAATTTTAAACGTACATTTCAAATTACCGGGGTCACATACGAACTTTAAAAATCCTAGAAAAATATTTTCTAGCTTCGTATCGACGATACGGTCCTAACCAAACTAGTTTCGTCGAATTCTGAGACCGTTGGAAAAATGGCCAATTTCCAGTCGATTAAAATCAACTGAAATGGTCAAAACACGTTTTCCTATGCCACGCTCACATATTGATTCGAAAAATTATGAAATTTAAAATCTAACAATAATTTGACATCATGGACCTAACAAAACTGGTTTCGTCGAAATCCGAGGTCATTTGCAAAATGTCCATTTTTAAGGGCCTGAATTCCATAGCGACTATTCAGAATTTTCAACTGGACATATCTTTTGATTCCCGTTATGAAATCTCGATTGGTCGGATTCAATAGAAAGATATTATCAATTCGATCCTAAGGTTTTTGGTTTCACTAAAATCCGGATTGTTTTGCACACGGTACATTCATTTGAAGTTTGAGATCGAATTATCGAACTACCGCGCCATTTTCAATTCTATTTATAATTATATATATAAATATTTATATTCTAACGACGGCGTATATAATATATACGTCGAATTATATTCAAAAATAAATTTCTCGTCGATATTATTTAAAATAATCTATTTTAAATATAGAAAATTCGCTAAAATGGCCAAAATAAAAATTTTAAACTGGCCCAGAATTTCCGGGTTATTACAATCTCCCCCACTTAAAACTTTTCGTCCCCGAAAAGGAACAAAGTCGAAAGTGGTTTGATTATTAAGCTCTACATTCGATCTGGCTTCCATTCTCCAACTTTTCAGTTTCTGAGAATTTTCAAATTTTCAAAAATTTGGCTAACACCCTAAATTTTCGAAAAATTTCGCCATAACCTCCCCTGCAATGGGAGCATCGGGGAATTTCAAATAGCTTCCCCGGTCCTTCAGATCTCAAAAAGAAAAAGAAAAAGCCAAGCGGCTAGCCAATAGGCTCACAAAATCATCATCACCCAAACAAAACAGTAAATTATGTAATAAACATGTACCTATTTGTCGGGCAAACAAATTTTATTCTCTGCTCTAGCCTCCTTGCTATGACCTGTTCAATGTAAGTATATGTATATGCAAACAAATGCGACCAATTTTCAATATAATTCAAAATTTGGTTAAATTAGGCATAAGTGGTTAAAAATTAGCGAACAATTAAGCAAACAACACAAACATCAATCAATTAGTGAATTAGAGTTTCAAATTCATAAAATTTGATACATATACAAAAATCATGTTTTGGTGCCAATTCACAACAATGTGTTCTAACTATATAAGTTTTGGTTCTCACACCAGCCTAAATGGAAATATATAGATAATCACACCTTCGGAACTCGAACACACACTACTGATGCTATATAGTCATCAGTAGAATCATCTCCAGGCGACTAGAGTGTGACTCTATATCTATCTAATATATTAAAACTTCGAATATACGTTCATGACGCGTATATGCAAAACCTTTATATACTAGATTGTCCATATTCAAAATAAATAAATATTCAAATACGTATAAAATGGTTTAAATTTACAAAAACAAAATTGTTTTCATTTGAAAAATATACTCTTCACACTCGTTCTAGGATACTACTGATCCTATCTCTAACGAGTCATTCTAATTGGATATTACTAATCCAATATCTGATGAATTCTTTCGTACGGTTCTAATGTGCCTTGTTCTCGAGCTCTGTAAACCAAAGCTCTGATACCAAATGTGACGGCCTGGAATTTCGCTCGATCCGAATCAGTCGTTAAACTGATCTAAACCGTCCGAAACCCCTGAACGTTGAGAACAGGACAAATCAGAGCACAAACAGAAGAACATTTCATTGCTATTACAACAATTCCATCAGATACAAGAATATACAGAGTATAAAAGAATAAATTACATTTGATAAATATCAGAGATTACAATGAATTACATAGCAGCGGAAAATAATACAAAGCACAACTGAAGGTGATATACGGATACAGAGCTTTCCGGATATCATTCCAGCTGTAAACCAGGATCCTGTGAATATAAATCTGCAAAACCAAAACTACTAGCTGCCCGTGCGGAAAATAGGGGCACCCAGAGTTTAGGTTAAAACAATAAACTCCAGGTCAGTCATGTGACTGGTGTGAGAACTAAAACAGTTATTTAAAACTTTACTTTTAAAAGAGAGTAATTCAAGGGACCACGCCGTATAACACGGAACGGGTTTCCTCCCAAGAATACCAGTGCATAGAATAAACAACGCAATGCTTTTTCGAAAAATGAAGCTATTATAAGACCCAGGTCCTATCATACAATGCAACGCAAGCCGGGGGATAGGGTTTTCCCTTATAATAGCCAAACATGCTTGGTACGTTTAAAACAAATCATTTGATACTATAATAAGTGTATAGTGTCAAAACATTTCAATCATAAATATAAATCATAGACGGCATAGTATCCCATGCTACTATGTCGCCATACTAGGCTCTACAAATAAAGCCGCAATACACGTATTGGAAATTGGATTTCCGTCATGAGTCGAGGCAAGGGGCAAGATCCTCTCCGCGTTCGAGACACTCTAGCAAATGCCTCAGGATTACGCACACTGGGTAACCCCTGGATGCGGCTGGGCCGGTCCTCACTTACGTTAGAGGATTAATTATGCCTGAACACACGTTTCCCGGTCCTTACAGACCTATAATCGAGGCGCCTCATTCCAACAACCACAAAGGTGAAAAGTATATATATGTCAGGGCTGGTAAGTCACTGACAGCACCAAAGCTAGAAAGAAACGTCGTGCTCTCCCAGCGGTCCGTATCCCGTTTTTAACTCATACCGAGGTGTGAGGCTCACGAATACACGTTATACACAAAGCTGCCACGTAGGCGTGCTTTGATCATCAACCACAAGACTTTGCTTTTCAACAGAAGCCTTGATCATTGCATCTTAGCGTGCCACACAGGCAATTCATGCCATGCGACTGATGTCCATCGATATACAACCTCTGAGCTCGTACGTCTCAGAGAAGGGCGTTAAGCAAAAGAATAAATTCTCCGCCGCCAAACAGATGTATATTTAATAGAAATCAATCAACACAGAATAAAATCCAATGTCAGACACACAATCCATTTACAAGTCCGTTCTGGGTCTGAACGAAACCGGAGGCACTTTCCTCGCATATCCGTCCATCTCCAAGTACGTCTGGACGACCACCAACTATTTCCATCTTCTTGGGTGTACAGCCCAATCAGGATCGTCAGTAATTACCCAAACGATGTGACGACTTTCGGTCTTCGACCACCGTCTTCATCTTCGACATATCGTCGAATCGGTTATTCAGAATGGGCGTAAACCCGGACTTTCCGAACAACCCGCGTATATTAAAAACAAGTGTTACACAAACACAACATACGCCTCATTCCAATTCATTAGTCACTAACCGCAAATTAGCAAGAGAACAATTTCCCAAACATTAACCCCGAAGGCCGAAACCAACATCAGATCAATACCCAGGAAACCATTCATCTTAGCCAACCTACAGCTAGTTTCTAAATTCCACATTCTTAGGGAAAGGTTCCCATTAATTTTATCCAAGATAAATTCTTTAAAATTTATCCTGTATCTTCCTTTGGATGTCATTTAAAACCAAGTTATGGTTTTTCCAACTAGTCGAGATTAGCGAACCGTAACGAAGTAATTATTTATTTTATTTCCCAATCCCAACCTATTCATCCCATGAAGCAAAACTGGTAATACTCCATATCTAACACCGTGGTGTTATCGGTAAAATTAATTACCATTTCACGTTCAAATCTAATTAAAGATTTAACTATCGCTTTGGAGCAAAACTGGCGATACTCCATTCTCGCTCATTTCTAAATTTGGAAATTTAGATTATTAATTCGAATTTCAATCTAATTGCAGATTCATTAGAACTCCTTTTACTGGGTTAAAGAACTAGGTGTTATTTAAAACACAGTTCACGACAAACCCAAATCACATTCTATTTGTTATCGGGTTAAAGAACTAATGTTATTTAAAACATAGTTCACGATAAACCCATCTCAAATTTAATCAAATATATTAGAAATTCGATTATTTAAAACCCCTTTTTAAATCTAATTCATTTATTAAAAAAAAATAATTGGGTTTTAAATTTAGTTCAAAACTAGTTCATTTCGATAAAAACCCATTTTTATCTTTTCAAACATGGAGTTTTTCATCCCAAATTTTCCCAAATCATTTATTATGATTTTACACTAATTAATACTATTTTTAATAATTTTATCAAGGCCCATACAGTCGATTTCCAACAATGGCCATCGAACTGCACTTACAGCGACCTTTTTCGAATTTGATTTGGACGTATCTCCAAATCCAACCGTTAGATTTCAAATTTCTAATATTCGTTAGAAAGCTCTTTTCGATACGAACCCAACGGTTCCGGTTTTAGGAGAATCCGACGGTCGGATCTCCCGTAATGTTCGTTTGAAATAAATGGTCGAAATTTACGAACTGCCGCGGCGCGGCGCGTTCTATTCAGGCCATTATATTATATATATAATATATATAATATATATTTCGTCGATTCCTATTTAAAACGAATTATATAAATAGTTTTGAATTCGTTTCAAGAACCATTTCAACTTCTATTTCATTTCAAATCAAAATTGAATTTTCTTTTATAAATTCGTTTTAAAATTCATTTCTATTCAATTCAAATTTCAATTAAATTTGAATTCATTTCAATTTGCTTTCAATTCAATTTGAATTCGTTTTCAATTCAATTCAATTCAAATTGGTTTTATATTCGATTCATTTCGAAATCGTTATATATTCAATTCATTTCGAAATCGTTATATATTCAATTCATTTCGAAATCGTTATATATTCAATTCATTTCGAAATCGTTATATATTCAATTCATTTCGAAATCGTTATATATTCAATTCATTTCGAAATCGTTATATATTCAATTCATTTCGAAATCGTTATATATATCGTTCGCGTCAAAATGGCGCATCACTATTCAACACGGCTTTATATATTCTATTTCAAATATTTCTTTTTGTCAACGCACGACTAATCTCAATGAATGAGTACCGTCCATGTGTGACTATTTTTGGTTAAATTATTTCGTTCAACACATGACTAATCTCAACGAATGAGTACCGTCAACACATGAACCTTTATTTTATATTGATAAAGATGTAAATTTTATTATAAAAATATTACGTTCAACACATGACTAATAGCAACGGATGAATATAGTCAACACATGAACCTTTATTTTATATTATACTTTATTTTTCAAATTGGAATGAGGCCCAATCAATTACCATATAATATTAATTATATGGATTTTCATACATCACATGTATATAATAGCATTGAAAAATAATCAACCATCAACCAAAGTGCACTACACTGTATAAGCATCAAATATAGATATCTAACGCTTATAACAGTCTGTCAATCAATCGATCGACATATTTTATCAATCAGGATGAGTGAATTCATCCCAACACCCGTGTGGGGTTTCAAACAATCAAACACAGATTTTTTTTATTTGTGCAGTTGGGCGATGTGTAAAATTTATCAACCCAATCAATGTCCTTCAAATAGGTGTACATAAACAAACCGTCCGGTTTGTAAATGAATATTTTATTTATTCGCATTCACGTTAAAAATTATATTTTTAACGATAAAATATTCAATTTCAACACATGAATTTCTATTCAGTTCATTTACACAATAAAAATGATATTTTTTTTTCTAACATATTTTAGAAAATTTCGGCGGCATAACGGCACGATACTAGAAACGGGACGAGGCCTAGCCTTATCCCCGGTCTAGTGAAGGCCCACGCCATTCACACATCAATCAAATTCACTTTCGTTATGCAAACCACAAAATTTGGAGTAAGGGTCTAACCTAGCCTTACTCCTTCGCCTTATAACGGCGCACGTCTAATCCTAATCAATTTATCAATTCGATTTTTCACACCACAAACCACATTCAAACCAATATCGCAATCAATCACCAAACAGTCAAACAAACAAGTCCATGGTCTGTGGACGATTGTGTCGGGTGCTACTAAGCACCGTCTGCATCCTAGTATATATATAACTAGAAAAATTAAATTGAAAGGTGAGAAGTTCTCACATATAGCTATCCTAGCTCCACGGCACTTCATTGATAGAAATCTTCATCGCTATCTCATCATCGTCATCTTCGTTGCCCGTATACACTGTATATATAAAAATCACATTTTTATATTTTGATGTCTTTTAAAATAAAAATCACATTTTTATTTACACTTTCAATTTAAAAATCGTATTTTTATAATCACTTCATATATTTAAAAATCGAATTCGTCCTATGCTGTTCAATATATAAAAATCACATTTTTACTACTATGTCATATAGATAAAAAAAATTATATTTTTATCACGCTATTTTCCATATAAAGATTTCGCCTTTTCTAAAATAAAGATTTCACCTTTATAAAAATATAGACTTCGCCATTTCAAATTTAAAGATTTCATCTTTATAAAAATCTCATTTTTATTTTTCTACACATATAAAGATGATATTTTTAATCTTTCTATCATGTAAAAATTATATTTTTGACTCTCTACCTAACCAAAAATCATATTTTTACATCATCTATATAGTAAAGACTATATTTTTAATACTTTAAAAATATAAAAATCATATTTTTACTACTTTAAAAATATAAAAATCATATTTTTATAATCGCTATATAGTAAGGACTATATTTTTAATACTTTAAAAATATAAAAACTATATTTTTATTACTTTAAAAATATAAAGATCGTATCTTTCACCAAATAAAAATCTAATCTTGCCTTTTCTAAAAAAAAAAAACCCGTATTTAAACCATGCTTTTACTTCTTAAAGTTCAAATCCTTTTTCCTATTTAAAGTTTTTATTTTTAAACAAAATCAGTTTTTATATTTTCAAACAAAATCAGTTTTTATATTTTCAAACAAAATCAGTTTTTATATTTTCAAACAAAATCAGTTTTTATATTAAAAAAAAACAGAATTGAAAATAAAAATAAAAATAAAAACACTTACAGAAAAGAAATCGAAGGCGGAGAGGGGGGGTTTCGCTGTCTCGTCTGAAGTGGGGCCCGCTGCAGCGTCGGAGATGGCGGCTACAGGTGGAGGATCGGAGGGGGCTCGGGGTTGGTGCAGGAGGGTCTGAGTGTGGCGCGCACTTCGGGCTCGCGGTTCAGGGAGGGTTCGAAGAGGTGGTTGGGTGCGAGGTGGCGTCGGCTTCGCGAGTTCGAGGGGGGGGGTTAGAGGCTGGAAGGCGATGGTGGCGGATCCGCCTGGAGGCGGCGCGGCGGAGGAGGGCGTGGCGGCGATGGTAATCGCCTGGAGCTTTTTTTTTTTTTTTTTTTATTCAATCGATTATGAAATAAATAAATTGGGGGGGGGCCTGGTTAAGGAGAAAAAGGGGGTTTTTTTTTTATTTTTTTATATTTTATTATTTAATTATTTGAAATTCAAAGAAGTTGACTTTTTATTCGACTTCGAAACGAGGCCCACCGACTGTCGCCCATAGCGTTTCACCCCCATTCCGAACACAATGGGATATGCATCGTAAGCTGATTCGGCTGTTACAATTAGTTTTCGTTAAATTTACATTTAAATCACTATATTGAATTTTAAACGTACATTTCAAATTACCGGGGTCACATACGAACTTTAAAAATCCCAGAAAAATATTTTCTAGCTTCGTATCGACGATACGGTCCTAACCAAACTAGTTTCGTCGAATTCTGAGACCGTTGGAAAAATGGCCAATTTCCAGTCGATTAAAATCAACTGAAATGGTCAAAACACGTTTTCCTATGCCACGCTCACATATTGATTCGAAAAATTATGAAATTTAAAATCTAACAATAATTTGACATCATGGACCTAACAAAACTGGTTTCGTCGAAATCCGAGGTCATTTGCAAAATGTCCATTTTTAAGGGCCTGAATTCCATAGCGACTATTCAGAATTTTCAACTGGACATATCTTTTGATTCCCGTTATGAAATCTCGATTGGTCGGATTCAATAGAAAGATATTATCAATTCGATCCTAAGGTTTTTGGTTTCACTAAAATCCGGATTGTTTTGCACACGGTACATTCATTTGAAGTTTGAGATCGAATTATCGAACTACCGCGCCATTTTCAATTCTATTTATAATTATATATATAAATATTTATATTCTAACGATGGCGTATATAATATATACGTCGAATTATATTCAAAAATAAATTTCTCGTCGATATTATTTAAAATAATCTATTTTAAATATAGAAAATTCGCTAAAATGGCCAAAATAAAAATTTTAAACTGGCCCAGAATTTCCGGGTTATTACAAGGTCCTAGGCCCAAACTAAAGCATAACAGTTGTAAAGACACGAGGTTAGACTCTTTTATGGTGTAAGACTGCCCGGACCCGCCCGGCAAATCCAGCTGCCATAAATGCCAGTCTAATGTGAGAGGTCTTTATGAGGTTATGGCCTTAATGAACTAAGAAATACTTAACCAGATAATCATGTAAGGTGGGACATGGGGGTTAAGTAGGTGCCTTGGGTGGCATGAGGAATCTGGTGGTTGCCTTTAGAGGCATTTGAAATACGATTAGACTTAACCAAACACACATGTAAATGAACATGACTAAGTGGGTTAAGTGGGATGGACTAATGGGGACAAGCTTAGGTGGAATGCTTGTGGTAAATAGTGGGGGGCCCATTTCAACCAGTATCCCAAAACGTATCTTTGTGGGCTCGACCCAAGTCGAGGACGGGACACGCATACTGGGTTTGACTATAAGAGGCCAAAACAGGGAGCGGTGGCAACGCAAGTCCAACGGGTTTCATATGCGTGTGTGGACCCGGGCTGGTAGGTAAGACGTTGTTGCATCGTGTAGGTATAAGCCGTGCATGTCCATTGTATTAGGTTGCCACTTTAGGGGAGTGATACACCCCACTGTGGGGCCAGCACGGGTATCTACGAGTTAGGGAGCCGATCGAATAATGGGAAGTAGGGTACACCTAGTGGAGATAGGGGCAGGCGGCACATATGTAGTCAGCTAGGGGTACGTAAAGCCATTGGGAAAGTTTCTAAGTGAAGCTAAGTGGGATGAATCTTTAGGGTGACTGGTGTGGTGCAGTATAGTGTTTATCCTTTAGTATTTAGGAGCGCCTATAACGTTGCCTTTAGCGATTGTCTATGTCCTTAATCTGCTCTTCATAGACATTTTCTTGTTTTCCAGCTTATGCCTTAGTCCAGTTATTTTGGTAATAGTATTGTAGAATTATCATATTCACCAGACTTTATGTCTGACCCCCTCTTTTCCATCCTTTTTCTCCCTTCAGGTCCGCAGGTTGGGCCAAGTTCTAGTGGAGTCTAGTTGGATCGCTTATCTTCTGGAAAGCTTGGACTGCTGAAGTAAAGTCCAGCTTGTTATCTTTCTTTTTAATGGCTATTCATGTAATGGGATTATGTACTTGTTTTATCAAGATAGATATTGTACTTGACATTGAATATGGTGTTATGATGTAATCAAACATGTTTTGACTTCTGCTACAATGAAATAAAGTTTTTGAATTTCCAAGTACTATTTTATATCTGTCTTGTTGTAATTTTACTGTTCTATATTCACTTAAAACCTCCATGGAAGTTAATGCATTCCCTTTGTGAGTGACATTAATGGACGTGGGGTGTTACACGTGGTATCAGAGCATAAGGTTACCAGAACAGATAAAATTTTTTTTTTAGAAAAATATTTTTTTTCTAAAGTATTTTTGGAAGAAGTGCTTTCAAAAAAAAAAAACATGTTATTTAAAGAGAGTTTTTATGAAAAACATAATCCCAAATAGCCACATCCTTATCTTTATCTTTCGAATTCTCCATTTTGAATCTTTCCTTTTCCGTTTCAGCATGGCTGAAGATCTTAATCTCCCAGAAGGTGTGACGATTCCAGGGTGGTTTAGGAGATACTTGGAGGCTAGGGCCACCACTGCAGGCCCAGCGGATACTCCTCCACCCCTAGTTGCACCCATTCCTCCTCCTCCTCCTCCTCGTGTTGACACTTTTGCAAAGACGTGCAAGGAATTCAAGGCTATGGGAGGAAAAACTTTTCAAGGGACTGAGACGTTTGTGGAGGCCAGAGATTGGCTTAAGGAGACTGAGGAATTGTTGGATATCTTTGAAGTGGAAGATGGGAGGAAAGTCCGTTTAGCTGCTTGGTTAATGAAGGGAGAGGCCTCGTTTTGGTGGGAGGTCACTAACGGGGAACGTCCAGTTGATTCATGGGCGGATTTCAGACGAAGGTTTGAGGCAAAGTTTCTTTCAAGGGCAGAGGAGAACTTAAATATGGAAAAATTCCTGGCACTAAAGCAAGGGAGCTCATCAGTAAAGGAATATGTCAATAAATTTAATCAGTTAGCAAGGTTTGGCTTGGAGTTGGTGAACACGCCAAAGAAGAAAGCTTTGAGGTTCGTTAGAGGCTTGAATGAACCGTTGCAAGGGTTGGCTATGACCCACATCCCTATGGGAGCCACCTTTGAAAAGCTAGTAGAAATGGCACTTATGCATGAGGATAAGGCAGTTGAAAAGAAAGGGGATCAGAAGAAACCCCAACAACAAGGTGGTAAAAACAATAATGGCAAAGGGAAGAAGAAATGCTTCAATTGTGGGACGCCTGGCCATCTCAGCAAAGATTGTAGAAAGAAAAAGAAGACTGGTTGTTTTCATTGTGGAGATGCGGGACATTTAGTGAAGGACTGTCCAAAGAAGGGGCAGAGGGCAGGGTCTACCTCGGGAGGACAGGTGCAGGCTCTTATGGCACCAGGGCAGGCAAGGGGGCAAGTTCAGGCTATTGCGGCCCCACCGCTGCAAGAAAGAGGTAGAACAATTTCTGTTGAAAGCTTAGTTTTTCTGTTTGATCATCCTGTCCGTACCTTATTCGATTCTGGCGCATCTCATTCGTTTATCTCTGCATCATTAGTTGAATCACTGCACTTGAACACCAGTTTAGTAGAGGATCCCTTGGTCGTTTCAAATCCAATTGGGGGTTCGGCTCATTTGACCATGATATGTTTGGATTTGAAAATCTCTATACTTAGCGTTGAATTTAGATGTGATGCTTATGTATTGGGCTTCACGGGCTATGGGCTAATTTTAGGAATGGATTGGTTGTCTAGAAATAGGGCCATTCTAGATTGTGAAAGGAGAGTAGTTAGGCTTGTGACTCGCCTTGGTAATGCTCTCGACATCTTTTGTAATCCCATAAATTCCGTTATGCTAAGTTATCTTGAATCGCTTGACGCGTCTGTAGAGAACCTGCGATCGGTAGAAGTGGTCCGGGAATATCCAGATGTGTTTGAGGAGGTGAAGGGCTTACCTCCAAAGCGGGAGATAGACTTTCGAATTTATCTTGTGGATAATGCTAAACCCGTATCTTTGCCAGTGCGCCACATGGCTCCTCGTGAAAGGAGGGAACTCAATAAGCAAGTAAAGGAGTTGCTTGAGAAGGGGTTCATAAGACGTAGTATATCGGAGTGGGGTGCTCCAGTAGTTTTTGCCACAAAGGCGGATGGGTCTCTTAGATTTTGTATGGACTATAGAGAACTAAACAAGCTTACTAAAAAGAACCGACACCCACTGCCGAGGATTGACGATCTCTTTGATCAGTTAGTCGGCGCCTCAGTGTTTTCGCAGTTGGACTTAGCCACTGGCTTTCATCAACTGAGAGTGGCTGAGGATAGTATAGATAAGACTGCTTTTAGGACTCCTGACGGATTCTATGAATGGCTAGTGATGCCCTTTGGTTTGACAAACGCCCCTGCATATTTTGTTGATTTGATGAGTAGGGTGTTTAGGGAATACCTTAACAAATTCGTGGTAGTCTTTGTGGATGACATCTTAGTCTTTTCTAAGAATAAAGAAGAGCACTCCCTACATCTTAGGGAAGTGTTGGAAACCCTTCGAGCGCATAACCTTAAGGCAAAATTTTCTAAGTGTCACTTCTGGAGGAAGGAAGTACGGTTCTTAGGGCACGTGGTTTTCAAAGAAGGGATAGCAGTGGATCCCGCAAAGGTGGTGGCCATCCAAGATTGGAAGGTCCCTAAAAATGCAACCGAAGTAAGAAGTTTCTTGGGGTTGGCTGGCTATTATAGGAAGTTTATCAAAGACTTCGCAAAAATATCAGCTCCATTAACACGGTTAACGAAGAAGAACCTTGTTTTTACGTGGGACAAAGATTGCGATGATGCGTTCCAACGTTTAAAGAGAGCCTTAACTTCAGCCCCAGTCATAGTGCTGCCAGACGGGAATAAACCGTTTACCATCTATACTGATGCTTGTGGGACGGGACTTGGCGCGGTCCTCATGCAAGAGGGAAGAGTAATAGCCTATGGTGGAAGGCAGTTGAGGGTTCATGAAAAGAATTACCCCACGCATGACTTAGAGCTAGCCGCAATTGTTTTCGCGCTTAAGTCTTGGCGTCACTATCTTCTTGGTGAGAAATTCGAACTGTTCACTGACCACAAATCATTAAAATACTTATTCTCTCAGAAGGATTTGAATTTAAGGCAGCAACGGTGGATGGAATTCTTAGCCTCCTACGATTTTGAAATAGCATATACCCCGGGCAAGGGTAACGTGGTGGCAGACGCCTTAAGTAGGAAAAGGTTGTCCTTGAGTCCGTTGTTTGTTGAACGACAAAGCTTAGAATTCATCTCTATGTTTGACTTTAGATCCTCCGTTGACTTAGTACCCGGTCTGTTAGCATCCTTGGAGGTTAGACCTACACTTCTAGGACGGGTTGGTGAGGCACAGCGAGACGACCCACAGTTGGTTGAGATAGTAGAAAAGCTCAAAGGGGGGGGGGGAGTCGTCAAGCCATCTTCGTAGGTATACCCTAGACGATAAGGGTTGGTTACGAAGGGATAATAGACTTTGTGTACCACAAGACGAAGACTTAAGGAAGGCCATTCTTGATGATGCTCATCGCTCAAAAATGACCATTCATCCCGGCGGGGATAAGATGTACAAAGATATGAAGCGGGTTTTCTTTTGGGCCGATATGAAAAAGGATGTGGCCGAGTACGTCGCTAGATGCTTGGTGTGCCAACGAGTTAAAGCAGAACAAAAGAAACTCGGTGGGTTGCTTCACCCATTAGAAGTTCCACTATGGAAATGGGAAAGCATCTCAATGGATTTTGTGGATGGATTACCAAGATCAAGGAAGGGTAACACGGGGATTTGGGTTATAGTAGATAGACTTACTAAAAGCGCCCATTTTATTCCCGTGAAAAGTAAGAGGACTGCTCCGTGGTTGGCTTCTGTATACATTAAGGAGATAGTTCGTTTGCACGGTATTCCTTCTAGTATAGTAAGCGACCGTGACCCCATCTTTACTAGCGAATTTTGGAAGAGTTTACAAGAGGTGGTAGGGACTCAGCTATGTTTGAGCACCGCATATCATCCTCAGACAGACGGCCAGACCGAGAGGGTGAATCGCATTCTAGAGGATCTTTTAAGGCTTTGTATCCTAGACTTTGGGGGTACATGGGAAGAGCACCTTCCATTAGTAGAATTCGCATATAATAATAGCTTTCAGTCTAGTATTGGCATGGCACCTTTCGAAGCTCTTTATGGAAGGCCTTGCCGTTCGCCTACATGTTGGTGGGAATCTACCGATAAAATCCTACTTGGGCCCGATATGGTTAGGGAAACCTCGGAGAAGATTGAGTTGATTCGAAGGAGGATGAAAGCAGCACAAGATAGGCAAAAATCGTATGCTGATAAGAGGAGGACAGATCTTGAGTTTGACATTGGGGACATGGTTTTTATCAAAGTATCTCCGTTACAGAATGTTGTTCGCTTTGGGTCCATGGGGAAATTAGCACCAAGGTTTGTAGGGCCGTTTCCTGTAAAAAACAGGATTGGGAAGATGGCATATAGGGTGGAGTTGCCTGAGAAACTTAGTGGAGTACACGACGTATTCCATGTATCACATTTGAGGAAGTGTTTGCACAAGACCGCGGAGGTGGTAGAGCCGAGCTTGCTTAAAGAGGTGGAAATAGAGCGTGATGCAACAATTAGACGAGCTCCTACATGCATTCTTGGATCGGAGATCAAAAAGTTGAGGAATCGAGAGGTCAGACTGGTTAAAGTGCAATGGGGAGATGATGAGAGCAACGCAACTTGGGAGACAGAAGAGAAGATGCGTTCGTTGTACCCTTTTCTTTTTGAGGGTATGTCTTTTAATTTCTCCTTTATCGCTTAGCTTATCTTATCTTATCTTTAGTATGTCCTCTCATTAGTATCTTTGACCTTTAGTTAGGATAATCCTATGGTTGAAACATATGTTTGAGACATGTTATGTATGATGGATGCAAAATGGATGCAAGTGTTTGCTAGTGGTTGCTCGTGGATGCATATATACACACACTTTAGGCACTAGATCGGCTCAGTCACTTCATATTGCATATTGCATATATATGGATGTATTTAGTATAATGGATGTATAATGGTTGTACCATCATATGGATGCTGCATTCGGTTGAATGGGTGTGCACGCATATAGAAGTAGTATGTAAGCAATTAGGATCTTTTGCATACATAATGGATTCATGACACTTACATAATTTGCATTAAGGAGGTCAACTGAATCAGTAGACCGCCTGATTTCGCATTAGGTAAGGACATGTACACACACTTGCATATGATCATAAAGCATTAGAAGTCTTTTAAGGACAATGGATGCCTGTGTATGATGGATGAGTAGATGGACGTTTGGATGGTAGGATATACATTCTTCCAGACTTGAAGATTTCGGGGACGAAATCCTAAAAGGAGGGGAGAATGTAACACCCCGAATTTTCTATTAACACTAAAGTTGCTAAAATATTAATAAGTATGTAAGAGAGGGGATGAATCTAATATGAATATAAAAATATTAATAAGTATGTAAGAGAGGGGATGTATCTATTATGAATATAAAAATATTAATAAGTATGTAAAAGAGGGGATGTATCTAATATGAATATAAAAATATTAATAAGTGTGTAAGAGAGGAGATGTATCTAATATGTATATAAAAACAATAATAAGTGTGTAAAAGGGGGGGATGTATCTAATATGTACATTGTAGAAAATATATATATTTATGACATGAATAGAAGTTTATTAATTTGCTGAGTGTTTGCTGAGTCACTTCTGACTCATTGCTGAGTCAACAAGATAAACCCCATCTTGTCTGAACGGCTGCGGTTATTTCTAGGTTAAATCTAATGGCCTAAATGCATTCTAAAATCTATAAATAAGTGGGTAGACCCAAAACCTAAATCACTTGTAAAATTAGAGAAGCTACCGTCATGCTGCTGCCATGGAGTTCAGCATAGCCGTCACAAACTAAGAAGAGGAAGCCTAATCATCTACAACTAAATCTACACAAATCAAATCAAAAGATCTCTCTTTCTCTAATTCTTTTCTTTTGTTGGTGAGTATGATGATTCTCACAAGACTATTACAAACTAATTTGACTCAGTTATGAATGGATCACAAGAAATTGATGTGATTTGTAATTGTAAATTCTATATATTGTGGATCTCTTATTATGTTATTATGTTGTCGTATGATGTAAATTATATATGCTATGTCATGCTATGTTGTAAATTCTCTTATGCTATGTCGTGCTATTTTGAGAATCATGTCAAGCTATGTTATACTATCATACTATGCCATGTTATAAATCATGTTATATTATGTTGAAAAATCATGATGTTGTTGGATCATGCTTAAAGTTATGTTTTTTTTCTTAATTTAAATGGATCTTGTTTATGGGAATTTGCCTATTAGGTTAGGTGTACCCATAAACTTGAAACTATAATTAAATAAAACTTGATTATGGGAATTTGCCTATTGAGTTAGGTGTACCCATATAAAACCATGTTGTTAAAAAATTAGATGATGTTGATTCACACATGTTCATATGTAAGTTTATGAAAATTGATTGAGATCATATTAGGTGAATTTTGAACAAGTTGACACCTTTAGATCCATGACATGTATAATCTATGCAAGTTGGACATATGCAAGTTTCACCCCTTATTATGATTCATTTGGTCACATATACATGTTGTTATTATGATAATCTCTTTTATGCTATGAGTTAGGCTATTCGAGTCTAACATATATTTTGCGAATATACGTTCAAACGGGGGGTAGGGGTAATATTAGGAATTAATAAATTGGGTGCAAATTTGTAAGATGTTGCATACCATGAATGAATGTCCATAATTGAGTCAATTATGGACATTGTTAAAAATTGGAAGTAATTAATAATTCAAGTAGGGAATTATTAAAATTGGGGGAAAGTGGATTATTATTAATAATCAATGCTTAGGACATGAGGTTGGACCCGTTTGTGATGTAAACCTGCCCGGACCCGCCTGGCAAATCCAGTAGTCACAAATGTCGGCCCAATGTGAGAGGTCCTAGGCCCAAACTAAAGCATAACAGTTGTAAAGACACGAGGTTAGACTCTTTTATGGTGTAAGACTGCCCGGACCCGCCCGGCAAATCCAGCTGCCATAAATGCCAGTCTAATGTGAGAGGTCTTTATGAGGTTATGGCCTTAATGAACTAAGAAATACTTAACCAGATAATCATGTAAGGTGGGACATGGGGGTTAAGTAGGTGCCTTGGGTGGCATGAGGAATCTGGTGGTTGCCTTTAGAGGCATTTGAAATACGATTAGACTTAACCAAACACACATGTAAATGAACATGACTAAGTGGGTTAAGTGGGATGGACTAATGGGGACAAGCTTAGGTGGAATGCTTGTTGTAAATAGTGGGGGCCCATTTCAACCAGTATCCCAAAACGTATCTTTGTGGGCTCGACCCAAGTCGAGGACGGGACACGCATACTGGGTTTGACTATAAGAGGCCAAAACAGGGAGCGGTGGCAACGCAAGTCCAACGGGTTTCATATGCGTGTGTGGACCCGGGCTGGTAGGTAAGACGTTGTTGCATCGTGTAGGTATAAGCCGTGCATGTCCGTTGTATCAGGTTGCCACTTTAGGGGAGTGATACACCCCACTGTGGGGCCAGCACGGGTATCTACGAGTTAGGGAGCCGATCGAATAATGGGAAGTAGGGTACACCTAGTGGAGATAGGGGCAGGCGGCACCTATGTAGTCAGCTAGGGGTACGTAAAGCCATTGGGAAAGTTTCTAAGTGAAGCTAAGTGGGATGAATCTTTAGGGTGACTGGTGTGGTGCAGTATAGTGTTTATCCTTTAGTATTTAGGAGCGCCTATAACGTTGCCTTTAGCGATTGTCTATGTCCTTAATCTGCTCTTCATAGACATTTTCTTGTTTTCCAGCTTATGCCTTAGTCCAGTTATTTTGGTAATAGTATTGTAGAATTATCATATTCACCAGACTTTATGTCTGACCCCCTCTTTTCCATCCTTTTTCTCCCTTCAGGTCCGCAGGTTGGGCCAAGTTCTAGTGGACTCTAGTTGGATCGCTTATCTTCTGGAAAGCTTGGACTGCTGAAGTAAAGTCCAGCTTGTTATCTTTCTTTTTAATGGCTATTCATGTAATGGGATTATGTACTTGTTTTATCAAGATAGATATTGTACTTGACATTGAATATGGTGTTATGATGTAATCAAACATGTTTTGACTTCTGCTACAATGAAATAAAGTTTTTGAATTTCCAAGTACTATTTTATATCTGTCTTGTTGTAATTTTACTGTTCTATATTCACTTAAAACCTCCATGGAAGTTAATGCATTCCCCTTGTGAGTGACATTAATGGACGTGGGGTGTTACAAGGTCACACACTTTGAACGTAACGAAGAGAAAACATTTAACTGGATGAATAAATTATCAAATCTATTGATATTTATTTTAATGTTGAAATGGCATATCGGGGTTCCTTATTTTAAGGTACACGTTCAATTTTATAAAAGAAAATCGTTTTCCTTTATATATTGACACGTGAGCCATCAAAAAGGTAGACCGATCAGATTGGGAAATAAAAAATCCTATCGATTTCCTTTTTAAACAAAAACCGATTAATGGTGGCTAGCACCATTTTTCTTCATCTCTTCGATCTGATCAATGAAGAATGCGTTCGTGTGGATACTTATGGAGGTGTGGCAACTGACATGCTCTCGATTTGATTCTTCATCCTCTTTTCCCCTTTTGATTTGGAAATTGATCTGAACTCTGTGAAATCGACACGCCAGGTAAAATTCCTAAACTAATTCTGTTTTAATTTATTAATTCTTGCTAAGATCCTAAGTTTAATTGTTAAACCAGTTAAGTTAGTGTTTCGATTAGATCGTGTAAACCCAACAGTGGTATCAGGGCACGATTTTGCAAGATATTTATAAATTGAACTAATTTTGTTGATTATTTGTTCGTGTTTAAATCTCTGTTTGCATCAAAGTTTCGGTAATAAGTCTGGAATGATAAATTGGGTTTTATTTTCAAATTAAAATTGTTTAATTTAAATCGGAATTAATATGCTAATTCTGTTTGATGGTTATTAGATAATCAAACCATAGATAATATTAATTCGGTCTAAAAGCAGTATTTTGATTTGTTTTCAGTAAGCAGTGCAAATTCGATAATCAAAACGTTTGATTGAAAACATATATGGATTTAGATCTGGTATCATGGTTTTACTTAATTATGTTTTATAAGGACAGTGCGTTAAGAACACTGATGTGGATGAATTAAAAAAAAACTTAAAATTTAATTTTGTTCTGATGCAAATAGTTTCATCAAGAATAAAATTTTATTTTGTTTTAAATTCGGAAAACTATTCAAGAATTAATATTGGATATCAATTCTGATCCTTATTCCCAGTCTGTTAATCCAAATTAAAATGGATTAATTATATTGATAAGATAGGAATTTATGACTTGTTTTTCAAATTGTTTTTTTAGGACTATCACTTTAACATCCATGGTTCTATTTGAATTATTTATAAAATAAATTATTCTGTCAAACTGATATTTGGGATTAAATATCATAGTTGATTATATTTATTTGGATCTTGTTTTTCTACAGATTAATATACAAAGTATAACAGATTTCTGAAATCCTGCTATATAACCATCAGTGTCTTCTTTTATATCATATTGATGCTGATCAAATTGTGTTCATTAAGTTGATGATGATACAAAACGGATTGACTGATCACATATTTGTAATAACCCGGAAATCCGAGCCAATTTAAATTTTTTATTTTGGCAATTTTAGCGAATTTTGATTATTTAAAATGAATTATTTTAAATAATATCGACGTGAAATATATTTTGAATAGAATTCGAATGTATATATTGTATAGATCGTCGTTAGAATATAAATATTTATTTATATTTATAAAAGGAATTGAAAATGGCGTGGTAGATCGATAATTCGATTTCAAACTTCAAATGAATGTACCGGGTGCAAAATAAACCGGATTTTAGTGAAACCAAAAATAAGGGAATCTAATTGAGAATATCTTTCCAATGAATCCGGAAATTCGAAATTTCATAGCGGGAGTCAAAAGATATGTCCTGTTGAAAATTCTGAATAGTCGCTATGGAATTCAGGCCCTTGAAAATAGCCATTTTGCAAATGACCTCAGATTTCGACGAAACCTCTTTTGTTGGATCCGTGATGTCAAGTTATTGCTAGATTCGAAATTTCATAATTTTTCGAATCAATATGTGAGCGTGGCAAAGGAAAACGCGTTTGACCATTTTCAGTTGATTTTAATCGACTGGAAAATGACCATTTTCCCAACGGTCTCAGAATTCGACAAAACTAGTTTGTTAGGACCGTATCGTTAATACGAAGGTAGAAAATATTTTTCGAGAATTTTTAGAGTTTGTATGTGGCCCCGATAAACTGAAATGTGCGTTTAAAATTCAATATAATGATTTATATTTTAAATCTAGCGGAAACTGGTCGAAACGATGGAGTTGGCCTGTGATACATATCCCATTGTGTTCGGAATGGGGGGTATTACCCTAGGGGCGACAATCGTTAGGTACGATTTGGAGTTCGAATGAAAGAAGCAATTTTTAGTAAAAAAAATAAATAAATTAAATAAAATAAAATGGTCAACCCCTTTCTCCTATATTCTCTCAACTGACCCCCCTTATATCAGAGCATTACAAATCGAAGAAAAAAAAAGAACCGATCCCAAATCGAGATCGACGGAACCCGACCTCCCTTGGTTCACCGCGCCGCCGGAGATGGCGCCTCCCTCACCGCCGACGAGGCCTCCAGCCTCGACACCCCCCTCTTCCACGTAAACCTCGAAACCCCCCCTCGATTCAAAGACCGCGCAAGCCCCAATCCGCCCAGATCTCGACCAAATCAAGCCGCGCCACCCACTTGACACCGCCGGAGCACGCCTGCGCCTCCTTCTCCATCCACCTGCGACGCCACTGACCCCTTCCCCCATTTTTATGCTGTAAGTATTTTTATTTAGTTTAATTTCTTACAAATAATCAATTTTATATGTTATAACAAAATTAAAAATCAGTCTTTTTATTGAAAATCCAAATAAAAATTCGTTTTTTTTAGGATAGCAATATGATAAAGAGTTGATTTTTCTAGATAGAAAAGGAGTGATTTTTATCAATGTAAAGAAAGTAAAAATTCGATTTTTACATATTGAATAGCGAAGTAAAAATTCGATTTTTATATATTTAATAGCGAAGTAAAAAATCGATTTTTATATATTGAATAGCGAAGTAAAAATTTGATTTTTATATATTGAATAGCGAAGTAAAATTCGATTTTTATATATTGAATAGCGAAGTAAAAATTTGACTTTTATATATTGAATAGCAAAGTAAAAATTCGATTTTTGTATATGTAGCGAACACGGATGATGGAAGTGACAAAAGGAAGAACGATGATGATATCCTACATTTGAAGTGTCGTGGAGTTGGGATAGCTTTGGTGATAACTTCTCACCTTTAATTTAATTTTCTAGTTGAAATATACACCAGGATGCAGACGGTGTTTAGTAGCACCCAAACACCCGTCGTCCACAGACCATGGACGGCTTGTATGCTTGTTTGTTTGATTTTGATGTGTAGTTGATTGTGTGATGTGATGTGAAATGAAATAAAATATTTATATAGTTGAAATAAAATATTTTATAGTTAAAAATAGAATTTTTAACGTGTATATGAAATGAAATAAAATAAACAAATCGGACGATTTGTTTAGATACACACATTTGACTGATATTGATTGGGACGATAAATTTTACACATCGCCCAACTGCACAAATAAAATCTGTGTTTGATTTTTTGAAACCCCACACGGGTATTGGGATGATATTTGGCGTACACTAATCCCGATTGTTTAGTTGTATGTCGATCGATTGATTGGTAGGCTGTTATAAGCGTTGAATATTTATATTTGATGCTTATACAGTGTAGAATGCACTTTGGATGATGGTTGATTATTCATCGTTGTTATTGTATACATGGGTTGTAGAAAATCCATATAATTAACATTATATGGTAATTGATTGGGCCTCATTCCAGTTTTGAAAAAGAAATATTTGAAATAGAATATTTGAAAATAGAAACATATGAAGCCATGTTGATTAGATTGACGTCATTTTGACGTGAACGATATTTATAACGATTATGTTCGTTTTTATAATGAATATTGAAAAGTGCTTTCAAAATCGAATATTTTGAAATGAAATTCGAATTATATTGCAAAGAATAGAAATTCGACTCAAATTGAAATTGAATTGAATAGAAAATGTATTCGAATTACACTGAAATAGAATTGAAATTCGAATTAAATTGAATTGAAACGAAATTCGAATTAAATTGATTGGAATTGAAATTCGAATTAGTTTGAAATAGAATTGAAATCGTTTTGAATTGAATTTAAAACGTATTGAAATTGAACTGAAATTGATTTGAATTGAAACCGATTTGAATTGAAATAGAATAGAAATGAATTTAAAACGAATTTATGTTGAAAAATTCAATTTTGATTTGAATTTGAAAAGGAAGTTGAAATCGTTTTGAAAACGAATTTAAAACGATTTATAAAATACGTTTTTAAAGGAAATCGATGAAGTATATATTATATATTATATATATAATATAATGGTCTGAATAGAACGTGCCGCGCTGCGGTAGTTCGCGAATTTCGACCATTGACTTCAAATGGATATTGCAGGAGATCCGACCATCGGATTCTCCTAAAAACTGGAACCATTGGGTTCGTATCGAAAAGAGCTTTCTAACGAATATTAGAAATTAGAAATCTAACGGTTGGATTTGGAATTATGTCCAAATCAAATTTGGAAAAGGTCATTGTAAGTGCTGTTCGATGGCCATTGATGGAAATCGACTGTACGGGCCTTGATAAAATTATTCAAAATATCAATAATTTGTGTAAAATCATAAGAAATGATTTGTGAAGAATTGGGATGAAAAACTCCATATTTGAAAAGATAAAAATAGATTTTTATCGAAATGAACTAGTTTTGAAGTAGAATTATAATTCTATTTATTTTTAAATAAATAAATTGGATTTGAAATGGTTTTAAAAGTAACCAGAATTTCCAATAATTGAATTGGAATGGATTTGAATCGAAATTATCTTTGGAATATTTCGATGTTGGATTTCGTGATTATACAGATATTGTTATGGGAATTTAAAAGATATATTAATATCGTTATTTCCAATACGATATCTGTTGGTCGTAGAATTTGATATTGAATATAAGCCGGTATATTTTCTATTTAGAGCCTTGTATTTAATATCAAATGTGATTTGGGTTTGTCGTGAATGGTGTCTTCATTAACACTGTTCTTAAGCCCAGTTGAGAAAAAGATTAAATCTTCTATTTATATTTAATGAAGTGTACCAGTTAAATAATATTTAATTGGAATTGAATTGGTATTGATTTTTGGGTTTATCATGAACAATTTTTTAAATAACACTTGTTCTTTAACCCGATAATTAATAGAATGTGATTTTGGGTTGTCGTGAATGGTATCTTCAATAATACTGTTCTTAGACCCAACAGAGTTAAGAAAATCAGAAACTAACTGGAGGTTAGTCGAGTTGAATGGTTTCCTGTGTAATGATCTGATGTTGGTTTCGGCCTTCGGGGTTAATACTTAGGGAATTGCTCGCTTGCTAATTTACGGTTAGGGACTGATGGAAATGTGATATGATTTTGGGGTTTATCGTGAACCATGTTTTAAATGACACTGATTCTTTAACCCATTTAAAGATTAAAACTAAGTGGAGTTTTAATGAATCTTTAATTAGATTTAAATGATCGAGAATGGAGTATCACCAGTTTTGCTCCAGGCGATAGTTAAATCTTTAATTAGATTTAAAACGTGAAATGGTAATTGAATTTACCAATAACACCGTGGTGTTAGATACGAAGTAAGACCCGTTTTACTTCATGGGATGAATAGGTTGGGATTGGGAAATTAAAACAGACGATTACTTCGATAAGGTTCGTTAATCACGACTAGTTTGAATTGATATTCAAAGGTAGATTAAAGAATAAATTTAAAGGATTTGTCTTTGATAAAATTAATGGGAACCTTTCCCTAAGAATGTGAAATTTAGAGACTAGCTGTAGGTTGGCTAAGCAGAGTGATTTCCTGGGTATTGATCTGATGTTGGTTTCGGCCTTCGGGGTTAATATTTGGGGAATTGTTCTCTTGATTAATTTACGGTTAGTGACTGATGAATTGGAAGGAGGCGTATGTTGTGTTTGTGTAACACTTATTTATCATATACGCGAGTTAATCGGAAAGACCGGGTTTATCCCATTCTGAGTAACTGTTACGACGATAAGTCGAAGATGAAGACGGTGGTTGAAGACCGGAGGTCTTCACATCATTTGGATAATTACTAATGATCTTGATTGGGATGTACACCCAAGAAAATGGAAACAGTTGGTGATCATCCAGACGTACTTGGAGATCGATGGATATGCGGGGTACTAGGTGCCTCCGGTTTCGTTCAGACCCAGAACGGAATTGTAAATGGACCGTGTGTCTGACATTGGATTTCAGTCTGTGTGATTGATTTCTATTAAATATATATCTGTTTGGCGGCGGAGAATTTATTCTCTTGCTTAACGCCCTTCTCTGAGACGTACGAGCTCACGGGTTATATATTGATGGATATCCATCGCATGGAGTGAATTGCCTGTGTGGCATGCCTAAGTCGCAAATGATTAAGGCTTCTGTTGAAAAGCAAAGTCTTGTGGTTGATGATCAAAGCATGACCTTTGTGGCATAGCTTTGTGTAACGATTACTTCGCTAGTTTCACACCCGGTATGAACCAGAAACGGGAGAGGACATCAGGGAGGGCATGCGTTTCTTTCTAGCTAGAAGTGGCGTCAGTGGTTTTACACGCCCTGACGAGTTTGAATTATGTGGTGGTTGTTGTTGCGAGGCGCCTCGGTTTGATCGGACGATCTGGGTTCCGATGGAGTCATTTGTTGGCACATTTACGCCCCATAGGGCGGAGAGATGTATTGTTCAGGCATAATAATCCACTCCATGTGGACCGGCCTTGACGATCCAAGGGGCAGTTGCGGCTGTTCCGGAGACATAAGCTAGATTGTCTCGAATTCGGTAGAGGACGATCCCTTGCCTCGGTTCATAGATGGAAATCCAATTTCCAAATACGTGACTTTGCGGTTTTATTTGTAAACCAGTATATGGCGACATAGTGGCATGGGACGCTCATGTCGCCTATGATTGATACTTATGATTTGAAGTTGTTTTATACACTATGCACTCATAATAGTATCAAATGATTTGTTTTTAAACGTATCAAGCATCCTTGGCTATTATAAGGTAAAAACCCTATCCTCCGGCTTGCGTTGCATTGTGTGATGGGACCTGGATCTTATAATAGCTTCATTTTTCTTTATTTAGCATTGCGCTAGTGTTTTATGCACTGGTATTCTTGGGAGGAAACCCGTTCCGTGTTATACGGCGTGGTCCCTTGATTTACCTAACTTTAAAAATAAAGATTAATAACTGTTTTAGTTCACACACCAGTCCCATGACTGACCTGGAGTTTATTGTTTTAACCTAAACTCTGGGTGCCCTTATTTTGACATGGGCAGCTAGTAGTTTTGGTTTTGCAGATTTATATTCACAGGATCCTGGTTTACAGCTGGAATGATACCCAGAAAGCTTTGTATCCGTATATCTCCTTCAGTTGTGTATTGTATTATTTTTAGCTGCAATGTAATTTATTGTAATCTCTGATATTTATCGATTGTGTAATATTGATTTATACTTTGTATATTCTTGTATTCTGATGGAATTGTTGTAATATACAATGAAATGTTCTCCCGTCTGCGCTCTTTTGTGGCTTGTTCTCGAGCTATCCACGCTTTCCTCACCGGGTACGGGTTTTTACATTTGGTATCAGAGCTTTGGTTTACAAAGCTCAGAGAACAGGACACATTAGAACAATACGAAAGAATTCATCAGAGATTGGATTAGTAATATCAAATATGAATGACTCGTTAGAGATAGAATCAGTAGTATCCTAGAACAAGTGTGAAGAGTATATTTTTAAAAATGAAAACAATTTTTGTTCTGAAAATTTAAATCAATTATTCGCATTTGATTGATTATTTATATTGATTTGGACTATCAGGTATATAGAGTTTTTAATATACGTCCGATCCACGTGTATTGGAAGCCTCCAATATACTGGATGGATATAGAGTCACACTCTAGTGCCCGGGGATAATTCTAGTGACAGGCCACCATCGCCAGTATTTATTTTCGAGTTTCGAAAGTGAGATTTCTATATATTTCCAATTGACTGGTGTGAGAACTGAAACTAGTTAGGGCTTATCATTGTGATTTAGCATCAAAAATCTGATTTTTGACTATATATCAAAGTTATGAATTTGAAATGATAACCACTTAATTGATTGATGGTTGTGTTGTTTGATTATGGCTTGATTAATTAAAAATTTTAACCATTTAACCAAATTGAATCAAATAGTGAACTGTATTGAAAATTACTTGAAATTTGCATGCATATACATGTATATCTATTGAACAGGTCATAGCAAAGAGGCTAGAGCAGAAGAATAAAATTGTTTGCCCGACAAATAGGTACATGTTTACCATAATTTACTGTTTTGTTTGGGTGATGATGATTTTATGAGCCAATTGGCTTTTTCTTTTTGAGATCAGAGGGCCTGTATGGCAATTTCGGGATTTTCGCGGTGCTCCCGGTGCAGGGGAGGTTATGGCGAAATTTTTCGAAAATTTAGGGTGTTAGCCAAATTTTTGAAAAATTTGAAAAGTTCTTAGAAACTGAAAAGTTGAAGAACTTAAGCCGTAGTCAAAATAATGAAAGTTGAGTTGATTAGTTAAACAACTTTCGGCTTCGTTCCTTTTCAGGGACGAAAAGTTTTAAGTAGGGGAGATTGTAATAACCTGGAAATCTGAGCCAATTTAAAATTTTTATTTTGGCAATTTTAGCGAATTTTGATTATTTAAAATGAATTATTTTAAATAATATCGACGAGAAATTTATTTTGAATAGAATTCGAACGTATATATTATATAGATTGTCGTTAGAATATAAATATTTATTTATATTTATAAAAGGAATTGAAAATGGCGCGGTAGTTCGATAATTCGATTTCAAAATTCAAATGAATGTACCGGGTGCAAAATAAACCGGATTTTAGTGAAACCAAAAATAAGGGAATCTAATTGAGAATCTTTCCAACGAATCCGGAAAATCGAAATTTCATAGCGGGAATCAAAAGATATGTCCTGTTGAAAATTTTGAATAGTCGCTATGGAATTCAGGCCCTTGAAAATAGCCATTTTGCAAACGACCTCAGATTTCGACGAAACCACTTTTGTTGGATCCGTGATGTCAAGTTATTGCTAGATTCCAAATTTCATAATTTTTCGAATCAATATGTGAGCGTGGCAAAGGAAAATGCGTTTGACCATTTTCAGTTGATTTTAATCGACTGGAAAATGACCATTTTTCCAACGGTCTCAGAATTCGACGAAACTAGTTTTGTTAGAACCGTATCGTCAATATGAAGCTAGAAAATATTTTTCGAGAATTTTTAGAGTTTGTATGTGGCCTCGTAAACTGAATTGTGCGTTTAAAATTCAATATAATGATTTATATTTTAAATCTAGCAGAAACTGATCGAAACGATGGAGTTGGCATGCGATACATATCCCATTGTGTTCGGAATGGGTGTATTACCCTAGGGGCGACAGTCGTTGGGTACGATTTGGTGTTCGAATGAAAGAAGCAACTTTTTAGTAAAAAAAAAAATTTAAATAAAATAAAATAAAATGGAAACCCCTTTCTCCTATATTCAGTCAACTGGCCCCCCTCATACCAGAGCATTTCAAATCGAAGAAAAAAAAAAGAACCGATCCCAAATCGAGATCGACGGAACCCGACCTCCCTTGGTTCACCGCGCCGCCGGAGATGGCGCCTCCCTCACCGCCAATGAGGCCTCCAGCCTCGACACCCCCCTCTTCCACGTAAACCCCGAAGCCCCCCTCGATTCGAAGACCGCGCAGGCCCCAATCCGCCCAGACCTCGACCAAATCAAGCCGCGCCACCCACCTAACACCACCGGAGCACGCCTGCGCCTCCTCCTCCATCCACCTGCGACGCCACTGACCCCTTCCCCCATTTTTATGCTGTAAGTATTTTTATTCAGTTTAATTTCTTATGAATAATCAATTTTATATGTTATAACAAAATTAAAAATCAGTTTTTTTATCGAAAATCCAAATAAAAATTCGTTTTTTTAGGATAGCAATATGAGAAAGAGTTGATTTTTCTAGATAGAAAAGGAGTGATTTTTATCAATGTAAAGAAAGTAAAAAATTCGATTTTTATATATTGAATAGCGAAGTAAAAATTCGATTTTTATATATTGAATAGCGAAGTAAAAATTCGATTTTTATATATTGAATAGCGAAGTAAAAATTCAATTTTTATATATTGAATATCGAAGTAAAAATTGGATTTTTATATATTTAATAGCGAAGTAAAAATTCGATTTTTATATATGTAGCGAACACGGATGGTGGAAGTGACAAAAGGAAGAACGACGAGGATATCCTACATTTGAAGTGTCGTGGAGTTGGGATAGCTTTAGTGAGAACTTCTCACCTTTAATTTAATTTTCTAGTTGAAATATATACTAGGATGCAGACAGTGTTTAATAGCACCCGACACCCGTCGTCCACAGACCATGGACGGCTTGTATGCTTATTTGTTTGATTTTGATGTGTAGTTGATTATGTGATGTGATGTGAAATGAAATAAAATATTTATACAGTTGAAATAAAATATTTTATAGTGGAAAATATTTTATAGTTAAAAATAGAATTTTTAGCGTGTATATGAAATGAAATAAAAATAAACAAATCGTACGATTTGTTTAGATACACACATTTAACTGATATTGATTAGGACGATAAATTTTACACATCGCCCAACTGCACAAATAAAAGCTGTGTTTGATTGTTTGAAACCCCACACGGGAAATGGGATGATATTTGGCGTACACTAATCCCGATTGTTTAGTTGTATGTCGATCGATTGATTGACAGGCTGTTATAAGCGTTGAATATATATATTTGATGCTTATACAGTGTAGAATACACTTTGGATGATGGTTGATTATTCATCGTTGTTATTGTATACATGGGTTGTAGAAAATCCATATAATTAACATTATATGGTAATTGATTGGGCCTCATTCCAGTTTTGAAAAAGAAATATTTGAAATAGAATATTTGAAAATAGAAACATATGAAGCCATGTTGATTAGATTGACGCCATTTTGACGTGAACGATATTTATATCAATTATATTCGTTTTTATAATGAATATTGAAAAGTGCTTTTAAAATCGAATATTTTGAAATGAAATTCGAATTATATCGAAAAGAATAGAAATTCGACTTAAATTGAAATTGAATTGAACAGAAAATGAATTCGAATTACACTGAAAAAGAATTGAAATTCGAATTAAATTAAATTGAATTGAAATTCGAATTAAATTGATTGGAATTGAAATTCGAATTAGATTGAAATAGAATTGAAATCGTTTTGAATTGAATTTAAAATGTATTGAAATTGAAATGAAATTGATTTGAATTGAAACCGATTTGAATTGAAATAGAATTGAAATGAATTTAAAACGAATTTATGTTGAAAAATTCAATTTTGATTTGAATTTGAAAAGGAAGTTGAAATCGTTTTGAAAACGAATTTAAAACGATTTATAAAATACATTTTAAAAGGAAATCGATGAAGTATATATTATATATTATATATATAATATAATGGCCTGAATAAAACGCGCCGCGCTGCGGCAGTTCGTGAATTTCGACCATTGACTTCAAATGGATATTACGGGAGATCTGACCATCGGATTCTCCTAAAAACCGGAACCGTTGGGTTCGTATCGAAAAGAGCTTTCTAACGAATATTAGAAATTAGAAATCTAACGGTTGGATTTGGAATTATGTCCAAATCAAATTTGGAAAAGGTCGCTGTATGTGCAGTTCGATGGCCATTGATGGAAATCGACTGTACGGGCCTTGATAAAATTATTAAAAATATCAATAATTTGTGCAAAATAATAAGAAATGATTTGTGAAGAATTGGGATGAAAAACTCCATATTTGAAAAGATAAAAATAGATTTTTATCGAAATGAACTAGTTTTGAACTAGAATTATAATTCTATTTATTTTTAAATAAATAAATTGGATTTGAAATGGTTTTGAAAGTAACCAGAATTTCCAATAATTGAATTGGAATGGATTTGAATCGAAATTGTCTTTGGAATATTTCGATGTTGGATTTCGTGATTATACAGATATTGTTATGGGAATTTGAAAGATATATTAATATCGTTATTTCCAATACGATATCTGTTGGTCGTAGAATTTGATATTGAATATAAGCTGGTATATTTTCTATTTAGAGTCTTGTATTTAATATCAAATGTGATTTGGGTTTGTCGTGAATGGTGTCTTCATTAACACCGTTCTTAAGCCCAGTTGAGAAAAAGATTAAATCTTTTATTTAGATTTAATGAAGTGTACCAGTTAAATAATATTTAATTGGAATTGAATTGGTATTGATTTTTGGGTTTATCGTGAACAATGTTTTAAATAACACTTGTTCTTTAACCCGATAATTAATAGAATGTGATTTTGGGTTGTCGTGAATGGTATCTTCAATAATACTGTTCTTAGACCCAACAGAGTTAAGAAAATCAGAAACTAACTGGAGGTTAGTCGAGTTGAATGGTTTCCTGTGTATTGATCTGATGTTGGTTTCGGCCTTCGGGGTTAATACTTAGGGAATTGCTCGCTTGCTAATTTACGGTTAGGGACTGATGGAAATGTGATGTGATTTTGGGGTTTATCGTGAACCGTGTTTTAAATGACACTGATTCTTTAACCCATTTAAAGATTAAAACTAAGTGGAGTTTTAATGAATCTTTAATTAGATTGAAATGATCGAGAATGGAGTATCACCAGTTTTGCTCCAGGCGATAGTTAAATCTTTAATTATATTTAAAACGTGAAATGGTAATTGAATTTACGAATAACACCGTGGTGTTAGATATGAAGTAAGACCCGTTTAACTTCATGGGAAGAATAGGTTGGGATTGGGAAATTAAAACAAACGATTACTTCGGTAAGGTTCGTTAATCCCGACTAGTTTGGATTGATATTCAAAGGTAGATTAAAGAATAAATTTAAAGGATTTATCTTTGATAAAATGAATGGGAACCTTTCCTTAAGAATGTGAAATTTAGGGACTAGCTGTAGGTTGGCTAAGCAGAGTGATTTCCTGGGTATTGATCTTATGTTGGTTTCGGCCTTCGGGGTTAATATTTGGGGAATTATTCTCTTGATTAATTTACGGTTAGTGACTGATGAATTGGAAGGAGGCGTATGTTGTGTTTTTGTAACAATTATTTATTATATACGCGAGTTAATCGGAAAGACCGGGTTTATCCCATTCTGAGTAACTGTTACGACGATAAGTCGAAGATGAAGACGGTGGTTGAAGACCGGAGGTCTTCACGTCGTTTTGATAATTACTGATGATCTTGATTGGGATGTACACCCAAGAAGATGGAAACAGTTGGTGATCGTCTAGACGTACTTGGAGATCGATGGATATGCGGAGTACTAGGTGCCTTCGGTTTCGTTCAAACCTAGAACGGACTTGTAAATGGACTGTGTGTCTTTCATTGGATTTCAGTCCGTGTGATTGATCTCTATTAAATATATATCTGTTTGGCGGCGGAGAATTTATTCTCTTGCTTAACGCCCTTCTCTGAGACGTACGAGCTCAGGGGTTATATATTGATGGATATCAAACGCATGAAGTGAATTGCCTGTGTGGCATGCCTAAGTGGCAATTGATCGAGGCTTCTGTTGAAAAGCAAAGTCTTGTGGTGATGATCAAAGCAAGGCCTTTGTGGCGTAGCTTTGTGTAACGTTTGATTCGCGAGTTTCACACCCGGTATGAACCAAAAACGGGAGACGGACCTCAGGGAGGACTTGCGTTTCTTTCTAGCTAGAAGTGGCGTCAGTGGTTTTACACGCCCTGACGAGTTTGACTTATGTTGTTGTTGCTGTTGCGAGGCGCCTCGGTTTGATCGGACGATCCGGGTCCGATGGAGTCATTTGTTGGCTCATTTACGCCCCATAGGGCAGAGAGACGTATTGTTCAGGCATAATAATCCACTCCGTGTGGACCGACCCTGACGATCCAAGGGGCAGTTGCGGCTATTCCGGAGACATGGGCTAGATTGTCTCGAATTCGGTAGAGGACGATCACTTGCCTCGGTTCATAGATGGAAATCCAATTTCCAAATACGTGACTTTGCGGTTTTATTTATTAACCTATATATGGCGACATAGTGGCATGGGACGCTCAAGTCGCCTATGATTGATACTTATGATTTGAAGTTGTTTTATACACTATGCACTCATAATAGTATTAAATGATTTGTTTTTAAACGTATCAAGCATTCTTGGCTATTATAAGGTAAAAACCCTATCCTTCGGCTTGCGTTTCATTGTGTGTTGGGACCTGGGTCTTATAATAGCTTCATTTTTCTTTATTTAGCATTGTGCTAGTGTTTTATGCACTGGTATTCTTGAGAGGAAACCCGTTCCGTGTTATACGGCGTGGTCCCTTGATTTACTTAACTTTAAAAATAAAGATTAATAATTGTTTTAGTTCTTACACCAGTCCCATGACCGACCTGGAGTTTATTGTTTTAACCTATACTCTGGGTGCCCTTATTTTGACACGGGCAGCTAGTAGTTTTGGTTTTGCAGATTTATATTCACAGGATCCTGGTTTACAGCTGGAATGATACCCGGAAAGCTTTGTATCCGTATATCTCCTTCAGTTGTGTATTGTATTATTTTCCGCTGCAATGTAATTTATTGTAATCTTTGATATTTATCGATTGTGTAATATTGATTTATACTCTGTATATTCTTGTATTCTGATGGAATTGTTGTAATATACAATGAAATGTTCTCCCGTCTGCGCTCTTTTGTGGCTTGTTCTCAAACTATCCGCGCTTTCCTCACTGGGGAAGTTACGGGTTTTTACATTATTAGATAATGCCTTTTAACAAACTTGCTTTTACTAGGCATGTTTGAAATAATTTTGGATATGTTCCAGATTAAATATCAATTCAGTATTGACTGTACTGTTTGAAATAGTCCTTTATGCTAAATTAAGTATGTTTAACTAATTATTGAATTATCTGCTGATTATAACCAAATTTAATTATATATGTTTGATATGTTGAATGGTTATATTCGAGTCATTTTGATATATATTGATATAACACCTTAATGTAAACAGTGTAAATGTATCTTCATACATGTTTGAATCTAATTTTTGGCTTGCATCTGATAACTCAGTAATGACCATGTTTTATTGTTACTGGAACAATTATCCTTTTATTAATCGTATGATTGGACCAAGTTGAATCAGTTCATTAAACCTTGAATCGATATTCTTATCATAAATCATCCTATTTTATTGATTTGTGGTAGATTGGTTCTATCTGCATAGCTTTGGGTTGTTTTGTTATCGTATAATCTATAGATAAACCCAAAAACTATCCCTGGTTATCAGATTTTAATAGCTTAAAATAACGTTACAGATGTTTACTTTAAACTTGTAAGTGAATATATCTATAAGTGTAAGAAAATTTTCTGTGACTTGTATACATCCCTCTGTTTATAAGATAGATAAATATATGGATGTTTTGTTTTGTAATTTTCACTTTAATACATGAATCTCATGTATACATGAATATATAGATACTGGAAGTAAGTTTCGGTAATATTGAACATTTATATAGGTTATATAAATAGTTTAATTGACCTGTGTTGTCTTAACATACACGTGCACTGTGTTATTCTTAACTATTTATGTCTGCAAATCTGTCTTTTGAGAGATTACATATAAAATGTTATATGTTTAATAATTTATCCTATCTTATTTGTTCAAGCATAAGCTTTGTATTTGAAACTCATATATATATATATATATATATATATATATATATATATGAGTCCCCATGCTTTTATAGTTACATTATATAGATAATGTACTGAGCAGCTTAAAATCATTACATCTGTATTATGATTTGTTAAATCTGAAAAAATACATTTATGACGTGTTTTATATATGTATGTATATATAACATATGAATTGTCATAAATGTAATTGATCTGTTGTATGAAATGCATCTGGAATTGAAAGTACTTATTATATATTTATTAAGACAAGTGCGAACCCGTGCTACGCACACGGCATGTTTTAAAATTAAAATGATTAAAGCTAATTATATATCATCATAATGGAAAATGAGATTTCTAATGCAAAGTAAAAAAAATTCAAAGTATCCATGTGCAATTGATTATTATTTGATACTTATATAGACAGATCTTAAAGCGATTGCCATAGTATATTGGTGATTTGTTACCACATACAACCACAACCATACAAATTATAGGACAAATGCAACTTAGTTTGTGCCGGATAATTAATATGCATAAATAATACATTGCTTCGTAATATGCATAAATGCAGAGCATAAGGAGGGAAGATTAGGAATATGATACATACCATGTTAGAATAAGCATCCGAAAATCACAAAGAACTTCATTAGAATGGAAACCAAATTCCTTAGGTGAAAAAACAACCTATCAGGAAAAAATGGTGTTCGTATATATATATATATATATATATTCTCCTATTAATTTTGAGTAGGAAGAAGAAAATGATGTATTCATCAAATATCAAGTAACATGCAAATGATGGACATCACAATAATATGGTCAAACACGAATTAAAATACGTATTTGCATTAGCATATTCGGGTTCAATGGATGTACAAAAGTTGTTTAAAAATTCAAATCAAAGTTAATTTGTTTATAAATTCAAACCCAAGTTAAAGCATCATTATCGACTTACCAACATCGTAAAGCGAGGGCAAAAATTACTCATCCAAATAATGAATCTAGCCCCCAAAAAAATAGATCTATTAAAATAGCAACCCTCCTTTTACGACAACCCGCCACCAAACTCGTACTACCAAAGAGTGTAATAAAGTGATAAGTGAACTTTGAAAAAAAAATGGGACTTGTTTGGGAGTGATAAACACGTTGATTCAACGGGATATAACGGTACACATATAGCTAGAAATCTTAGTGTCACTAAACTAAGTGAAAAATATAATATCTCACAAAATAGATTTACAAAATGAAGTATCAGACCTAATACTAAATATAAACATTGATGCAAATCAAATTACTTATAGAACTCAATCCCATAAATAAATATATATACACGGCGTCATCAGAAGAAAAAAATAATAAATACCTAAAACACATTATAGGCACTGATCTTCTTCTCAAAAGCCCAATCTTCCAAGTAAGGATAATTCCCATATACCTATAACGTTTTGAATGTCATGACATAGTTATTTCCATATTTTATCTGACCATAATTGCAAATCTATTAAGTTGTGAATTATTTTTAATCATAGTTTTTAAGAGCCGTATTTGTTATGATCGTGAATTGATCATGGCTTCGTATTTAACTCAATGTGTGTATACACCTTATCTTTCATACCTGTATACGCACTACTACTCTTTTAGAAACTGTTTAAGGCTATATACACATCATTTTTAATCGTTGTACCCATTCTTTAAAATTGTAAACATTCCAGATGTTAATTGAGCCAAGGTACGCAACATTTTTCACCTGTGGCTCTCATGATCAGAATCTATTAGGCCAATTTTATCTTTATTTTGCACTACGTTAGCTATGATCTTCTACAGGAGTGGTTTTTTTTTGGTCCCTCCATCAACATCTAGTTGCACATAAACCATAGAAATGGCTCAACAACTCATAGACAATACCAGTTTCATATGTTTTTCTTTCGGTTGCCAAAACAATTTGATCAGCTGTTTGCATAAATATTGTATCTTGAACCAAAGTTAAAATTTTCCGACCACTGAGGAGCTAAAGTAAAAGTGAATAGGAATCTATTAGTTTTATAGTCATTATCATAAGCTGTAAACTGAAATTCAGAATAAAAGTAATATATTGCAACATAATATAATGGGATCAGCCCTCCTCATTTGCGTTCCCTTCACCAAAAATACATTGCATTATAAGCAACAAATAAGGTAAATCCTTCAAAAGCAAAAAAAATGAAAATAAAGATTAGCAGCCCATTGCCATCCAGGAATGCAGTTCTACACAATTAGAGTCTCTTACCTTTCCTTGCAAGAATGGCAGCTGCAAGATTTCTCATTGTATCAACCACTGGCTATCCCCCTTCAAATGTTAAAGTTATGCACCTTATTTCTCCATTAGAAGTTGCTAAGATATCTATGGGTTCTGCTGATAGGTAGAAACCTCCTTCTCTGCACCTTTTTTTAATTCCATTATAGTTTAGTATTAATATTAACTGCATTGTTAAGAAATCAAGATTTAATTTATAGGTAGCAAGTAAAATTTACTATATATTTCACAATTATTAACTATACATTAATTCCTGTATTCAAATCGAAAAATGCATGGATATTCAAAGCTTATAAGAGGAATTTGTATTTGATTTATTATAGTGCTTATATGATTGTTTTTGTTATCTTTTCTCTATTTAAAGCCATGAACGAATGAAATTATTGTTTTTCATGTATCACATAGTTCTAATTACATAAAAACCAAACCAGACTACTTGATGATACACATATGCACCATTAAAACCTTCACCACACAACGTCTTCATTTTTTCTGCCTCACACACTTATTATAAATGAATGACCGCAACTTAGAAGTGCTGCTATATATATATATATATATATGAATTAAAAAGAGCACGAAAGACTGGAACTTCAATGAAACTTATGCAGTAAATCTTAAGCGAAAGATATTGAGCCTGTATCATCCAAGCTCGTGCAACAAACCATACAGAAAATGTTGTCTATTAAAATTATAAATATGGATTCCATATATAGTTGTCAGCACAAATGCGAGGCCATGTTCACAAAAAATGGGCACGTCATAAAAATAGTTCACAAATACTCCCACTGATAAAAATAAGTGAATACAACAGCTTCTTAATCAAGCTCCTCTTCTATTCATGTATTCTTCAAGGTGCTACATGTCCTTTGCATAGGTGTGTCATCATTCATTGAGTCTACAGGTCCAACCAAACATTGTAGAGTGCCCATATCTGATCGTAATTCTTGAAGATAGAAGTTGGAAATTATTAGGTAATTCTCATCAATCACTGTCAAAGATATAGCTAACGATTTCAAAAAAGTTACCATCAACATGAAGCATTATAATATCGTCGTTACTGTTGAAATGGGTAAAAAACCTATGTGAAAAAAATCAAGTTAGATCACAATCCTGTATGATATGCAACAAACATAATTGCTATGTACTTATATCATAGTTGAAAGTCTGAATTTTGTATACATAAAAATGCATGTGGCAATGGCATCCTAGAGGTAGAAGATTGCAGAAGAATTACCATTAGTTTACTGAATTAAAAAGATATATTCGTAAGAACCATGCAATATGCATTAACCAAACACAAAAAAACATCAGTATCGTTAACACCTATAAACATAATCACTAACTATAAAGCAGCTCAAAATATCATTCTAAAGAAGGTTTGTTCCAACCTGATTAAAGCAACAAATATCATATTACACTTACTACAGCTTGTCATTCTATCCAAAATATATTTGTAGCCATAAGCTTCAGTCATATACTCAATAAAACTTAGCTTGCTACTATGTACATGCACAATTGCCTATATTCAATCCGATATTGAAGAGATGAAGATGTGTTAAAAATGGGTTGGCTAAACAAAAAATTAAACACAAGAAAGCAAAACACAAAGCCTCAACCGTTGGATCTTTTTGTCTTTATATGGAGAGGTGCAATTCATGGAATGATCCAACGGTGCAAATCAATTATATCACCATTTGTATCAAAATTTTGTGTCTAAATAGACTTTCCTGTTAAAAAAAGAGGGGAATAAATTATTGAGATAAGGGATCAAAACAATTCAAATAACCATGTTTGGCCATGAGACTCGTTCTTTTGAGACTCATAATAAAGGTTCATGTTAGCAATGTAATTGTAGGTGCAATTGTACAAAAGGTATCAGTATTATTATCTAAAAATATTACCACCAACATTAGGGGAGCACAAAGTGATGAGGATAACGACATTCTTGATAACTACATCACCTGAACAGTTAGAAAAATATTCAAGTACCTAAAGACTAAGTAATTTAAAAGTGATATAACATTAATATTCAAGTAAAAGGTTACAGCCAAGACAGATGTTTGTACTGCATATACCATTCAAAAAGTAAGGGAATGTTTAATACACAACCATTTAAAGGCTGCAAGCCTCAAACATGGAGTAGGAATAAATAGCCGATATTTGCCACTTAGTTAGAATAAGATTTAGATATGATGGAGGAGTCGAAGGACCTATAATTCACATTTAATATTTCCACCTTTTTTTATTAAAATTAAATTACAAACAATTAAATGGATATTAACTGTTAGGTTAGGGTTGGCATTTACGTTGTTCACTTCCTTATTTTCTTCTAGCAATCAATTATGGGTTCCTCAAGCATATTGGTTGTGGAATTATTTACAGGATTGGTAAAAAGAATCCTGCAATGCTTTCATTATAAAAACACATGAGATAAAGGCCAACACCTTCCTTAGACAACAATGAATTATTACCTCGACTAAACAAATCTAACTGCAATGCAGTATCATGAATAAAAGTTAATGATAATTGCATGAGACAATTGTTGTGTTTTGCAAAAGAGAATTTAGCAGTAAATATAAACTAATTTATTCCTATTCTGATTTATAGAAAACACCGAGGATCCCACTAAAAAATTATCTCCCATAGTAGCAGCAATAAAATAATTTTTCAACAACTAAAATTTGAGCTATACATTTTTCTTACCTAATTATATTGGTTGAAAATAGAATTTCAACAACATTAATGTCAGTTAAAAAAAATTTCATTATGAACTGCAAGGATAATTTTCATTACCAAAGACTGTAAAACAGAACCATTCAACCAATCAATCTATTACCCAACAAATATATTATCCATTTCTTTCAACCATTTTACTGCTATTTCTGATTTCTTTTACTCTATAAATCGTACAATACATATGTATTTGGAAGTATTATTCCAAGTATTCTACTCCAATATTTTGAAGTTTCTTTAGATAACTATAAACCAAAAAATATATATGTAGAAAAGCGTTATGGAGTATTAAGTAACTATATGATAGCTAATGATACTTTAACATATTATATGATAGTTACACCATATTTTCAATGTCAGAGTTGTGTTTTTTGCGTTGTGGTGTAACTGTTACTATATTTTCAATGGTCATGTGACGAAAAGGAATTTCGCTCGGTCCGAACCAGTCGCTAAACCGATCCAGGCCGTTCGAAACGCCCTATCGTTTGAGAACACGACAAATCAGAACGCATATAAAAGGACATTTCATTGTATATTACAACAATGCATCAGAATACAAGAATATACAGAGTATAAAAGAATATTACACAGAAATATCAGAGATTTAAATTACATTAAATACATAGCAGCGGAAAATAATACAATACACAATTAGAAGAGATATACGGATACAAAGCTTTCCGGATATCATTCCAGCTGTAAACCAGGATCCTGCGAATATAAATCTGCAAAACCAAAACTACTAGCTGCCCGTGTCAAAATAAGGGCACCCAGAGTTTAGGTTAAAACAATAAACTCCAGGTCAGTCATGGGACTGGTGTGAGAACTAAAACAGTTAATCTTTATTTTAAATCATTGGGTAAATCAAGGGACCACGCCGTATAACACGGAACGGGTTTCCTCCCAAGAATACCAGTGCATAAAACAACAGCGCAATGCTAAATAAAGAAAAATGAAGCTGTTATAAGACCCAGGTCCTATCACACAATGCAACGCAAGCCGGGGGATAGGGTTTTCCCTTATAACAGCCAAAGAATGCTTGATACGTTTAAAACAAATCGTTTGATACTATTGTAAGTGCATAGTGTATAAAACAACTTCAAATCATAAGTATCAATCATAGGCGGCATGGGTACCATATATCATGTCGCCATACTAGGCTCTACAAATAAAACCGCAAATGTCACGTATTTGGAAATTGGATTTCCATCTATGAACCGAGGCAAGGGATCGTCCTCGACCGATTCGAGATGCTCTAGCCCGCCCCTCAGGAACAGCCGCAACTGCCCCTTGGATCCTCAGGGCCGGTCCACCGATGTGGATTATTATGCCTGAACACTACGTCTCCCCACCCTACGGGGTGTAAGTCTGGTCCGTCAGCCGACCAGAATGCATCGGCCGAAACCGATATAACCGAGGCGCCTCGCAACAGCAACAACCACATAAGTCAAACTCGTCAGGGCGTGTAAAACCACTGACGCCACTTCTAGCTAGAAAGAAACGCATGCCCTCCCTGACGTCCTCTCCCGTTTTTGGTTCATACCGGGTGTGAAACTCGCGAAGTCAACGTTACACAAAGCTACGCCACAAAGGCCGTGCTTTGATCATCACCACAAGACTTTGCTTTTCAACAGAAGCCTCGATCAATTGCCACTTAGGCATGCCACACAGGCAATTCACTCCATGCGTTTGATATCCATCAATATATAACCCCTGAGCTCGTACGTCTCAGAGAAGGGCGTTAAGCAAGAGAATAAATTCTCCGCCGCCAAACAGATATATATTTAATAGAAATCAACCACACAGACTAAAATCCAATGTCAGACACACAGTCCATTTACAAGTCCGTTCTGGGGCTGAACGAAACCGGAGGCACCTTGTACCTCGCATATCCATCGATCTCCAAGTACGTCTGAACGATCACCAACTGTTTCCATCTTCTTGGGTGTACAGCCCAATCAAGATCATCAGTTATCACCCAAACGACGTGAAGACTTCTGGTCTTCGACCACCGTCTTCATCTTCGACACCACGTCGAATCAGTTATTCAGAATGAGATAAACCCGGTCTTTCTGAATAACTCGCGTATATATTATAAAAGTGTTACACAAACACAGCATACGCCTCATTCCAATTCAGAATATTCTTTTATTCAAATATTCCTATACTTTGGGAAAAGTTCCCATTAATTTTATCCTAGATAAATTCTTTAAATTTATTCTTTAATCTCCTTTGAATATCAATTCAAACTAGTCGGGATTAGCGAACCACACCGAAGTAATCATTTATTTTATTTCCCAATCCCAACCTATTCATCCCATGAAGTAAAACTGGTTATACTTCATATCTAACACCACGGTGTTATCGGTAAATTCAATTACCATTTCACGTTCAAATCTAATTAAAGATTTAACTATCGCCTGGAGCAAAACTGGTGATACTCCATTCTCGATCTTTTCAATCTAATTAAAGATTCATTAAAACTCCACTTAGTTTTAATCTGTGACTGGGTTAAAGAATCAGTGTCCTTTAAAACACGGTTCACGATAAACCCAAAATCACATTCCATTAATTATCGGGTTAAAGAACGAGTGTTATTTAAAAACACCATTCACGATAAACCCAAGAATCGATATCAATTCAATTCCAATTAAATATTGTTTAATTGGTACACTTCATTAAATCTAAATAAAAATATTTAATCTTTTCTCCACTGGATTCAAGAACAGTGTTAGTGATGACACCATTCATGACAAACCCAAATCACATTTGATATTAAACACAAGGCTCTGAATAGAAAATATACCGGCTTATATTCAATATCAAATTCTACGACTAACAAATGTCGTATTGGAAATAACGATATAAATATATATCTTTCAAATTTCCACAACAACATCTGTATAATCACGAATTCCAACATCGAAATATTCCGAAGACAATTTCGATTCAAATCCACTCCAATGCAATCATTGGAAATTCTGGTTATTTTCACAACCATTTCAAATCCAATTTATTTATTTAAAAATAAATAGAATTATTTTTCTAGTTCAAAACTAGTTCATTTCGATAAAAATCTATTTTTATCTTTTCAAATATGGAGTTTTTCACCCCAATTCTTCACAAATCATTTCTTATGATTTTACACAAATTATTACTATTTTTAATAATTTTATCAAGGCCCGTACAGTCGATTTCCATCAATGGCCATCGAACTGCACTAACAGCGACCTTTTTCAAATTTGATTTGGATGTAACTCCAAATCCAACCATTAGATTTTGAATTTCTAATATTCGTTAGAAAGCTCTTTTCGATACGAACCCAACGGTTCCAGTTTTAGGAGAATCCGACGGTCGGATCTCCCGTAATGTCCGTTTGAAATAAACGGTCGAAATTCACGAACTGCCGCGGCGCGGCGCGTTCTATTCAGGCCATTATATTATATATATAATATATATAATATATATTTCGTCGATTTCTATTTAAAACGAATTATAAATCGTTTTCAATTCATTTTCAAAACGGTTTCAACTTCATATTCAATTTCAAATCAAAATTGAATATTCCAATTTAAATTCATTTTAAATTCATTTCAAATTGATTTCAATTCAATTCATTTCGAAATCGTTTTCAATTCAATTCATTTCGAAATCGTTTTCAATTCAATTCATTTCGAAATCGTTTTCAATTCAATTCATTTCGAAATCGTTTTCAATTCAATTCATTTCGAAATCGTTTTCAATTCAATTCATTTCGAAATCGTTAAAATCGATATAAATATCGTTCACGTCAAAATGGCGTCAATCTAATCAACACGGCTTCATAAATTTCTATTTTCAAATATTCTATTTCAAATATTTCTTTTTCAAAATAGCTGTTATTATCAAAATATTTCGTTCAACACATGACCAATCTCAATGGATGAGTACTGTCAACACATGAACCTTTATTTTATATTATTCTTTATTTTTCAAATTGGAATGAGGCCCAATCAATTACCATATAACGTTAATTATATGGATTTTCATACATCACATGTATATAATAGCTTTGAAAAATAAACAACCATCAACCAAAGTGCACTACACTGTATAAGCATCAAATATAAATATCTAACGCTTATAACAGCCTGTCAATCAATCGATCGACATATTTAATCAATCAGGATGAGTGAACTTCAAATTTCATCCTAACACCCGTGTGGGGTTTCAAACAATCAAACACATATTTTATTTGTGCAGTTGGTCGATGTGTAAAATTTATCGTCCCAATCAATGTCATTCAAATAGGTGTACATAAACAAACCGTCCGGTTTGTAAATGAATATTTATTTATTCACATTCACGTTAAAAATTATATTTTAACGATAAAACATTTTATTTCAACACATGAATTTCTATTCAGTTCATTCTTTAAATAAAATGATATTTTTATTTTCTAACTTATTTTAGAAAATTTCGGCGGCATAACGGCACGATACTAGAAACGGGACAAGGCCTAGCCCTGTCCCCGGTCTAGTGAAGGCCCACGCCATTCACACATCAATCAAATTCACCAAACAATTCAAAACCAAATCATCAAATTAATTTGTGCAACCAAACAAACAAGTCCATGGTCTGTGGACGATTGTGTCGGGTGCTACTAAGCACTGTCTGCATCCTAGTATATATATATAACTAGAAAAAGAAATTAAAGAGTGAGAAGTTCTCACCTTTAGCTATCAAAACATCTTGACTCTTCTTTGATATAAATCTTCTTCGTTCTCGCCTTTTTGTTACCTTCGTTGCCCGCTTTCACTACCTATGTAAAAATCGAATTTTTACTCCGCTATTCCATATATACAAATCATATTTTTATTTCGAAGTTCAATATATAAAAATCATATTTTTATTTCGAAGTTCAATATATAAAAATCATATTTTTATTTCGAAGTTCAATATATAAAAATCATATTTTTATTTCGAAGTTCAATATATAAAAATCATATCTTCTTCTACTCCGAAAATCTATTCTTCTATATAAACTAAAACCGCATTGTTAATGTATTTTTAAAAACTGAAGTTAAAGTAAATAAAGAGAGAGAAGCTCACTGTGGTCGATCAAGAGGGAATGCAGAGGAGCTGAGTTCGCCGGACATGGGGGAGCAGGCCAGTGGAATGCTGCGTTGTCTAAAAGGGGGCGTCGGTTTTATTGGAAGAGGGGGAGGGTTGGTGGTCGTCGCTGACTGGGGGAGGAGCTCCGGCACGAGGGGATCTCGTCGGGGTGGCGCCATTTGCAGCGGAGGTGGAGGGTTGTACGTAGGGTGGCGGCGTCGATCTCTTCTATCGCGATTTGGGTTCTTCGGTGCTGGAGAGGGCGAGTGGGAGGGAAGAGGTTCACGCGAGGGAGGAGAGGCTAGGGGAGAATCGACGAAGTGGGGAGCAACGGCGGGCGGAGCGTCGCAGGTGGCGGCGTGGGGAGAGAGAAGGAATCGGGTCGGGTTTTTCAGAAAGGGGCTTGGCTGAAAAATGAAAGGAGGGGGGGGGGGGGTCTTAAGTGGAAAGAAAAGGTTATTTAATTATTTATTATTTTAAATTTTCCACTTGAGGTTGACTTTTCTTTTGAACTGACAACGAGACCCAACGACTGTCGTCCCTAGCGTTTTACCCCCATTCCGAACCCAATGGGATATGCTGCGTAAGCCAATTCGACCGTTTCGATCAGTTTCCATTTGAATTAACATTTAAGTCCTTATATTAAATTTTAAACGTACATTTCAATTTACCGGGGCCACATATTAATTCTAAAAATCCCCGAAAAATTATTTCTATCTTCGTATTGACGATACGATCTTAACAAAACTAATTTCGTCGAATTCTGAGACCGTTTGAAAAATGGTCAATTTTCAGTCAATTAAAATCAACTGAAATTCGTCAAACACGTTTAAGTGCGCCACGCTCACATATTAACTTCAAAAATTATGAAAATTTGAATCTAGCAATAATTTGACATCACGGATCCAACGAAACTGGTTTCGTCGAAAACAGAGGTCGTTTGCAAAATGGCTATTTTTAAGGGCTATATATAATATTAAAATATATATAAATTCCACAGCGACTATTCTGAATTTTCAACTGGACGTATCTTATCGTTTATAAAGTGAAATCTTAGTTTGTTAACTTTGTTAGAAAGATATTGTTCATCAGTGTAATAACCCGGAAAATCTGGGCCAGTTTAAAATTTTTATTTTGGCAATTTTAGCGAATTTTGATTATTTAAAATGAATTATTTTAAATAATATAAACGAGAAAATTTATGTTGAATATAATTAGAACGTATATATTATATACGTCGTCGTTAGAATATATAATAATTATATATAATTATAAAAGGAATTGAAAATGGCGCGGTAGTTCGATAATTCGATTTCAAACTTCAATTGAATGTACCGGGTGCAAAACAATCCGGATTTTAGTGAAACCAAAAATCTTAGGATCTAATTGATGATATCTTTCCAACGAATCCGAAAAATCAAGATTTCATAGCGGGAATCAAAAGATATGTCCAGTTGAAAATTCTGAATAGTCGCTATGGAATTCAGGCCCTTAAAAATGGACATTTTGCAAATGACCTCGGATTTCGATGAAACCAGTTTTGTTGGATCCGTGATGTCAAGTTATTGCTAGATTCCAAATTTCATAATTTTTCGAATCAATATGTGAGCGTGGCAAAGGAAAAATCGGTTGACCAGTTTTAGTTGATTTTAATCGACTGGAAATTGGTCATTTTTCAAACGGTCTCAGAATTCGACGAAACTAGTTTTGTTAGGACCGTATCGTCGATACGAAGCTAGAAAATATTTTTTGGGAATTTTTAGAGTTAGAATGTGACCCCGGTAATTTGAAATGTACGTTTAAAATTCAATATAATGATTTAAATGTAAATTCAACGGAAACTGATCGAAACGATCGAATTAGCTTACGATACATATCCCATTGTGTTCGGAATGGGGGCGAAACGCTATGGACGACATGCGGCGGGCCTCGTTTCGGGGTCGTATGTAAAAAGTCAACTTTTAGAAATTAAAATAATTAAAAATAAAAAAAAATAAAACCCTTCCTCCTTTATACTCTGGCCCCCCCTTCTCCTTTCGATTCAGAATCAAAATACAGAATAAAAAAAAAGGAGCAGATCGAAATCGCCATCGCCCTCCCCTTCCAGACCTCCGCCCGCCCCATCGCCAGAACCACCGCCGACCGAAGTCCCCCCCTCGCTCGCGATTGCTGTTCGAAACCCCCCCTCGTGAAAACAACCGACGCCGCTCCCAGGCGAATTCCAGCGTGAATTCAACGTCGAGTTCGACGTTACAGGGTGGCGCAGGAAGCCCTTCCGAAGCCCTGCGAGATGGCGATGTCTGATCGAAGTCCCGGCAGTTGTGGCAGTGGCGGTGGCCAACCCTAGGTGGCGGCTCCAATACGGCGAGGTCCAGAACTTTGAACGCGAGAAAGGTGATATATTTTAAACCCTTTTCAACACTAATTTCTATTACAAGTTGTTTTTTTTATTTATTTAATCAGTTTTAAATATATTTTTTGAAAATAAAAATATAGTTTTTAAAATATATCATAGCATGTATGAAATCAGTTTATAAAATTTACATCAGTTTTGTTCTAAATGAATTGGTTATTGTTTGAAAATAAATTAGCATATTGTTTTCAAAAGACGAAATAAAAATATGATTTTTATATATTGAACTTCGAAATAAAAATATGATTTTTATATATTGAACTTCGAAATAAAAATATGATTTTTATATATTGAACTTTGAAATAAAAATATGATTTTTATATATTGAACTTCGAAATAAAAATATAATTTTTATATATTGAACTTCGAAATAAAAATATGATTTTTATATATTGAACTTCGAAATAAAAATATGATTTTTATATATTGAACTTCGAAATAAAAATATGATTTTTATATATTGAATAACGAAGTAAAAATTCGATTTTTACATATGTAGTGGCTACAACAACGAAGATGCGATGACGACGAAGATTTCTATCAAAGAAGAGTCAAGATGATTGGATAGCTATTTGTGAGAATTTCTCACCTTTCAATTTCTTTTATAGTTATATATATATACTAGGATGCAGACGGTGCTTAGTAGCACCCGACACAATCGTCCACAGACCATGGACTTGTTTGTTTGGTTGCATAGCTAAGTTATATGATTTGATTTGAATTGGGTTGTTTGGTGATTTTGATTGATGTGTGAATGGCGTGGGCCTTCACTAGACCGGGGATAAGGCTAGGCCTTGTCCCGTTTCTAGTATCGTGCCGTTATGCCGCCGAAATTTTCTAAAATATGTTAGAAAAATAAAAATATCATTTTATTGAATAAATGAACCGAATAGAATATTCATAGGTTGAATGAAATGTTTTATCGTTAAAAATATAATTTTTAACGTGAATGTGAATAAATAAATATTCATTTACAAACCGGACGGTTTGTTTATGTACACCTATTTGAATGACATTGATTGGGACGATAAACTTCACACATCGCCCAACTGCACAAATAAAATATGTGTTTGATTGTTTGAAACCCCACACGGGTGTTAGGATGAAATTTGAAGTTCACTCATCCTGATTGATTAAATATGTCGATCGATTGATTGACAGGCTGTTATAAGCGTTAGATATTTATACTTGATGCTTATACAGTGTAGTGCACTTTGGTTGATGGTTGATTATCTTTAAATGCTATTATACATGTGTTGTATGAAAATCCATATAATTAACTTTATATGGTAATTGATTGGGCCTCATTCCAGTTTTAAAATAGAAATATTTGAAAAAGAAATATTTGAAATAGAATATTTGAAAATAGAAATACATTAAGCCGTGTTGATTAGATTTACGCCATTTTGACGTGAACGATATTTATATCGATATTGAAAACGATTTCGAAATGAATTGAATTGAAAACGATTTCGAAATGAATTGAATTGAAAACGATTTCGAAATGAATTGAATTGAAAACGATTTCGAAATGAATTGAATTGAAAACGATTTCGAAATGAATTGAATTGAAAACGATTTCGAAATGAATTGAATTGAAAACGATTTCGAAATGAATTGAATTGAAAACGATTTCGAAATGAACTGAATTGAAAACGATTTCGAAATGAATTGAACTGAAAACGATTTCGAAATGAATTGAATTGAAAACGATTTCGAAATGAATTGAATTGAAAACGATTTCGAAATGAATTGAATTGAAAACGATTTCGAAATGAATTGAATTGAAAACGATTTCGAAATGAATTGAATTGAAAACGATTTCGAAATGAATTGAATTGAAAACGATTTCGAAATGAATTGAATTGAAAATGAATTCAAATTGAATTGAAATTTGAATTGAATAGAAATGAATTTTAAAAACGAATTTATAAAGAAGACTTCAATTTTGATTTGAATTGAAATGGAAGTTGAGATTACTTTTGAAACGAATTTAAAACTATTTATAAAATTCGTTTTAAATAGAAATCGACGAAATATATATTATATATATAATATAATGGCCTGAATAGAACGCGCCGCGCCGCGGCAGTTCGTGAATTTCGACCATTTATTTCAAACGGACATTACGGGAGATCCGACCGTCGGATTCTCCTAAAACCGGAACCGTTGGGTTCGTATCGAAAAGAGCTTTCTAACGAATATTAGAAATTTGAAAATCTAACGGTTGGATTTGGAATTATGTCCAAATCAAATTTGAAAAAGGTCGCTGTAAGTGCAGTTCGATGACCGTTGATGGAAATCGACTATACGGGCCTTGATAAAATTATTAAAAATAGTAATAATTTGTGTAAAATCATAAGAAATGGTTTAGAAAGAATTGGGATGAAAAACTCCATATTTGAAAAGATAAAAATAGATTTTTATCGAAATAAACTAGTTTTGAACTAGAATTATAATTCTATTTATTTTTAAGTAAATAAATTGAATTTGAAAAGGGTTTTAAAAATAACCAGAATTTCCAATGATTGCATTGGAGTGGATTTGAATCGAAATTGTCTTTGGAATATTTCGATGTTGGAATTCGTGATTATACAGGTGTTGTTATGGAAATTTGAAAGATATATATTTATATCGTTATTTCCAATACGACATTTGTTAGTCGTAGAATTTGATATTGAATATAAGCCGATATATTTTCTATTCAGAGCCTTGTATTGAATATCAAATGTGATTTGGGTTTGCCGTGAATGGTGTCTTCACTAACACTGTTCTTGAACCCAGTTGAGAAAAGATTAAATCTTTTTATTTAGATTTAATGAAGTGTACCAATTAAATGATATTTAATTGGAATTGAATTGATATTGGTTTTTGGGTTTATCGTGGACAGTGTTTTAAATAACACTCGTTCTTTAACCCGATAATTAATGGAATGTGATTTTGGGTTTATCGTGAACCGTGTTTTAAATGACACTGATTCTTTAACCCAGTCGAAGATTAAAACTAAGTGGAGTTTTAATGAATCTTTAATTAGATTGAAATGATCGAAAATGGAGTATCACCAGTTTTGCTCCAGGCGATAGTTAAATCTTTAATTAGATTTGAACGTGAAATGGTAATTGAATTTACCGATAACACCGTGGTGTTAGATATGAAGTATAACCAGTTTTACTTCATGGGATGAATAGGTTGGGATTGGGAAATAAAATAAAATAAATGATTACTTCGGTGTAGTTCGCTAATCCCGACTAGTTTGAATTGATATTCAAAGGAGATTAAAGAATAAATTTAAAGAATTTATCTTGGATAAAATTAATGGGAACTTTTCCTAAAGTATAGGAATATTTGAATAAAAGAATATTCTGAATTGGAATGAGGTGTATGTTGTGTTTGTGTAACACTTTTATAATATATACGCGGGTTATTCAGAAAGACCGGGTTTATCCCATTCTGAATAACTGATTCGACGTGGTGTCGAAGATGAAGACGGTGGTCGAAGACCAGAAGTCTTCACGTCGTTTGGGTAATTACTGATGATCTTGATTGGGCTGTACACCCAAGAAGATGGAAACAGTTGGTGATCGTCCAGACGTACTTGGAGATCGATGGATATGCGGGGTACTAGGTGCCTCCGGTTTCGTTCAGACCCAGAACGGACTTGTAAATGGACTATGTGTCTGACATTGGATTTTAGTCCGTGTGATTGATCTCTATTAAATATATATCTGTTTGGCGGCGGAGAATTTATTCTCTTGCTTAACGCCCTTCTCTGAGACGTACGAGCTCAGGGGTTATATATTGATGGATATCAAACGCATGGAGTGAATTGCCTGTGTGGCATGCCTAAGTGGCAATTGATCGAGGCTTCTGTTGAAAAGCAAAGTCTTGTGGTGATGATCAAAGCAAGGCCTTTGTGGCGTAGCTTTGTGTAACGTTTGATTCGCGAGTTTCACACCCGGTATGAACCAAAAACGGGAGACGGACCTCAGGGAGGACTTGCATTTCTTTCTAGCTAGAAGTGGCGTCAGTGGTTTTACACGCCCTGACGAGTTTGACTTATGTTGTTGTTGCTGTTGCGAGGCGCCTCGGTTTGATCGGACGATCCGGGTCCGATGGAGTCATTTGTTGGCTCATTTACGCCCCATAGGGCGGAGAGACGTATTGTTCAGGCATAATAATCCACATCGGTGGACCGGCCCTGACGATCCAAGGCCCACCTGAGTCTGGGACCTGAGACATGGGCTAGATTGTCTCGAATCGGTTGAGGACTATCTTTTGCCTCGGTTCATAGATGGAAATCCAATTTCCAAATACGTGACATTTGCGGTTTTATTTGTAAACCTATATATGGCGACATGATATATGGTACCCATGCCGCCTATGATTGATACTTATGATTTGAAGTTGTTTTATACACTATGCACTTATAATAGTATCAAATGATTTGTTTTTAAACGTATCAAGCATTCTTTGGCTGTTATAAGGTAAAACCCTATCCCCGGCTTGCGTTGCATTGTGTGATAGGACCTGGGTCTTATAACAGCTTCATTTTTCTCTATTTAGCATTGCGCTGTTTGTTTTATGCACTGGTATTCTTGGGAGGAAACCCGTTCCGTGTTAAACGGCGTGGTCCCTTGATTTACCTAACTTTAAAAATAAAGATTAACTTTTTTAGTTCTCACACCAGTCACATGACTGACCTGGAGTTTATTGTTTTAACCTAAACTCTGGGTGCCCCTATTTTGACACGGGCAGCTAGTAGTTTTGGTTTTGCAGATTTATATTCACAGGATCCTGGTTTACAGCTGGAACGATATCCGGAAAGCTTTGTATCCGTATATCTCTTTCTAGTTGTGTATTGTATTATTTTCCGCTGCTATGTATTTAAATGTAATTTAAATCTCTAATATTCCTGTGTAATATTCATTTATACTCTGTATATTCTTGTATTCTGATGCATTGTTGTAATATACAATGAAATGTTCTTCCGTCTGCGTTTTGTTGTGGCTTGTTCTCGAACTATCCGACGCTTTCCTTTACGGGGAAGTTACGGGTCTTCACAGTTGGTATCAGAGCTTTGGTTTACAAAGCTTAGAGAACAAGACACATTAGGACCTTACGAAAGAATTTATCAGATATTGGATTAGTAATATCCAATTAGAATGACTTGTTAGAGATAGGATCAGTAGTATCCTAGAACGAGTGTGAAGAGTATATTTTCCAAATGAAAACAATTTTGTTTAGAAAATTTAAACCATTTTATTCGTATTTGATTATTTATTTATATTGATTAGGACAGTCCAGTATATAAAGATTTTGCATATACGCCTTGCAAACGTGTATTTGAAGTTTTAATATACTGGATAGATATAGAATCACACTCTAGTCGCCCGAAGATGATTCTGATGATAGTTCGAACATCATCAGAATTGGTATTCGTGTTTCGAAGGTGTGATATCTATATATTTCCTATTGACTGGTGTGAGAACCAAAACTAATATAGTTAGAACACATTGTTGTGAATTGGCGTCAAAAACATGATTTTCTTTATATAGATATCAATTATGAATTTGAAACTCTAATTCACTAATTGATTGATGTTTGTGTTGTTTGTTTATTTGGTTGATAATTTTGAACCATTATGCTTAATTGAATCAAATATTGAATTATATCGAAAATTGGTCGCATTTGTTTGCATATACATATATATCATTGAACAGGTCATAGCAAGGAGGCTAGAGCAGAGAATAAAATTTGTTTGCCCGACAAATAGGTACATGTTTAATACATAATTTACTGTTTTGTTTGGGTGATGATGATTTTATGAGCCTATTGGCTAGCCGCTTGGCTTTTTCTTTTTCTTTTTGAGATCTGAAGGACCGGGGAAGCTATTTGAAATTCCCCGATGCTCCCGGTGCAGGGGAGGTTATGGCGAAATTTTTCAAAAATTTAGGGTGTTAGCCAAATTTTTGAAATTTTGAAAATTCTCAGAAACTAAAGAGTTGGAGAATGGAAGCCGGATCGAGCGTAGAGTTGATTGATCAAACCATTTTCGACCTTGTTCCTTTTCGGGGACGAAAAGTTTTAAGTGGGGGAGATTGTAATAACCCGGAAAATCTGGGCCAGTTTAAAAATTTTATTTTGGCAATTTTAGCGAATTTTGATTATTTAAAATGAATTATTTTAAATAATATAAACGAGAAAATTTATGTTGAATATAATTAGAACGTATATATTATATACGTCGTCGTTAGAATATATAATAATTATATATAATTATAAAAGGAATTGAAAATGGCTTGGTAGTTCGATAATTCGATTTCAAACTTCAATTGAATGTACCGGGTGCAAATCAATCCGGATTTTAGTGAAACCAAAAATCTTAGGATCTAATTGATGATATCTTTCCAACGAATCCGAAAAATCAAGATTTCATAGCGGGAATCAAAAGATATGTCCAGTTGAAAATTCTGAATAGTCGCTATGGAATTCAGGCCCTTAAAAATGGACATTTTGCAAATGACCTCGGATTTCGATGAAACCAGTTTTGTTGGATCCGTGATGTCAAGTTATTGCTAGATTCCAAATTTCATAATTTTTCGAATCAATATGTGAGCGTGGCAAAGGAAAACGCGGTTGACCAGTTTCAGTTGATTTTAATCGACTGGAAATTGGTCATTTTTCAAACGGTCTCAGAATTCGACGAAACTAGTTTTGTTAGGACCGTATCGTCGATACGAAGCTAGAAAATATTTTTCGGGAATTTTTAGAGTTAGAATGTGTAACGTCCCACATTTTTGACCGTTTAAATCGACAATAAACCACACATGTCGACCCAAACAAATCGCCAACACAGGCAGTTATTTGATAAAGAAGAAAAGAAAGAAGAAGAGAAAAAACCAATCACAGAATCTCACAGCGGAAGGACCACATATAATAAATAAATATCAGCTAAAAAAAAATTTAAATATTTATACATCATGACATCAGAGTTATACATATACAACTTTCAACATGACAGCGGAAATAAATACAGCGAAAATACCATATGTAGAAGATAGGCATATCCATCCTCGTACTCGATCTCCAAAGCACTCCCACCTTCGGTAACTACACACGTCTGCTGACCCGAGCGTATTTCATAAAAGAAAACACAACAAACACTCGGATCAGCACTAAATCATCTCATATTAGTCAAATTAAACAGGAAATAAATCTGGATATCATGGGTGCAATAACTCGAGATGTTACGAGATTTCTCCATCTCTCAAGGATCCGTTAAACTAATACATACATTGTATAATACGCTATTATCTTTATGGTTCCTACACGGTAAAGTATAAGTACTGAAAATAGCGTAAGCGGGATTACCATATTACCCTTACGCAGTTTATGGCATCAACAGTCTATACAGTACCGTAAATTCACCGTACTGGTGTTATCAGAGGGCACTCCATAGAAGGCAATGCTAAATCAAAATCGTATGGGCTCGATAAGGATAAATATGACAAGGCACTCGAGGCAATGCCCAGGGTAGGATTCTACCAATTGCACTCCCGGACCGGTGGTAACGCATAGCAGCCACTACCGCCCACCTCGGAACACACTCCCAAAGTCACAAATGGGCCCAAATCATCATAATCATCATCATAGTCATGGAGATAGTATCGAAGGAGTGAGTCTGATCAAAGGTGCTACCTCAATTAGTCACGGTATAGCTCCTGTTTTAGTCATTTTAATTCTGACCCGAAGGTCAGGGCTATTTCGTTCCGTTCATCTCCTTCGCTTCAACAAACACCTCCAAGTCATCATAATCTATTCTGGATACGTCGATACATTCACAGAATACGTCAAACGTTCATGGTTGTCAAAGTGGTATCGACACTGACAGAGAGTATGCCTTATGTCGACTCCGGTCTCTTTAACAACCAACGCTTACATCTTTTCACATCGGTTGGTTCTTTTATATTTCAAAGGTTCGCTTCATACCAAAATATCATATTCAGTTCGAACCAATCTATATTCAAAATATAGAATATAGTTTCATATTGAAATATCATAAATCATATCATATTCTCATACTATAATCATATAGTATTTCAAAATAGGCTTATATTCAAATAGAATATATTTAATCTCAAACGATTTCAACTTATCACAATCGATTCATATTCAAATAGAATATATTCTTCCATACTTACTTTCAATCCCTTAGGAGATAAGTTAATATTAAGTAGAAAAATACATCTTCCATATTTGAAAATGGTTTGAAATCGATTCAGAAATAAAGCTTATATCTCAACTCCATTTGAACCAGCGGTTAAAACCCAAGCATTTCCACTCGGAAGGAATTTATAATTTCAAATACTTGTAAACTAATGTTATATAAATACTAATACTAATAATAATAATAATAATAAATTTTGTATAAATAAATAAATATATAGATATATATATATATATAGAATATAAAATTTGAAATAAAACAGTAGTTTAAATATTTTATATATATATATATATACTTAAAAATAAGGTTTACTAGAAAAATTTAGAAATGAAATATAAGGAAAAATTATTTGAAATATCATAGTGATAAGTGAAAGTAAGTAATAAATTTAAAGGAAGAATAATTATTTGGAATTAAATACATAAATATTATTTAAATAAATTTCTCTAATCAAAATATTTCCTTCCTTCCAAATTCAGATACTCGAATTTATCCTCCGATCTCAATGGAGTTCATTAAATTCCCTATCTCGTTTCAACCCTGCTCAACAACTATTTGGTTTCAGGAGTAAAATATATTTGAACTGAGTTAAACAACCCAGACACCCTCGATTCCCACATTTTCCAAAATTTGATTTCCTAAGAACGTATTTCCTTCTAATCCAAACTCTTAATTTGGAAAGATTTTTTTCATATTCAAATTCCAATTTAAAATAATTCCCACTTAATTTTGGAAAAATTTCTTTAACCCTTCTTAATTCGACATCCCAGCTCAGGATTTTTAAAGAATTAAATTGTCGAGTATGGGTACGTTCATTTAAATGGAAAAATTCTATCAAATAAAAATATCAAATATTACAATCATTTAACCAACCGATGTCTGTATATAATTATCTATTAAATGGCCAAGTGATTTTTAAATTTAAATTTCTCGATATTTCAGGGATGGATCTATCATTTCAATCCAAATCAGGGTCACAGGTGTGTATCATTTCAACCTGTGTTCTTAATTTATTTTATCGATCAATCCCTGGTTTATTAGATGCCCGTAACATCAAGGTGAGAAATTGGGACTGATCGTCAATGAACATACACCACTATGTACTGAATAAATGAACAGTTCAAATAATATTCTTCAACAGTCAAACCAACCAAGGCATCCATCACATCATTCCATTCAAACAGTAAACTGAGTCATATTACTGATTAACAACTGGTGGAAATTTAAATTAGAAATTTAAAATAAAATTTTAAACAACTAATCATCGATTTTTATTTGCATGTTAACCCTTGCATGTCAAATTTAAAGCAATCATCCATCAAACAACACCACCATGCAACCAAATTCACATCGTAGTTTAATTCAACAAATATGGGATAAATTTAGTATTACGTGAGTGAAGAAACACTCACCTTCGGGTTTCAATTCGAATCGAACATCCAGAAAAGGCCCAAAATTTGACAATCTCAGAACGCAGCCTGGTTAGTGCCAAAACGTCCGCAATTCCGCCACGATCCCAACGAAACAAACCGCGTCCAAATCCGAGTTTGCATGCAAAAGTTACGAGTGTTTTATCGTTTGAAATTTAAATATATAAAATTAATAATTCAAATTCCCACCAATCAAATCCCTCCACGTCAGCTCCTTCCCCAAACTCCCGCTCCTCTCTCCACGCGCTACAGGCCTCGCATGAAACCGTGAACCACCTGAACTTTGACCGGAAATCGCGCCTCCCTCCGACTTAGATAAGGTCTCCGACCACCACCAGGCGAAAGCCCGCTCGAGGGCGCACCTACCAGCACCGGAGCCATCTTCCCCGGTCATCCACCGTTCGTGCGCTGGAACCCCAAAAATCCGCCCTTTTTGACCTTCAAACTCCAAATTCCGGCAACCCGCTTGACGATAGAACCTCCGACTACCACCATTCAACTCGTATCGACATTCTCCACAATACCCAGAAGCCCGATTTTCCAATTACTTCCCGAATCAAAAACCCCCAAATCTGAACCCTAGATTTTCAAAAACAGACAGTTTGACCATGATTTCTGGCCAACTGGTGCACTGCATGTCGAAACTGAGTATACCCGTAGGTTCGTATCGTCGAGGGCTTCAATTTGGTATATAATTCGCTAGGGTTTGGAGAGATTTTATTTTTGAGTTGGTATTTTGTTTTCTAGGGTTTTGAAATTTATTTTCAGCCATGAAAATAAAGTTTTGACGAGGACAGGTATATGTAAATGAAAATGGCTGATGTGTGAAGGAAGGGGAATTTTATTTATAAGCAAAGGAGGCCCGAATCTGATAAACACCCGACTGTCAGCTTACAAGGATCTCGCTCACAATTTCTCTCGTATGGTCAGCCGATAAGTCAAATTGTAACGCGAATTAAAACCCTGTAATAATTCACCATTCCGGTTCTGATGACGTCAGTTTCGTCGAATTCTGAGACAGTCGCCAAACCGTTAAATTTCACAGTCAGTTGATTGTTAAATACTCGATTATTCAATTAACTGTTCTAATTCAAATTCAAATATTTATAAATTCAAATTTAAACTAAATTATAACTTAAATAAATTCTATAAATTTATTTCACAAATTTTAAGTTCTGGATTTGATAAATTTCAAATTTAAAATTTGAATTTCAAATTAAATTTAAACAACTTAAATTCCATTGCTTAATAATTCAAATTTGAATTCCTTTTTAACTTAAATATTTCAAAATTCCACTTAACTCAAATTTCAACTTAAATAAGGTTTTATAAATTGATTTCACAAATTCTAAGTTCTCAAGTTTGGTTATTTAAATTTCTGCTTCGAATTTTAATTATTATTCACGACTTAGAATTCCACCAATTTCAATTTAAATTTGAATCCTATTTTTAAATTAACCACTCAGATTAAATGCAATTATTTAAATACTAAATTCAAATCATAATCTTATTAAATAGAACTAACTTTGAAACTCTATTTATACTAACTTCAAATAAATACCAACATTTAAATCCAACAAAATTTGAATTTCTTAATATATTCCAATCCATTTAATTAGAATTGAAATTCAAATATACTAAATTTTTTTTTTTTTTGGGATGTTACATTCTCCCCCACTTAAAATCTTTTCGTCCTCGAAAAGAGAACGGAACGATGTCAAGCACATATCTATTTTAAATTCATACATAAAAGTAGTCTTTATTAAGTAAGTTATATTTGTAAATCTCATAAATTTTCTAACTCCCGAAATCACGGAAAAATTTCGGCAGCATCTCCCCTGTACGGAAGGCCCCGGGAAAAATCCCGATACATATATTAACCCAAAATATACTTCTCATCATCGATGAGGCATCCCTGAACCAGGGGAAAACACAAACAAAACTATCAACCCACATATTTAAATACGTACCTTTTTAGCGTTTATATGCAATTTCATTTACCTTAGCATTTTAGTTTTAGTTTTTTTTTCAAGCACAAGCGAGCTCCGCGCATAAACCATTCCTTGCACCTACTAAAACACTCAAATATGCATAAGAATCAAACATACAACAATACATGGCGATTGCATATAAACTACATAACATATATTATTATTTCAACTATAAAACAAACATGTTAGCAATAGGCCAGCAAACAAATCAATGATTCATCACCCTGCAAACGATGGGATTTGCCTAAACACAGGTAAAAGTTGTAGCGTTTGCCGCAAGCTTTCCAAATTGTCCGAACTCGACGAATTCGGATAATTCTTTTATAAGTTATGGCTATTTGAGTGAAGGCGAACATTCCAACCCATACTCTGAAAATGCAGGTCTGAAATATTCAACCCAGTTTTAACCCTTTAAACATCAAAATTCTACCAAGCACATAAAGAGAAAGTTTTAGTTCAGATCCTGGGCTTTCCGAATTGTACTCGCACATTAAAATCCGACGCTCCGTTAGGGAGTTATGACCAAAACAACATGGGTATTCAGTTCAGATTTTTATTTTCTGCACATACAACTATGACTATTTCTTGGTTTCAACATAACTAATCTTGAAAATTAGGCAAGGCATTATTCACAAATGTTTTAGTTCAGTTTCTTAGGTTTTCAAAAGTCCGAATTTGTCGCATTCCGATCAGCCTATCAAAAGTTATGGCCATTTTACTTCAGCTAATTGAAGATTTCAGATTTACGCATAACAATCGACTTTTTATTAGAGTTCCAAGCTTCTGGTTCAAAAATTTCGTAAATCCTTCTCATTTCAACATTAATATCCACTCCCTTATTCACAACTGGGTTCATACTCAATTGCTTATTCCATCCCAATATTTTCTATTCGTTTCTTGTTTCATTTCAAGTATTAAATTTCCAATAAACTTGAATTCACTTTAAAACTTCCAACGAACTCGATTGCACTAGAACTTAACTCCTTAACATGAATCCATTTACCCAACTTGTTTACATCAATTTCTATTTCCCATGGTTCTATTCCCCAAAAGGAATTTAAATTTCACCCTCCTGTCTATTTAGTTCAACAAATTTCCCTTAAATGTTGATTCATTTCAGTTGAGTTTCAAATTTTTTCGAATTCCAAACGTTAGCAAACCTTGACTACTCGATTTGGTTATCACTTACTTATGCCATGGTTTACCCGATAGTTGTTTATATAAATCGATCTATGCTTACCCAACCAACCATCTAAATAGACTCTAATTTGACTTATTTAAATTTCTTAAGTTGATTTCAGGTTAACTCAGCCCAGTTTTTTCCCGAATCAAGTTGTTTTATTCAATATCGCATTTCAATATCAAATCCCAAATTAGAATTCATTTAACAACTATCCTATCCAAAACAAACCAAATCTTATATTTACACCTTGTTCCTTTGTTTTGGCCGTTCAATTCATTTTAGTAGACTTTAATTAAGTGTTGTCTCGATAAAATATATTATTATCTATTCAAATATAGAGTTTTCATCCTAATTCTTTCCCAAATCACTTATTATGATTTTTCACCAATTATAAATATTTTTGATAATTTTATAATCGATATTTCAGTCGGTTTCCAATAACGGCCACCGAACTGCTGCCATAGCGACCTTTTCCAAATTTGATTTGGCCATATTTCCAAATCCAACCGTTAGATTTTAAATCTCTCATATTCGTTGGAAAGCTCTTCTCGATACGAACCCAACGGTCCTGGTTTTAGGAGAATCCGACGGTCGAATCTCCCGCTACGTCCATTCAAAGTCAAGGGTCGAAATTCACGAACGGTCGTCGCGCTGCGCATTCTATTTAAACCATTTATATATATTTATTTATTTATTTTTCTCGGCAATCTTCTTCCCTTATTTTCAACTTAAAAGTTTTCGAGTGATTCGGGTCTTGTTTTCAAATCCAATTCATTTAGCACGACTCAAATTAAATTTTTTATTTCACATACACCAATTCACCATTTAATTCCTTCTTGACTAACTTTATATACTTATAAATTAGCCAAGTCTTAAGCCATTTCCTTTCTTACTTACACGACCAAATCTTCCATTTCATTTTGGTCGACTTTAGTTGAGTTATATTTCAAGGGTTAAATTTCAATTTCCTTTATCACCTTTATCGACCAAATCTTGGGATTTATTCAAACTTAGTAATCACTCATCCTTATGAGTTTAGATGATAGTTTCCTTCTCTCAACACTTAAGTTCATATCTTAGTTTCAAAATCTAAAATTTTCATAAATCGTGTTACCTTAATACTCGAATCGATGTCATTAGTTAAGACGAACTTAAATTGCTTGTTTCCGGTTTTTATAATTCAAGTTAAAATAACATACATATAAACTTATGCTATTTTATAAACCATACCATATGAATTTTAAATCCAAACTTTTATTTAAGAGAGAATATAAAAATTCCAATTCTTGTTAAATCTTAAACTCGGCAGTTTTAAATATCATATATTTATACTCTTATAGAACCTTATACGATAGGAAATTAAATCCAAAATTCTTTCAACTAATTATGAAAATACGGGTGGTCTCCCCCACTTAAACTCTTCAGAATAAACGTCAATAATGCGTGCACTCATTACCGACATCGTTTCCAAGGTCCTAGGAGGGATTATACCCACTTGAAAATCTTTAAAACTATTTCTTTCTGATCATACATATAATATGATTTCCATTTCAACTTGACAAAACTTATTTCAAAAGTATTCCCAGGATCAAGTTTCAAATTCATTTCCATTTAAGTCATAGACATATTATATAACCAATTAGGCTTAAGATATATCATTCTCGAATATTTTTATAAAACCAGCTAATTTTTCTTATTATATCTATTATTAAATTGCCCATAATAGGTAACAACTTAATATTATTACCTACCAACGACCAGTGCTTATACCCTTATAAACCACTAATAGTACATATAATATATACAAAATATAATCGAAAACCATATTATGTCGATCATTCTATTCGATTATTTAGGAATCCCTATCGATTCTATGGCGTCCCATATATCGACCAGAATTCATAAATATTCAACAGAATGAGCCAACATAATATAAAACCAATTTATATAAAAATACAGGTACGCTCTCTCATATCACTCAAACTCATTCTAGGGCGTTTCTAACCCTATCTCTAATGAGTTTATTCCCAACAGAGCCAAGGTTATCGCTAACCATCGCTCTGATACCAACTGTAACGTCCCACATTTTTGACCGTTTAAATCGACAATAAACCACACATGTCGACCCAAACAAATCGCCAACACAGGCAGTTATTTGATAAAGAAGAAAAGAAAGAAGAAGAGAAAAAACCAATCACAGAATCTCACAGCGGAAGGACCACATATAATAAATAAATATCAGCTAAAAAAAAATTTAAATATTTATACATCATGACATCAGAGTTATACATATACAACTTTCAACATGACAGCGGAAATAAATACAGCGAAAATACCATATGTAGAAGATAGGCATATCCATCCTCGTACTCGATCTCCAAAGCACTCCCACCTTCGGTAACTGCACACGTCTGCTGACCCGAGCGTATTTCATAAAAGAAAACACAACAAACACTCGGATCAGCACTAAATCATCTCATATTAGTCAAATTAAACAGGAAATAAATCTGGATATCATGGGTGCAATAACTCGAGAGGTGTTACGGGATTTCTCCATCTCTCAAGGATCCATTAAACTAATACATACATAGTATAATACGCTATTATCTTTATGGTTCCTACACGGTAAAGTATAAGTACTGAAAATAGCGTAAGCGGGATTACCATATTACCCTTACGCAGTTTATGGCATCAACAGTCTATACAGTACCGTAAATTCACCGTACTGGTGTTATCAGAGGGCACTCCATAGAAGGCAATGCTAAATCAAAATCGTATGGGCTCGATAAGGATAAATATGACAAGGCACTCCAGGCAATGCCCAGGGTAGGATTCTACCAATTGCACTCCCGGACCGGTGGTAACGCATAGCAGCCACTACCGCCCACCTCGGAACACACTCCCAAAGTCACAAATGGGCCCAAATCATCATAATCATCATCATAGTCATGGAGATAGTATCGAAGGAGTGAGTCCGATCAAAGGTGCTACCACAATTAGTCACGGTATAGCTCCTGTTTTAGTCATTTTAATTCTGACCCGAAGGTCAGGGCTATTTCGTTCCGTTCATCTCCTTCGCTTCAACAAACACCTCCAAGTCATCATAATCTATTCTGGATACGTCGATACATTCACAGAATACGTCAAACGTTCATGGTTGTCAAAGTGGTATCGACACTGACAGAGAGTATGCCTTATGTCGACTCCGGTCTCTTTAACAACCAACGCTTACATCTTTTCACATCGGTTGGTTCTTTTATATTTCAAAGGTTCGCTTCATACCAAAATATCATATTCAGTTCGAACCAATCTATATTCAAAATATAGAATATAGTTTCATATTGAAATATCATAAATCATATCATATTCTCATACTATAATCATATAGTATTTCAAAATAGGCTTATATTCAAATAGAATATATTTAATCTCAAACGATTTCAACTTATCACAATCGATTCATATTCAAATAGAATATATTCTTCCATACTTACTTTCAATCCCTTAGGAGATAAGTTAATATTAAGTAGAAAAATACATCTTCCATATTTGAAAATGGTTTGAAATCGATTCAGAAATAAAGCTTATATCTCAACTCCATTTGAACCAGCGGTTAAAACCCAAGCATTTCCACTCGGAAGGAATTTATAATTTCAAATACTTGTAAACTAATGTTATATAAATACTAATACTAATAATAATAATAATAATAAATTTTGTATAAATAAATAAATATATAGATATATATATATATATAGAATATAAAATTTGAAATAAAACAGTAGTTTAAATATTTTATATATATATATATATACTTAAAAATAAGGTTTACTAGAAAAATTTAGAAATGAAATATAAGGAAAAATTATTTGAAATATCATAGTGATAAGTGAAAGTAAGTAATAAATTTAAAGGAAGAATAATTATTTGGAATTAAATACATAAATATTATTTAAATAAATTTCTCTAATCAAAATATTTCCTTCCTTCCAAATTCAGATACTCGAATTTATCCTCCGATCTCAATGGAGTTCATTAAATTCCCTATCTCGTTTCAACCCTGCTCAACAACTATTTGGTTTCAGGAGTAAAATATATTTGAACTGAGTTAAACAACCCAGACACCCTCGATTCCCACATTTTCCAAAATTTGATTTCCTAAGAACGTATTTCCTTCTAATCCAAACTCTTAATTTGGAAAGATTTTTTTCATATTCAAATTCCAATTTAAAATAATTCCCACTTAATTTTGGAAAAATTTCTTTAACCCTTCTTAATTCGACATCCCAGCTCAGGATTTTTAAAGAATTAAATTGTCGAGTATGGGTACGTTCATTTAAATGGAAAAATTCTATCAAATAAAAATATCAAATATTACAATCATTTAACCAACCGATGTCTGTATATAATTATCTATTAAATGGCCAAGTGATTTTTAAATTTAAATTTCTCGATATTTCAGGGATGGATCTATCATTTCAATCCAAATCAGGGTCACAGGTGTGTATCATTTCAACCTGTGTTCTTAATTTATTTTATCGATCAATCCCTGGTTTATTAGATGCCCGTAACATCAAGGTGAGAAATTGGGACTGATCGTCAATGAACATACACCACTATGTACTGAATAAATGAACAGTTCAAATAATATTCTTCAACAGTCAAACCAACCAAGGCATCCATCACATCATTCCATTCAAACAGTAAACTGAGTCATATTACTGATTAACAACTGGTGGAAATTTAAATTAGAAATTTAAAATAAAATTTTAAACAACTAATCATCGATTTTTATTTGCATGTTAACCCTTGCATGTCAAATTTAAAGCAATCATCCATCAAACAACACCACCATGCAACCAAATTCACATCGTAGTTTAATTCAACAAATATGGGATAAATTTAGTATTACGTGAGTGAAGAAACACTCACCTTCGGGTTTCAATTCGAATCGAACATCCAGAAAAGGCCCAAAATTTGACAATCTCAGAACGCAGCCTGGTTAGTGCCAAAACGTCCGCAATTCCGCCACGATCCCAACGAAACAAACCGCGTCCAAATCCGAGTTTGCATGCAAAAGTTACGAGTGTTTTATCGTTTGAAATTTAAATATATAAAATTAATAATTCAAATTCCCACCAATCAAATCCCTCCACGTCAGCTCCTTCCCCAAACTCCCGCTCCTCTCTCCACGCGCTACAGGCCTCGCATGAAACCGTGAACCACCTGAACTTTGACCGGAAATCGCGCCTCCCTCCGACTTAGATAAGGTCTCCGACCACCACCAGGCGAAAGCCCGCTCGAGGGCGCACCTACCAGCACCGGAGCCATCTTCCCCGGTCATCCACCGTTCGTGCGCTGGAACCCCAAAAATCCGCCCTTTTTGACCTTCAAACTCCAAATTCCGGCAACCCGCTTGACGATAGAACCTCCGACTACCACCATTCAACTCGTATCGACATTCTCCACAATACCCAGAAGCCCGATTTTCCAATTACTTCCCGAATCAAAAACCCCCAAATCTGAACCCTAGATTTTCAAAAACAGACAGTTTGACCATGATTTCTGGCCAACTGGTGCACTGCATGTCGAAACTGAGTATACCCGTAGGTTCGTATCGTCGAGGGCTTCAATTTGGTATATAATTCGCTAGGGTTTGGAGAGATTTTATTTTTGAGTTGGTATTTTGTTTTCTAGGGTTTTGAAATTTATTTTCAGCCATGAAAATAAAGTTTTGACGAGGACAGGTATATGTAAATGAAAATGGCTGATGTGTGAAGGAAGGGGAATTTTATTTATAAGCAAAGGAGGCCCGAATCTGATAAACACCCGACTGTCAGCTTACAAGGATCTCGCTCACAATTTCTCTCGTATGGTCAGCCGATAAGTCAAATTGTAACGCGAATTAAAACCCTGTAATAATTCACCATTCCGGTTCTGATGACGTCAGTTTCGTCGAATTCTGAGACAGTCGCCAAACCGTTAAATTTCACAGTCAGTTGATTGTTAAATACTCGATTATTCAATTAACTGTTCTAATTCAAATTCAAATATTTATAAATTCAAATTTAAACTAAATTATAACTTAAATAAATTCTATAAATTTATTTCACAAATTTTAAGTTCTGGATTTGATAAATTTCAAATTTAAAATTTGAATTTCAAATTAAATTTAAACAACTTAAATTCCATTGCTTAATAATTCAAATTTGAATTCCTTTTTAACTTAAATATTTCAAAATTCCACTTAACTCAAATTTCAACTTAAATAAGGTTTTATAAATTGATTTCACAAATTCTAAGTTCTCAAGTTTGGTTATTTAAATTTCTGCTTCGAATTTTAATTATTATTCACGACTTAGAATTCCACCAATTTCAATTTAAATTTGAATCCTACTTTTAAATTAACCACTCAGATTAAATGCAATTATTTAAATACTAAATTCAAATCATAATCTTATTAAATAGAACTAACTTTGAAACTCTATTTATACTAACTTCAAATAATTACCAACATTTAAATCCAACAAAATTTGAATTTCTTAATATATTCCAATCCATTTAATTAGAATTGAAATTCAAATATACTAAAAAAAATTTTTTTTGGGATGTTACAGAATGTGACCCCGGTAATTTGAAATGTACGTTTAAAATTCAATATAATGATTTAAATGTAAATTCAACGGAAACTGATCGAAACGATCGAATCAGCTTACGATACATATCCCATTGTGTTCGGAATGGGGGCGAAACGCTATGGACGACAGGCGGTGGGCCTCGTTTCGGGGTCGTATGTAAAAAGTCAACTTTTAGAAATTAAAATAATTAAAAAAAAACCCTTCCTCCTTTATACTCTGCCCCCCTTCTCCTTTCGATTCAGAATCAAAATACAGAATAAAAAAAAAAGGAGCAGATCGAAATCGCCATCGCCCTCCCCTTCCAGACCTTCGCCCGCCCCATCGCTCCATCGCCAGAACCACCGCCGACCGAAGTCCCCCCCCCTCGCTCGCGATTGCTGTTCGAAACCCCCCCTCGTGAAAACAACCGACGCCGCTCCCAGGCGAATTCCAGCGCGAATTCAACGTCGAGTTCGACGTTACAGGGTGGCGCAGGAAGCCCTTTCGAAGCCCTGCGAGATGGCGATGTCTGATCGAAGTCCCGGCAGTTGTGGCAGTGGCGGTGGCCAACCCTAGGTGGCGGCTCCAATACGGCGAGGTCCAGAACTTTGGACGCGAGAAAGGTGATATATTTTAAACCCTTTTCAACACTAATTTCTATTACAATCTGGTTTTTTTATTTATTTAATCAGTTATAAATATTTTTTTTAAAATAAAAATATAGTTTTTAAAATATATCATAGCATGTATGAAATCAGTTTATAAAATTTACATCAGTTTTGTTCTAAATGAATTGGTTATTGTTTGAAAATAAATTAGCATATTGTTTTCAAAAGACGAAATAAAAATATGATTTTTATATATTGAACTTCGAAATAAAAATATGATTTTTATATATTGAACTTCGAAATAAAAATATGATTTTTATATATTGAACTTCGAAATAAAAATATGATTTTTATATATTGAACTTCGAAATAAAAATATGATTTTTATATATTGAACTTCGAAATAAAAATATGATTTTTATATATTGAACTTCGAAATAAAAATATGATTTTTATATATTGAACTTCGAAATAAAAATATGATTTTTATATATTGAACTTCGAAATAAAAATATGATTTTTATATATTGAACTTCGAAATAAAAATATGATTTTTATATATTGAATAACGAAGTAAAAATTCGATTTTTACATATGTAGTGGCTACAACAACGAAGATGCGATGACGACGAAGATTTCTATCAAAGAAGAGTCAAGATGATTGGATAGCTATTTGTGAGAATTTCTCACCTTTCAATTTCTTTTCTAGTTATATATATATACTAGGATGCAGACGGTGCTTAGTAGCACCCGACACAATCGTCCACAGACCATGGACTTGTTTGTTTGGTTGCATAGCTAAGTTATATGATTTGATTTGAATTGGGTTGTTTGGTGATTTTGATTGATGTGTGAATGGCGTGGGCCTTCACTAGACCGGGGATAAGGCTAGGCCTTGTCCCGTTTCTAGTATCGTGCCGTTATGCCACCGAAATTTTCTAAAATATGTTAGAAAAATAAAAATATCATTTTATTGAATAAATGAACCGAATAGAATATTCATAGGTTGAATGAAATGTTTTATCGTTAAAAATATAATTTTTAACGTGAATGTGAATAAATAAATATTCATTTACAAACCGGACGGTTTGTTTATGTACACCTATTTGAATGACATTGATTGGGACGATAAACTTCACACATCGCCCAACTGCACAAATAAAATATGTGTTTGATTGTTTGAAACCCCACATGGGTGTTAGGATGAAATTTGAAGTTCACTCATCCTGATTGATTAAATATGTCGATCGATTGATTGACAGGCTGTTATAAGCGTTAGATATTTATACTTGATGCTTATACAGTGTAGTGCACTTTGGTTGATGGTTGATTATCTTTCAATGCTATTATACATGTGTTGTATGAAAATCCATATAATTAACTTTATATGGTAATTGATTGGGCCTCATTCCAGTTTTAAAATAGAAATATTTGAAAAAGAAATATTTGAAATAGAATATTTGAAAATAGAAATACATTAAGCCGTGTTGATTAGATTGACGCCATTTTGACGTGAACGATATTTATATCGATATTGAAAACGATTTCGAAATGAATTGAATTGAAAACGATTTCGAAATTAATTGAATTGAAAACGATTTCGAAATGAATTGAATTGAAAACGATTTCGAAATGAATTGAATTGAAAACGATTTCGAAATGAATTGAATTGAAAACGATTTCGAAATGAATTGAATTGAAAACGATTTCGAAATGAATTGAATTGAAAACGATTTCGAAATGAATTGAATTGAAAACGATTTCGAAATGAATTGAATTTAAAACGATTTCGAAATGAATTGAATTGAAAACGATTTCGAAATGAATTGAATTGAAAACGATTTCGAAATGAATTGAATTGAAAATGAATTCAAATTGAATTGAAATTTGAATTGAATAGAAATGAATTTTAAAAACGAATTTATAAAGAAGACTTCAATTTTGATTTGAATTAAAATGGAAGTTGAGATTACTTTTGAAACGAATTTAAAACTATTTATAAAATTCGTTTTAAATAGAAATCGACGAAATATATATTATATATATTATATATATAATATAATGGCCTGAATAGAACGCGCCGCGCCGCGGCAGTTCGTGAATTTCGACCATTTATTTCAAACGGACATTACGGGAGATCCGACCGTCGGATTCTCCTAAAATCGGAACCGTTGGGTTCGTATCGAAAAGAGCTTTCTAACGAATATTAGAAATTTGAAATCTAACGGTTGGATTTGGAATTATGTCCAAATCAAATTTGAAAAAGGTCGCTGTAAGTGCAGTTCGATGACCGTTGATGGAAATCGACTATACGGGCCTTGATAAAATTATTAAAAATAGTAATAATTTGTGTAAAATCATAAGAAATGGTTTAGAAAGAATTGGGATGAAAAACTCCATATTTGAAAAGATAAAAATAGATTTTTATCGAAATAAACTAGTTTTGAACTAGAATTATAATTCTATTTATTTTTAAGTAAATAAATTGAATTTGAAAAGGGTTTTAAAAATAACCAGAATTTCCAATGATTGCATTGGAGTGGATATGAATCGAAATTGTCTTTGGAATATTTCGATGTTGGAATTCGTGATTATACAGGTGTTGTTATGGAAATTTGAAAGATATATATTTATATCGTTATTTCCAATACGACTTTTGTTAGTCGTAGAATTTGATATTGAATATAAGCCGATATATTTTCTATTCAGAGCCTTGTATTGAATATCAAATGTGATTTGGGTTTGCCGTGAATGGTGTCTTCACTAACACTGTTCTTGAACCCAGTTGAGAAAAGATTAAATCTTTTTATTTAGATTTAATGAAGTGTACCAATTAAATGATATTTAATTGGAATTGAATTGATATTGGTTTTTGGGTTTATCGTGGACAGTGTTTTAAATAACACTCGTTCTTTAACCCGATAATTAATGGAATGTGATTTTGGGTTTATCGTGAACCGTGTTTTAAATGACACTGATTCTTTAACCCAGTCAAAGATTAAAACTAAGTGGAGTTTTAATGAATCTTTAATTAGATTGAAATGATCGAAAATGGAGTATCACCAGTTTTGCTCCAGGCGATAGTTAAATCTTTAATTAGATTTGAACGTGAAATGGTAATTGAATTTACCGATAACACCGTGGTGTTAGATATGAAGTATAACCAGTTTTACTTCATGGGATGAATAGGTTGGGATTGGGAAATAAAATAAAATAAATGATTACTTCGGTGTAGTTCGCTAATCCCGACTAGTTTGAATTGATATTCAAAGGAGATTAAAGAATAAATTTAAAGAATTTATCTTGGATAAAATTAATGGGAACTTTTCCCAAAGTATAGGAATATTTGAATAAAAGAATATTCTGAATTGGAATGAGGCATATGTTGTGTTTGTGTAACACTTTTATAATATATACGCGGGTTATTCAGAAAGACCGGGTTTATCCCATTCTGAATAACTGATTCGACGTGGTGTCGAAGATGAAGACGGTGGTCGAAGACCAGAAGTCTTCACGTCGTTTGGGTAATTACTGATGATCTTGATTGGGCTGTACACCCAAGAAGATGGAAACAGTTGGTGATCGTCCAGACGTACTTGGAGATCGATGGATATGCGGGGTACTAGGTGCCTCCGGTTTCGTTCAGACCCAGAACGGACTTGTAAATGGACTGTGTGTCTGACATTGGATTTTAGTCCGTGTGATTGATCTCTATTAAATATATATCTGTTTGGCGGCGGAGAATTTATTCTCTTGCTTAACGCCCTTCTCTGAGACGTACGAGCTCAGGGGTTATATATTGATGGATATCAAACGCATGGAGTGAATTGCCTGTGTGGCATGCCTAAGTGGCAATTGATCGAGGCTTCTGTTGAAAAGCAAAGTCTTGTGGTGATGATCAAAGCAAGGCCTTTGTGGCGTAGCTTTGTGTAACGTTTGATTCGCGAGTTTCACACCCGGTATGAACCAAAAACGGGAGACGGACCTCAGGGAGGACTTGCGTTTCTTTCTAGCTAGAAGTGGCGTCAGTGGTTTTACACGCCCTGACGAGTTTGACTTATGTTGTTGTTGCTGTTGCGAGGCGCCTCGGTTTGATCGGACGATCCGGGTCCGATGGAGTCATTTGTTGGCTCATTTACGCCCCATAGGGCAGAGAGACGTATTGTTCAGGCATAATAATCCACGTCGGTGGACCGGCCCTGACGATCCAAGGCCCACCTGAGTCTGGGACCTGAGACATGGGCTAGATTGTCTCGAATCGGTTGAGGACTATCTTTTGCCTCGGTTCATAGATGGAAATCCAATTTCCAAATACGTGACATTTGCGGTTTTATTTGTAAACCTATATATGGGGACATGATATATGGTACCCATGCCGCCTATGATTGATACTTATGATTTGAAGTTGTTTTATACACTATGCACTTATAATAGTATCAAATGATTTGTTTTTAAACGTATCAAGCATTCTTTGGCTGTTATAAGGGAAAACCCTATCCCCCGGCTTGCGTTGCATTGTGTGATAGGACCTGGGTCTTATAACAGCTTCATTTTTCTCTATTTAGCATTGCGCTGTTTGTTTTATGCACTGGTATTCTTGGGAGGAAACCCGTTCCGTGTTAAACGGCGTGGTCCCTTGATTTACCTAACTTTAAAAATAAAGATTAACTGTTTTAGTTCTCACACCAGTCCCATGACTGACCTGGAGTTTATTGTTTTAACCTAAACTCTGGGTGCCCCTATTTTGACACGGGCAGCTAGTAGTTTTGGTTTTGCAGATTTATATTCACAGGATCCTGGTTTACAGCTGGAACGATATCCGGAAAGCTTTGTATCCGTATATCTCTTTCTAGTTGTGTATTGTATTATTTTCCGCTGCTATGTATTTAAATGTAATTTAAATCTCTGATATTCCTGTGTAATATTCATTTATACTCTGTATATTCTTGTATTCTGATGCATTGTTGTAATATACAATGAAATGTTCTTCCGTCTGCGTTCTGTTGTGGCTTGTTCTTGAACTATCCGACGCTTTCCTTTACGGGGAAGTTACGGGTCTTCACAATCAGATTCAAATATTTCTGGTTTCATCCAATTCCGACTTAAAACGAATTCGGTTTATTCATTTGAAATTCGAAATCGAATTTTCGAACTACCGCGCCATTTCAGGCTCGTTATATAATTAAAATAAATTTATTCGTTTTAACTTCGTCGAAAATAAATTTTCCGTCGTTATTATTTAAAATAATTCATTTTAAATATTCAAAATTCGCTATAATTGCCAAAATAAAAATTTTAAACTGGCCCAGTTTTTCCGGGTTATTACAATCTCCCCCACTTAAAACTTTTCGTCCCCGAAAAGGAACAAAGTCGAAAGTGGTTTGATCAATCAACTCTACGTTCGATCTGGCTTCCATTCTCCAACCCTTTAGTTTCTGAGAATTTTCAAAATTTCAAAAATTTGGCTAACACCCTAAATTTTCGAAAAATTTCGCCATAACCTCCCCTGCACCGGGAGCATCGGGGAATTTCAAATAGCTTCCCCGGTCCTTCAGATCTCAAAAAGAAAAAGAAAAAGCCAAGCGGCTAGCCAATAGGCTCATAAAATCATCATCACCCAAACAAAACAGTAAATTATGTAATAAACATGTACCTATTTGTCGGGCAAACAAATTTTATTCTCTGCTCTAGCCTCCTTGCTATGACCTGTTCAATATAAGTATATGTATATGCAAGCAAATGCGACCAATTTTCAATACAATTCATTATTCGATTCAATTAGGCTAAATGGCTAAAAATTAGCAAACAAATAAACAAACAACACAAACATCAATCAATTAGTGAATTAGAGTTTCAAATTCATAATTTTGATACATATAAAGAAAATCATGTTTTTTTGATGCCAATTCACAACAAATTGTTCTAACTATATTAGTTTTGGTTCTCACACCAGTCTAATGGAAATATATAGAAAATCACACCTTCGAAACTCGAACATAAATGTTGATGATGCGATCGCTATCATCAATATCATCTTCGGGCGACTAGAGTGTGATGCTATATCTATCCAATATATTAAAACTTTGAATACACGCGGATCAGACGTATACGCAAAACCTATATATACTGGATTGTCCACCTCAATATAAATAAATAACCAAATACGACTAATTGATTTATATTTCGAAACAAGTTTTGTTTTCATTTTCAAAAATATACTCTTCACACTCGTTCTAGGATACTACTGATCCCATCTCTAACGAGTCATTCCCATTGGATTTTACTAATCCAATATCTGATGAATTCTTTCGTATGGTTCTAATGTGTCTTGTTCTCTAAGCTTTGTAAACCAAAGCTCTGATACCAAATGTGACGAAAAGGAATTTCGCTCGGTCCGAACCAGTCGCTAAACCGATCCAGGCCGTTCGAAATGCCCTATCGTTTGAGAACACGACAAATCAGAATGCATATAAAAGGACATTTCATTGTATATTACAACAATGCATCAGAATACAAGAATATATTGAGTATAAAAGAATATTACACAGAAATATCATAGATTTAAATTACATTAAATACATAGCAGCGGAAAATAATACAATACACAACTAGAAGAGATATACGGATACAAAGCTTTCCGGATATCATTCCAGCTGTAAACCAGGATCCTGCGAATATAAATCTGCAAAACCAAAACTACTAGCTGCCCGTGTCAAAATAAGGGCAACCAGAGTTTAGGTTAAAACAATAAACTCCAGGTCAGTCATGGGACTGGTGTGAGAACTAAAACAGTTAATCTTTATTTTAAATCATTGGGTAAATCAAGGGACCACGCCGTATAACACGGAACGGGTTTCCTCCCAAGAATACCAGTGCATAAAACAACAGCGCAATGCTAAATAAAGAAAAATGAAGCTGTTATAAGACCCAGGTCCTATCACATAATGCAACGCAAGCCGGGGGATAGGGTTTTCCCTTATAACAGCCAAAGAATGCTTGATACGTTTAAAACAAATCGTTTGATACTATTGTAAGTGCATAGTGTATAAACAACTTCAAATCATAAGTATCAATCATAGGCGGCATGGGTACCATATATCATGTCGCCATACTAGGCTCTACAAATAAAACCGCAAATGTCACGTATTTGGAAATTGGATTTCCATCTATGAACCGAGGCAAGGGATCGTCCTCGACCGATTCGAGACGCTCTAGCCCGCCCCTCAGGAACAGCCGCAACTGCCCCTTGGATCCTCAGGGCCGGTCCACCGATGTGGATTATTATGCCTAAACACTACGTCTCCCCACCCTATGGGGTGTAAGTCTGGTCCGTCAGCCGACCAGAATGCATCGGCCGAAACCGATATAACCGAGGCGCCTCGCAATAGCAACAACCACATAAGTCAAACTCGTCAGGGCGTGTAAAACCACTGACGCCACTTCTAGCTAGAAAGAAACGCATGCCCTCCCCGACGTCCTCTCCCGTTTTTGGTTCATACCGGGTGTGAAACTCGCGAAGTCAACGTTACATAAAGCTACGCCACAAAGGCCGTGCTTTGATCATCACCACAAGACTTTGCTTTTCAACAGAAGCCTCGATCAATTGCCACTTAGGCATGCCACACAGGCAATTCACTCCATGCGTTTGATATCCATCAATATATAACCCCTGAGCTCGTACGTCTCAGAGAAGGGCGTTAAGCAAGAGAATAAATTCTCCGCCGCCAAACAGATATATATTTAATAGAAATCAACCACACAGACTAAAATCCAATGTCAGACACACAGTCCATTTACAAGTCCGTTCTGGGGCTGAACGAAACCGGAGGCACCTTGTACCTCGCATATCCATCGATCTCCAAGTACGTCTGGACGATCACCAACTGTTTCCATCTTCTTGGGTGTACAGCCCAATCAAGATCATCAGTTATCACCCAAACGACGTGAAGACTTCTGCTCTTTGACCACCGTCTTCATCTTCGACACCACGTCGAATCAGTTATTCAGAATGAGATAAACCCGGTCTTTCTGAATAACTCGCGTATATATTATAAAAGTGTTACACAAAACAGCATACGCCTCATTCCAATTCAGAATATTCTTTTATTCAAATATTCCTATACTTTGGGAAAAGTTCCCATTAATTTTATCCAAGATAAATTCTTTAAATTTATTCTTTAATCTCCTTTGAATATCAATTCAAACTAGTCGAGATTAGCGAACCACACCGAAGTAATCATTTATTTAATTTCCCAATCCCAACCTATTCATCCCATGAAGTAAAACTGGTTATACTTCATATCTAACACCACGGTGTTATCGGTAAATTCAATTACCATTTCACGTTCAAATCTAATTAAAGATTTAACTATCGCCTGGAGCAAAACTGGTGATACTCCATTCTCGATCTTTTCAATCTAATTAAAGATTCATTAAAACTCCACTTAGTTTTAATCCGTGACTGGGTTAAAGAATCAGTGTCCTTTAAAACACGGTTCACGATAAACCCAAAATCACATTCCATTAATTATCGGGTTAAAGAACGAGTGTTATTTAAAAACACCATTCACGATAAACCCAAGAATCGATATCAATTCAATTCCAATTAAATATTGTTTAATTGGTACACTTCATTAAATCTAAATAAAAAGATTTAATCTTTTCTCCACTGGATTCAAGAACAGTGTTAGTGAAGACACCATTCACGACAAACCCAAATCACATTTGATATTAAACACAAGGCTCTGAATAGAAAATATACCGGCTTATATTCAATATCAAATTCTACGACTAACAAATGTCGTATTGGAAATAACGATATAAATATATATCTTTCAAATTTCCATAACAATATCTGTATAATCACGAATTCCAACATCGAAATATTCCGAAGACAATTTCGATTCAAATCCACTCCAATGCAATCATTGGAAATTCTGGTTATTTTCACAACCATTTCAAATCCAATTTATTTATTTAAAAATAAATAGAATTATTTTTCTAGTTCAAAACTAGTTCATTTCGATAAAAATCTATTTTTATCTTTTCAAATATGGAGTTTTTCATCCCAATTCTTCACAAATCATTTCTTATGATTTTACACAAATTATTACTATTTTTAATAATTTTATCAAGGCCCGTACAGTCGATTTCCATCAATGGCCATCGAACTGCACTTACAGCGACCTTTTTCAAATTTGATTTGGACGTAACTCCAAATCCAACCATTAGATTTTGAATTTCTAATATTCGTTAGAAAGCTCTTTTCGATACGAACCCAACGGTTCCAGTTTTAGGAGAATCCGACGGTCGGATCTCCCGTAATGTCCGTTTGAAATAAACGGTCGAAATTCACGAACTGCCGCGGCGCGGCACGTTCTATTCAGGCCATTATATTATATATATAATATATATAATATATATTTCGTCGATTTCTATTTAAAACGAATTATAAATCGTTTTCAATTCATTTTCAAAATGGTTTCAACTTCATATTCAATTTCAAATCAAAATTGAATATTCCAATTTAAATTCATTTCAAATTGATTTCAATTCAATTCATTTCGAAATCGTTTTCAATTCAATTCATTTCGAAATCGTTTTCAATTCAATTCATTTCGAAATCGTTTTCAATTCAATTCATTTCGAAATCGTTTTCAATTCAATTCATTTCGAAATCGTTAAAATCGATATAAATATCGTTCACGTCAAAATGGCGTCAATCTAATCAACACGGCTTCATAAATTTCTATTTTCAAATATTCTATTTCAAATATTTCTTTTTCAAAATAGCTGTTATTATCAAAATATTTCGTTCAACACATGACCAATCTCAATGGATGAGTACTGTCAACACATGAACCTTTATTTTATATTATTCTTTATTTTTCAAATTGGAATGAGGCCCAATCAATTACCATATAACGTTAATTATATGGATTTTCATACATCACATGTATATAATAGCTTTGAAAAATAAACAACCATCAACCAAAGTGCACTACACTGTATAAGCATCAAATATAAATATCTAACGCTTATAACAGCCTGTCAATCAATCGATCGACATATTTAATCAATCAGGATGAGTGAACTTCAAATTTCATCCTAACACCCGTGTGGGGTTTCAAACAATCAAGCACATATTTTATTTGTGCAGTTGGGAGATGTGTAAAATTTATCGTCCCAATCAATGTCATTCAAATAGGTGTACATAAACAAACCGTCCGGTTTGTAAATGAATATTTATTTATTCACATTCACGTTAAAAATTATATTTTAACGATAAAACATTTTATTTCAACACATGAATTTCTATTCAGTTCATTCTTTAAATAAAATGATATTTTTATTTTCTAACTTATTTTAGAAAATTTCGGCGGCATAACGGCACGATACTAGAAACGGGACAAGGCCTAGCCCTATCCCCGGTCTAGTGAAGGCCCACGCCATTCACACATCAATCAAATTCACCAAACAATTCAATTCAAACCAAATCATCAAATTAATTTATGCAACCAAACAAACAAGTCCATGGTCTGTGGACGATTGTGTCGAGTGCTACTAAGCACTGTCTGCATCCTAGTATATATATATAACTAGAAAAAGAAATTAAAGAGTGAGAAGTTCTCACCTTTAGCTATCCAAACATCTTGACTCTTCTTTGATATAAATCTTCTTCGTTCTCGCCTTTTTGTTACCTTCGTTGCCCGCTTTCACTACCTATGTAAAAATCGAATTTTTACTCCGCTATTCCATATATACAAATCATATTTTTATTTCGAAGTTCAATATATAAAAATCATATTTTTATTTCGAAGTTCAATATATAAAAATCATATTTTTATTTCGAAGTTCAATATATAAAAATCATATCTTCTTCTACTCCGAAAATCTATTCTTCTATATAAACTAAAACCGCATTGTTAATGTATTTTTAAAAACTGAAGTTAAAGTAAATAAAGAGAGAGAAGCTCACTGTAGTCGATCAAGAGGGAATGCAGAGGAGCTGAGTTCGCCGGACATGGGGGAGCAGGCCAGTGGAAGGCTGCATTGTCTAAAAGGGGGCGTCGGTTTTATTGGAAGAGGGGGAGGGTTGGTGGTCGTCGCTGACTGGGGGAGGAGCTCCGGCACGAGGGGATCTCGTCGGGGTGGCGCCATTTGCAGCGGAGGTGGAGGGTTGTACGTAGGGTGGCGGCGTCGATCTCTTCTATCGCGATTTGGGTTCTTCGGTGCTGGAGAGGGCGAGTGGGAGGGAAGAGGTTCACGCGAGGGAGGAGAGGCTAGGGGAGAATCGGCGAAGTGGGGAGCAACGGCGGGCGGAGCGTCGCAGGTGGCGACGTGGGGAGAGAGAAGGAATCGGGTCGGGTTTTTCAGAAAGGGGCTTGGCTGAAAAATGAAAGGAGGGGGGGTCTTAAGTGGAAAGAAAAGGTTATTTAATTATTTATTATTTTAAATTTTCCAATTGAGGTTGACTTTTCTTTTGAACTGACAACGAGACCCAACGACTGTCGTCCCTAGCGTTTTACCCCCATTCCGAACCCAATGGGATATGATGCGTAAGCCAATTCGACCGTTTCGATCAGTTTCCATTTGAATTAACATTTAAGTCCTTATATTAAATTTTAAACGTACATTTCAATTTACCGGGGCCACATATTAATTCTAAAAATCCCCGAAAATTATTTCTATCTTCGTATTGACGATACGGTCTTAACAAAACTAATTTTGTCGAATTCTGAGACCGTTTGAAAAATGGTCAATTTTCAGTCAATTAAAATCAATTGAAATTCGTCAAACACGTTTAAGTGCGCCACGCTCACATATTAACTTCAAAAATTATGAAAATTTGAATCTAGCAATAATTTGACATCACGGATCCAACGAAACAGGTTTCGTCGAAAACAGAGGTCGTTTGCAAAATGGCTATTTTTAAGGGCTATATATAATATTAAAATATATATAAATTCCACAGCGACTATTCTGAATTTTCAACTGGACGTATCTTATCGTTTATAAAGTGAAATCTTAGTTTGTTAACTTTGTTAGAAAGATATTGTTCATCAGATTCAAATATTTCTGGTTTCGTCCAATTCCGACTTAAAACGAATTCGGTTTATTCATTTGAAATTCGAAATCGAATTTTCGAACTACCGCGCCATTTCAGGCTCGTTATATAATTAAAATAAATTTATTCGTTTTAACTTCGTCGAAAATAAATTTTTTGTCGTTATTATTTAAAATAATTCATTTTAAATATTCAAAATTCGCTATAATTGCCAAAATAAAAATTTTAAACTGGCCCAGTTTTTCCGGGTTATTACAGGTCATATTATACAAAATCATATTTTCATTAATTTTAGATTCTTTTATTGTATATTATGAAAAAAAAATCATGTTTAATATGCATTATGCTATGCATATAGTAATCGAAAATCATACACCTAGTCATTTGTAAAGAGATACAAAGATAGATTTATTTTAAAATCAAAGACATTAGTGAACTAAACCAAAATTTTGGTCATTTGGATCACATATATGAACCATATAGACCTGATTCAGAACTTGAAATACAACATGGATCTAATGAAGTTTCAGATTATATAATTAAACTATACGGATTTGGATTCACACACTAATCAAAACATGCATGAAACATAAGCTTGTTCTACAAACCCCAAGGGCCACTTGTATGTACATACATCGGGTCTAATAAATATATTTAACAGAAATCATAAAACAAAAATTGGCTATTACACTTTAAACAGAAACAGGTGAACGAATTTGAGTACACATTGGAAAAAAAATAACTGCCTATGAAGAACATGAGGACATGGCTGAGATTCAAACATTAACTGTCAAATCTTAAATTAAAAAAGTACTATTATGTAAAGACGACCTTATTAGAGTGGTATATCTACGCTTTTCTGATTTCAAAGTGATGTTTTAGTCATCTTAAGCCTCAAATAAAACTCCTCTTGAATAGCTGCTAGCATGTGATATGATGCAGAACATTTTAAACCGCGTTAAATCCATGTAAAAAGTCAATGAAACCATAATAAAACATTCAAAGCTTATGAATATTATTACCAATAATCAATTCAACAATATACAATAGTACGGAAAATTTTAGTGGAAAAAGACTAAGATTTTGGACCGCAATGCTCGTAATACTCTATAAATGCTTCAAATGTACAATTATTTCAGTGAGAGGAGACAAAGATAAAACTAACAAATTGATTGTAAATGAATGTAATATAGTTTCTCTGCAGTATCATGTAATATAGTTCCTCTACAGCATCCATAATAATGGATAAAAAGTAAAATACACAGCAAAAGAAAAAACTGCTAATTTTAGTTAAAAATCATCTTGACTATTGTCAAAATCTTCTCACTTCATTTTATAAGTTATGAAATGATCCTTCCAAATTTATAATCTCTATAACTCCAAAATTCTCAGTTAGCTTCTTAATGTAACGCCCGTAGTCTGCAAATGTCCAGGAGTCGAAATAGAAAAGGGCAAATAACATATAAAAATGATTAAAGAAAAATAGATAAATGAACCAAGTACTATGGTAACTGAATTATGTGATTAATATTCAATCTTATTACAATGGTACTTAAAGATAAGCATAAACATAAATGGCAGATTCCCTTCAGAACCACATGTTATTTACTTTGATTAAAACTATCACACAACATAACTTCCCAAAATAAAAAATTATGCAAGATATATGACAGATAAAATTTAATCTACAAATACTTCCAGAGAAATAAGGGCTTGAATCTTTCTCAACCATAGTCGAGCAAGAAAATGCAAACTAATTTCCTAATGTTTTGGCTTCTCAATTCTCTACTTCAATTGAGAATAAAAATGAATAAATCTTGAACAAAAAGAATCGACGACTAAATTTTAACATTGTAAAGAAAAGGCCCTATTTTTAAGCTTTGGGACAAAACATATTGCCTTTGACTTTGAAAAAATTGCTGACACAGAAGGTAAATGAAACGGACGAATATCCTATAAAGATGAAACCGAGAAAGAAGAGTGGTGAAGAGAAATGAACAATAAATGAATGAAAATTTAAGAGCAATTGCTGCTGCAATTGAAACCATAATCTCGAGGGCACTAAAAAAAAAATAAAGTAATGAAAATTAGAACAAAGTTACCTGGTGGAGCCTGCTACATCTGACACAGCAGGTGATAACATTAGGTGGACTTCATTACTACCTTCGGCCTAAAGAGAGCTGCGTCTTTTATCAGATTTGAACTGAAGAAGAGAACATGAACATTAAGAAAAAAGAAAAGAAAAAAAGGCATAAATGTGAACGTAAATAGTCTGCTGATTTTGTAAATAAAAGCAATCATGTGAATAAAAGCACTACCTTAAAACATAGGAATTCAGAAATTAATGCTCAAAATTATAGGAAAAAAGGGATAAAATGATCCAGCTCTTGTTAATGTATAATAGATTCTATGGATAATTTCGTATGAAGGAAGATGTACTGCAGCTTGTATACCAAAAGGAGCATTACATATAAATGAACATCGTACATATGCGACATCATCATAACTGAAATGCACTGCAATAATAACCATTCAATTAGTCGCATTTTATGTTTTTTTCCTTTTTTTGTGAGGAGGCAAAATACTCAGGAGATCAAACTAATTTCTTCGTAAAGTTTTGACATGTTCATTTTATTTAATATTTGTTTAAGATGGTTCATTCTACTTTGAAAAAGAAAATCCTATTGGGAAAACATGCTGTGTATATTCAAGCATTTTTTACTCCCACATAGACACCAACCCAGCATTTGTTCTACTTAAGATTTCATGATAGGTAATCATGAAACTCAAATTAGAGTCCTTTTTAAATGAATTTTAAAACCATTTTTAAATTCACCAGAAAATTTAAAAATGCCTAGTGGAAAAGGGTACTGAACTACATAAAACGAAGAGAAACTAAATCGCGCATAGTGCTATAAATTCAACCTTATTAGCTATTCTATAAATTGATAAAACTGGTTAGGAACCAAAATTTGCTTTAAAAAATATTTTTTTTATAATGAAAAAATTATTAACCAAAGCTATGGATAAAAAGAAGAGAGGTACAAAATTGAAATTTAACGCATCATAAGCTAAAAGAACAACAATAACTTAACCAAATTTAAAAAAATTGTCAGAAAAAGGAATTTGAGTACAACAATCTAAAAAAATCCATTTGGAGAAACAACAGTGATATTTTGAAGCCTTACCATGTAATCCTTAAACCAAATTAATGCCACAAGTAAATAAATAGCACAGGTAATATTATGTCTTTGGAAAAGGAATTAAAATAATAATTTAGTAAATTATCACAAATTACAACTGAAGTCATTACCCCTAACTTAGAGCTTAAATTATAGGCATATATGGAATGTATGAAATCCAACATGAAACTTTTTTACCACTAAAATTCAGTGCACATAAGAAAAGCTAGCAATAATTGTAAAAATTTCAGAAAAAATGCATTAATTTAATAAATATAAATTTAGATGTAGAAACCTTCATATAATAAAATTAATCATTACAATATTTGTATATAACAGACTTACATTTGACAATTCTAAATTATAATTTCAGGTATAAGACAAAATTTTATGGGCTCTTGAGTTATCGAAGAAAATTAGATATCTAATTTCCGCTATTTAAAGAATATGTCCAAATCTGATGCTTTGATATATTGATTTCAAATGAATATTGAATTATACATCATCCTATAGAAGTAATTGCATAAGGGAACCGTTTATCATTTACACAAAAATAAGTAATATGTGACATATAAAGGATGCTAAAACATGGGTGGAACAATAATATTAAACATATAATCTTAAAACAATTTAATTGATCAGAACTAATCTATGAAACCACTGCTTTCCAATAACAATTTAAAAGGACTTGTTTTAACTCATGGTCTACGCTATTTAGAATACATCGGCAGTAATGTCACAGATATAAGCATAACTTAATGTAAAATTAAACATCAAAAAAGAAAGTTAGTCATTAAAAGGAAAAAAATCAATGGTAGATTTGTACATGGATTCAACGGTGGAAGGAATGGGTTGGAAAATACTGAAACATTGGAAATTTCGATTTAAGAAATTGATTAATCGACGATAGAGTTGTACCTTGATAGATTTGACGGCAGAAGAAAGGCTCGATTTTCTCGCTATGGCTAGGAAACTATAGGCTCAGGGGTTCTTCAATCTCAAAGGAAAAAGCAGCAATAACATAAGGTAGTAAAAAATAGCTTGTCGAGGCAATTACGTGGTAAGGAGGAGACCGGGGCTCTGGGGCGTTAGGGTTCAGAGAATTGGAGGTTGAGAAAGCGATGCGTTTGAGGAAGAGAATTCGTCTAGTTTACTTGGGTAAGTTTGGTTTTCCAGTCGATTAGGTGGATAAGCGATAGCAACTGGCAGGAAGGCAAGACGGAGACGTGGAGGGGAAGAGATCAACGATGTTGATAGGTGCAGATGTCAGCAGCGACAGAAGGAAAGCATGAATTGGGGGAAGACGGGAATAGGTAGGGTTGATAGAGGAAAAAAAGAAAGCGGAGTTGCGTAAGAAAAGAAAAACAAATCCTAAAAGAGACTGTTCAGCTTTACATAAGCTGAGAATGTTTGTGAACCTTGGTAGCCAAACTCAGTAATTATAATATAGTATAGATAAGTATATAATAAAACCTGATTTCAAAATTAAAGGAAACAAGTTTTCTTGTTTATAATTTTGGCTTTATATTGCGAGTATAAATGATTCCAGATTCTTATAATGTTATGCTACTAGAATTTTGTACAAGTATATAAATGTATATATGTTATCATGTATATATTTTACAAGAACAGCGAGCAAAGGTTGATGTATGTTTGACATACATATATATTTGCAATCTGATTTGCCATAAAGTATGTAATTGTTACTTGTATTAGTAAAAGTATGCTCTGTGGTACATATATATATGTATGTTTGCATGTTTCGTTCTGTGTGCTTTAATCTGTTAATACCACTGACAAATCATTTACACCTTTTGAATCTGAGCCTACCTTGAAATATGTATATTTTTTTATTACCAGTTAGGATAGATATCCCATTAACCTTTCTATATATGTGTTATGCATAGACATGATTATACCCTTACATGAAATAAGCTAATTGAGAACTATACATAACATGTTATTAATGAATACAGGTTATGGTAAAAGGGGGTATTACTGTAGTATGATATATTTCAATTAACATTTGTAGTCATCCTATAGATATATATGTTTTAAATTTTGGTCGATCCTTAAATGAAACATATCTCAATGAATTCACGATATAAAGATTGCCAATATGATTTGCAATGCATTGTTTGAAATCGTAAATCTGATATGTTGTATGCAATACACAACATTTCAAAAAACGATTATGAGTATGCTGATTATATTTATTTTGATAAATATACAACAAATCGAACATCGATGTCTCCCTTTAATTCAACATGTATCAGAATGAAAGTTCAATGATGATACACACATGTATTACTGAATGATTAATTAAACATGATTACATACATATGATGTATTCTAATCAGTGTGACCCTGTAAATTAAATTGATTTAACAGGGGCATCTATAATGCAGTTGAATACTGAAATCGTTTCGGTAGAAAGGAGAACATACATCAGTGTGACAACTGATCCTCCGTAAAATCTTTTAACTGAACGGATGCTTCAGTGAAAATGCACAGAAAACATATTGTATGTTTGTATATGAGTACCACATGTAAATTGTAGATAAATGTGTTTGTTATAGGGTCTGACTATACATGTTAATGGAAGTTATATTATGCATTTTATTATGATCTGACATGTTCTATTTATATGCCTGTATGAACGTGACATGCATACTGTATGCACATGTGATTAGTTTTGATTTCGAATTGTGTTTGGTGTTACAAACACATATATATGTCCATAATTTTACAAAATTCAGGGAATATGCTGCAATATATACTAGTCCCTGCAAATGTTAAAATATGTATGTTTTTGTTTTGAGCAAAATATACAGGAGCTTTAAAATATATGAGAACAACGTATAAATTTGGAAGAAGAATTAAAAAACTAGATATTCTGATTAGATTTGAATATAATCAGTGATTCTAGAGTTATGGTAACCAATTGTTTCGGAAAATGAATTTGTAGGCATGACACTTATATGTTGTTGAATTTAAATATATTTAAATTCGGTTTATATTACGAATATAAAATACATATATTTTAATATATATGTAAGTAACTCTGATGTTGTTCGCCACTACGAATCATAAATTCCCTTTAAAGCAAATTTTGTTATATTAAGTCATGGTGGGGTCTTCCAATAATACACTCATCAATGTCCAGAATCACTGGATGTAGGTAATGCCAAAGCATTGTGCATCCTTTTATTCTGGTTACATGCGACGGTGTAAAAGTGATACTTGAATTGTATTATTGGGTTTGACTTAACTAAGCTGCATAATAAGATTATGGCTTAGAGACAACAACATGAATTATTCTATATTTTGAGCAAATGAATAATACTGAACAAAATGTTCATCATGCGATCCAAGAATTATATACACGATATAATTGACATAAGATGTCTACCTAAAAGGTTGTGTTTTGGGGATTAGACAAAGCTAGGTCAAGACATGACTAGATATGGATCTTGGAACACCATTATATATATAATGATATATTTATATAAATAGAGGGATGTTAATTTGAGTGGGAGCGTATTTTAGTTTAAATTATATATTTATGTTGATATAATTTTTGATTGTCAAAATTTATATTAAATAAATATTAAAGAATCAGTTATTATTTATTATCTACTATAGATATTAAATAATAAATAACTTCTATAATTTAAATTAATCCTTAAGAAGGATGAATTGAATTAAATCAAATTTCTTGGATACATTGAAATTTGAGGATTGTCCTCAAACAAATTAAATATAATTATTTTAGAAATAAAAAGAGGATCTAAAATAAGTTAAAGCATGACTTCAACCAATTATAAATGTTATAAAATCTACTTATACTTCTTTAGTATTAGATACTATATATGAATCACATAGATGTATGTGAATTTACAGAAATTGCAAAATAAGTAGAAATTTGATAAAACGACAAGTGGACTTACGATTGGAAATGAAGCAAATGTTGTTGGATTATCCATAGGAAGTTGATTCTTGTTGATTATACTGACTTAATTAAATAAACAAAATAATTGTTATAATGAAATTCCACTTAAGATAGATGTTATAATAGATCTTGTTTGGACAAGTTTGAATTTCATTTGTTATAAAAGAACAATTGTTATTCATTTTATTTAAATGAAATATCGTATGGAATTTCACAAATAGTCAATGATCTTTGTAAATCCTTAACTATAATGTACTTGAAATTAATAATAAATGGATTAAATTTAGCGATTCAAATCTAATATACCTTTAGTATTACCAGCTAGCCCAGTAAACAAGAAAGTATATCAAAACTCCATAATGATGGAATTTTGAGATCATTTGATTTTGAATTATATGAAGAATACAGATCTTGTTTATTAGGCAAAATAACTAAATCATCTTTCACTTGACACAGTGAATGAGTGATAAGTCTTGGGTCTCATACATAATGATGTATATGGAGCAATGAAAACATAAACTAGAGGTAGGTTTTATTACTTCATAATATTTACTGATGATACCAGTAGATACGGATATGTGTATCTTATGAAACTCGCATCAGAATCCTTTGAAAAGTTCAAAGAATTGAAAATGGAGTTAGAAACCAATTTTAAATAGCAAATAAAAACTTTTCAAACAGATCAAAAGAGAATATTTAAGCCAACTATTTAATGACTATCCAAATGATTTTGAAATTGTTTCACGACTCACTCCACCTAGAACACCATATTGAAATGGCGTGCCTAAAAGGAGTAATCACACCTTATAAGATATGGTACGACCAAGATAAGTCATATAGATCTTCGAATTAATTAAATACAGAACAATTGCATTTAATCCTACTAAAATGATTTTAAAGACGCCATATAAGATATGGACTAGGAAATGTCCTAGTGTGTCTAATGCGCAGATTTGGATGCAAGGCCTTTATTAAACGTCCTTCCTTTGATAAGATCGGACCCAAATAAGATAACTATTTTGTGTAATATCCACAAGATATAAATGGATTTTATTTCTATAAATTCTCTGAGAATAAAATGTTTATTGCTCAAATATGTATCCTTTATAAAGGAGAACTAGTCTCTAAGGTACCGATAGGAATGAAATAGAAGTCGAAATGTTTCGAAACCACAAAATGTCATTGAATCTTGTATAGACAAGAAATTGAGTGGGAGTGAGACAATAATTCTAATGTTATTTGATAACACATTAATTATTGTAAATTATGTTAGTTTTAAAACAAGAAATATATACTGATTCTTAAAAATAAAATGTTTGGATTAAGAAGTTCATGATTGAACTTAATTCGTTGTTGATCCAATGTAATACATTCGATAACAATATGGCTGTTGCTCAGGCCTAAAACATTAAACTCATTATCGATCCAAACATATATTTAAGAAATATAGTTCCTATGTGAAGTTGTTCACAAAGGAAATGAACATATCTGCAATGTTACAAACATTGTAATGTTACAGACCTACTGAATTGAACTATGTCGCAGTAGAAGTTAAATAGTCACATTGGTTTCATGAGTATACGATACGTGAATGATTGACTCTAGTGCAAGTGGGAGATTGTTAGAGTTTATGCCCTAGAGGCAATCCATTTGATGAGATTGATAACACTGTTGATGTTATTATTTTATTTGGAACAAAATATTATTCTGTTATATTATATTTACTGCCTAATATAAATATTAATATATTAGAAGTCCTTAGAATTATAATACAGGATTATATAGTTCAAGTAAGTGACTTGAACTTGAGATTATATAATATACTGAGTATTATAATTCTTAAATGTCCCTAGTCAAGTTTTATTGTTCATATAAAGGACAGCAATAAAGCGTTGAGACTAGTATGTTGATTGACTGATGATCACATCTCATTGATCATTAATATACATGATATTAATGTCAAAACATAAATACGTATTGGAGAATATCGTATTGGGCTGACCCACCGTGATACAACTACGTGGAATGTAATTAATAATGTTATAAGTTATTCTCATAGTGACAGTGATGTAATGGTCCTCAAACCTGAAATCATTATAATTTTATTCGAGGATATTTGTGTTTTGATATCATCTAAAGTTATTCGTAACAGAGTATCGATAACGGTGATTATTGGATACATCTCTAGTCGAATGAAAATTATGAATGATCTAGATGGAATTTAACTCTACGATATATTCGTAGTGATATCCATGGGCCTCTTGATTGAGTGAGACTGTGAAATGCATGGCCGTGCTCAAATATTGATTTGTTTTAAACAGTCTACTCATCGATCAATATAAACGGATTAAATCATAAGGAGGATGATACGATCCATGCCTCTAGTTTAATCCTAGATATATTGGTTAAAAGGATTATATTACATTAACACACTGATCACTGAAAGGTTGTATCGAATCGATGATATTATTATAACTTGGGTAGCAGGGACGCATTGCTAGATGCCAGTAACTGTTTATAATTTAGATACGATTTTGAATTATTGCCAACGTTGTAATAACCTATAGGGTCACACACTTTGAACGTAACGAAGAGAAAACATTTAATTGGATGAATAAATTTTCAAATTCGTTGATATTTATTTTAATGTTGAAATGGTATATCGGGGTTCCTTATTTTAAGGTACACATTCAATTTTATAAAATCGTTTTCCTTTATATATTGACACGTGAGCCATCAAAAAGGTAGACCGATCAGATTGGGAAATAAAAAAACCCTATCGATTTCCTTTTTAAACAAAAACTGATTAATGGCAGCTAGCACCATTTTTCTTCATCTCTTCGATCTGATAAAAGAAGAACGCGTTCGTGTGGATACTTATGGAGGCGTGGCAACTGATATGCTCTCGATTCGATTCCTCAGCCTCTTTTCCCCTTTTGATTTGGAAATTGATCTGAACTCTGTGAAATCAACACGCCAGGTAAAATTACTAAACTAATTCTGTTTTAATTTATTAATTCTTGCTAAGATCCTAAGTTTAATTGTTAAACCGATCAAGTTAGGGTTTCGATTAGATCATGTAAACCTTACATCGAGGATGAAGACGGTGGTCGAAGACCGGAGGTCTTCACGTCATTTGGATAATTACTGATGATCTTGATTGGGCAGTACACCCAAGAGGAGGGAATCAGTTAGTGATCGTCCAGACGTACTTGGAGATCGATGGATATGCGAGGTACAAGGTGCCTCCGGTTTCGTTCAGACCCAGAACAGACTTGTAAATGGACTATGTGTCTGACATTGGATATCATTCTGTGTGATTGATGGATATCAGTTGCATGGAGTGGTTTGCCTGTGTGGCATCCAAAGATGGAAATGATCAAGGCTTCTGTTGAAAAACAGAGTCTTGTGGTTGATGATCAAAGCACAGCCTGTGTGGCATAGCTTTGTGTAGCATTGATTCGCGAGCCTCACACCTCGGTAGTGGACCAGAAATGGGAGAGGACATCAGGGATGGCATGCGTTTCTTTCTAGCTAGAAGTGGCATCAGTGGTTTTACATGCCCTGAAGAGTTTGACTTATGTGGTTGTTGCTGTTGCGAGGCGCCTCGGATATATCGGTGACTATGTGGAGCCGGTGGAGTCATTTGTTGGCTCATTTACGCCCCATAGGGCGGGGAGACATATTGTTCAAGCATAATAATCCACTCCGTGTGGACCGGCCCTGACTATCCTTGGTGCAGTTGCGGCTGTTCCTGAGGCTCGGGCTAGACAGTCTCGAATTAGCACAGGACGATTCCTTTGCCTTGGTTCACAGACGGAAATCCAATTTCCAATACGTGACAATTACGGTTTTGATTGTAGAGCCTAGTATGGCGACATGATATATGGTACCCATGCCGTCTATGATTGATATTTATGATTGTATACAAAATCAGAAACTAACTGGAAACGAGCTAAGATGGGTGGTTTCCTGGGTATTGGTCTGATGTTGGTTTCGGCCTTCGGGGTTAATACTTAGGGAATCGTTCTCTTACTAATTTACGGTTGGAGTCTGATTAAGAATTAAAACATGAAATTTAGCGTATCAAGCATTCTTTGGCTATTATAAGGTAAAAATCCTATCCTCCGGCTTCCGTTGCATTGTGCGATGGGAACTGGGTCTTATAATAGCTTCATTGTTCTTTATTTAGCATTGCGCTGTTCGTTTTATGCACTGGTATTCTTGGGAGGAAACCTGTTCCGTGTTATACGGCGTGGTCCCTTGATTTACCTAACTTTAAAATAAAGATTAATAACTGTTTTAGTTCTCACACCAGTCACATGACTGACCTGGAGTTTATTGTTTCAACCTAAACTCTGGGTGCCCTTATTTTGACACGGGCAGCTAGTAGTTTTGGTTTTGCAGATTTATATTCACAGGATCCTAATGTACAGCTGGAACGATACTCGGAAAGCTCTGTATCCGTGTATTACTTTCAGTTGTGTATTGTATTATTTTTCCGCTGCTATGTAATGTATTGTAATCTCTGATATTTATCGAACGTGTAATATTTATTTATACTCTGTATATTCTTGTATTCTGATGGTATTGTGTAATTAACAACAAAATGTTCTTCTGTCTGCGTTCTAATTTGTCGTGTTCTCAAAAAAATCAGGCATTTCGAACAGTCTTGATCGGTTTAGCGACTGATTCGAATCGTGCGAAATTCCCAGTCGTTGCAGTATGGCACATAGAGCCCAAGTAGTATGGCACATAGAGCACTCCTTTTACAGTGTATGCATGGGATTTTAGGCATTAGTTAGGGAATGTACGGTGATACAACATTAAAACATCAGCATATGCTTTATATACAACTATTAACATGCTAGGTATACTATATTTATATGATTTTTGATATAATAAAAACCTCCCAAACTTAGTTTTGTGTGTGCATACATTAAACGTACTGTCATGTGTTCCAATAGTAAGCTATGTTCTTAAATCTATTTGTGAATACATATTTATCACAATGAGATGATCAAATTCCAATAATGTTGGTTTTTCTCTGCCATCTTTGGTGATTGACTGTTTTATCATGATTTCTAGGCCTATTTATCTACTATTAATGTTAATAAATATTTGATGGTTTGAAATAGAAGCGTGTCCATGACCATAATATAGGCCAATTTCATTGCATCCACCTGGATAATAAGACCTTTTTATAACTTTTCCCATTTTTCTAACAATAGATAACATATAATCTTCCTACCTTCTGTATGTACCATTTAACAATGTCATTTTAACTTAATGTACTTAATCGATAGTTAACCAGTAGTCTGCATCCAGCTTGATATTCAAGTTTAATTGTCGTTTAAATCATCACATAACAAACTTTTGTTAATAGATATAGTTTGATGATTCATTGAAATTTATACATCTGAGCATTGTAAACTTTTGTGTTCTCAGATATTTGGATTTATTCCCATCATTTGAAGATCAAATTTAATTTTTATATGTACATGTTGTTCAAATATTAAAAAGTGGTTGTTACTACAAATCCATTGCCGTAGATGGTAGTAACTACAAGGCCATATGAAAATTTCCTAATTTTGATCCATCTTATATTTACAATTTTGTCTATATCTGATTTTCTGATAGTGTATATCTTACATTACAAAACGGAAAACATAAACTCATACCTACAGATTGAAAATAAAATCATTGATCTGACCTTTTTTTGTTGTTGTTGGTACTAAATACAAGTTACTCTACTACATTGTGCTCCAATATAGTTTTTGTAAATATACTTCCTAACATTAGGTCCTACCTTGACTACAGTCTAGAATTTGTAAGCAATAAAATAGTGAATAATGCTTCTCAACAGAATTAACATCAACATATGAAGCACATTTGTTTCATTTTCTCTCTTTATGGATTAAATCCCACAAAGTTTGCTTTAAATATAACTCAATTGCATAGTATGATGTCATGGTCATACTCCAGACTGCACTTTTACATGTTTCCATGTTACAACTCACCCTCTTAGCAGCTGAACCTCAACTTAAATTTCACCTTCGCAACAAAATAGGTTTCACTGAAAGAAAAAACAGTCTTCTTTAAATCGTGTATAACAACTGTGTCAATTACATTTAGTCTCTGCTGTAGAAACAATATTTTATTTAAATCAAGCTCTACGTAACCCTAGATATGTCTAACATTGCATGCAAACAATGTATCAGTTACAATTTTATCTGCTTAGTTTTTTATTTATTTCATCTAAGTACCATGTTCTATGTTTAGTTGAATTGTTGTCTAAGTTTATGCTTAATAGCTTACATTGTTCACTTTTTGTGGAACGATATTCTGGGTAAATTTATTCATACACATATCTGTTCATCCCTCCTACATTAATTGAAGATGTAAGGATGACATTAAAATGATTCATGGACTGTTATTTTACTCCAGATTGCTGTTGGTGCTTTGGGCATAATGTACAACTAGGCGACAAATGTTTTTATGCAGCTACATCACAATTATTTACATTATCATTTATTTACTTTTAGGCATTTCGAAAATCATGAAAACCAGTGTAACAATATTCTATATGCCCAATATGTTGTTGTTGGTTGGGATTCTCTGTTTCATTTATTGTTGTTTGGATTACTTTTATATGCTAATTTTTTGTTATTTTTTTATTCATATGTCAACTGATCTCTTACTTCCAATCAATGTCTTCCGAAGTGTTTCTATCAGACTGTCTATTTGCAGCCCGATGTACTTATTATATTTTTTTATATTGCTTCATCAATATTGCAAATTTCTCAGCAGTTGTACGTGATTTGACTTCGTTGTGTAGCTAGGTTCAAATAGTCAATTCATAATATTGCTATCACGTCATTCTTTAGACAAGAATTTCTTATGCTGTCGTAGTCAACAGATTATTAGATATATAAATTTGTCATATATTTCTATATTTTCATGATATAATGTATCAGTTGTCTATACAAGTCACCAAGGAAGATGTGAATTCAGTTTGTCAATACTCCAACCATTTGCTTATGGACAAGTAACATCTTAAACGATTTCCATTCTTTCTTATATATATATATATATATATATATATAAGACATAACGTAAAATTCATCATTTACAAAAAAAAATTATATGCACATAACTGTAAGTTGTTGAATCCTATAGCTCACAGATACCAAAATGAATCTAAAGTTGGTTGTCCAATCCATGTGTGTGCTTTGCTATCAAATATTCTTATATGTTTATTTCTATTCACACTTACAAGCAAATAATACTATTTGCCAATGTACAAGGGTTTTTGCTGTCGTAGTGACAAAAGGTGAATTATTACTCTGGTGGATGTTACTCTTTTAAATAGTGGAGGCTATATGAATTTGTATCTAATAGACAAAGGGAAGAAATTTGCATCAAATATTATGTTTACCACAATATTGGACTATAATTACATCGATATAATAAGTATATCTTTTTGGCCAGCCCGTGTGCGAAGCACGGGTTCGCACTAGTCATATGTTAATACTACATGTGTCAATATAACAAATGTTATTGAAAGCTAACTTATATTTGAATATACTATTAACTTATTTACATAATTAGAAGTTTGTTATCATAACTTGTATATCATCAACTTGTAATATTTGTATATACTATTTTACTTGACATGTATTAATATTCCAACTTAGATTATAAATATCAAGTATAACCATAACTTTTATGTAAGGGTGAAACTCACTATATGTTTATATATATATAGACACACACACACACACACAATCTCCTTTCTCTCTCCTTCCACTAACTCTCTCTCTCTCCTCCCACTAACTTAATAAACAATAAATGAGAGGCTATTAAAGAGGTGCAAAAGGGGTGCCAACAAAATGCGGTGCCATATAACCTTCCTATATATATATGTATATATATATATATATATATATATATGATTTTGTCATTTGGTTACACTTGAATACTGACCATGAACTATCTTGCCGTTTTAGCGCTGTGTCATTTCATTTCATATACCCTTGCTATCATGAACTGCCCTGTTGCGTGTGACCTATATACTTCTCTATGTAGGTGTACATGCATATGAGTGCATGCATTCTTTCTATTGTTATTAACACATTTTGGAATACTATAGTATGTTCCTATATATTTACATTTTGAATAATTTATGGTGAAATTTCCAAATATGTCTTGTTGTGATAACACATGCAGCGCCACATTACTAATAGAGAATTTATGACATGCTAGATGTGTAAGTTAAACTAGTTTTCAGGAATACAACATGAAATGAAATGCTTATTTGCTTCTGTATTTGATCACAATTTCAGGATATGTGTACTACTTAAGAAAATACTCAACTTGTAATTTAATATTTGCTTTCACATACATATTCAAAACAGTGTTATTTATTTACCCAAACTGTTATGATTCATTTACCCAAAACTATGTTATTCATTTACCTATAACTATTATTTATTTATCCAAACTAACTGTTATTATTTATTTACCCAAACTGTGTTATTTATTTACCCAAAACCGTGTGATTTATAGACCCAAAACTGTTGTGATTATTTATCCAGAATTATTGTTATTTATTTACCCAAAACCGATGTGATTCATTTGCCAAACTGTTGCGTATTTTAGACTCGCTCAAAAGTTGGTGCACCCATACTTAAATGTGGTACTCTTCATTAGAAAAGTAGAGACTGAGCAGTAATGTACAACAAATAGAAATATGCAAGTTAGAGAAATGGTAAGAACACCTATGACATTTAGTTTAGATAAGTAAATCAAGATAGCTATGACAGTAATTGGGTGTATATCTTTATTCTTTTGCTTCTTTGGAATGTTTTAACAAATAAGATTTTTTGACATGCATTAGCAATTTTTTAAAACTGAGAAGATCCCTGAACCTTTATATTATGAACCTGGAATAATGTGCTATCTCGACTATTCACTGTAACAACCCGGAAAATACGATCCAATTTAAAAAATTTAAATTGGTTATTTTAAAGAAATTTAAGGAATTGAAATTGAATATTTCAATAAAATAAAGAGTTAGGAAAGGTGCGACAGTTTGAAAATTTGAATTCAAACTCTGATTGACAGTACCGGGTGCAAAATAAAATGGATTTTAGTGAAACCAAAAATATTTAAATCTGTTTATGAATATCTTTCTAACGAATCTGAAAAATCGAAGTTTCATAGCGGGAGCCAAAAGTTATGGCCAAATGAATTTTCAGAAAGGTCGCTATAGAGAATATATAGCCCTTGAAAGTGGACATTTTGCAAATGACCTCGGAATTCGACGAAACCACTTTTGTTGGATCCGCGATGTCAAATTATTGCTAAAATTAAAATTTCATAATTTTTGAAGTTAATATGTGAGCGTGGCAAAGGAAAACGTGTTTGATTGATTTCTATTAAATTGGATCGGCCAGAATATGGCCATTTTTCAAACTGTCTCAGAATTCGACGAAATTAGTTTTTTTGGGACCATAACATCAAAACATGGCTAGATTTATTTTTGGGGAATTTTTATAATCAGTATGGGGCCCTGGCAATTTGAAATGTACGTTCAAATCGAATATTGAATATTTTATAGTTTAATTTGAAGAATAATTGACTGTAACAGTCAAATTAGCCTACAAAACATATGCCATTGTGTTCGGGATGGGGGTATTTAGCTAGGATCGACAGTCGTTGGGTTTGGAATTGTAATAATCCGGAAAATCTGGGCCAGTTTAAAATTTTTATTTTGGCAATTTTAGCGAATTTTGAATATTTAAAATGAATTATTTTAAATAATATCAACGAGAAATTTATTTTGAATAGAATTCGAACGTATATATTATATATACGTCGTCGTTAGAATATAAATAATTATATATAATTATAAATAGGAATTGAAAATGGCGCGGTAGTTCGATAATTCGATTTCAAACTTCAATTGAATGTACCGGGTGAAAAATAATCCGGATTTTAGTGAAACCAAAAACATTAGGATCTAATTGATAATATCTTTCCAACGAATCCAACAAATTAAGATTTCATAGCGGGAATCAAAAGATATGTCCAGTTGAAAATTCTGAATAGTCGTTATGGAATTCAGGCCCTTAAAAATGGGAATTTTGCAAATGACCTCGGATTTCGACGAAACCATTTTTGTTGGATCCGCAGTGTCAAATTATTGCTAGATTTCAAATTTCATAATTTTTCGAATCAATATGTGAGCGTGGCAAAGGAAAACGCGTTTGACCGGTTTCAGTTGATTTTAATCGACTGGAAAATGGCCATTTTTCCAACGGTCTCGGAATTCAACGAAACTAGTTTTGTTAGGACCGTATCGTCAATACGAAGCTAGAAAATATTTTTCGAGAATTTTTAGAGTTAGTATGTGACCCCGGTAATTTGAAATGTACGTTTAAAATTCAATATAGTGATGTAAATGTAAATTTAACGGAAACTGATAGAAACGACCAAATCAGCTTGCGATACATATCCCATTGTGTTCGGAATGGGGGTTAAACGCTATGGACGACAGGCAGTGGGCCTCGTTTTAAGGTCATATGTAAAAGTCAACTTTTAGAATAAAATAATTAAATAAAAAAATAAATCCATTCTTCCCTTAACTACCCAGGCCCCCCCGATTTCATTCTACAGAAAAAAAGGGAAAGAGGAGGGCGACGGGGGGAGAGCCGCCGCCGCCACATCGCGCCACCCCCCCCCAGCGACGCTGCCGCCGCCGCTGCTTCCTCTTCTTCCTCCTTCCTTCTTCCCTTCCTCCGTTCCCATCTCCTCCTTCTTCTGCTTGAAAAGCCGCCACCCCCGAAACCCTAAGCCGCCGATCCCTCCCCCTTCCGCCGCCTGGACCACCGCCTCACCCCCACCGCACCTCCCTCCCTCCTGAAACCCTAGCCGACAACCCACCGCACCTCCTCCACCCCGCTGGCCCCGCCGACAACCCCGACAGCCCTCCACCGAACGCAAAGACCCCTCCTCTCCATTTGAAAACGATGTAAGTTTTAAATTCAAGTTTTATTTATTTTTCTAAATTTAAAAACTGAATTTTATTCGATAGGAAAATTTTAAAACTGAATTTTATTCGATAGGAAAATTAAAGATAGAATTTTTATTCGATAGGAAAGTAAAAGATATGATTTTTATATGATAAGGAAGTTAAAAATGTAATTTTTATCGTATGTAAAGGTTGAAAATATAATTTTCATATTATATAGATAATAAAAATATAATCTTTTATATTGTAGAAGAGGAAAAAAAATGTGATTTTTATAAAGTAGCAATATAAAAATATATAATCTTTATATGGTTATGATAATAAAAATTCAATTTTTAAAATAGAAAAGGCGAAAACTTTATTTTTATAAAGGCGAAAACTTTATTCTTATAAAGACGAAAACTTCATTTTTATAAAGGCGAAAACTTCATATTTGAAAAGGCGAAATCTATATTTTTAAAATGGAATTTTTATCTATATAGTAGCGGTAGTAAAAATTCGGTTTTTATATATTGAATAGCGGAGTGAAAATGCGATTTTTAATATATGAAGTGATTATAAAAATATGATTTTTAAAAATTGAAAGTAAACAAATAAAAATGTGATTTTTATTTTAAAGACATCAAATTATAAAAATGTGTGATTTTTTATATATGTAGTGACTACGGGCAACGAAGATGATAAAATGCGAGAATGAAGAAGATTTCTCTAAATGAAGTGTCGTGAAGTTGGATAGCTATAGGTGAGAACTTCTCACTCTAAACTTCTTTTTCTTGTTATATATATATACTAGGATGCAGACGGTGCTTAGTAGCACCCGACACCCGTCATCCACAGACCATGGATGGCTTGTTTGTTAAATTGTTTGGTTGTGTAGCTAGTTAGTCTAATTGGTTTGAATTGAATTGTTTGGTGAATTGAAATTGATTTGATTGATGTGCGAATGACGTGGGCCTTCGCTAGACCGGGGATAAGGCTAGGCCTCGTCCCGTTTCTATTATCGTGCCGTTATGCCGTCGAAATTTTCTAAAATATGTTAGAAAAATAAAAATATCATTTTTATTGTGTAATTGAAATGAATAGAAATTCATGTGTTAAAATATAATATATTATCGTTAAAAATATAATTTTTAACATGAAAGTGAATAAATAAATATTTATAAACAAATCAGCCGATTTGTTTATATACACTGATTTGACTGATATTGATTGGGTCGATAAATTTTACACATCGCCCAACTGCACAACTAAAATCTGTGTTTGACTGTTTGAAACCCCACATGGGTGTTGGGATGAAATTTGAAGTTCACTCATCCTGATTGATTAAAAATGTCGATCGATTGATTGACAGGCTGTTATAAGCGTTAGATACCTATATTTGATGCTTATACAGTGTAGTGCACCTTGGTTGATGGTTGATTATTTTTCAATGCAATTATATACATGTGTTGTATGGAATCCATATAATTAACGTTATATGGTGATTGATTGGGCCTCATTCCAATCGGGAAAATAGTGAATATTATAAAAGAAGATTCAGGTGTTGAATATAAAATAATCATGTGTTGACGATGTTCATGTGTTGAAAATATCCGTGTGTTGAGTAAAATATTTTAAATAATAAAATTCACATCTTTATCATATTTAAAATTAGAACTACTTTACGGTGGAATCTAATTAAAAATCAAACGATAGATACCATAGTTTTATAAAATATTTTACATAACAAAAATAGTCGTGTGTTGGAAGAAATATAGGTTCATGTGTTGAATAGAATATATATTCATTTGTTGAATAGAATAATGAATTTATTGAAATATATAAAGCCGTGTTGATTAGAGTTGCTTTATTTTGACGTGAACGATATTTATATCGATTTTATTCATTTTGCAATGAATAGTGAAAAGTGATTTCAAAATCTAATATTTTGAAATGAAATTCAAATTGAATTAAATAAAAATTGAAATGAATTCGAATCGAATAGAAAATGAATTCTATTCAAATTGAATAGAAAATGAACTCGATTCGAATTGAATAGAAATGAACTCGATTCGAATGGATTATAAAACGAATTTGAATTCGAATAAAATAAAAATTGAAATGAATTCGAATTGAATTAAAATCAAATCGATTTGAAATTGAAGATGAAGTTGAAATTGTTTTTGAAACGAATTTAGAACGATTTATAAAATTCATTTTAAAAGGAAATTGATGAAATATATATATTATATATATATATATATATATTATATATATAATGGCCTGAATAGAACGCGCCGCGTCGCGGTAGTTCGTGAATTTCGACCATTGACTTCGAATTGACGTTGCGGGAGATCCGACCGTCGGATCCTCCTAAAACCGGAACCGTTGGGTTCGTATCGAAAAGAGCTTTCCAATGAATATTAGAAATTTGAAATCTAACGGTTGGATTTGGAGTTATGTCCAAATCAAATTAGGAAAAGGTCGCTATAAGTGCAGTTCGATGGCCATTGTTGGAAATCGACTGTACGGGCCTTGATAAAATTATTAAAAATATCTATAAGTTGTGTAAAATCATAATATATGAATTGGAAAGAATTGAGCTGGAAAATTCCATATTTGAAAAGATAAAAATAGATTTTTATCGAAATGAACTAGTTTTGAACTAGAATTAAAATCAATTTATTTGTGAAATAAATTGAATTTGAAAGTGATTTTAAAAATAATCAATATTCCCAATACGTGGATTGGACTGGAGTTGAATCGAAATTATCTTCGGGATATTTCGATGTTGGATTTCGTGACTATACAGATATTGTTATGGGAATTTGAAAGATATATTATATATCGTTATTTCCAATACGATATATGTTGGTTTCAGAATTTGATATTGAATATAAGCCGATATATTTTCTATTCAGAGCCTTGTATTTAATATCAAATGTGATTTGGGTTTGTCGTGAATCGTGTTTTAGAAGATATTGGTTCTTTAACCCAGTTAAAGACATAATATTGATTTTTGAGAAGATTAAAACTAAATGGAGTTTTAATGAATCTTTAATTAGATTAAAAAGTGAATTGATAATTTAAATTATCAAATCTGAAAAGTGATCGAGAGTGGAGTATCACCAGTTTTGCTCCAAAGCGATAGTTAAATCTTTAATTAGATTTGAACGTGAAATGGTAATTAATTTTACCGATAACACAGTGGTGTTAGATGTGGAGTATTACTAGTTTCCTCCATGGGATATATAGGTTGGGATTGGGAAATAAAATAAATAATTACTTCGGTGTGGTTCGTTAATCCCGACTAGTTTGAAATGATATCCAAAGGAAGATCAAAGAATAAATTTAGAAGAATTTATCTTGGATAAAATTAATGGGAACATTTCCCTTAGAATGTGATTTTGTGAATAAAAGAATATTCTGAATTGGAATGAGGCGTTTGTTGTGTTTGTGTAACATTCGTTTATTATATATGTGGGTTATTCAGAAAGGCCGGCTTTATACCCATTCTAAATAACCGATTCGACGAGATGTCGAAGATGAAGACGGTGGTTGAAGACCGGAAGTCTTCACATCGTTTGGGTGATTACTGATGATCTTAATTGGGCTGTACACCCAGGATGAGGGAATCAGTTGGTGATCGTCCAGACGTACTTGGAGATGGATGGATATGCGAGGAAAGTGCCTCCGGTTTCGTTCAGGCCCAGAACGAACTTGTAAATGGATTGTGTGTCTGACATTGGATTTTATTCTGTGTTGATTGATCTCTATTAAATATACATCTGTTTGGCGGCGGAGAATTTATTCTCTTGCTTAACGCCCTTCTCTGAGACGTACGAGCTCAGAGGTTGTATATCGATGGACATCAGTCGCATGGAATGAATTGCCTTTGTGGCACGCGTAAGTGGCAATTGATCAAGGCTTCTGTTGAAAAGCAAAGTCTTGTGGTTGATGATCAAAGCACGGCCTGTGTGGCGTAGCTTTGTGTATAACGTGAATTCGCGAGCCTCACACCTCGGTATGAGTCAAAAACGGGATACGGACCCAAGGAGTGCACGACGTTTCTTTCTAGCTAGGGTGGTGTCAGTGACCTACCAGCCCTGACATTTATATACTTTTCACCTGTGTGGTTGTTGGATACGAGGCGCCTCGGATATAGGTCTGTAAGGACCGGGAAACATGTGTTCAGGAATAATTAATCCTCAAAAGTAAGAGAGGACCGGCCTTGGAGGTTCCAAAGGATCAGAGTGGGCTCCTGAGGCATTGCTAGAGTGTCTCGAACGCGGAGAGGAGCTTGCCCCTTGCCTCGGCTCATGACGGAATCCAATTTCCAATACGTGATATTGCGGTTTTAATTGTAGAACTAGTATGACGACATGATATATGGTACCCATGCCGTCTATGATTGATATTTATGATTGAAATTGTTTTGACACTATACACTTATAATAGTATCAAATGATTTGTTTTAAACGTACCAAGCATGTTTGGCTATTATAAGGGAAAACCCTATCCTCCGGCTTGCGTTGCATTGTGTGATGGGACCTGGGTCTTATAATAGCTTCATTTTTCCAAAAAGCATTGCGTTGTTTTGTTATATGCACTAGTATTCTCGGGAGGAAACCCGTTCCGTGTTATACCGCGTGGTCCCTTGAATTACTCTCTTTTAAAGTAAAGTTTTAAATAACTGTTTTAGTTCTCACACCAGTCACATGACTGACCTGGAGTTTATTGTTTTAACCTAAACTCTGGGTGCCCCTATTTTCGACACGGGCAGCTAGTAGTTTTGATTTTGCAGATTTATATTCACAGGGTCCTGATTTACAGCTGGAACGATATCCGGAAAGCTCTGTATCCGTGTATCACTTTCAGTTGTGTTTTGTATATTTTTCCGCTGCTATGTAATTTATTGTAATCTCTGATATTTGTCGAATGTAATTTATTCATTTATACTCTGTATATTCTTGTATCTGATGGAATTGTTGTAATAACAATGAAATGTTCTTCTATATGCGTTCTATTTTGTCTTGTCCTCAATTCTATCCGTGCTTTCCTTCACGGGGAAGTTCGGGTCGTCTCAGTTTGGTATCAGAGCTTTGGTTTACAGAGCTCGAGAATGAGACACATTAGAACCATACGAAAAAATTCATCAGATATTGGATTAGTAATATCTAATTAGAATGACTCGTTAGAGATAGGATCAGTAGTATCCTAGAACCAGTGTGAAGAGTGTATTTTTCAAATGAAAACAATTTTTGTTTTGAAAATTTAAATCAATTCTACGTATTTGATTATTTATTTATTTTGAATATGGACAATCGAGTATATATAGATTTCGCGTATACGCGTCATGAACGTATAGTCGAAGTTTTAATATATTGGATAGATATAGAATCACATTCTAGACACCCGGGGATAATTCTGATGATGTGGCCACATCATCAATATTTATGTTCGTGTTTCGAAGGTGTGATTTCTATATATTTCCATTAGACTAGTGTGAGAACCAAAACCTATATAGATAGATACATTGTTGTGAATTGGCATCAAAAACATGATTTTCTGTATATGTATCAAAATTATGAATTTGAAACTCTAATTCACTAATTGATTGATGTTTGTGTTGTTTGTTTATTTGTTTGCTAATTTTATCCATTTAGCCTAATTAAATCAAATATTGATGTGTATTGAAAATTAGTCGCATTTGCTTGCATATATATATACTTGCATTGAACAGGTCATAGCAAGGAGGCTAGAGCAGAGAATAAAATTTGTTTGCCCGACAAATAGGTACATGTTTACTACATAATTTACTGTTTTGTTTGGGTGATGATGATTTTATGAGCCTATTGGCTAGCCGCTTGGCTTTTTCTTTTTCTTTTTGAGATCTGAAGGACCGGGGAAGCTATTTGAAATTCCCCGATGCTCCCGGTGCAGGGGAGGTTATGGCGAAATTTTTCAAAAATTTAGGGTGTTAGCCAAATTTTTGAAAATTTGAAAATTCTCAGAAACTGAAAAGTTGGAGAATGGAAGCTAAATCGAATGTAGAGCTTATTAATCAAACCATTTTCGACTTTGTTCCTTTTCGGGGACGAAAAGTTTTAAGTGGGGGAGATTGTAATAATCCGGAAAATCGGGGCCAGTTTAAAATTTTTATTTTGGCAATTTTAGCGAATTTTGAATATTTAAAATGAATTATTTTAAATAATATCAACGAGAAATTTATTTTGAATAGAATTCGAACGTTTATATTATATATACGTCGTCGTTAGAATATAAATAATTATATATAATTATAAATAGGAATTGAAAATGGTGCGGTAGTTCGATAATTCGATTTCAAACTTCAATTGAATGTACCGGGTGAAAAACAATCCGGATTTTAGTGAAACCAAAAATATTAGGATCTAATTGATAATATCTTTCCAACGAATCCAACAAATTAAGATTTCATAGCGGGAATCAAAAGATATGTCCAGTTGAAAATTCTGAATAGTCGCTATGGAATTCAGGCCCTTAAAAATGGGAATTTTGCAAATGACCTCGGATTTCGACGAAACCATTTTTGTTGGATCCGCAGTGTCAAATTATTGCTAGATTTCAAATTTCATAATTTTTCGAATCAATATGTGAGCGTGGCAAAGGAAAACGCATTTGACCGGTTTCAGTTGATTTTAATCGACTGGAAAATGGCCATTTTTCCAACGGTCTCGGAATTCAACGAAACTAGTTTTGTTAGGACCGTATCGTCAATACGATGCTAGAAAATATTTTTCGAGAATTTTTAGAGTTAGTATGTGACCCCGGTAATTTGAAATGTACGTTTAAAATTCAATATAGTGATGTAAATGTAAATTTAACGGAAACTGATAGAAATGACCAAATCAGCTTGCGATACATATCCCATTGTGTTCGGAATGGGGGTTAAACGCTATGGACGACAGGCGGTGGGCCTCGTTTTGAGGTCATATGTAAAAGTCAACTTTTAGAATAAAAGAATTAAATAAAAAAATAAATCCTTTCTTCCCTTAACTACCCAGCCCCCCCCCCCCCCCCCCCGATTTCATTCTACAGAAAAAAAAGGGAAAGAGGAGGGCGACCGGGGGGGGAGCCGCCGCCGCCACATCGCGCCCACCCCCCAGCGACGCTGCCGCCGCCGCTGCTTCCTCTTCTTCCTCCTTCCTTCTTCCCTTCCTCCGTTCCCATCTCCTCCTTCTTCTTCCTGAAAAGCCGCCGCCCCCGAAACCCTAAGCCGCCGATCCCTCCCCCTTCCGCCGCCTAGACCACCGCCTCACCCCCACCGCACCTCCCTCCCTCCTGAAACCCTAGCCGACAACCCACCGCACCTCCTCCACCCCGCTGGCCCCGCCGACAACCCCGATAGCCCTCCACCGAACGCAAAGACCCCTCCTCTCCGTTTGAAAACGATGTAAGTTTTAAATTCAAGTTTTATTTATTTTTCTAAATTTAAAAACTGAATTTTATTCGATAGGAAAATTTAAAAACTGAATTTTATTCGATAGGAAAATTAAAGATAGAATTTTTATTCGATAGGAAAGTTAAAGATATGATTTTTATATGATAAGGAAGTTAAAAATATAATTTTTATCGTATGTAAAGGTTGAAAATATAATTTTCATATTATATAGATAATAAAAATATAATCTTTTATATTGTAGAAGAGGAAAAAAATGTGATTTTTATAAAGTAGCAATATAAAAATATATAATCTTTATACGGTTATGATAATAAAAATTCAATTTTTAAAATAGAAAAGGCGAAAACTTTATTTTTATAAAGGCGAAAACTTTATTCTTATAAAGATGAAAACTTTATTTTTATAAAGGCGAAAACTTCATTTTTGAAAAGGCGAAATCTACATTTTTAAAATGGAATTTTTATCTATATAGTAGCGGTAGTAAAAATTCGATTTTTATATATTGAATAGCGGAGTGAAAATGCGATTTTTAATATATGAAGTGATTATAAAAATATAATTTTTAAAAATTGAAAGTAAACAAATAAAAATGTGATTTTTATTTTAAAGACATCAAAATATAAAAATGTGTGATTTTTTATATATGTAGTGACTACGGGCAACGAAGATGATAAAAGGCGAGAATGAAGAAGATTTCTCTAAATGAAGTGTCGTGAAGTTGGATAGCTATAGGTGAGAACTTCTCACTCTAAACTTCTTTTTCTTGTTATATATATATACTAGGATGCAAACGGTGCTTAGTAGCACCCGACACCCGTCATCCACAGACCATGGATGGCTTGTTTGTTAAATTGTTTGGTTGTGTAGCTAGTTAGTCTAATTGGTTTGAATTGAATTGTTTGGTGAATTGAAATTGATTGATGTGCGAATGGCGTGGGCCTTCGCTAGACCGGGGATAAGGCTAGGCCTCGTCCCGTTTCTATTATCGTGCCGTTATGCCGCCGAAATTTTCTAAAATATGTTAGAAAAAAAAATATCATTTTTATTGTGTAATTGAAATGAATAGAAATTCATGTGTTAAAATAGAATATATTATCGTTAAAAATATAATTTTTAACGTGAAAGTGAATAAATAAATATTTATAAACAAATCGGCCGATTTGTTTATATACACTGATTTGACTGATATTGATTGGGTCGATAAATTTTACACATCGCCCAACTGCACAACTAAAATCTGTGTTTGACTGTTTGAAACCCCACACGGTTGTTGGGATGAAATTTGAAGTTCACTCATCCTGATTGATTAAAAATGTCGATCGATTGATTGACAGGCTGTTATAAGCGTTAGATACCTATATTTGATGCTTATACAGTGTAGTGCACTTTGGTTGATGGTTGATTATTTTTCAATGCAATTATATACATGTGTTGTATGGAATCCATATAATTAACGTTATATGGTGATTGATTGGGCCTCATTCCAATTGGGAAAATAGTGAATATTATAAAAGAAGATTCAGGTGTTGAATATAAAATAATCATGTGTTGACGATGTTCATGTGTTGAAAATATCTGTGTGTTGAGTAAAATATTTTAAATAATAAAATTCACATCTTTATCATATTTAAAATTAGAACTACTTTACGGTGGAGTCTAATTAAAAATCAAACGATAGATACCATAGTTTTATAAAATATTTTACATAACAAAAATAGTCGTGTGTTGGAAGAAATATAGGTTCATGTGTTGAATAGAATATATATTCATTTGTTGAATAGAATAATGAATTTATTGAAATATATAAAGCCGTGTTGATTAGAGTTGCGTTATTTTGACGTGAACGATATTTATATCGATTTTATTCGTTTTGCAATGAATAGTGAAAAGTGATTTCAAAATCTAATATTTTGAAATGAAATTCAAATTGAATTAAATAAAAATTGAAATGAATTCGAATCGAATAGAAAATGAATTCGATTCAAATTGAATAGAAAATGAACTCAATTCGAATTGAATAGAAATGAACTCGATTCGAATGGATTAGAAAACGAATTTGAATTCGAATTAAATAAAAATTGAAATGAATTCGAATTGAATTAAAATCAAATCGATTTGAAATTGAAGATGAAGTTGAAATTGTTTTTGAAACGAATTTAGAACGATTTATAAAATTCATTTTAAAAGGAAATTGATGAAATATATATATTATATATTATATATATATTATATATATAATGGCCTGAATAGAACGCGCCGCGTCGCGGCAGTTCGTGAATTTCGACCATTGACTTCGAATTGACGTTGCGGGAGATCCGACCGTCGGATCCTCCTAAAACCGGAACCGTTGGGTTCGTATCGAAAAGAGCTTTCCAATGAATATTAGAAATTTGAAATCTAACGGTTGGATTTGGAGTTATGCCCAAATCAAATTAGGAAAAGGTCGCTATAAGTGCAGTTCGATGGCCATTGTTGGAAATCGACTGTACGGGCCTTGATAAAATTATTAAAAATATCTATAATTTGTGTAAAATCATAATATATGAATTGGAAAGAATTGAGCTGGAAAATTCCATATTTGAAAAGATAAAAATAGATTTTTATCGAAATGAACTAGTTTTGAACTAGAATTAAAATCAATTTATTTGTGAAATAAATTGAATTTGAAAGTGATTTTAAAAATAATCAATATTCCCTATACGTGGATTGGACTGGAGTTGAATCAAAATTATCTTCGGGATATTTCGATGTTGGATTTCGTGACTATACAGATATTGTTATGGGAATTTGAAAGATATATTATATATCGTTATTTCCAATACGATATATGTTGGTTTCAGAATTTGATATTGAATATAAGCCGATATATTTTCTATTCAGAGCCTTGTATTTAATATCAAATGTGATTTGGGTTTGTCGTGAATCATGTTTTAGAAGATATTGGTTCTTTAACCCAGTTAAAGACATAATATTGATTTTTGAGAAGATTAAAACTAAATGGAGTTTTAATGAATCTTTAATTAGATTAAAAAGTGAATTGATAATTTAAATTATCAAATCTGAAAAGTGATCGAGAGTGGAGTATCACCAGTTTTGCTCCAAAGCGATAGTTAAATCTTTAATTAGATTTGAACGTGAAATGGTAATTAATTTTACCGATAACACAGTGGTGTTAGATGTGGAGTATTACTAGTTTCCTCCATGGGATATATAGGTTGGGATTGGGAAATAAAATAAATAATTACTTCGGTGTGGTTCGTTAATCCCGACTAGTTTGAAATGATATCCAAAGGAAGATCAAAGAATAAATTTAGAAGAATTTATCTTGGATAAAATTAATGGGAACATTTCCCTAAGAATGTGATTTTGTGAATAAAAGAATATTCTGAATTGGAATGAGGCGTTTGTTGTGTTTGTGTAACATTCGTTTATTATATACGTGGGTTATTCAGAAAGGCCGGCTTTATACCCATTCTGAATAACCGATTCGACGAGATGTCGAAGATGAAGACGGTGGTTGAAGACCGGAAGTCTTCACATCGTTTGGGTGATTACTGATGATCTTGATTGGGCTGTACACCCAGGATGAGGGAATCAGTTGGTGATCGTCCAGACGTACTTGGAGATGGATGGATATGCGAGGAAAGTGCCTCCGGTTTCGTTCAGGCCCAGAACGAACTTGTAAATGGATTGTGTGTCTGACATTGGATTTTATTCGGTGTTGATTGATCTCTATTAAATATACATCTGTTTGGCGGCGGAGAATTTATTCTCTTGCTTAACGCCCTTCTCTGAGACGTACGAGCTCAGAGGTTGTATATCGATGGACATCAGTCGCATGGAATGAATTGCCTTTGTGGCACGCGTAAGTGGCAATTGATCAAGGCTTCTGTTGAAAAGCAAAGTCTTGTGGTTGATGATCAAAACACGGCCTGTGTGGCGTAGCTTTGTGTATAACGTGAATTCGCAAGCCTCACACCTCGGTATGAGTCAAAAACGGGATACGGACCCAAGGAGTGCACGACGTTTCTTTCTAGCTAGGGTGGTGTCAGTGACCTACCAGCCCTGACATTTATATACTTTTCACCTGTGTGGTTGTTGGATACGAGGCGCCTCGGATATAGGTCTGTAAGGACCGGGAAACGTGTGTTCAGGAATAATTAATCCTCAAAAGTAAGAGAGGACCGGCCTTGGAGGTTCCAAAGGATCAGAGTGGGGTCCTGAGGCATTGCTAGAGTGTCTCGAACGCGGAGAGGAGCTTGCCCCTTGCCTCGGCTCATGACGGAATCCAATTTCCAATACGTGATATTGCGGTTTTAATTGTAGAACTAGTATGGCGACATGATATATGGTACCCATGCCGTCTATGATTGATATTTATGATTGAAATTGTTTTGACACTATACACTTATAATAGTATCAAATGATTTGTTTTAAACGTACCAAGCATGTTTGGCTATTATAAGGGAAAACCCTATCCTCCGGCTTGCGTTGCATTGTGTGATGGGACCTGGGTCTTATAATAGCTTCATTTTTCCAAAAAGCATTGCGTTGTTTTGTTATATGCACTAGTATTCTCGGGAGGAAACCCATTCCATGTTATACGGCGTGGTCCCTTGAATTACTCTCTTTTAAAGTAAAGTTTTAAATAACTGTTTTAGTTCTCACACCAGTCACATGACTGACCTGGAGTTTATTGTTTTAACCTAAACTCTGGGTGCCCCTATTTTCGACACGGGCAGCTAGTAGTTTTGGTTTTGCAGATTTATATTCACAGGGTCCTGATTTACAGCTGGAACGATATCCGGAAAGCTCTGTATCCGTGTATCACTTTCAGTTGTGTTTTGTATATTTTTCCGCTGCTATGTAATTTATTGCAATCTCTGATATTTGTTGAATGTAATTTATTCATTTATACTCTGTATATTCTTGTATCTGATGGAATTGTTGTAATAACAATGAAATGTTCTTCTATATGCGTTCTATTTTGTCTTGTCCTCAATTCTATCCGTGCTTTCCTTCACGGGGAAGTTCGGGTCGTCTCAGGATTGGTGTTCGTATGGAAAAACACTATTTTAAAAAGTAAATAAGGCACTGGCCAATTAAAAAATTCCATTCATAATTTAAAATAAAAAAATCCTCTCAAAAACCCTCGCCGCCCTCTTGCTCTCGATGACAGGCGGGAACATGATCCTTCCCACCCACTTTCCGACCGCCACAGCCACCATTAGACCCCGACCCAGTTCAACCTTTTGTAGCCCTCCTCCTCCTCTTCAAATCAACACCAACTACATCACCCCTCATCGCCCCAATCTCGAGATTCGCGCCCACGAAGTTCACAACTTCGCCGCGCCACCATGATCGCCAGAGGTGATCGGATCTGACCACCCCTACCTCATTCAGCGCGCCTCTCCGCCCCCTTCAACGTCGCACCAGCCGATCGATGCAATACTTCACGGATTTGCCTAAAAATCGAAACCTAGTTTCGAAGAAACAAGGCAGGTAACGGCTTTGTTTTTCTGAATTGAATATAACACTTTTAAGTGTTGCAAACTTTGAAAAATCGTATCTTTATCGTGCGTTAACGAAATTCGATGAAACAGGAGACATCGAGACCGCAAGGACGCTCTCTACATTTTAGAAGTGTCCGGGGATTTTTCTGAGCACGCTATGATTTTTAGCAAAGCAACAACCAATGTGAGATTTCTAAACTGAAATGTGAATGGACATGTGTTGTATAAGTTATATAAGCGAAATATAAATTATATACGTGTTGTATACCTCATGTACATGTGTTGTATAAGTTATATGAGCGAAGTATGATTTATACATGCATTGTATAAATGATATGTTTGTTGGAATGAAAATAAAATGTATTTGTATACGAATATATATATATATATTCCCCTCGTCCACAAACCATGGGTGATATTTATTGATTGTGAATTGGTGTGAAAAATTTGGTGAATAATGTGAATGGTTGATAGGATTGTTTGTAGTTGATATTGTTTGGATTGTGGTTGAAAAATACCATTGTGGTTGAAAAATACCCATTTGTAATTGAAATTTTTTTTGAATAAATTGTGGAAAAGGAAAACATACTCGCCTGCGTGCGAATTAGATGTATGAAATCCCCATTGTCAAAAACCGTGAGGTTTTAAGGTAGAGCGAGGAGCCGTACTCGGGACGGTGCCTGTTTTAAATACCCTGTCGTTATGCTGCCGAAATTTTTAATAATGTTCATGTGTTATAATTATTTTCATATGTTGAAACTATATTCATGTGTTGAAATTATATTCATGAGTTGAAATCATAGTCATGTGTTGAATAGAAATTCATGTGTTGAAACCGTATTCATGTGTTGAATAGAAATTCATGCGTTGAATAGAAATTCATGTGATGAATAAAATTCTTTGAAAAATAAAAATAACATTCTATCACATATATAAACTATAAAAATTATTCGTGTTTTAAATAAATTGTTTTAACATTAAACATCATATTTTTATTATATATAAAAACTATAGAAATTATTCATGTGTTGAATAAAGGATTAGAACGATAAAAATCATATTTTTATCGTATGTGTGAAGTGGATAATATTCATGAGTTGAATATACTGACTGAACAATAAAATTTAAATTTTTATTGTGAATATGAAGTGCTAAAAATGTTCATGTGTTGAATATATATTTTTGTTGATAAACATATCATTTTTATCATATAAATGACTTGCTAAAAATATACAAGTGTTGAAACAAATATTTGTTTGCTATGAATATTATTTTTAACATGGAGGCGCACTAAATAAAACAATCATGTGTTGAAATATATTTTCGTTCGCCAAAAATATCATTTTTATGCGAAACATGAAGTGTTAAAAATAACCACTTGTTCAAATAAATAAGTGTGGGTTGAAAATATTATTTTTAACATGTGTAGGAAGTGTTAAAAATAACCATATGTGGAAATAAACCTTTGTTCGCTAGAAATATTATTTTTAGCTCAGTTTTGCATATATATATATATATATATATATACACATGCATTGAACAGGAAAATGGATTAGCTATTGAGTAAAGAATTTATTTGTGTGCCCGACAAATAGGTAAACCTTAATGAGTTGGATGCGCAATTTTATTATTATATCAACTCCTGTGAGTGTCATTGGATGCGGAGTGTTGGTTGTTCTGAGTGTAATAATAAATGTCGCCATAGGATAGTAACAATTAATTTTGAACTAAACTACATGGCATATTTACTGACGATAGGCATACTTCATCATATACCACATAAGCATTTGGAGCTTGTGTGACGAGGTTGAAGATTTACGAGGTTGAAGATTTACCATACGAGCGAGAGGCTTGTATGGCGATGACTATATATTGCAGGTTGAACTGATGACTGATCTGAACTATATAAATTGTAACGGTAAATTGCAAGATTAATAAAAACCCCACACAGGTCTGGAGATGACAATAAACACGTCTCTCTGGTCATTAAGGCACGAAAACCATTTATAGGGTGATGAAAATTTATTCTCTGGAGTTATGATCTATACACACTCCCCTGTGGACACCGGAATATATCACTATAAATATGTGCATGCTTATTAGGATTTAATGGGTACCTGATACGGCCCAATAAATTTCCAAACCGCTTCCCATACAAAGGAGGTTATGGAGAAATTTTTCGAAATATAAAGGCGTTAGTGAAATATTTGAAGTGAAAACGATATTGAAATCGTCGAATGAATTATATTTATATATATAAATACAAATTAAATAAAATGAATCGAGCCCCTGCAGTTCGCGTTTTGAAATCCTAACTTCAAACGATTATACCGAAAGATCCAACCATGGGATTTTCGCGAAACTAGAACTGTTGGGTTCGCTTTGGGAATATCTTCCCAACGATATAAACTTTGTTGAGATCCAATAGTTAGATTTTCAGATAAGTGTAAAATAAATTTAGGGGAAAACAGCGCTAGTGCCTCGGCACGACCTGAAACGTCATTTAATTAAATAGGGCCGTTTTTAAATAAATAAAAATGGCGATGTATCGTTATAAAATATTATAGATGATATAGAATGGAAATAAATTGATTTTGCTTGGTTTGCTTGATATTTGGTGGTTGAATGTGTTTGACATGAAAATTATACTAAAAGAACTGAAATGTGAATGTCGAATGATTTAACCATGTGAGGAATTGATTTGAAAATCTAAATATACGTGGATTATTTGAAAAGGCCAAGTTAATTCTCATTTCAAATAATCGATTGACGGTTAGAAGTCGAAGAATTGAAGACGGTTTAAGACCGACGATCTTCACATTGGAAGGATGGGCGCTACTGATGCTCTTGATTGGAGTAGCTACCTTGAAGGAGCTGAAGTGGTAGCCGTCCGGACATGTTTGTTGATTGTATGGATATGCGAGGAATATGATGCCTCCGGCTTCGTTCAAACCCAGAACAAACTTGTAAATGGACCGTGTGTCTGACATTGGATTTTGTTCTGTGCTGATTGATCTCTATTAAATATATATCTGTTTGGCGGCGGAGAATTTATTATCTTGCTTAATGCCCTTCTCTGAGACGTACGAGCTCAGAGGTTATATATCGATAGAAATCAGTCGCATGGAGTGAATTGCCTGTGTGGCATGCCTAAGTGGCAGATGATCAAGGCTTCTGTTGAAAAGCAAAGTCTTATGGTTGATGATCAAAGCATGGCCTATGTGGCGTAGCTTTGTGTATAGCGTTGATTCACGAGCCTCACACCTCGGTATGAGTCAAAAACGGGATAGTGACTGCAGGGAGAACACGACGTTTCCTTCAAGCTATGGGTGATGTCAGTGACCTACCAGCCCTGACATATATATATTATTTTACCTGTGTGGTTTTTGGAATGCGAGGTGCCTCGGTTATAGGTCTGTAAGGACCGGGAAACGTGTTTTCAGGAATTGCCAATCCTCAAAAGCAAGAGAGGACCTGCCCTGAAGATCCAAGGATCGCTGTGTCTGGTCCTGAGGCATTTGCTAGAGTGTCTCGAACGGAGAGGAGCTTGCCCCCTTGCCTCGACTCATGATGGAATCCAATTTCCAATACGAAATTGCAGATGTGGTTGTATTACTAGTATGGCGACATAGTAGATGGTAACTATGCCGTCTAGGATTGATATTTATTATGGTAATTGTTTTTGAAACATATATGCACTAGTAATAATATCAAACACTTTTGTTTTATATGTATCAAGCATTTCTTGGCCATTATAAGGTAAAACTCTATCCTCCGGCTTGTGTTGCATTGTGTGATGGGAACTGAGTCTTATAATGGCTTCATTTTTATAAAAAGCATTACGATGATTTAATAATTTACTTTATTACATGCACTAGCAATCATTGGAGTAAACCGTTCCGCGAAAGTGGCGTGGTCCTTTGATTTGCCTTACTATTGTTGTTTAATTAGTTAAGTAGATTTCATATACCAGCCCCATGACTGACTCATAGTTTGTTTCACCTTACAAACTCGGGTGCCCTTATTTTCACACGGGCAGCCTAGTATCAGGTAGCTGGCATATTTTGGCTTTGCACTGCAGCAGAAGTGCACCTTTTGGATCATGGCGAGGCTTGACTTCACAGTGTTGACTATTGATTATTCCGCCATTACTCTCTATGTATATGCACCGCTTATGGCGATGTAGACTGATCATGTACTTTTATGCACTAAGTTGTATCCTGCACTTTGCTATCTGATGTTGTGATATTTATGATTCCGCTGTCATATCTGTGTAAATTATTCTATTTCCTACTTATGCTATTATCTGTACTCTACTAATGATGATTAATGTGTTATATTCCAATGATTATCCTTAACACCGTAGCACGGGGTTTTGGGATCGTCTCAGGTGGTATCAGAGCTTTGGTTAACCTTAGTTCTGGAATTTAACACATTAAACACCTCGTCAGAATAGAATCAGTAGTATTCTAAGGCGAGTTGCTCATTAGAGATAGGACTAGTAATGTCCTAGAATGAGCTAAGCAGAATAGCAAAAATAATCTGATTAGTACATCGTTGTCTTTTCTTAAGTTCTTCTGTTGTACCATAGACTAAAATTATCGTTTCTGAGGGCTGACTCTTTTCTTGCTTATACAGAACTTGATAAATGGCTACCAGAGCTGCAGCAGCTAGAGGAGGCCGTGGAGGCTAAGGAGACCGAAGAGATGTCCCCGCTGCAGAAGGACCATTAATACAACCACCAGCTGCTCAGCCATTTGAGCTAGACCGAGTGGCAAAAAGATTTAAGAATCTAGGAGGCAAAAACTTCACTGGAATAGGCTCAGTGATTGAGGCCTTAACATAGTTGAAAACATGCGAAAAGATCTTGGGAGGCCTGAGGCTTGGAGATCAAGACAAGGCATTCATGGGTGCCTGGCTTTTTCAAGACGAAGCAGAATTATGGAGGGAAGCCATCACCGCTGAGAACCAAAATGCAGGGAGAACATGGGATGAGTTCAAGGAAATGTTCAAAGAGAAGTTCATCCCAGAACAAGCAATTGAGCGCATGCATGGTGATTTTGCAAATCTCCAGCAAGGAGACCTCTCTGTGCAGGACTATCTCAATAAGTTTACATAGTTATCTCGCTACGCCCTAGAGCTTATCGCGACTGCCAAGTCACAAGAGGTTCATCCACGGGCTAAAGCGTAAATATCAAGACAGGGCCATGAGCCACATCAAACTGGCATTTTCAGACTTAGTGGTGATGGCCTGTAATTATGAGGATTTGGACCAAAGAAACCTTGACCTGGACTGCGCCAAGAGTCAAGCGAGTAACAAACACAAGCCCTCTATGAACCAGGATGAGTCAAGCAACGCGGCATCCACAAATTAGCAAACTAGCAGGACGCTAAAGGGAAGCTGCTTTAACTGTGGAAAGATGGGGCACTATTCTAATGTGTGCACAACCCCAAAACGACAGAGGACCAACTCTCAAGGCTCAAGCTAGAACTCTCAGAACTCTCGTTCATGCTTCAACTACCGCAGAACCGGACATCTCGTCAAAGATTGTCCATTGCTTAAGAAGGCAGAAGTTGCACATGTGTACGACGGCGCGAACCCGCTGGCTGCTTCCGATGGAGCAGGTAAACCCGATGTTTTGGGAGGTACCCTTACAATTAAAAATATTCTTGTTTCTGTATTATTTGACATGGGTGCATCATGTAGTTTTATTGCAAGTAACACTGTTAACAAGTTGAAGTTAAAACAAAGAAAGCTTAGAGAATCGGTTAAAGTTCATAATCCAATTGGAGGATCTCTTGTTCTTAGTTCATATTGTAGAGTGCCAGTCTCTTATTCTTCCTATAAGTTTTCTTTTGATTTGATCACCATTGATTTTCCCGAATTTGATATCATTCTTGGGCTAGATTGGTTAATGCAATACGCGGCCAAAGTAAATTGTGCGGAAAGAATAGTAAAAATTAAAACGAAACTTGGATATATTACTGTACCATGCCATGGTTCAGATCCAGATAGAAAGGAATTTTGGTCTGCGTTAGAAGTTATCCCCACTTCCTTAGAAAAGATTCCTGTTGTTAAAAACTATGCGGATGTGTTTGAAAAAGTTGAAAACTTACCTCCGCAAAGAGAAATTGAATTCAGAATCGATCTAATTCCAAATGCCAGACCAGTGGTACATCCAATTCGAAGAATGACCCCAAAAGAAAAAGAAGAATTAGGCGATCAAACTCGTCTACTGCTATGGAAGGGTCTGATCAGACCTAGCTTTTCTAGTTGGGGTGCAGCTGTAGTGTTTGTTCCTAAGTCAGATGACACTCTCCGATTGTGTGTTGATTACCGAGACATCAACAAACAGACGCTCAAAAACAAATACCCGTTACCCCGCATCAACGATCTGTTGGACCAATTAAATGGGGCGAGAGTATTTTCCAGAATGGACCTAGCTACAGGTTTCCATCAACTGAGAATTGCCAAGGAGTGTGTTCCTTTGACAGCTTTCAGGGGTCCAGACATATTTTATGAATAGTTAGTAATGCCATTCGGCTTATGCAACGCTCCAGCATACTTCGTAGATCAAATGAATAGAATGTTCAGGGAAGTTCTAAATAAACTTGTCCTGGTATTCATCGATGATATTTTAATCTACTCCAAGTTAGAAGCCGAGCATGAAAATCATTTAGAACAAGTATTGGGGATTCTGAGAAAGAACGTCTTCAAAGCCAAATTCTCTAAATGTATCTTCTAGCAGGAAGAGGTGAAGTTCCTTGGCCATATCGTGTCAAAGGAAGGAATTTCTGTAGATCCGAGCAAAATTACAGCAATTCAAGACTGGAAACATCCTACTACACCCAAAGAGGTCAGAAGTTTTATGGGGTTGACTAGTTATTATCGAAAAAACGTTAAGGATTTTTCGAAGATATCCGGTCCATTAACAAAGCTTACAAAGAAGCACGAGAAGTTTAAGTGGACTTCCGACTGTGAGAAAGCTTTCCTGGAATTGAAATCAAAATTGACAACCGCTCCAGTATTAACCATTATCGATGGCAATCAGGATTTGACGGTTTGGACCGATGCTTCTATTAGAGGTCTTGGTGCAGTATTAATGCAAAGAGGCCATGTAGTCACCTATGCTAGCCGCTAGCTAAAACCGCATGAGAAGAATTATGTAATCATGATCTTGAGTTGCTAGCCATTGTTTTTGCTTTGAAAATATGGAGGCATTACTTATTGGGTGAGAAATTCGAACTGTTTACATATCATCAATCATTGAAGTATTTGTTCACCCAGAAAGATTTGAACTTGAGACAGCAGCGCTGGCTAGAATTTCTTGCAGCGTATGATCTAGATATCCTGTATACGCCGGGAAAGACTAATGTAGAAGCTGATGCGCTCGGTAGAAAAAATGAAATCATCGCCAGCCTAATTGTTACATCTTCATTGATTGACAAGATTTCAGTCCTTCAGAAAGACGATGAATTTATTCAGAGAATCAGTCAGAGGATCAAGGAAGGTGAAGCCACAAGTTTCTGTATTGATGATAAGGGAGTTCTTAGATTAAAAGGCAGGATTTGCATTCTGAATATTCCAGAGCTTCGAAGAGAAGTCATGGATGAATGCCATAAGTCCAAACTTAGTATCCATCCCAGTGTGAGAAAAATGTATAATGATATTAAGCGCACCTTCTGGTGGAGGAAATGAAGAGGGACGTTTCTTTATATGTTAGCAGGTGCCCTACTTGTCAACTAGTCAAGAGCCACCAACAAAAGCTGGCCGGATTGTTGCAACCGTTGGAAGTCCTAGGTTGGAAGTGGGAACAGATTTCCATGGATTTCATAGATGGTTTCCCCGAACCAAGAAAGGTAATGACAGTATTTGGGTGATTGTAGATCGCTTCATGAAGACCGCCCATTTCATACCCGTCAGATCCAATAGAACCGCCCAAAGTCTAGCACAGATTTATTTCAAAGAAATTGTTAAGCTGCATGGAGTTCCCATCAGCATAGTCAGTGATAGAGACCCAATATTTGCTAGCAAATTCTGGGAAGCATTCCAAATAGAATGGGGAACAAAACTGAATCTGAGCATCGCTTATCACCCTCAGACAGATGGCCAAACTGAGCGGGTGAATAGAATTCTAGAAGATTTACTGCAGGCTTGTATTATTGATTTTGTCGGGTCATGGGAAGATCACTTGCATTTGGCAGAATTCTCATATAACAACAGCTATCAAGCAAGTTTGAAAATGTCGCCATTTGAAGCATTATACGGTAAACCGTGCAGATCTCCCGCATGTTGGGTAGAACCTGGCAACAGACTTGTGTTGGGACCCGATATGATTCGAGAAGCATCAGATAAAGTCGATTTCATCAAGAAACGATTGAAAACCGCGCAAAGCCGACAGAAAAGTTATGCGGATTCTAGAAGAAGAGATTTGGCATTCACTATTGGTGATTATGTTTATTTGAAAGTTTCTCTGATGAGAGGAGTAATCCAATTCGGTAAAACTGGGAAGTTGGCACCCAGATTTATTGGTCCCTTTCCTATACTTGAACAAATTTGAACTCTTGCTTATAGGGTTCAATTACCTGATTGGTTGCCTGGGGTGCATAATGTATTTCACGTATCTCAACTTAGAAGACATGTGCATGACCCAGATCTTGTTGTAGAAGAAGCAGCACAATAGGACTTGGAAATTACTCCAGAATTAGCTGTTAGAAGAGAGCCATTAAAAATAGTTGGCAAAGAAACTAAAGAGCTAAGGAGCAAGAAGGTTCATTTAGTTAAAGTGCAGTGGAGTAGTGATCCTAGAGACTGTATTTGGGAGACTGAGGAAAGCATTAAGCAAGCTTACCCCAAATGCAGAGTGGACATCTCTGACTAACTCTGGTGCAAGGTACCTTTACAATACTTTGCATTTCCATTTTTGTTTCCTATTGTACTGCTGTTTACTTTTCAGGGACGAAAAAGTTTTAAGTGGGGGAGATTGTAACAACCCGGAAAATACGAGCCAACTTAAAATTTTTAAATTGGTTATTTTAAAGAAATTTGAGGAATTGAAATAGAATATTTCAATAAAATAAAGAGTTAGAAAAGGTGCGGCAGTTTGAAAATTTGAATTCAAACTTTGACTGACTGTACCGGGTGCAAAATAAAACGGATTTTAGTGAAAATAAAAATATTTAAATCTGTTTATGAATATCTTTCTAACGAATCTGAGAAATCGAAGTTTCATAGCGGGAATCAAAAGTTATGGCCAAATGAATTTTCAGAAAGGTCGCTATAGAGAATATATAGCCCTTGAAAGTAGACATTTTGCAAACCACCTCGGAATTCGACGAAACCACTTTTGTTGGATCCGGGATGTCAAATTATTGCTAGGTTTCAAATTTCATAATTTTTGAAGTTAATATGTGAGCGTGGCAAAGGAAAACGTGTTTGTTTGATTTCTATTCAATTGGATCGGCAAGAATATGGCCATTTTTCAAACGGTCTCAAAATTCCATGAAACTAGTTTTGTTTGGACTGTAGCGTCAAAACATGGCTAGATTTATTTTTGGGGAATTTTTAGAATCAGTATGGGGCCCTAGAAAATTGAAATGTACATTCAAATCGAATATTGAATGTTTTATATTTTAATTTGAAGAATAACAGACTGTAACAGTCGAATTGGCCTACGAAACATATCCCATTGTGTTCGGGAAGGGGGTATTTAGCTAGGGGCAATAGTCGTTGGGTTGGGATTGGTGTTCGTATGGAAAAACACTATTTTAAAAAGTAAATAAGGCACCGGCCAATTAAAAAATTCCATTCATAATTTAAAATAAAAAAATCCTCTCAAAAACCCTCGCCGCCCTCTTTCTCTCGACGACGGAGGGAACACGATCCTTCCCGCCCACTTTCCAACTGCCACAACCACCATAAGACCCCGACCCAGTTCAACCTTTTGTAGCCCTCCTCCTCTTCAAATCAACACCAACTACATCACCCCTCATCGCCCCAGTCTCGAGATTCGCGCCCACGAAGTTCACGAGTTCGCCGCGCCGCCATGATCGCCAGAGGCGATTGGATCTGAACACCCCTACCTCGTTCAGCGCGCCTCTCCGCTCCCTTCAATGTTGCACCAGCCGATCGACGCAATACTTCACGGGTTTGCCTAAAAATCGAAACCTAGTTTCGAAGAAACAAGGCAGGTAACGACTTTGTTTTTCTGAATTGAAAATAACACTTTTAAGTGTTGCGAACTTTGAAAAATCGTATCTTTATCATGTGTTAACGAAATTCGATGAAACAGAAGACATCGAGACCGCAAGGACGCTCTCTACATTTTTGAAGTGTCCGGGGATTTTTCTGAGCACGCTACGATTTTTAGCAAAGCAACAACCAATGTGAGATTTCTAAACTGAAATGTGAATGGACATGTGTTGAATAAGTTATATAAGCGAAATATAAATTATATACGTGTTGTATACCTCATATACATGCGTTGTATAAGTTATATGAGCGAAGTATTATTTATACATGTATTGTATAAATGATATGTGTGTTGGAATGGAAATGAAATGTATTTATATATGAATATATATATACATATATATACACTCCCCTCGTCCACAAACCATGGGCGATATTTATTGTATGTGAATTGGTGTGAAAAATTTGGTGAATAATGTGAATGGTTGATAGGATTGTTTGTGGTTGATATTGTTTGGATTGTGGTTGAAAAATACCCATTTGTGATTGAAGCAAAATTTGAATAAATTGTGGAAAAGAAAAACATACTCGTCTGCGTGCGAATTAGATGTATAAAATCCCCATTGTCAAAAACCGCGAGGTTTTAAGGTAGAGCGAGGAGCCGTGCTCGGGACGGTGCCAGTTTTAAATACCCTATCGTTATGCTGCTGAAATTTTCAATAATGTCCATGTGTTAGAATTATTTTCATATGTTGAAACTATATTCGTATGTTGAAATTATATTCATGTGTTGAAACCATATTCATGTGTTGAATAGAAATTCATGTATTGAAAACGTATTCATGTGTTGAATAAAAATTCATGTGATGAATAAAATTCTTTGAAAAATAAAAATAACATTTTATCACATATATAAACTATATAAATTATTCATGTTTTAAATAAATTGTTTTAACATTAAAAATCACATTTTTATTATATATATAAACTATAGAAATTATTCATGTGTTGAATAAAGGATTAGAAGGATAAAAATCATATTTTTATCGTATGTGTGAAGTGGATAATATTCATGTGTTGAATATATAGATTGAACAATAAAATTTACATTTTTATTCTGAATATGAAGTGCTAAAAATGTTCATGTGTTGAATATATATTTTTGATGATAAAAATATCATTTTTATCATATAAACGACTCGCTAAAAATATACAAGTGTTGAAACAAATATTTGTTTGCTATGAATATAATTTTTAACATGGAGCCGAACTAAATAAAATAGTCATGTGTTGAAGTATATTTTTGTTCGCCAAAAATATCATTTTTATGCGAAACGTGAAGTGGTAAAAATAACCACTTGTTCAAATAAATAAGTGTGGGTTGAAAATATAATTTTTAACATGTGTATGAAATGTTAAAAATATCCATATGTGGAAATAAACCTTTGTTCGCTAGAAATATTATTTTTTGATTTGTTTTGCACATATGTATATACATGCGTTGAATAGGAAAATGGATTAGCTGTTGAGTAAAGAATTTATTTGCGTGCCCGACAAATAGGTAAACCTTAATGAGTTGGATGCGCAATTTTATTATTATATCAACTCCTGTGAGTGCCATTAGATGTAGAGTGGTGGTTGTTCTGAGTGTAATAATAAACGTCGCCATAGGATAGTAACAATTAATTTTGAACTACACTACATGGCATACTTCTTGACGATAGGCATACTACATCATATACCACATAAGCATTTGGAGCTTGTGTGACGAGGTTGAAAATTTACCATACGAGCGAGAGGCTTGTATGGCGATGACTATATATTACAGGTTGAACTGATGACTGATTTGGACTATATAAATTGTAACGGTAAATTGCAAGATTAATAAAAACCCCACACGGGCCTGGAGATGACAATAAACACGTCTCTCTGGTCATTAAGGCACAAAAACCATTTACAGGGTGACGAGAATTTATTCTCTGGAGTTATGATCCATACACACTCCCGTGTGGACATCGGAATATATCACTATAAATATGTGCATGCTTATTAGGATTTATTGGGTACCTGATACGGCCCAATAAATTTCCAAACCCCTTCCCGTAAAAAGGAGGTTATGGCGAATTTTTTTGAAATATAAAGGAGTTAGTGAAATATTTGAAGTGAAAACGATATTGAAATCGTCGAATGAATTATATTTATATATATAAATATAAATTAAGTAAAATGAATCGAGCCTCTGCAGTTCGCGTTTTGAAATCCTAACTTCAAACGATTATACCGAAAGATCCGACCATCGGATTTTCGCGAAACTGGAACCGTTGGGTTCGCTTTGGGAATATCTTCCCAACAATATAAACTTTGTTGAGATCCAACGGTTAGATTTTCCGATAAGTGTAAAACAAATTTAGGGAAAAACAGAGCCAGGCCTCGGCACGACCTGAAACATCGTTTAATTAAATAGGTCCGTTTTAAAATAAATAAAAATGGAGAGGTATCGTTACAAAATATTATAGACGATATAGAATGGAAATAAACCGATTCTGTTTGGTTTTCTTGATATTTGGTGGTTGAATGTGTTTGACATGAAAATTATACTAAAAGAACTGAAATGAGAATGTCGAATGATTTAACCATGTGAGGAATTGATTTGAAAATCTAAATATACGTAGATTATTTGAAAAGGTCGTGTTAATTCTCATTTCAAATAATCGATCGACGGTTAGAAATCGAAGAGTTGAAGACGGTTCAGGACCGACGATCTTCATATTGGAAGGATGGGCGCTACTAATGCTCACAATTGGAGTAGCTACCTTGAAGGAGCTGAAGTGGTAGCCGTCCGGACGTGTTTGTTGATTGTACGGATATGCAAGGAATATGGTGCCTCCGGCTTCGTTCAAACCCAGAACGAACTTGTAAATGGACTGTGTGTCTGACATTGGATTTTGTTCTGTGCTGATTGATCTCTATTAAATATATATCTGTTTGACGGCGGAGAATTTATTTTCTTGCTTAACGCCCTTCTCTGAGACGTATGAGCTCAGAGGTTATATATCGATAGAAATCAGTCGCATGGAGTGAATTGCCTGTGTGGCACGCCTAAATGGCAGATGATCAAGACTTCTATTGAAAATCTAAGTCTTGTGGTTGATGATCAAAGCGTGGCCTATGAGGCATTGCTTTGTGTATAGCGTTGATTCACGAGCCTCACATCTCGGTATGAGTCAAAAACGAGATAATGACTGCAGGGAGAACACGACGTTTCCTTCTAGCTATGGCTGATGTCAGTGACCTACCAGCCCTGACATTTATATATATTTTTCCTGTGTGGTTGTTGGAATGCGAGGCGCCTCGGTTATAGGTCTATAAGGACCGGGAAACGTGTGTTCAGGAATTGCCAATCCTCAAAAGCAAGAGAGGACCGACCCTGAAGATCCAAGGATCGCTGTGTGTGGTCCTGAGGCATTTGCTAGAGTGTCTCGAACGGAGAGGAGCTTGCCCCTTGCCTCGACTCATGATGGAATCCAATTTCCAATACGAAATTGCGTATGTGATTGTATTACTAGTATGGCGACATAGTAGATGGTAGCTATGCCGTCTAGGATTGATATTTATGATGGTAATTGTTTTTGAAACATATATGCACTAGTAATAATATCAAACACTTTTGTTTTATACGTATCAAGCATTTCTTGGCCATTATAAGGTAAAACTCTATCCTCCGGCTTGCATTGCGTTGTGTGATGGGACCTGAGTCTTATAATAGCTTCATTTTTATAAAAAGCATTGCGATGATTTAATAATTTACTTTATTACGTGCACTAGCAATCATTGGAGTAAACCCGTTCCGCGAAAGTGGCGTGGTCCTTTGATTTGCCTTACTATTGTTGTTTAATTAGTTAAGTAGATTTCTCATACCAGTCCCATGACTGACTCGTAGCTTGTTTCACCTTGCAAACTCGGGTGCCCTTATTTTCACACGGGCAACCTAATATGATGTAGCTGGCGTATTTTGGCTTTGCACTGCAGTAGAAGTGCACATTTTGGATCATGGCAAGGCTTGACTTCGCAGTGTTGACTATTGATTTTTCCGCCATTACTCTCTATGTATATGTATCGCTTATGGCGACGTAGACTGATCATGTACTTTTATGCACTAAGTTGTATCCTGCACTGTGCTCTCTGATGTTGTGATATTTATGATTCCGCTGTCATATCTGTGTAAATTATTCTATTTCCTGCTTATGCTATTCTATATTCCAATGATTATCCTTAACACCGTAGCACAGGGTTTTGGGATCGGCTCACTTACACCCTTGAGTATTTTTATGGCACTTTGCTTGTTCTATAATTCTTTTGTATACTGGTATTCCCTTAATGTTGTGCCTGTTTATAATTTGACAGCTGGAAGTGGGTACACTCTATATTATTTACAACATTTTTGGCACCGCACCATGGTTTTCCTGCATGTGTGTGTATATATATATATATTTTGATCCTGCTTATGTAACTTTGAAGCTCATTGCTTTTGGGATATTACGTACTAAATGAGTTCTATGCGTTTTGTTTCGCAATATCGCTGCCATATGTACCCTGTCCCATTCTTGTGATCTTGGCTATACTCATTACTTATGGTTGTGGAATGTTGGGGCAGTACACACGTGTACCTGTACATGTGTGTACATGCAGACTTCCATAACCATTTGTCCATGAAATAAATACTGAACAGATACCACGCTTGGTTTAGATACACTGATATGGACAAATACCACACTTGGTCTAGATAAACTAATATGAATAAATACCATCACTGTTTATTTTATATAGGACCTCGATGTTGGGTTTAACTATTATATTTCAGTTTATATTGAAGTTAATTTACTTGAACTATGATTAATCCTGACTTGAGTATTTTATGTTTTTGCATGGAATGCTCAGGTCAGACCCGAGTGTTACAGATTTAAAGATTACAGCTTAGGATTCAAAGATTGACGAAGTTAGGGATTCTAAGAGACGCGCTCTCTGAAGATTTTTAATACGGTAAATATTTTCTTTTTCAAATTATATTTTTACATTCTGCTTTACGGAAAAGTTGCATACAAAAATTCTGATAAATAAATAAAAGTTTATTTCGTTATTCAATATTGTGTTGTTTATTTATTTTGTGTTTTCTATGTTAATTCTATTTTAAACTCTGTAAGCTAAATAGCGATCCGTTGTTTTTGAATGTTTTAAGTTGGTTTGATTACCAATTTGAAGTTGTCAATATAGCGGGATGTTACAAGTGGTATCAGAGCTTTGGTTTATTCAAAGCTTAGCTTATCGAGTTTAAATGAGTAGGATCGACATTAGAAAAAACGTATTCTGAAAAAAAGGTTTGGAAATATAAATTTTGAAAATGAAAATAATTTTAAAGTAAAATTTGAAAGATAAATTACTTTGGAAATATTATATATTTTGAAAATTAGTATTTTGGAACTGATACAACAGAAATAAAAATTTATTTTGAGATTTTAAATTTTTTCGAAATCCCTAGTCTTCGGATCTAGATTTGCCAGAGCTGTTTTCCAATAAGGTTCCCTTAGATTTGAATCTTGAATCCATCATCAATGAATTGATTTCTGTAATCATGTACTTTAGCAATCAAAGATCATTGAAATTTATTCGGAATAAGAATTAGATAAGAAAATGAATAAAAAGGAAAAATTGAAATCGTTTAAAAGATGAAACGATGAATTTTATTTTGATATTCATAATATAAATTAATGGATATAAAAGCGGAAAAGGTCATAATTGGAATTCGATTGTGTCAATTGTATTACTGATTTATTCATAACAGGGCAAGATAATTTATAATTGGTTTTAAACCAGTAAGGTATGATTGAATATATAAATTCGATAGTAAGTTATAAACTTGTTAGTTAATTAACAAGAAGTGAGGTGTAAAGGAGAGTTGTAAATGAAGCAAAATATGAATGAAGATTTTAAAGAAAATTGAATTTGTATTTAAATGAGATCAAAATTAATTTGGTGTGACGAGTCCAGAATTTCTATATAAAGGAATGATATTTACTTTTTAGAAGTAAATAACGTATGGAAGCAATAATGTTGCAAATAAAATTTGGGATAAAGGAAATGGAATTGACCAGTACGATGAGATTATTCCAAAGTTCGGAATATAATTTTGAATAAGAGATTATTTGAAAAAATGGTTATGCGTGGAATCAATTATGTCGAATTTCAGGAAAATACTATTTCTGTTTATAACAAATTTAATACCTGTTTAATTTCAAATAACGAATTTAAAAATGTTCCCCTGAGAATAAAGTATATTTTCTATAGAAAACAAAGATTTGCAAATACATGGAAATGTTTACCTGCAGTAATTAGAAATTTTGTAAAATTATAGGAAAATGAATGTGATAATTGAAAATGTTTTTGAAAGATCACGAGTGGCTAGAGAGTTGGGATTAATCAGAATGGTAGAACAAAAAGCCGCACGTCAAGAACGAATAATGGCAGAATGTGAGAGAAGTGTATTTGTAAACTGAATTCTAGAATTGCGTAAGAAATGGTTTGATAATAAATTAAGAAATAAAGTTAAGAAAATTAGAAACTGATTAAAGATTATTTAAGTTGAATAATTTCCTGAGTGTTGATCTGATGTTGGTTTCGGCTTTCGGGGTTGATACTTAGGGAATTGTTCGCTTGCTAAATTATTTTCAAAGTATGTGCATGTGAAGGAGTGATTATGCGTGAAGGAGAAATTTGTGATAAGAATAAAAATTCTGGAATTTTGAAAGTATAGAGGTTTGAATTAAGCGATGAATTTAATAACTGGAGAATTGGAAGGAAATTGGTTTATAGAAATGGATTCATAAATTTGGTTTGAGAAGATATTAAATATCTGAAGTAATTAACAAATCAAAAATAGAATTTTAATAGAATTTGAGGATATGCGATTTTAGATAATGGATGTAGAAGTTTTGAAACTTATCACAATTTAGTGAATGTGAAAATTACTAAATTGGAAGGTAATTGATTTGAGATGAAATCTTATGCAATGGAATTTATATAAGAATGAGATGTTTGGAAAAATGATTTGGGAGGAAAAATTCTATGCAAGTTACATAAGTATGATTTATTAAGAGTAAGATGTGAAGTACTATCTGTACATAATATTATATGTTTTCAAAGCAAAATAAGGAAAATACCTTCCTTATTCTTTGAATTTTGAGCTTAATTGGGATGTGCTGGTGGTGGTAGTAGGTTGTCCGGGCATAAAACTCGAGTTGTTTAAATGAACATGACCGTGTAGCATAACTCGCAGGGCTGTAGATGGTTTACAGCGGACGGATATTTCTTGGGGGAGCCAAGCGTAACCATTGTGTCTGCTGCGATCTACATTCGTGATAATGGCGTAATCTGCAAAGCTGTGAAAGCTTACGGGTATGGATGTTTCCTGGGTGACCCAGGCATAACCATTGTATACTTGCGGTCTACATGGTATATCTACAAGTGAAAGAGATGTAACCGTTAGAGTTACTAAAGGTAGAATGGAGCCATGTGATGTTGAGAAATCTTACTGATATGGAGCCACCTATTTGAATGCAACACTGTGTCTTCGGGACATGATGTGTCTTCATGACTGGATTTGTCTTTGTGACTTGAATCTTGATTGATCCTTCTAACTTGGTTTATCTCCATTGATAATTTGTTTTGACCCTGAGATAGGGAAGTCAATGCTCAATGACCTCAGATTTTCTTTTGATTCTAAAAATATCTTTTGATGATCTTTCCATGATGAAATTCGTAGGAAAGTGGCTTCCTATGGATACAGATGTTTTCTGGGGGATCCAGACGAAACCAATGTGTATCTGCCATTCATGAACAATCAACATATCAATATCATATTAGTACTTTTTGTATCTGTTTTTAAAAATATTTTTGAAACGTTTTCACTAAAAGTTGAAGCAAGGCTATTTAGTACTTGGAGATTTTGGTCATTCGTTGGGCCAGTGTATGCCTAACATCTGTAAGAACAACAATAGACTTGTACAGCTTCTGGTTATCAAGTATTTTCAAAGAAATAATTTGAAATTAAAACATGCGTAATTTAATAAGTTAAGAAAGAGAATTTCGAAGTATTTCCAAGTCCATAGCTTTGAGATAATAATAAAAATATTTTCTTTATAAGGATTCTAAATGATTTTGGATTTTAGAAAAAAAATTCAAGGCAACAATTAGTGACTTGAAAAGAGAATGATAATTACACTCTTCAATGAGTATTGGGGAAGATTAAATGGATTAAATACATGATGATATGGTTGAACTTGTGAAACGATGGATAAGTCAATATTGAAAAAAGAGATTATAAAGAAATTATATGATTTTAAATCTCTTAGAAGATTAGATGGAATGAGAAATTGAGATATATCTCGAGATAATTTGAAATGGAAATTGGTATAAGAAAGATGAATTTAGTATAAAGAGCATAAACAAAATCCGATTTGAAAGATAAAGAAAATTATGGTTGATCAAAATGGATTTTCAAAGGGAGAAATTTGATTTTCGAGATAATTGAATGTGATAGATAATGAAAAAAAAAAGATGAATGACTTAAATATAGGTATTTAAATTAGTTACGGAAGAATTGCACTCAAATATGAAAATTTGAAAAATATACTGATAGCTCTAACGATCTCTCCTTTTCGAGGATGAAAAGTTTTAATGGGAGGGAGATTGTAACATCCTAGAAATATTGACAACTGAATATCGGATTAATTAAAGATTTAGCGATGAATAATCGATTTTATATTGATATTGGGGTTAGAAATTTAAAATCCAATATATGGTTTGGTGTAAGAACTGAATATTTAATGGTTGGTTTGAAATCAAATATTTATTGTTGGATATTTAAATTGAATTTGGTCGGATATTTAATTGGGTCGAAATACGACTGAAAAATAAAAACGGTCGAATTTAAAAATAGATGTTATTGATATTAAATAAATTGGAGAATTTTTTTGTTTAAATATATGAAATTGGTTTGGATATGTGTGTATAAAGAAAATGATGTTAACGGTTCAAAATTTGGAGACGAACAGAATTATTGGTGGACAAATAAAAAAATAAAATCGGCGAACCGATAAATAATTTAAAATTAAAAATATTGTCATATAAAACCGGAGTTGGAAATTTTATTGGAGTCGGTATGCAAAGACGTAGTGATACGTATAATTTCGTTGGATTCAGAGATCCTGTTTACGGTACAAAGTAGAACCCTACGTAGTAATTCACGGTAGAATATATTAATTAATAAAATAGATACTACCTTCCTTAGTAAATTAAAAAAAAAGAAATTAAGCCGACCTATTTTCTCCTCCTACCCTATGTTGTACGTTGTGATGGACATTGTTCTTATCTTCACAAATGTTCTTCTATAAAATGAAACCCACGTTCCATTTTCAACAGCAAAGATCAGTTCTTTCTCCCCTTTTTAATTTGTAATTGCTGAAGCCAACTGTACTTTTCCCCAAATTTCTCCACTTCCCCAAATAACATCGTTTCCCCAAATTGAAAATATGGCCGACACTCCACCAGGAATCAATCCTCCCTCCATCGCTCGCCATCGCAACTACGCACTGACCAAGCCGCTCCTTCCAATGTAAGATGCCAAGGATGTTGAAAGTGAAACTAAATGAAAGCCTTGGAATTTGGAGCTCCACCGCTGGTCAAGAGAAGTTTTAGACTCCAGCGTTGCCCCGACACCCAATTCGTTGCACGCGTTTCCTACTACGAAGGTGAGTATTCACTCCCGATTGATCATTAATTCAAGCTTATTAACTTTGGTAATTAGTTTAGATAAAATAGTTAATTTGCTTTGTTTGGGTTGGATTACTCCACTTCATCTTTTGCTGCAATACTCACTTGATTTCTGGGATTGTTGCATGACCATCTTAATCATCGTTGCTATCGGGCGTGTTTGCCTCCCTTGATCCTTTGTGATTCTATTCCTTTTTGGTCTGTTCATCCACATAAATTCTATGTATTGCACATGAACAATCTGATCACTTTTGGAACGTACTCATTTTATATTTCTGCCTTCATCTTCCATTTTGGCTTGATCTGACCGTTTGAACTTTTTAATATCATTGTTGTGGTTACGGGTTAGCCAAACTTGATTTAGTAGGTATTATGTTATTTCTGTCATTATAACTTAGAATCAAAGTAGTGCTTTTGTCAGTTTAGAATATTGAAAGAGTGGACCCTTGGGCTTGTTGAACTCAGTTCCTATCACACTGAAAACTATGTTTCCACAACTAAATAAAAGCATTAACCTGTTACGATACATTTTGTACATATATGTATGCGGCGCTTTAACCCAATGTGTGAATATATGTTAACTTTACAAAATATCAATCATATGGTAAAATAACATGTATCAATATACCAAATGTTATTGAAAGCTAACTTATATCTGAATAAACTGTTAACTTATATACACAATTTAAAGTTTGTTATCATAACTTGCATTTCATTAACTTGTAATATTCATATCTATTTTACTTGGCATGTATTAATATTCCAACTTGGATTATAAATATCAAGTATAACCATAACTTTTATGTAAGGGTAAAACTCACTATATGGTTATATATATATAAATATGATTTTTTTCATTTGGTTACACATGAATACTGACCATGAACTGTCTTGTCGTTTTAGCACGGTGTCAATTCATTTCATATACCCTTGTTGTCATGAAACACCCTGCTACGTGTGACCTATATACATCTCTATGTAGGTGTACATGCATATGAGTGCATGCATTCTTTCTATTGATTGACACATTTTGGAATACGATAGTATGTTCCTATTATATTTACATTTTGAATAATTTGTGGTGAACTTTCCAAATATGTCTTGTTATGTTAACACATGTAATGCCTCATTACTAATAGAGAATTTGTGACATACTGGACGTGTAAGTTAAACTAGTTTTCAGGAATACAACATGAAATGAAATGCTTGTTTGCTTCTGTATTTGATCACAATTTCAGGATACGTGTACTGCTTGAGAAAATACTCAACTTTTAATTTAATATTCGCTTTTACATACATATTAAAAACTGTGTTATTTATTTACCCAAACTGTTGTGATTCATTTACCAAAAACTGTGTTATTCATTTACCCAAAACTATTATTCATTTACCCAAACTAGGTTATTTATTTACCCAAAACTGTTGTTATTTATTTACCCAAACTGTGTTATTTATTTACCCAAAACTGTGTGATTTATTGACCCAAAACTGTTGTGATTATTTATCCAGAACTGTTGTTATTTATTTACCCAAAACTGATGTGATTCATTTGCCAACCTATTGTGTATTTTAGACTCACTCAAAAGTTGGTTCACCCATACTTAAATGTGGCAGTCTGCATTAGAAAAGTAGAGACTGAGTAGTAATGTACAACAAATAGAAGTATGCTAGTTAGAGCAATGCTAAAAACACCATTAACATTTAGTTTAGACAAGTAAATCAAGATAGCTATGACAGTAATTGGGTGTATATCTTTATACTTTTGCTGCTTTGGCATGTTTTAACAAATAAATTTTTTTTGACATGCATTACCAAGTTTTTAAAATTGAGAAGAGCTCTGAAGCTTTATATTATTAACTTAGAATAATGTGTTGTCTCGACTGTTCATACCCTTGAGTATTTAAATGGCACTTTACTTGTTCTACAATGCTTTTGTATATTGGTATTCCCTTAATGTTGTGCATGTTTATAAGTTGAAAGCTAGAAGTGGGTACACTCTATATTGTGCCCCAGTTCTGACATTGCCTGATGGAAGCAAGATGTTTACAGTATACACAGATGCATGCGGAACGGAACTAGGCGCTGTTCTGATGCAAGAAGGGAAGGTAGTAGCTTATGGTGGAAGGCAGTTGAAAGTACACGAGAAAAACTACCCAACCCATGACCTAGAGTTGGAAGCCATTGTTTTTGCGCTTAAGTCTTGGCGCCATTGTCTCCTAGTTGAGAAGTTTGAACTGTATACTGACCATAAATCGTTGAAATACTTATTCTTGCAGAAAGATCTCAACTTGAGGCAACAAAGATGGATGAAGTTTCTTGCCTCGTACGATTTTGAGTTTTCCTACACTCCTGGCAAGGGTAATGAAGTAGCAGATGCCTTAAGTAGAAAGAAGCTGGCCTTAAGCCCTCTCTTTGTGGAAAGGCAAAGCTTGGAGTTCATAGCAATCTTTAACTTCAGACCCTCTTTTGACTTTGTACCTGGCTTGCTAACAACATTAGAAGTGCGACCAACTCTATAAGACTCAATCGGAGCCGCACAAAGAGAAGACCTTCAGCTAGCCGATGTGATGGACAAGTTAATTAGGGGTGAGACTTCCAGTCACCTCAATAGTTACTCCATTGATGCCAAGGGCTGGTTGAGACGAGAAGGAAGACTATGTGTCCCACAAGTAAGGGATTTGGTAAAGGCGGTTCTAGAAGAGGCACAACATTCCAAACTGACCATACACCAAGGCGGAGATAAAATGTATAAATACATCAAAAGAGTTTTCTTTTGGATTGGCATGAAGCAAGACATAGCTGAATTTGTTCCTAAGTGTTTAATATGCCAACAAGTCAAGGCGGAGCAGAAGAAGCCTGGGGGTCTTGTAATAACCCGGAAATTCTAAACCAGTTTAAATTTTTTTATTTTGGTGATTTTAGCGAATTTTGAATATTTAAAATGAATTATTTTAAATAATATCGACGAGGAATTTATTTTGAATATAATTCAAACGTATATATTTATATACATCATCGTTAGAATATAAATAATTATATATAATTATAAATAGAATTGAAAATGGCGCGGTAGTTCGATAATTCGATTTCAAACTTCAATTGAATGTACCGGGTGCAAAACAATCCGGATTTTAGTGAAACCAAAAATAATAGGATCTAATTGATAATATCTTTCCAACGAATCCGAAAAATCGAAATTTCATAGCGGGAATCAAAAGATATGTCCAGTTAAAAATTCTGAATAGTCGCTATGGAATTCAGGCCCTTAAAAAAAGGGAATTTTGCAAACGACCTCGGATTTCGACGAAACCACTTTTGTTGGGTCCGTGATGCCAAATTATTGCTAGATTCCAAATTTCATAATTTTTCGAATCAATATGTGAGCGTGGAGAAGGAAAACGCGTTTGACCAGTTTTAGTTGATTTTAATCGACTGGAAATTGGCCATTTTTCCAACGGTCTCAGAATTCGACGAAACTAGTTTTGTTAGGACCGTATCGTCAATACGAAGCTAGAAAATATTTTTATGGAATTTTTAGAGGTCGTATGTGACCTCAGTAAATTGAAATGCGCGTTCAAATTCAATATATAGAGTTATATGTTGATTTTGATGAAAACTAATTGTAACGGTCGAATCAGCTTGCAATACATAGCCCATTGTGTTCGGAATGGGGGTAATTAGCTATGGACGACAGGCGGTGGGCCTCGTTTAGAGGTTGTATGTAAAAGTCAATTTTTAGTAAATAAAATAATTAAATAATTGAAAATTAAAAATTCTCTCTCCCTCCTCCTTGAATCACCCTGCCCCCCCCCCCCCCCCTCATTCTTCGTTCATACAGAAAGAAAAAAAAACCCGATCCAAATAAAATCTCGCTCCACCTCGCCTCGCCAGAGCCGGCGCCGCGTCCCCCTTCTCCACTGCCATCACCGCCGCCGTCGTTGGCAGGCCCACCGCCACCTCCCCTCCCTCCATCGAAGACGCGATGCCCCAAATTGATTTAAACTCCACCGCATCACAACCGCAGTTCCTGTTCGAGCGCGCCACAAGCAGGAGGCCATCGCTTGAGCCACCCTTCCCTTCCCTTCGACGTTGCGACTCAGGGCTCCCCCTCCCCGGCACCGCACAGCAGTCCACCACCCTCTCCAAGACCGAAAACGTGAGTTTTTAATTTATCTTTATTTGGTTATAATATAAATTTGAATTTAATTTTTATTTTCAGTTTTAAATCGTGTATAGTATAAATGAAAAGGTTTAGATTTTGAAATGAAAAGTTAGGATTTTTGCAAGTAAAAATGTGATCTTTACGACTAAAAATGTAATCTTCACACTTTTAAATATGATTTTTATATTTTTAAAGTAATAAAAATATGATTTTTATATTTTTAAAGTATTAAAAATATAATCTTTACTATATAGAAGATGTAAAAATATGATTTTTGTTTATGTAGAGAAGTAAAAATATAATTTTTACGTGATAGGAATATTAAAAATAGCATCTTTATATGTGTAGCAAAATAAAGATTGATTTTTATAACGATATTTTTAAATATGAAAAGACGATATTTTTAAATATGAAAAGACGATATTTTTAAATATGAAAAGACGATATTTTTAAATATGAAAAGACGATATTTTTAAATAAGAAAAGACGATATTTTGAGATGAGTAGTGAAGTAAAAATATGATTTTTACTTCGAGAAGAATATAATTTTTATATTATAAAAAGGCAAATATATATTTTTGGAAAGGCGAAATCTTTTTATATAGCAGCGATGTAAAAATAGAATTTTTATCTATATAATTGCAAAGTAAAAATTCGATTTTTATATATTGAATAACATAGTAAAAATTCGATTTTTACATATATAGAGAATACGGGCAACGAAAGTGATAAAAAAGTGAGAACGATGAAGATTTCTATCAATGAAGAGTCGTGGTATTGGATAGCTTTTGGTGAGAACTTCTCACCTTTCAATTTCTTTTTCTAGTTATATATATATATATATATATATATATATATACTAGGATGCAGACGGTGTTTAGTAGCACCCGACACCCGTCATCCACAGACCATGGATGGCTTGTTTGGTAAATTATTTGGTTGTGTAGTTGGTTAGTTTATTTGGTTCGAATTGAATTGTTTGGTGAAATGGAATAGATTTGATTGATGTGTGAATGGGATGGGCCTTCACTAGACCGGGGATAAGGCTAGGCCTTGTCCCGTTTCTAGTATCGTGCCGTTATGCCGCCGAAATTTTCTAAAAAAAGTTAGAAAAATAAAAATATCATTTTATTTAAAGAATGAACTGAATAGAAATTCATATGTTAAAATAAAATGTTTTATCGTCAAAAATATAATTTTTAACGTGAATATGAATACAGTGAATGTGAATAAATAAATATTCATTTACAAACCGGACGGTTTGTTTATGTACACCTATTTAAGGACATTGATTGGGTCAATAAATTTTACACATCGCCCAACTGCACAAATAAAATCTCTGTTTGATTGTTTGAAGCCCCACACGGCTGTTGGGATGAAATTTGAAGCTCACTCATCCCGATTGATTAAATATGTCGATCGATTGATTGACAGGCTGTTATAAGCGTTAGATATCTATATTTAATGCTTATACAGTGTAGTGCACTTTGGTTGATGGTTGATTATTTTTCAATGCTATTATACATGTGTGATGTATGAAAATCCATATAATTAATATTATATGGTGATTGATTGGGCCTCATTCCAATCGGGAAAATAAAGAATATTATAAAATAAAGGTTCATGTGTTGACTGTACTCATCCGTTGAGATTAGTCATGTGTTGAACGAAATATTTTAACAATAAAATTTACATCTTTATCATATATAGAATTAGAAATCAACTGAAAAATAGATGAGATGAGTGGTGTCCGGGATATTAATCTGATGTTGGTTTCGGCCTTCGGGGTTAATATTTAGGGAATCGTTCTCTTACTAATTTACGGTTGGAGTCTGATTTTAAATCAAACGATAGATACCTTAATTTTTATAAAATATATTAAATAACAAAAATAGTCACACGTGGACAGTACTCATTCGTTGAGATTAGTCGTGTGTTGACAAAAATAAATATTCATTTGTTGAATAGAATAAAGGAATTATTGAAATATATAAAGCCGTATTGATTAGAGATGCGCTATTTTGACGCGAACGATATTTATATCGATTTTATTCATTTTGGAATGAATTGAATATAAAACGATTTCGAAATGAATTGAATATAAAACGATTTCAAAATAAATTGAATATAAAACGATTTCGAAATGAATTGAATATAAAATGATTTCGAAATGAATTGAATATAAAACCAATTTGAGTTGAATTGAATATAAGACCAATTTGAATTGAATCGAACAGAAAAACCAATTTGAATTGAATCGAACAGAAAAACCAATTTGAATTGAATTGAATATAAAATGATTTTGGAATGAATTGAATATAAAATGATTTCGAAATGAATTGAATATAAAACGATTTCGAAATGAATTGAATATAAAATGATTTCGAAATGAATTGAATATAAAACGATTTCGAAATGAATTGGATATAAAATGATTTCGAAATGAATTGAATATAAGACGATTTCGAATTGGAATTGAATTTAAATTGAATAGAAAACGAATTGAATTCAAATCGAATAGAAAAAGAATTGAATTTAAATTGAATAGAGAACGAATTGAATTTAAATTGAATAGAAAACGAAATGAATTTGAATCGAATTAAAAATCGATTTGAATTGAAATCAAATAGAAATGAAAGTTAAAAGGATTTATAATAGGAAATTCTGTGACGGCAAGGAATTTCGCTCGGTCCGAACCAGTCGCTAAACCGATCCAGGCCGTTCGAAACGCCCTATCGTTTGAGAACAGGACAAAACAGAACGCATACAGAAGAACATTTCACTATATGTTACAACAGTGCATCAGATTACAAGAATATACAGAGTATAAACAAATAAATATTACACAGAAATATCAGAGATTTAAATTACATAGCAGCGGAAAATAGTACAATACACAACTAGAAGGAGATATACGGATACAAAGCTTTCCGGATATCGTTCCAGTTGTAAACCAGGATCCTGTGAATATAAATCTGCAAAACCAAAACTACTAGCTGTCCGTGTCAAAATAGGGGCACCCAGAGTTTAGGTCAAAACAATAAACTCCAGGTCAGTCATGTGACTGGTGTGAGAACTAAAACAGTTATTAATCTTTATTTTAAATCATTAGGTAAATCAAGGGACCACGCCGTATAACACGGAACGGGTTTCCTCCCAAGAATACCAGTGCATAAAACAAACAGCGCAATGCTAAATAAAGAAAAATGAAGCTGTTATAAGACCCAGGTCCCATCACACAATGCAACGCAGTCGAGGATAGGGTTTTCCCTTATAACAGCCAAAGAATGCTTGATACGTTTAAAACAAATCATTTGATACTATAATAAGTGCATAGTGTATAAAACAACTTCAAATCATAAGTATCAATCATAGGCGGCATGAGCGCCCCATCCCACTATGTCGCCATATATAGGATTACAACTAAAACCGCAAAGTCACGTATTTGGAAATTGGATTTCCATCTATGAACCGAGGCAAAAGATAGTCCTCAACCGATTCGAGACAATCTAGCCCATGTCTCAGGATCAGAACGCATCAACCCTTTAGATCGTCAGGGCCGGTCCACCGATGTGGATTATTATGCCTGAACAATACGTCTCTCCGCCCTTTGGGGCGTAAGTCTGGTCCGTCAGCCGACCAGAATGCATTCGGCCGAAACCGATATAACCGAGGCGCCTCGCAACCGCAACAACCACATAAGTCAAACTCGTCAGGGCGTGTAAAACCACTGACGCCACTTCTAGCTAGAAAGAAACGCAAGTCCTCCCTGAGGTCCGTCTCCCGTTTTTGGTTCATACCGGGTGTGAAACACGCGAGGTAAACGTTACACAAAGCTACGCCACAAAGGCCGTGCTTTGATCATCACCACAAGACTTTGCTTTTCAACAGAAGCCTTGATCATTTGCATCTTAGCATGCCACACAGGCAAACCATCCTATGCAACCGATATCAGTCACACAGAATGAAATCCGATGTCAGACACACAGTCCATTTACAAGTCCGTTCTGGGTCTGAACGAAACCGGAGGCACCTAGTACCCCGCATATCCATCGATCTCCAAGTACGTCTGGACGATCACTAACTGTTTCCATCTTCTTGGGTGTACAGCCCAATCAAGATCATCAGTTATCACCCAAACGACGTGAAGACCTCCGGTCTTCGACCATCGTCTTCATCTTCGACTTATCGTCGTATCAGTTATTCAGAATGGGATAAACCCGGTCTTTCCGAATAACTCGCGTATATATTATAAAAGTGTTACACAAACACAACATACGCCTCATTCCAACTCATTAGTCATTAACCGTAAATTAATCAAGAGAATAATTCCCCAAATATTAACCCCGAAGGCCGAAACCAACATCAGATCAATATCCAGAAAACCATTCTACTTAGCTAACCGACAGTTAGTTTCTAAATTTCACGTTCAAATCTAATTAAAGATTCATTAAAACTCCACTTAGTTTTAATCTGTGACTGGGTTAAAGAATCAGTGTCATTTAAAACACGGTTCACGATAAACCCAAAGTCACATCCCATTAATTATCGGGTTAAAGAACAAGTGTTATTTAAAACACTGTTCACGATAAACCCAAAAATCAATATCCATTCAATTCCAATTAAATATTATTTAATTGGTACACTTCATTAAATCTAAATAAAAAGATTTAATCTTTTCTCAACTGGGTTCAAGAACAGTGTTAGTGAAGACACCATTCACGACAAACCCAAATCACATTCATTAATTATCGGGTTAAAGAACAAGTGTTATTTAAAACACTGTTCACGATAAACCCAAAAATCAATATCAATTCAATTCCAATTAAATATTATTTAATTGGTACACTTCATTAAATCTAAATAAAAAGATTTAATCTTTTCTCAACTGGGTTCAAGAACGGTGTTAGTGAAGACACCATTCACGACAAACCCAAATCACATTCGATATTCAATACAAGGCTCTGAATAGAAAATATATCGGCTTATATTCAATATCGAATTCTACGACTAACAAATGTCGTATTGGAAATAACGATATAAATATATATCTTTCAAATTTCCATAACAACACCTGTATAATCACGAATTCCAACATCGAAATATTCCGAAGACAATTTCGATTCAAATCCACTCCAATGCATTCATTGGAAATTTTGGTTATTTTCAAAACCATTTCAAATTCAATTTATTTATTTAAAAATAAATAGAATTATAATCCTAGTTCAAAACTAGTTCATTTCGATAAAAATCTATTTTTATCTTTTCAAATATGGAGTTTTTCATCCCAAATCTTCACAAATCATTTCTTATGATTTTATACAAATTATTACTATTTTTAATAATTTTATCAAGGCCCGTACAGTCGATTTCCATCAATGGCCATCGAACTGCACTTACAGCGACCTTTTTCTAATTTGATTTGGACATAATTCCAAATCCAACCGTTAGATTTCTAATTCCAAATATTCATTAGAAAGCTCTTTTCGATACGAACCCAACGGTTCCGGTTTTAGGAGGATCCGACGGTCGGATCTCCCGTAATGTCCGCTTGAAATAAATGGTCGAAATTCGCGAACTGCCGCGACGCGGCGCGTTCTATTCAGGCCATTATTTTATATATATAATATATATAATATATATTTCGTCGATTTCTATTTAAAACGAATTATATAAATAGTTTTAAAATTTGTTTCAAAATCTATTTCAACTTCCATTTCAATTCAAAGCAAAATTGAATTCTTCTTTATAAATTCGTTTTAAAATTCATTTCTATTCAATTCAAATTTCAATTCAATTTGAATTCATATTCAATTCAATTCATTTCGAAATCGTTTTCAATTCAATTCATTTCGAAATCGTTTTCAATTCAATTCATTTCGAAATCGTTTTCAATTCAATTCATTTCGAAATCGTTATATATCGATATAAATATCGTTCACGTCAAAATGGCGTCAATCTAATCAACACGGCTTCATAAATTTCTATTTTCAAATATTCTATTTCAAATATTTCTTTTTCAAAATAGTTGTTATTATCAAAATATTTCGTTCAACACATGACCAATCTCAATGGATGAGTACTGTCAACACATGAACGTTTATTTAATATTGATAAAGACGTAAACTTTATTACTAAAATATTTCGTTCAACACATGACCAATCTCAATGAATGAGTACTGTCAACACATGAACGTTTATTTTATATTGATAAAGATGTAAACTTTATTACTAAAATATTTCGTTCAACACATGACCAATCTCAATGAATGAAACTGTCAACACATGAACGTTTATTTTATAATATTATTTAATTTTCAAATTGGAATGAGGCCCAATCAATTACCATATAACGTTAATTATATGGATTTGCATACATCACATGTATATAATAGCATTGAAAAATAATCAACCATCAACCAAAGTGCACTACACTGTATAAGCATCAAATATAGATATCTAACGCTTATAACAGCCTGTCAATCAATCGATCGACATATTTAATCAATCAGGATGAGTGAACTGCATATTTCATCCTAACACCCGTGTGGGGTTTCAAACAATCAAACACAGATTTTTATTCGTGCAGTTGGGCGATGTGTAAAATTTATCGTCCCAATCAATGTCATTCAAATAGGTGTACATAAACAAACCGTCCGGTTTATAAATGTATATTTATTTATTCACATTCACGTTAAAAATTATATTTTTAACGACAAAACATTTTATTTTATCATATGAATTTCTATTCAATTCATTTATTTATTCAATAAAATGATATCTTTATTTTTCTAACTTATTTTAGAAAATTTTGGCGGCATAACGGCACGATACTAGAAACGGGACGAGGCCTAGCCTTATCCCCGGTCTAGTGAAGGCCCACGCCATTCACACATCAATCAAACCAATTTATTTCACCAAACAATTCAATTTCAAATCAAATCATCCAACTAATCTACGCAACCAAACAAACAAGTCCATGGTTTGTGGACGATTGTGTCGGGTGCTACTAAGCACCGTCTGCATCCTAGTATATATATAAATAACTAGAAAATAAATTGAAGAGTGAGAAATTCTCACATATAGCTATCCTAGCTCCACGGCACTTCCTTTGCAGAAGTCTTCATCGTTATCGCATCTTCGTTGTCTTCATTGCCCGTAGCCACTACATATATAAAAAAAATCGAATTTTTATTCCGCTATTCAATATATAAAAATCGAATTTTTACTATGCTGTTATATAGATAAAAATTATATTTTTATCACGTTATTCTTCATATAAAGATTTCCCCTTTTTAAAATAAAGATTTCACCTTTATAGAAATATAGACTTCGCCTTTATAAAAATATAGTCTTCTCCTCATAAAAATCACCACTTTATCTCAACGTATATAAAATAAAAATCAGATTTTTATTTCGTTACATACACAAAGATGATATCTTTATATTCTCTATCCTATAAAGATTATATTTTTAATACTTTAAAAAATATAAAAATCATATTTTTACCTCTTCTACTTAATAAAGATTATATTTTTAATACTATAAAAATATAAAGATCATATTTTCTACCTTCAACGCTTTCATATGATTTTTAATCTTTATAAAAATCACATTTTTATTTTGCCATTCATATATTGAAATCGTATTTCTATACCGCTACTTCGCATATAAAAAAACTCATTTTTATAATACTACTTCATAGATAATAATTGTATTTTTACTTCGCTAAAAAATCATAACTTTATATTGTTAAAAATCTTAACTTTATATACAAAAAAATCTAATCTTTATATACATAAAAATCTAATCTTTTCGCTCATACTAATGTAATCATTTCATATAAAAAAAATATAACCTTTTCCCTAAAAAAAAACAAATCTTTTTATTCAAGAGAAATCAAACCTTTCTATAATGTTACATATATAAAATTAAGAATTTTAAATTAATTAAGCTAAATAAAATAAATAGAAACTCACCTCTCACTCTAAAACTCGAAGTCAGTTGTTGGGGGGGGGGGGGGAATCCGCCGGTTGAGGCTCAGGTGGCGGCAGGTGAGTGACTCGACGTCGGCCAAGGTTTGTGGGAAGGCGGGCGGCGTCTATGGGGGGGGTTCGGGTTTGTAGTGGGGCTTCAAGAGGATGGAGAAGCGGCCTGAAGGGGGGGGTCGTCGACGGGGTGGGCGGCGCCATTGCCGGAGAAGAGGGGGGTCGCGGAAGTCGAGATCGAGGGGGGGCGACGGGTTTCTGGATCGACCCCTTTTTTTTTTTTTTTTTCCCTTTTTCGATCTTACTGAAGTGAACAAAAGGGGGGCCAGCGGTTTATAAGGAGAGGGAGATTTTTTTTTTATTTATTTAATTTAATTTATTTATTTACTTAAAAGTTGACTTTTTCATACGACCTCGAAACGAGGCCCACCGCCCGTCGCCCATAGCGTTTCACCCCCATTCTGAACACAATGGGATATGTATCGCAAGCTGATTTGATCGTTACAATCAGTTTCCTTTGAATTTACATTTACATCATTATATTGAATTTTAAACGTACATTTCAAATTACCGGGGCCACATACTAACTCTAAAAATTCCAGAAAAATATTTTCTAGCTTTGTATTGACGATACGGTCCTAACAAAACTAGTTTCGTCGAATTCCGAGACCGTTGGAAAAATGGCCAATTTCCAGTCGATTAAAATCAACTGAAACTGGTCAAACGCGTTTTCCTTTGCCACACTCACGTACTGATTCGAAAAATTATGAAATTTGAAACCTAGCAATAATTCTACACCACGGACCCAACAAAACTGGTTTCGTTGAAATCCGAGGTCGTTTGCAAAATGTCCATTTTTAAGGGCCTGAATTCCATAGCGACTATTCAGAATTTTCAACTGGACATATCTTTTGATTCCCGCTATGAAATCTCGATCTTTCAGATTCGTTGGAAAGATATTATCAATTAGATCCTAAGATTTTTGGTTTCACTAAAATCCGGATTGTTTTGCACCCGGTACATTCAATTGAAGTTTGAAATCGAATTATCGAACTACCGCGCCATTTTCAATTCTATTTATAATTATATATAAATATTTCTATTCTAACGACGACGCGTATAATATATACGTTCGATTTATATTCAAAATAAATTTCTCGTCGATTTTATTTAAAATAATTCATTTTAAATATTCAAAATTCGCCAAAATTGCCAAAATAAAAATTTTAAATTGGCCCAGATTTTACGGGTTGTTACAATCTCCCCCACTTAAAACTTTTCGTCTCCGAAAAGGAACAAAGTCGAAAGTGGTTTGATTATTCAACTCTACGTTCGATCTGGTTTCCATTCTCCAACTCTTTAGTTTCTGAGAATTTTCAAAACTTCAAAAATTTGGCTAACACCCTAAATTTTTGAAAAATTTCGCCATAACCTCCCCTGCACCGGGAGCATCGGGGAATTTCAAATAGCTTCCCCGGTCCTTCAGATCTCAAAAAGAAAAAGAAAAAGCCAAGCGGCTAGCCAATAGGCTCACAAAATCATCATCACCCAAACAAAACAGGAAATTATGTAGTAAACATGTACCTATTTGTCGGGCAAACAAATTTTATTCTCTGCTCTAGCCTCCTTGCTATGACCTGTTCAATGATATATATGTATATGCAAGCAAATGCGACCAATCTTCAATACAGTTCAATATTTGATTTAATTAGGCTAAATGGCTAAAAATTATCAAACAAATAAACATACAACACAAACATCAATCAATTAGTGAATTAGAGTTTCAAATTCATAATTTTGATACATATACAAAAATCAGATTTTTGATGCCAATTTACAACAATAGGCCCTATCTAATTTTGGTTCTCACACCAGTCTAATGGAAATATATAGATATTACACGTTCGTCACTCGAATATAAATTCTGATGATGATATATCAATCATCAGGATCATCTCCGGGCGACTAGAGTGTGATGCCATATCTATCCAATATATTAAAACTTTGAATACACGCGGATCAGACGTATACGCAAAATCTTTATATACTGGACTGTCCAACTCAATATAAATAGATAATCAAATACGAATAATTGATTTAAATTTTCAAAACAAGATTTGTTTTCATTTGAAAAATATACTCTTCACACTCGTTCTAGGATACTACTGATCCTATCTCTAACGAGTCATTCTCATTGGATATTACTAATCCAATATCTGATGAATTCTTTCGTACGGTTCTAATGTGTCTTGTTCTCTGAGCTTTGTAAACCAAAGCTCTGATACCAACTGTGACGGCAAGGAATTTCGCTCGGTCCGAACCAGTCGCTAAACCGATCCAGGCCGTTCGAAATGCCCTATCGTTTGAGAACAGGACAAAACAGAACGCATACAGAAGAACATTTCACTATATGTTACAACAGTGCATCAGATTACAAGAATATACAGAGTATAAACAAATAAATATTACACAGAAATATCAGAGATTTAAATTACATAGCAGCGGAAAATAGTACAATACACAACTAGAAGGAGATATACGGATACAAAGCTTTCCGGATATCGTTCCAGCTGTAAACCAGGATCCTGTGAATATAAATCTGCAAAACCAAAACTACTAGCTGCCCGTGTCAAAATAGGGGCACCCAGAGTTTAGGTCAAAACAATAAACTCCAGGTCAGTCATGTGACTGGTGTGAGAACTAAAACAGTTATTAATCTTTATTTTAAATCATTAGGTAAATCAAGGGACCACGCCGTATAACACGGAACGGGTTTCCTCCCAAGAATACCAGTGCATAAAACAAACAGCGCAATGCTAAATAAAGAAAAATGAAGCTGTTATAAGACCCAGGTCCCATCACACAATGCAACGCAGTCGAGGATAGGGTTTTCCCTTATAACAGCCAAAGAATGCTTGATACGTTTAAAACAAATCATTTGATACTATAATAAGTGCATAGTGTATAAAACAACTTCAAATCATAAGTATCAATCATAGGCGGCATGAGCGCCCCATCCCACTATGTCGCCATATATAGGATTACAACTAAAACCGTAAAGTCACGTATTTGGAAATTGGATTTCCATCTATGAACCGAGGCAAAAGATAGTCCTCAACCGATTCGAGACAATCTAGCCCATGTCTCAGGATCAGAACGCATCAACCCTTTAGATCGTCAGGGCCGGTCCACCGATGTGGATTATTATGCCTGAACAATACGTCTCTCCGCCCTTTGGGGCGTAAGTCTGGTCCGTCAGCCGACCAGAATGCATTCGGCCGAAACCGATATAACCGAGGCGCCTCGCAACCGCAACAACCACATAAGTCAAACTCGTCAGGGCGTGTAAAACCACTGACGCCACTTCTAGCTAGAAAGAAACGCAAGTCCTCCCTGAGGTCCGTCTCCCGTTTTTGGTTCATACCGGGTGTGAAACACGCGAGGTAAACGTTACACAAAGCTACGCCACAAAGGCCGTGCTTTGATCATCACCACAAGACTTTGCTTTTCAACAGAAGCCTTGATCATTTGCATCTTAGCATGCCACACAAGCAAACCATCCTATGCAACCGATATCAGTCACACAAAATGAAATCCGATGTCAGACACACAGTCCATTTACAAGTCCGTTCTGGGTCTGAACGAAACCGGAGGCACCTAGTACCCCGCATATCCATCGATCTCCAAGTACGTCTGGACGATCACTAACTGTTTCCATCTTCTTGGGTGTACAGCCCAATCAAGATCATCAGTTATCACCCAAACGACGTGAAGACCTCCGGTCTTCGACCATCGTCTTCATCTTCGACTTATCGTCGTATCAGTTATTCAGAATGGGATAAACCCGGTCTTTCCGAATAACTCGCGTATATATTATAAAAGTGTTACACAAACACAACATACGCCTCATTCCAACTCATTAGTCATTAACCGTAAATTAATCAAGAGAATAATTCCCCAAATATTAACCCCGAAGGCCGAAACCAACATCAGATCAATATCCAGAAAACCATTCTACTTAGCTAACCGACAGTTAGTTTCTAAATTTCACGTTCAAATCTAATTAAAGATTCATTAAAACTCCACTTAGTTTTAATCTGTGACTGGGTTAAAGAATCAGTGTCATTTAAAACACGGTTCACGATAAACCCAAAGTCACATCCCATTAATTACGGGTTAAAGAACAAGTGTTATTTAAAACACTGTTCACGATAAACCCAAAAATCAATATCCATTCAATTCCAATTAAATATTATTTAATTGGTACACTTCATTAAATCTAAATAAAAAGATTTAATCTTTTCTCAACTGGGTTCAAGAACAGTGTTAGTGAAGACACCATTCACGACAAACCCAAATCACATTCATTAATTATCGGGTTAAAGAACAAGTGTTATTTAAAACACTGTTCACGATAAACCCAAAAATCAATATCAATTCAATTCCAATTAAATATTATTTAATTGGTACACTTCATTAAATCTAAATAAAAAGATTTAATCTTTTCTCAACTGGGTTCAAGAACGGTGTTAGTGAAGACACCATTCACGACAAACCCAAATCACATTCGATATTCAATACAAGGCTCTGAATAGAAAATATATCGGCTTATATTCAATATCGAATTCTACGACTAACAAATGTCGTATTGGAAATAACGATATAAATATATATCTTTCAAATTTCCATAACAACACCTGTATAATCACGAATTCCAACATCGAAATATTCCGAAGACAATTTCGATTCAAATCCACTCCAATGCATTCATTGGAAATTTTGGTTATTTTCAAAACCATTTCAAATTCAATTTATTTATTTAAAAATAAATAGAATTATGATCCTAGTTCAAAACTAGTTCATTTCGATAAAAATCTATTTTTATCTTTTCAAATATGGAGTTTTTCATCCCAAATCTTCACAAATCATTTCTTATGATTTTATACAAATTATTACTATTTTTAATAATTTTATCAAGGCCCGTACAGTCGATTTCCATCAATGGCCATCGAACTGCACTTACAGCGACCTTTTTCTAATTTGATTTGGACATAATTCCAAATCCATCCGTTAGATTTCTAATTCCAAATATTCATTAGAAAGCTCTTTTCGATACGAACCCAACGGTTCAGGTTTTAGGAGGATCCGACGGTCGGATCTCCCGTAATGTCCGCTTGAAATAAATGGTCGAAATTCGCGAACTGCCGCGACGCGGCGCGTTCTATTCAGGCCATTATTTTATATATATAATATATATAATATATATTTCGTCGATTTCTATTTAAAACGAATTATATAAATAGTTTTAAAATTTGTTTCAAAATCTATTTCAACTTCCATTTCAATTCAAAGCAAAATTGAATTCTTCTTTATAAATTCGTTTTAAAATTCATTTCTATTCAATTCAAATTTCAATTCAATTTGAATTCATATTCAATTCAATTCATTTCGAAATCGTTTTCAATTCAATTCATTTCGAAATCGTTTTCAATTCAATTCATTTCGAAATCGTTTTCAATTCAATTCATTTCGAAATCGTTATATATCGATATAAATATCGTTCACGTCAAAATGGCGTCAATCTAATCAACACGGCTTCATAAATTTCTATTTTCAAATATTCTATTTCAAATATTTCTTTTTCAAAATAGTTGTTGTTATCAAAATATTTCGTTCAACACATGACCAATCTCAATGGATGAGTACTGTCAACACATGAACGTTTATTTAATATTGATAAAGACGTAAACTTTATTACTAAAATATTTCGTTCAACACATGACCAATCTCAATGAATGAGTACTGTCAACACATGAACGTTTATTTTATATTGATAAAGATGTAAACTTTATTACTAAAATATTTCGTTCAACACATGACCAATCTCAATGAATGAAACTGTCAACACATGAACGTTTATTTTATAATATTCTTTAATTTTCAAATTGGAATGAGGCCCAATCAATTACCATATAACGTTAATTATATGGATTTGCATACATCACATGTATATAATAGCATTGAAAAATAATCAACCATCAACCAAAGTGCACTACACTGTATAAGCATCAAATATAGATATCTAACGCTTATAACAGCCTGTCAATCAATCGATCGACATATTTAATCAATCAGGATGAGTGAACTGCATATTTCATCCTAACACCCGTGTGGGGTTTCAAACAATCAAACACAGATTTTTATTCGTGCAGTTGGGCGATGTGTAAAATTTATCGTCCCAATCAATGTCATTCAAATAGGTGTACATAAACAAACCGTCCGGTTTATAAATGTATATTTATTTATTCACATTCACGTTAAAAATTATATTTTTAACGACAAAACATTTTATTTTATCATATGAATTTCTATTCAATTCATTTATTTATTCAATAAAATGATATCTTTATTTTTCTAACTTATTTTAGAAAATTTTGGCGGCATAACGGCACGATACTAGAAACGGGACGAGGCCTAGCCTTATCCCCGGTCTAGTGAAGGCCCACGCCATTCACACATCAATCAAACCAATTTATTTCACCAAACAATTCAATTTCAAATCAAATCATCCAACTAATCTACGCAACCAAACAAACAAGTCCATGGTTTGTGGACGATTGTGTCGGGTGCTACTAAGCACCGTCTGCATCCTAGTATATATATAAATAACTAGAAAATAAATTGAAGAGTGAGAAATTCTCACATATAGCTATCCTAGCTCCACGGCACTTCCTTTGCAGAAGTCTTCATCGTTATCGCATCTTCGTTGTCTTCATTGCCCGTAGCCACTACATATATAAAAAAAATCGAATTTTTATTCCGCTATTCAATATATAAAAATCGAATTTTTACTATGCTGTTATATAGATAAAAATTATATTTTTATCACGTTATTCTTCATATAAAGATTTCCCCTTTTTAAAATAAAGATTTCACCTTTATAGAAATATAGACTTCGCCTTTATAAAAATATAGTCTTCTCCTCATAAAAATCACCACTTTATCTCAACGTATATAAAATAAAAATCAGATTTTTATTTCGTTACATACACAAAGATGATATCTTTATATTCTCTATCCTATAAAGATTATATTTTTAATACTTTAAAAAATATAAAAATCATATTTTTACCTCTTCTACTTAATAAAGATTATATTTTTAATACTATAAAAATATAAAGATCATATTTTCTACCTTCAACGCTTTCATATGATTTTTAATCTTTATAAAAATCACATTTTTATTTTGCCATTCATATATTGAAATCGTATTTCTATACCGCTAATTCGCATATAAAAAAACTCATTTTTATAATACTACTTCATAGATAATAATTGTATTTTTACTTCGCTAAAAAATCATAACTTTATATTGTTAAAAATCTTAACTTTATATACAAAAAAATCTAATCTTTATATACATAAAAATCTAATCTTTTCGCTCATACTAATGTAATCATTTCATATAAAAAAAATATAACCTTTTCCCTCAAAAAAAAACAAATCTTTTTATTCAAGAGAAATCAAACCTTTCTATAATGTTACATATATAAAATTAAGAATTTTAAATTAATTAAGCTAAATAAAATAAATAGAAACTCACCTCTCACTCTAAAACTCGAAGTCAGTTGTTGGGGGGGGGGGGGAATCCGCCGGTTGAGGCTCAGGTGGCGGCAGGTGGGTGACTCGACGTCGGCCAAGGTTTGTGGGAAGGCGGGCGGCGTCTATGGGGGGGGTTCGGGTTTGTAGTGGGGCTTCAAGAGGATGGAGAAGCGGCCTGAAGGGGGGGGGGTCGTCGACGGGGTGGGCGGCGCCATTGCCGGAGAAGAGGGGGGTCGCGGAAGTCGAGATCGAGGGGGGGCGACGGGTTTCTGGATCGACCCCCTTTTTTTTTTTTTTTCCCTTTTTCGATCTTACTGAAGTGAACAAAAGGGGGGCCAGCGGTTTATAAGGAGAGGGAGATTTTTTTTTTATTTATTTATTTAATTTAATTTATTTATTTACTTAAAAGTTGACTTTTTCATACGACCTCGAAACGAGGCCCACCGCCCGTCGCCCATAGCGTTTCACCCCCATTCTGAACACAATGGGATATGTATCGCAAGCTGATTTGATCGTTACAATCAGTTTCCTTTGAATTTACATTTACATCATTATATTGAATTTTAAACGTACATTTCAAATTACCGGGGCCACATACTAACTCTAAAAATTCCAGAAAAATATTTTCTAGCTTCGTATTGACGATACGGTCCTAACAAAACTAGTTTCGTCGAATTCCGAGACCGTTGGAAAAATGGCCAATTTCCAGTCGATTAAAATCAACTGAAACTGGTCAAACGCGTTTTCCTTTGCCACGCTCACGTACTGATTCGAAAAATTATGAAATTTGAAACCTAGCAATAATTCTACACCACGGACCCAACAAAACTGGTTTCGTTGAAATCCGAGGTCGTTTGCAAAATGTCCATTTTTAAGGGCCTGAATTCCATAGCGACTATTCAGAATTTTCAACTGGACATATCTTTTGATTCCCGCTATGAAATCTCGATCTTTCAGATTCGTTGGAAAGATATTATCAATTAGATCCTAAGATTTTTGGTTTCACTAAAATCCGGATTGTTTTGCACCCGGTACATTCAATTGAAGTTTGAAATCGAATTATCGAACTACCGCGCCATTTTCAATTCTATTTATAATTATATATAAATATTTCTATTCTAACGACGACGCGTATAATATATACGTTCGATTTATATTCAAAATAAATTTCTCGTCGATTTTATTTAAAATAATTCATTTTAAATATTCAAAATTCGCCAAAATTGCCAAAATAAAAATTTTAAATTGGCCTAGATTTTACGGGTTGTTACAAATTCAATTTTGATTTGAATTTGAAATAAAGGTTGAAATTGTTTTTGAAACGAATTCAAAACTATTTATATAATTCATTTTAAATAGAAATCGATGAAATATTTATTATATATATTATATATATAATATAATGGCCTGAATAGAATGCGCCGCGCCGCGGCAGTTCGTGAATTTCGACCATTTATTTCAAACGGACATTACGGGAGATCCGACCGTCGGATTCTCCTAAAATCACAACCGTTGGGTTCGTATCGAAAAGAGCTTTCTAGCGAATATTAGAAATTTGAAATCTAACGGTTGGATTTGGAGATACGTCCAAATAAATTTGAAAAAGGTCGCTGTAAGTGCAGTTCGATGGCCGTTGATGGAAATCGACTGTACGGGCCTTGATAAAATTATTGAAAATAGTAATAATTTGTGTGAAATCATAAGAAATGATTTGGGAAAAATTGGGATGAAAAACTCCATATTTGAAAAGATAAAAATAGATTTTTATCGAAATGAACTAATTTTGAACTAAAATTCAAACCCATTTATTTTTAAATAAATAAATTGGATTTGAAATGGGTTGTAAATAGAATATGAATTGGGTTTGTCGCGAACTGTGTTCTGAATGACATTAGTTCTTTAACCCAGTAAAAGGAGTTTTTAATGAATCTGCAATTAAATTGAAACGTGAATTGATAATTTAAATTATCAAATCTAGAAAATGAGCGAGAATGGAGTATCACCAGTTTTGCTCCAAAGCGATAGTTAAATCTTTTATTAGATTTGAACGTGAAATGGTAATTAATTTTACCGATAACACCATAGTATTAGATATGGAGCATTACCAGTTTTGCTTCATGGGATGTATAGGTTGGGATTATGAAATAAAATAAATAATTACTTCGGTTGGTTCGCTAATCTCGACTAGTTTAGAAAACCATAATTTGGTTTGAAACGACATCCAAAGGAAGATTAAAGGATAAATTTTAAAGAATTTATCTTGGATAAAATTAATGGGAATCCTTCCCTAAGAATTGAAATTTAGAAACTAGCTGTAGATTAATTAAGATGAGTGGTCTCCTGGATATTGATCTGATGTTGGTTTCGGCCTTCGGGGTTAATATTTGGGAAATTGTTCTCTTGCTAATTTGCGGTTAGTGGCTGCTGAGTTGGAATGAGGCGTATGTTGTGGTTGTGTAACATTTGTTTTTAATATACGCGGGTTGTTCGGAAAGTCCGGGTTATACCCATTCTGAATAACCGATTCGACGATAAGTCGAAGATGAAGACAGTGGTTGAAGACCAGAAGTCTTCACATCGTTTGGATAATTACTGACGATCCTGATTAGGCTGTACACCCAAGAGGATGGAAATAGTTGGTGGTTGTCCAGACGTACTTGGAGATGGATGGATATGCGAGGAAAGTGCCTCCGGTTTCGGGGTTAATATTTTGGAAATTGTTCTCTTGCTAATTTGCGGTTAGTGGCTGCTGAGTTGGAATGAGGCGTATGTTGTGGTTGTGTCACATTTGTTTTTAATATACGCGGGTTGTTCGGAAAGTCCGGGTTATACCCATTCTGAATAACCGATTCGACGATAAGTCGAAGATGAAGACAGTGGTTGAAGACCGGAAGTCTTCACATCGTTTGGATAATTACTGACGATCCTGATTAGGCTGTACACCCAAGAGGATGGAAATAGTTGGTGGTTGTCCAGACGTACTTGGAGATGGATGGATATGCGAGGAAAGTGCCCCCAGTTTCGTTCAGACCTAGAATGAACTTATAAATGGATTGTGTGTCTGACATTGGATTTTATTCTGTGTTGATTGATTTCTGTTAAATATATATCTATTTGGCGGTGGAGGATTTATTCTCTTGCTTAACGCCCTTCTCTGAGACGTACGAGCTTAGAGGTTATATATCGACAGATATCAATCGCATGACATGAATTGCCTGTGTGGCACGCTGAGATGCAATGATCAAGGCTTCTGTTGAAAAGCAAAGTCTTGTGGTTGATGATCAAAGCACGACCTTTGTGGCGTAGCTTTGTGTATAACGTGAATTCGCGAGCCTCACACCTCGGTATGAGTCAAAAACGGGATACGGACCGCTGGGAGAGCACGGCGTTTCTTTCTATCTTTGGTGTCAGTGACTTACCAGCCCTGACATTTATATACTTTTCACCTTTGTGGTTGTTCGAATGAGGTGCCTCGATTATAGGTCTGTAAGGACCGGGAAACGTGTGTTCAGGCATAACCAATCATCTAACGTAAGTGAGGACCGGCCCAGCCGATTCCAGGATTGCCCAGAGTGTGTAGTCCTGAGACATTTGCTAGAGTGTCTCGAAGCGGAGAGGAGCTTGCCCCTTGCCTCGACTCATGACGGAAATCCAATTTCCAATACATGTATTGCGGTTTTAATTGTAGAACTAGTATGGCGACATGATATATGGTACCCATGTCGTCTGTGATTTATATTTATGATTGAAATTGTTTTGACACTATACACTTATTATAGTATCAAATGATTTGTTTTAAACGTACCAAGCATGTTTGGCTGTTATAAGGGAAAACCCTATCCTCCGGCTTGCGTTGCATTGTGTGATGGGACCTGGGTCTTATAATAGATTCATTTTTCGAAAAAGCATTGCGTTGTTTATCCTATGCACTGGTATTCTTGGGAGGAAACCTGTTCCGTGTTATACGGCGTGGTCCCTTGAATTACTCTCTTTTAAAGTAAAGTTTTAAATAACTGTTTTAGTTCTCACACCAGTCACATGACTGACCTAGAGTTTATTGTCTTAACCTAAACTCTGGGTGCCCCTATTTTCCGCACGGGCAGCTAGTAGTTTTGGTTTTGCAGATTTATATTCACAGGATCTTGATTTACAGCTGGAATGATATCCGGAAAGCTCTGTATCCGTGTATCACCTTCAGTTGTGCTTTGTATTATTTTCCGCTGCTATGTAATTTATTGTAATCTCTGATATTTATCGAATGTAATTTATTCATTTATACTCTGTATATTCTTGTATCTGATGGAATTGTTGTAATAACAATGAAATGTTCTTCTGTCTGCGTTCTGATTTGTCTTGTCCTCACAGTAATTCGTTCTTTCTCATCTCTTCGGAGACCGGGGAAGTTCGGGTCGCTTCATTTGGTATCAGAGCTTTGGTTTACAGAGCTCGAGAACAAGACACATTAGAACCAAACCAAAGAATTCATCAGATATTGGATTAGCAATATCCAATTAGAATGACTCGTTAGAGATAGGATCAGTAGTATCCTTGAACGAGTGTGAAGAGTATATTTTTCAAATGAAAACAATTTTGTTTTGAAAATTTAAATCGTTTTATACGTATTTGATTATTTATTTATTTTGAATTTGGACAATCTAGTATATAAAGGTTTTGCATATACGCGTCATGAACGTATATTCGAAATTTTAATATATTAGATAGATATAGAATCACATTCTAGTCGCCCGGACATGATTCTGATGATGGCGCGCCATCACCAGTATTTATTTTCGTGTTTCGAAGGTGTGATATCTATATATTTCCATTAGACTAGTGTGAGAACCAAAACTAATATAGCTAGAACACATTGTTGTGAATTGGCATCAAAAACATGATTTTCTGTATATGTATCAAAATTATGAATTTGAAACTCAAATTCACTAATTGATTGATGTTTGTGTTGTTTGTTTATTTGTTTGATAATTTTGAACCATTATGCCTAATTGAACCAAATATTGAATTATATTGAAAATTGGTCGCATTTGCTTTCATATACATATACTTACATTGAACAGGTCATAGCAAGGAGGCTAGAGCAGAGAATAAAATTTGTTTGCCTGACAAATAGGTACATGTTTACTACATAATTTACCGTTTTGTTTGGGTGATGATGATTTTATGAGCCTATTGGCTAGCCGCTTGGCTTTTTCTTTTTTAGATCAGAAGGCCTATATGGCAATTTCGGGATTTTCCCGTGGCTCCCGGTGCTGGGGAGGTTATGGCGAAATTTTTCGAAAATTTAGGGTGTTAGCCAAATTTTTGAAAATTCGCAGAAACTGAAAAGTTGGAAAATGGAAGCCAGATCGAACGTAGAGCTGATTAATCAAATACTCGTCAAGAGTAGAAGGACTGCCTCAACTCTAGCATCCATATATCTTAAAGAGATAGTTCGACTCCATGGGATACCCTCCAGCATAGTGAATGATCGAGACCCTATCTTCACGAGGGAGTTTTGGTAGAGTTTACAAGAGGCTGTAGGCACGCAGTTATGCTTAAGCACGACCTATCACCCTCAAACCAGTGGCTAGACGGAAAGGGTCAACAGAGTATTGGAAGACCTCTTAAGACTATGCATTCTTGACTTCGGAGGTACATGGGAGGATCATCTACCTTTGGTGGAATTTTCTTACAACAATAGCAACCAAGCGACCATAGGCATGGCGCCTTTCGAAGCTTTATATGGAAGACCGTGCATGTCACCAACTTACTGGTGGGAGTCCATAGACAAGATCATACTTGGACCTGACATGATTAGGGAAACTTTAAAGAAAGTAGACTTAATACAAAGAAGAATGAAGACTGCCCAAGATAGACAGAAGTCCTACGCAGACAAAAGAAGGACTGACCTTGAGTTCGAAGTTGGAGACAAGGTGTTCCTTAAAGTATCTCCTTTGAGGAACGTAATTCACTTTGGATCCGTAGTAAAGTTAGCACCAAGATTTGTAGGGTCGTTCCCTATCGTCGAGAAGATTAGGAAGATGGCTTATAGGGTACAGCTCCCCAAAAGGTTGGTTGGGGTTCAAAATGTCTTTCATGTCTCTCACCTACGGAAATGCTTACACGAATCTGCGGAAGTGGTAGAACCAATTATGCTAGAAGAAGTTGAAGTCGAATGAGAAGCAACTGTGAGGAGAGTTCCAACCCATATCTTGGGAACAGAGGTCAAAAAGCTACGCAATCGTGAAGTTAAGCTCGTCAAAGTTCAATGAAGCGACAATGAGGAAGACGCGACTTGGGAAACTGAAGACAGAATACGCGCAACCTACCCTTTTCTTTTTCAGGGTACGTCTTTAATCTATTTTCCTCTAGTTTATGCTCGTATCTATCTTTTTAGTTATATCTCCTTGATCCTATCCTTTATCCTTAGGTAGGAACCTATTTGGATGTAAACATGTAATTGAAACATGTTATGATTGATGGTTGCAAGTGGTTGCAAGTGGTTGCTAGTGGTTGCTCGTGGATGCATATACACACATATTAGGTATTAGATCGGCTCAGTCACTTTCATATCGCATATGCATATATGTATTTGTATATAGATTGAAAATTTATGTGTTAGCATATGGACGTTGCATTTGTATGAATAGTTGTGCAGTCATGTAGGAAATTTTGAGGAGGAAAAATTGCATACATAATGGACTCATGGCATTGACATAATTTGCATTAAGTAGGTCAACTGAATCAGTAGACCGCCTGATTTTGCATTAGATAAGGACATATACACACACAGTGCATATGATCATGAAGCATTAGAAATCTTTTAAGGACAATGGACGCTAGTGTTTGATGTTTTAGTAGATGGGTGTTTGGATGGTAGGATATAAGTTCTTCTCGACTTGGGGATTTCGGGGACGAAATCCTAAAAGGAGGGGAGAATGTAACACCCCGTATTTTCTATTAAAATTATAATAACGAACCCTAGAATATTAATTTAAAATGTAGGAATTAAGGGAAACGGGTTACGCCATTGTGTTCGTCTCGGAATTCTGGTTGAGATAGAGTCCGAGTTTGCGTAAATTGGACTTCGTATGAAGAAGTTATGGCCTCCAAAAGTTTCAGAAATTCAAATAAATTCAAACAGCTCGAAAAACAAGTTCAAATTCGAACTAGAAGTCAGAAGCGGGATGGGAGGGAAAATTTAGGCCCAGGCAGGTCGACCAGGGGGTCGACCCTAGTGTCGACCTCCCCCCTAGAGGTCGACCTAGGGGTCGACCTGGCTCCCGGCCAGATCTAAATTTTGAATGATTGATGACTTGCTGCTGTCACTAAGGTTTCTGGATGGTCCTGATCTGGTCTGAGTGGCTGTGATTAACCCTAGGTTCATCTGACGGCTATAATTAAACTGAAATTCTATATAAACAACTCAATGTTCAACCTAAAAACACACAAAAAAATAATCCTAGAACTGAAATGCCGTCAGTAGAGAACTTGGGGTAGCCGTCACCGTTTTCAATTCAAAGACGAGTTAAAAGCTTACATCTAAAATCAAATTAAGACGAGTCTAATTCAACGATCTTCATCAAAGGCGCGCATCTCCATTTTCAGAATTCAGATTTTAGAACGCAAGAATTCCTTTTAGTTTGTAAGTTGGTTATTACGTAGGTTTAAACATTCTTTCGATTGAATCATGACATGTTGTAATTGGGATGTAGAATGATGCTTATGTATAAGATTTGATTCTCATTTATCTTAAAGTATCGTTGTAATTAATCATGTTTATATGCTTATGGCGATGAACATGTTTTATATTTCATGTCTATATGCTTGTGGCGATGAACATGTTGTATATTAATCATGTCTATATGCTTGTGGTGATGAACATATTATATGTTATTAAAATCTATTATGATTTGGGTAATGGATTTATTTTGCCAATAAAATGGTAAAACATGTCATGCTATAAATCGATGGTTATTTGCAAGTTTGTGATCTAAAACACATGCTTATATGTTAGATCAATACTCATGTATATTCATTTTAGGTTCAATCTAATTTTGTTGTAAAAGTGGAATTATAGTCCTCTTATATTTTTAACATCATGCTAAATTGTGATTAAAAAGGATTATAATAGCTTTCTTATGTTTTGACATACATAAGATTATATGCTAAGTTGTGGTTGAAACTATGATTATATGTGAAACTTCCATGCTAGACCTTTGTCAAGTTTACATGACCATTAATCACCTTTACCCATTTAATTAAAGTTAATGATACATCTATGCCAAGTTACACATGACAAGTTGAAATTTATGTTATTTTATGTTTATTTCATATCTCTTGTTTAATAGCCCTTTTCTTGTTTATGGGTTGGGCTAACTTACTAGCCCAACATTTTATGTGATTCATGTGTACGTTCCACGGGGGTAGCGATGGGAAATATGAAAATTCATGGCATAGATTTGTTCAATAAATGGTATATTTGATATACCATTTATGTAGAACATAACCAAAGGATAATTATGGCATGATTAAATTAAATTCAATCCACATAAAGAAATTTGACATATATAGAAAAATATGAATTTAGGAAAGACGAATATGCCTAACCCTTGGTTAGACTGAGTTGAGGTGTAAATCTGCCCGGAACTAACCGGCATATCCAGTAACCACTGCAAGACCTGTCTAATGTGGGTGGTTAGTGCATCAAGCCCAAAAATAACCCGAGGTTTGGCTGAGTTGTGGTGTAAACCTGCCCGGAACTGACCGACACATCCAGTGACCACAACAAGACCTGTCTAATGTGAGTGGTTGGTGCTTTAATAAATTAAAGCTAAGTCAGGATTGGTAGGGTTATGTCAATTAGGGAAACACTTAATCGATTCAACATGTTAACTAAACGAATGGGGGGAGGGGGTTAGGTAAACTTGGACACTTAACCAAATAAACATGTTGATTAGAAAACCCTAGTAATGGGGACCCATTTCAGCAGTAACCCACAATGATGTATCATGATACCCTGAAACTAGGCAGGGTAGGGCACGATTACTGGGCTGAATTATAAGCAGTCAAAAAACGCCGGCGGTTGGTGGGCCAGTGTAGGTTCCGACAGAGTATGGGCATGCACGTACTCCGGAGTGGAAAAAATCAGGCACTAGGCATCAGGAGTGTACACTGTGCATCTTGAATCGTATCGGGTCGCCACCAGAGGGACTGATACAGCCCATGGTGGGACCAGCACAGGTAGCTACAGTCAAGCGGGGCCGAATGACACAGGACATGAATGCATGCGAGTAGGAGCCGATCATTAAGGGGATCATTTGTTATAAACACATGGGGCTGGTTGAACCAATGGTTAAGTAGGTGCAGAGACTATAGTAATGGGTGCGATCACATGTTCCTCTTATCTTATATTAGGTTATTGTCATATGTTCTGTTATCACTATCATGATCCCTTTCCTTGTTTAAATACTAGTAATCACTGAACTTACCAGACTTATTGTCTGACCTATTTTCTTTTGTCTTCTTTTCTTCCGTTCCCCCCAAGGTCCACAGGGAGAGAATACTCCAGCTTAATCCGACTCTTTGCAAGCTTCAAGAAAGTAGATGTATGAATGGGACTCTCTTTCATTGGCTATGGCTTTTGGATACGACACTTTGGGATTTATGCAGTTTTATCTATGTTTTATGCTTCTTTATTTAATAATCAAGACACAAATTATGGTGTAATATTTTGGAAGTTATTTTGAGACAATTTGATGTTATGCTTTTGTATTAAACCACGTATTCAATAAATGATTTGAATTCCGCTACTTATACTTATCTATCTTGTAATTTTTTTTTGTCCTATACCTATAACCCTCCACCAACTTGAGGCATTCCCTTTGTGTTTGACCTTAACGGAGGTGGTGTGTTTAACATTCCATCGAACACCATGGTTGAAGTCACAAACACATGTGAAATTGGAATTCTGGTGAAGGGCTTAAAGGTGAGCGAAGTAAGGAGTTGACACATGATGCTAATTCACTACTGGAGGATCAGTATCATTTTAAAAGAGGAATTAACGGAGGATTGCAAGAGCATGGTTGTGCACCTTATATGCACAATCGACATAAAGCATTTTATTGTAAAGGAGAAATTGATAAATACTTGGTACTTGGGCTATGAATATTAATTGATGTAATATTGGGCCGGGCCCAACTTTTGTTAAGTAATGTATAAATAAGCCCAGGGGTTCTCTTGTATGTGCATGTTTTGATAAATGAAAATTCCTGTTTCTCATGTCTTTCCATGGCTAATCTTCTTCCTTAAATCTCTGTAACACTTTATGTAATTTTTTCTTAACTCAAATCTCTCGTTCTTATCTCAACCATCTTCTGTTCTTCTTCTGCGTAATCCAAGATCTTTTCCCAACTCCGAAAATCTCTGTGATCCCCTTCTTTCCTGCAATTACTTCCTAAAATTGTTTTGGATGTTCACTCGTTCAATTTCTAAAAAGGTAGATGATAACAGTAAACTTCAAAGCGTCCAGCGGCAGTCAGATCCCGAACTGCAATGAAATATGGTCATGAAGTGAGTGCGAGAGTAAATTAAAATGGTGTAAATGGGGCAGAAGCGACACATTTGATGACATATGTTTTGGATCTCAAGAAGTGTGGAGGTTGCCTCGTCAGGTCTTTTTTTGTTCCATGAAGTAAATCTTGTATCATATCTTACTATTATTGGTATATATCATCGATTTTATAACCAATTTTTAGTCGTTTAGATTCTTCCCTTTATTTGTAGTATTATTGATGTATTGTTTGATTTGGGGATGTGTGGTGTTGCCTATACTGTAAGGATTTAATGGATAACAACAATGCTAAACTACTGATTTTAAAACCTTTTTAGCTTTGCTGTTGTGTGATTTATTTTTTCATATAGAAAAAAATAAATCATTCAGGTTGCTATTGCTAAATTACTGATTGCATCACCAATAATGCTGAACTACTGATTTTAAACCCTTTCATCTTTGCTATTGTCTATGATTCGATTAGAGCTTCTTCCATTGGGTAAATAATGGAAACAACATTAAGGAGTTTGGTTGGGCTGATGATGTGGTTGTCTTTGTGCTTGCTGCGCTTCCTATGCTTGGCTCAGAGGAGCGATTCCCGTCGGGTATTAGATGTCTTCTTTTGTCTAGAATTCCAACTTTGATATTTGAAAGATTCGGTATTTTTAGCAGCGATAAAATTCAGGTTTATCTTCGTTCCCCATATTCTCAATCCTAATATACTTATTATTATAGCTATATAAATGTTACATATGCAGTATATACATAATCAATGTTCATGAACAATTTTGCAAAAATAGAAAACAACAATGCAGCTGTAGAATGGATATGCATAATGTAGCCGATGATGTACCATTTGTGCGTGAATTTTCCAACAATGTTTGCTTCGTATTCTGCTTTCAAGTTAATGGGCTTTAAAAGCACTCTTCCCTTGTCACCCTAGTATGTATATATATTTTAAACCTCTATTAGGTTCTGAAAAAAGTCTGGAGCTCTAGATCAAAAAGTTTAATGACCCAGTCCATGCCCTGTCCCAGGAAAAGGAATGCAACAAACAACATCAATCTGAGCCACTGAAACTCCTCTATATGCCCTGCCTTTTCTTTCGATCTTTTGAATAGGAGGTGTAAATAGGTTCACATCAAACTTCAGCTCAAGGGATCATTCTATGGATGCAATTTTTGATACCATAACCGAAATTCCCAAAAGGCCAACTATTTTTGATGTATTATGCGAGCTTTTATTGTTTGCTGCGCTTGTATGGATTGCTATGTTTATTGGGTTATTTGTTGGGTGTGGAAATCGAGGTAGGCATAATTCACAGTTGATGCCAAAAGTGAAATATTAGTGGTCAAAATTTGATAAATTTGGGTTCTCTTGAGATGGAGAATCTGGAAAAGAAGTAAATTAGGCTTATGCATTCATGGTTTTATGACTCCTGTCGGTTTCCCTCCTGAACAAATTCAAAAAAAAAAAAAAAACTGCGGTGATGAGCGTAAAAGAGAGGGACTTGCTGTAACAAGAAAGGACTTAAAGCATATGATTGATCTCGTAGAAGAGAAAGATGACGGGAATTCATGGCATCCAATGATTGAAAAAACCATGTCGCGCTTCAATTTTAAAGCTTGGAAGAGAGAACCCAAGGTATCTCTGTCCTATTATATGAATTGGATTGTTTTTAAATGTGTTTTTCGTTTCATAGTACACAATTTATAAGGCATAACTATAACCTATTTAAGTGTGCTGACGTTTACTATAATATTATTCCTCCTAATTTAGAGTTGATATAGCACTTTGGTTAAACAAGCAGAAGAGGAGAAGGCTATTTGAAGTTACTACAATATTTTTTTGGGAGAATTAGGTCGCAAGCTTTTTTAGATTAGTATGATGGGTATAGGCACCATGTTTCCAAGAACAGCTAGAAGTGTAAGAACAAAAGCATGCAAACTTCTTTGCTTCCATACTCGACATACCATTTTGGTATGCATTCTCTGCTAACTTCTTTGATTTTTTTTTTGCTACTCTTCTAGTTAATTTGCTTGTAAATCTTGGGACCAAATACGTTGTTTTGGTTGGTTTTTTCCTGTCCTTTTTGTCCACTATCAAGTGGAGTGTCATGAGAAAAGTTCAGAGGAGGCTTGGCTCAAGATGATGGTAATTTTTTATATTTTTAACAAGCTTAAGTGTTAACGTTCTTTAATGTTTAAATGTAGTGTGATACCCATGAGTTATGAATGAGTTTAATGTGTTACCAAATATATATATACACACACACACACACACTCGTTTGACCCAATCTAGAAAAATGATGAGAAACGGCCCAAACAACTGAGGAAAATAAATTTTAAATCAAATTCATATTTGCAAATTAAATTGTTTCTTTTTCAGTTTACTGCATTATTTCATTTTAGCAGGTACGACAAACTACTGAACAAATTCTGGAGTAAGAAGCCAAAGACTAAAACTTGAGTGACAGTGTGAGTGTGTACATGTATATGAGTGAATGAGTGTGTAGTAAGAAGTCCATGTATGTGAGTGAAATGTATTGAGGAAGTTCATGCACAAGTAATTATGTAATAGAGAATAAACATTATGTGTACTATTCGAAAGTGTAATAAATATTTATTTGAATAGATATCCATTCAAAAATAAATTTTGAATTAAATATTCAATTCTTGTAAATATTTATTTATCGTATGTGCATTATTCGGATTCGTTGCAAGTTCCAACATTTACAACGAGCATTAATTGTTGTTGCAACAGCCAATGACCATTTTAAAAATGTATATTATAACGACCTATTACAACGTGGTCTATTACAACGGGCTCATGCCCATTGCACAAACAATATTACAATGGGCATTGCTTGTTGTAAAAAGGTGCTTATGACAACATTTTGGCTCGTTATAAAATGCGGACCTATTATAATGGGCGCAATACATGTTGCAAAACCCATATTACAACGGGCATTGCCCGTTGTAAAAAGACTGTTTAGTTGTAGTGATAGTTTGGATGTTTGTATCATTTTGTTCCAAAAATCAGCGACTCAAACGAGAAAGAATGTGTAAAATTACAATATATTTGTAATACATGGACACAAGTGTGTGCATGTGTGTATGTGTGTATATATGTATCCATATATGTAAATATTTAACTAACAACCTGAAGTGTGTGATGAGCTCATATTATAGATTATGCATAAATATTATTTAGTAATTCAAAAAATTGATTGACATGAATATTGAATGACCTGAAGTTATGTGTGTATTCAAATGATCAATATAATTCGAAATTTCCTTTAAGTTATTAGATCAATGAAAGAGAACAAATAATACACACACACACACACACACACACATATATATATATATATATGTATATATATACATAAATATATGTAAATATTTAACTAACAACCTGAAGTGTGTGACGAGCTCATATTATAGATTATGCATAAGTAATATTTAGTAATTCAGAAAATTGATTGACATAAATATTGAATGACCTAAAGTTATGTGTGTATTCAAATGATCTATATAATTAGAAATTTCCTTTAAGTTATTAGATCAATGAAAGAGAATAAATAATATAATATGAATAGTTTTATCAACTAATAAAAGAGTCAAAAAGTACTAGTCAATCGATTTGAAACGAGAGCTCAATAGTCGAAAAAGGCGACTAGGGTTAGCTTGTGCCTTCTCTTTCTTCTCGTACACCCTCTCTTCCTTTTACCTCTCTTCCCTTTCGCGTCCCTTTCTTATTTAACACTAGCTTTCACCATGCCTAAGAATTGGATGCTCGTTATTCCCCTAAAACCAACTACACTTATTTCTTTAGATCTAAAATCGATACTTCGAATCCGCCCAGAATCGATGGCCTTGATGAGCCAGAGGCGTTCAGATCTAGCACGAAGACATGATCAGTTGTGTTTCTCTTGAAGTCTATTTTCTCCTTCTACCTTATCTTGAATTAAGATTGAGATTTCAGTTGATGAGTTTTGGTTTGGTGTTATCATGTTTTGTGTTTTACTTCCTTTTTTATGTGTTTCAGATCTCTATGTTTGCGTCTTCCTTTGGCACATGGTGGAAGACTTGTTTTCAAGATTGGATCCGCATTGTTTTTACTTGATTTCCTTGGGGTGGATTGTTCAGATTGTACCTTATCTTGTTGCTCATCCATCACGCTGGTTGTTGGTTTCCCAGTGCTATGGAGTTTCGAGCAAATTCTGGTGATTTGAGTAGTTAGGGGATCTTATTCTATGTCAAGTTGAAGTATATGAAATATATTGGTGTTCGATGTGCTGCTTTATCACATTTAGTAGTGAGTTTGGTACAGTCAGTTGATAATGTCATTTGCCAGTCTCTGTGCTGAAAGGTCTATGGTGCTCTGTGGTGAAACACCCTCACCTCCGTTAAGGTCACTCACAAAGGGAATGCCTTAACTTTGGTGGAGAGTTATAGGTACAAGACATAGAAATTTTTTCAAGACAGATAAGTATAAGCAGCGGAATTCAAATCATTTATTGAATACATGGTTCAATATAAAAGTATTACATCAAATTGTCTCAAAACAACTTCCCAAAACATTATAACATAGTTTCTGTCATGATTATTTAATAAAGAAGCATAAATCATAAATAAAACTGCAAAAATCCCCAAGGATAATGCCCAAGAGTCATAGCCGAGATTGAGAGAGAGTCCAAATCATACATCTACTTTCTTGAAGCTTGCAAAGGGTCTGACTAAGCTGCAGTATTCCCTCCCTGTGGACCTGAGGGGAAACGAAAGAAAAGAGGACGAAAGAAAACGGGTCAGACAATAAGTCTGGTAAGTTCAGTGATTACTAGTATTTAAACAAGGAAAGGGATCATGATAGAAATAACAGAACATAGGATAATACCCTAATATAAGATAAGAGGAACATGTGATTGCACCCGTTACTACAATCTCTGCACCTTCTTAACCATTGGATCCACCAGCGCTACGTGTTTATAACAAACAATCCACTTGATGATCGGCTTTTACTCGTATGCATACATATCCTATGTCATTTGGCCCGCTTGACTGTAGATACCTGTGCTAGTCCCACCATGGGGTGTATCAGTCCCTCTGGTGGCAAACCGACACGATTCAGGATGCACAATGTATACTACTGATGCCTAGTTCCTAATTTTTCCACTCCGGAGTACGTGCATGCCCATACTCCGTCGGAACCTACACTGGCCCACCAACCGCCGACGTTTTGACCACTTATACTTAGCCCAGTAATCGTTCCCCACCCTGCCTAGTTTCAGGGTACCATGATGCATCTATGTGGGTTACTACTGAAATGGGTCCCCGTTACTAGGGATTTCTAATCAACATGTTTATTTGGCTAAGTGTCCAAGTTTACTTAACCCCACCTATTTGTTTAGTTAACATGTTGAATCGGTTAAGTGTTTTCCTAATTGACTTAACCCTACCAATCCTGACTAAGCTTTAATTTGTTAAAGCACCAACCACTCACATTAAACAGGTCTTGTTGTGGTCACTGGATGTGCCGGTCAGTTCCGGGCAGGTTTACACCACAACTCAGTCTAACCTCGGGTTATTTTTGGGCTTGATGCACTAACCACCCACATTAGACAGGTCTTGTTGTGGTCACTGGATATGCCGGTTGGTTCCGGGCAGATTTACACCACAACTCAGTCTAACCTCGGGTTAGGCATATTCGTCTTTTTCTAAATTCATATTTCTCTATATATGTATAATTTCTTTATGTAAATTAAATTAAATTTAATCATGCCATAATTATCGTTTGATTATGCTCACCATAAATGGTATATCAAATATACCATTTTATGAACAAATCTATGCCATGAATTTTCATATTTTTTCCATCGCTACCCCCGTAGAACTTACACATGAATCACATAAAATGTTGGGCTAGTAAATTAGTCCAACCCATAAACAAGAAAAGGGGTAATAAACAAGAGACACGAAATAAACATAAAATAGCATAATTTCAACTTGTCATGTGTAACTTGGCATAGAGGTATCATTTAACTTTAACTAAATGGGTAAAGGTGAACTTGTGACTAAATTGGGTCTAATTGTCATGTAAACTTGACAAAGGTCTAGCATGGAGGTTTTACATATAAATCACAGTTTTAAACCACAACTTAGCATATTAACTTATGTACGTCAAAACATAAGAAAGCTACTATAATCATTTTTAAATCGCAACTTAGCATATTAACTTATCTGTGTTAAACATAAGAGAACTATTATCAACATATTCGAATCATAACTCAACATGATGACTTATGTGTTAAAACATAAGAGGACTATAATTCCAAATTTTATAACATAATTAGATTCAACCTAACATGAATATACATGAGTGTTGATCTAACATATAAGCATGTGTTTTAGATCATTAACTTGCAAATAACCACCAATTTATAACATGACATGTTTCACCTTTTAATTAGCAAAATAAATCCATTACCCAATCATAATAGATTCCAATAACATACAATATGTTCATTCCACAAGCATATAGACACGATTAATATGCAACATGTTCATCACCACAAGCATATAGACATGATTAATTACAATGATACTTTAAGATAAACGAGAATCAAATCTTATACATAAGCATTATTCTATCTTCAAATTACAATATGTCATGATTTAATTGAAAGAACGTTTAAATCTGCGTAATAACCAACTTACAAACTAAATAGGAATTCTTGCGTTCTAAAATCTGAATTCTGAAATTGGTTAGCTCGCCTTTGATGTAGATCGTTGAATTTGATAATATTTTAATTTGATTTAGGTTCTTATCTTGTGTTTGAATTAGTGACGGCTACTCCAAGTTTTCCATTAACAACATGATAGTTCTAGAATTACTTTTGTGATTTTTAGGTTTGAGCATAGGGTTGTTTATATAGATTTTCAACTCAATTTGAGCCATCGGATGATCCTAGGGTTAACCACAGCCATCCAGTGAAGATAGGGTGACACCTTAGCCCTAGTGACACAGCTCTGAGTCACAAAATCGTCACCTTTCAGATTTGCCCGAAGGTGGGGAGGGGCAGGTCGACCCCCAAGTCGACCTGAAGGGGGGAGGTCGACACTAGGGTCGACCCCCTGGTCGACCTGGGTCCTGGGCGGGAATTTTCCCGCCCAGCCCGCTTCTGATTCGAATGTGAATTTGTTTTCGAGCTATTTGAATTTATTTATATTTTCTGTAATCTTCCGACAGCCATAACTTCTTCATACGAAGTCCAATTTACGCAAACTCGGACTTTATCTCAACCAGAATTCCGAGATGAACACAATGGCGTAACCTGTTTCCCTTAATTCTCACATTTAAAATTAAGTATTGTTAAATTCGCTACTATATCGTTAACAGAAAATACGAGGTGTTACATTCTCCCCTCCTTTTAGGATTTCATCCCCGAAATCTTCAAGTCGAGAAGAACTTATATCCTACCATCCAATCACCCATCAACTCAACCATCAAACACAGGAGTCCATTGTCCTTAAAAGATTTCTAATGCTTCATGATCATACACATTGCGTGTGTATATATCCTTATATAATGCAAAATCAGGTGGTCTACTGATTCAGTTGACCTACTTAATGCAAATTATGTCAGTGGCATGAGTCCATTATGAATGCAATTTTTCCTACTCAAAATTTTCTACATAAGTGCACAATCATTCATACAAATGCAACGTCCATATGATAACACATCAAGTTTCAATCCATACACCAATACATATATGCATATGCAATATGGAAGTGACTGAGCCGATCTAATACCTAACGTGTGTGTATATGCATCCACTAGCAACCATTAGCAACCACTTGCAACCACTTGCAACATAACATGTTTCAATTACATATTTACATCCTAATGGTTTCCTAACTAATGATAAAGGATAGGATCAATGAGATAAAAGATAGATACGAGCATAAACTTTGAGGAAAAAGAGATTAAGAATGCACCCTAAAAAAGAAAAGGGTATGCACGTATTCTGTCCTCAGTTTCCCAAGTCGTGTCTTCCTCGGTGCCGCTCCATTGAACTTTGACGAGCTTAACTTCATGGTTGCGTAGCTTTTTGACTTCCGTTCCCAAGATACGGGTTGGAACTCTCCTCACAGTTGCTTCTCGTTCAATTTCAATTTCCTCTAGCATACTTGGTTCTACTACTTCCGCAGACTCATGTATGCATTTCGGCAGGTGAGAGACATGAAATACATTATAAACCCCGGCCAACCTTTCGGGGAGCTGTACCCTATAAGCCACCTTCCCAATCTTCTCGATGATAGGGAATGGCCCTACAAATCTTGGTGCTAACTTTCCTGCGGATCCAAAGCGAATGACGTTCCTCAAAGGAGATACTTTAAGGAACACCTTATCTCCAACTTCGAACTCAAGGTTAGTTCTTCTTTTGTCTGCGTAGGACAGAAGTCTGTCTTGGTCAGTCTTCATTCTTCTTCGTATCAAGTCTACTTCCTCTAAAGTTTCCCTAATCATGTCTGATCGAAGTATGAGCTTGTCTGTAGACTCCCACCAGCAAGTTGATGACCTGCACTGTCTTCCATATAAAGCTTCGAAAAGTGCCATGCCTATGGTGGCTTGGTAGCTATTGTTGTAAGCAAATTCCACCAAAGGTAGATGATCCTCCTATGTACCTCCGAAGTCAAGAATGCATAGTCTCAAGAGGTCTTCTAATACTCTGTTGATTCTTTCCATTTGGCCATCGGTTTGAGGGTGATAGGTCGTGCTTAAGCATAACTGTGTGCCTACAGCCTCTTGTAAACTCTTCCAAAACTCACTCGTGAAGATATGGTCTCGATCACTCACTATGCTGGAGGGTATCCCATGGAGTCGAACTATCTCTTTGAGATATATGGATGCTAGAGATGAGGCAGTCCTTCTACTCTTAACGGGTATAAAGTGGGCGCTTTTTGTGAGCCTGTCCACTATTACCCAAATGATGGTATTGTCCCTTCTTGACCTAGGCAACCCATCTATAAAGTCCATCGAGATGCTATCCCATTTCCACTATGGGACTTCTAGAGGATGGAGCAGACCACCAGGCTTCTTCTACTCTGCCTTGACTTGTTGGCATATTAAACACTTAGAAACAAATTCAGCTACGTCTTTCTTCATGCCATTCCAAAAGAAAACTCTTTTGATGTCTTTATACATTTTGTCTCCGCCTGGGTGTATGGTCAGCTTGGAATGGTGTGCCTCTTCTAGAACCGCCTTCACCAAATCCCTTGCTCGGGGGATGCATAGTCTTCCATCTCGTCTCAACCAGCCCTTGGCATCAATGGAGTATCTATTGAGGTGACTGGAAGTCTCACCCCTATTAACTTGTCCATCACATTGGCTAGCTGAGGGTCTTCTCCTTGCGCGGCTCCGATTGAGTCTAATAGAGTTGGTCGCACTTCCAACGTTGCTAGCAAGCCAAGTACAAAGTCAGAGGAGGGTTTAAAGTTAAAGCTTGCTATGAACTCCAAGCTTTGCCTTTCCACAAAGAGAGGGCTTAAGGCCAGCTTCTTTCTACTTAAGGCGTCTGCTACTGCATTGCCCTTGCCAGGAGTGTAGGAAATCACAAAATCGAACAAGGAAAGAAACTCCATCCATCTTTGCTGCCTCAAATTGAGATCTTTCTACGAGAAAAGATATTTCAACAATTTATGGTCAGTATACAGTTCAAATTTCTCACCTAGGGGATATTGGCGCCAAGACTTAAGCGCAAAAACGATGGCTGCCAACTCTAGGTCGTAGGTTGGGTAGTTTTTCTCGTGTACTTTCAACTGCCTTCCACCATAAGCCACTACCTTCCCTTCTTGCATCAAAACAACGCCTAGTCCCATTCCGCAAGCATCTATGTAAACTGTAAACATCTTGCTTCCATCATGCAATGTCAGAACTGGGGCTGTTGTTAGATCCCTTTTCAAGTGTTGGAAAGCAATATCGCAATCCAAATCCCAATTGAAAGTTAGGTTCTTCTTTGTCAACCTTGTCAGTGGAGCTGAGATTTTTGCAAAATCATTGATAAATTTTCGATAAAAGCCTACTAGCCCGAGAAAGCTTCGGACTTCGGTTGCGTTTCAAGGAACCTTCCAGTCTTGCACAGCAACCACTTTTGCAGGGTCCACATCTATCCCCTCTTTTGACACCACGTGTCCAAGGAACCTAACTTCTTCTCTCCAGAAATGGCATTTGGAGAATCACGCCTTCAACTGATGTGCACGAAGAGTATCCCTGACTTCTTTTAGACGCTGAGCATGCTCTTCCTCATTCTTTGAGAAGATCAAAATATCATCTATGAAGACCACCACAAACTTATTGAGGAATTCTCGTAACACTATGCTCATTAAATCAACGAAGTAAGCGGGTGCATTTGTCAAGCCGAAGGGCATGACAAGCCACTCGAAGAAACCATCTGGAATTCTGAACGCGGTCTTATCAATGCTGTCTTCAGCCACCCTTAGCTGATGAAACCCCGTAGCCAAATCTAATTGGGAGAAAACCGATGCACCTAGAGCTGATCGAACAAATCATCTATTCTCGGGAATGGGCGCCTATTCCTTTTGGTCAGCTTGTTTAGCTCCCTATAATCAATGCACAGCCAAAGAGAACCATCCGCTTTAGTGGCGAACACTACTGGAGCACCCCATTCAGAAATACTCTGCCTAATAAACCCCTTTTCAAGCAATTCTTTAACTTGCTTGCTGAGTTCTTTCCTCTCCCTCGGAGCCATGTGTCTAACGGGTAAAGCAATGGGTTTTGCATTATCCACGAGGTATATGCGGATGTCTATCTCTCGCTTCGGAGGTAAGCCCTTTACCTCTTCAAACACATCCGAGTATTCACGGACTACCCTTATAGACTGCAAATTCTCAACGGACGCATCAAGAGACTCTTAATAACTAAGCATAACGGAGTTCATGGGATTACAAGAAATTTCGAGAGTGTTACCGAGGCGAGTCATGAGTCTTACCACTCACTTTTCACAATCGAGGATGGCACCATTACTGGATAGCCAGTCCATGCCTTGAATCAACCCATAGCCCATGAAGCCCAAAACAAAGGCATTACATCTAAACCCAATGCTTAGTGTAGATATTTTCAAATCCAAACAAACCATTGACAAATAGACTGAGCCCCCAATTGGATTTGAAACAACCAAGGGATCCTCTACTATACTAGTGTCTAGGTGCAGAGATTCCACTAAAGTAGTAGATATAAAAGAGTGCGATGCGCCAGAATCAAATAGTGTATGAACAGGATGATCAAAAATATAGACTAAACTTTCGACATAAATATTTCTACCTCATTCTTGCGGAGGTGCCGTGAGAGTGTGAACTTGTCCTCCAGAAGAAGGTCCAGCTCCCTGCCCTTGCTTCCTTGGACAAGCCCTAGCCATGTGTCATGTCTCCCCACAGTGAAAATAGCCACCCATCTTCCTTTTCTTCTTCTTGCACTCTTTGATCAGATGTCCAGGAATGCCACAGAAATTACACTTTCTCTTTTCATGGGGTTTGTTGTTCTTCCCGCCTTTCTTTGAACCAGCCTTCTTATTTTGCGACCCCTCCCCCTTCTTATCTTGAGGCACTTCCGCTTTTGCCTCATTCTTACCCTTGTCTTCCTCATGTAAGAGTGCTATGTCCACTAACCTCTCGTAAGTAGCCCCCATAGGTATATGGGTCATAGCCAAGCTGTGAAGTGGCTCATTCAATCCTTTGACAAAATAGAGAGCCTTCTTATGAGGAGTATTCACTAAGTCCAGTCCGAATCGGGCCAGCTGATTGAATTGATTGACGTACTCCTTGACCGTCATACTTCCTTGCTTAAGTGATAAGAACTTTTACAGCTGTAGACTTCTCTTAGCTTGTGAGAGGAATTTCATCTCCAATCTTATTCTGAAATCCATCCATGTGTCAACTGGTCTTTCAGCGTTAGTGACTTCCCACCAATAGGAAGCTTCGTCTTTGAGCAACCATATAGCCAGCTATATCTTTTGCCTATCATCCATCTCGAAGATAACGAATAGATCCTCAGTTTATTTGAGCCAGTTCCTAGCTTCTACAAATGATTCAGTTCCCTTGAAATCCCTTCCACCCATGGCCCTAAAGTCCCTACAAATATTTTAGAAGGCATTTGCACGAGGAGGAGGAGGAACTGCTGCAGCTGTAGGAGGAGGAATATCTGCTGGGCCTGCGTCGTTGGCCCTAGCCTCTAAGTACCTCCTGAACCAGCCAGGTATAGGTACACCCTCTGGAAGGTTAAGATTCCCAGACATGCTGAAACGAAAAAAAAGAAAAGATTCAAAACGAAGGATAGAAAGATAGTGCATATGGCTTTGGGGATTGTGCCTTTTTAAATTTAAAACAACACTCTTTCTTGTAAAATGCTTCTTTATATTCCTTTTTGAAAATAATTTTCAAAAACTCTTATCTGATCTGGTAAACCTCACACTGATACCAAGTGAAACACCCTCACCTTCGTTAAGGTCACTCACAAAGGGAACGCCTTAACTTTGGTGGAGGGTTATAGGTACAAGACACAGAATTTTTTTTAAGACAGATAAGCATAAGCAACGGAATTCAAATCATTTATTGAATACGTGGTTCAATACAAAAGCATTACATCAAATTGGCTTAAAACAACTTCCCAAAACATTACAACATAATTTATGTCTTGATTATTTTATAAAGAAGCATAAATCATAAATAAAACTGCATAAATCCCCAAGGATAATGTCCAAGAGCCATAGCCAAGATTGAGAGAGAGTCCAAATCATACATCTACTTTCTTAAAGCTTGCAAACGGTCTGACTAAGCTGCAGTATTCCCTCCCTGTGGACCTGAGGGGAAAACGAAAGAAAAGAGGACAAAAGAAAACGGGTCAGACAATAAGTCTGGTAAGTTCGGCGATTGCTATTATTTAAACAAGGAAAGGGATCATGATAGAAATAATAGAACATATGATAATACCCTAATATAAGATAAGAGGAACATGTGATCGCACCCATTACTATAATCTCTGCACCTTCTTAACCATTGGATCCACCAGCACTACGTGTTTATAACAAACGATCCCCTTAATGATCGGCTCCTACTCGTATGCATTCATATCCTGTGTCATTCGGCCCCGCTTGACTGTAGATACCTGTGCTGGTCCCACCATGGGGTGTATCAGTCCCTCTAGTGGCAACCCGACATGACTCAGGATGCACAGTGTATACTGCTGATGCCCAGTGCCTGATTTTTCCACTCCGGACTACATGCACGCCCATACTCTATCTGAATCTACACTGGCCCACCAACCGCCAATGTTTTGACCACTTATACTCAGCCCAGTAATCGTGCCCCACCCTGCCTAGTTTCAGGGTACCATGATACATCTATGTGGGTTATTGCTGAAATGGGTCCCCGTTACTAGGGTTTTCTAATCAACATGTTTATTTGGCTAAGTGTCCAAGTTTACTTAACCCCACCCATTCGTTTAGTTAACATGTTGAATCAGTTAAGTATTTTCCTAATTGACTTAACCCTACCAATCCTGACTTAACTTTAATTTGTTAAAGCACCAACCACTCACATTGGACATATCTTGTTGTGGTCACTGGATGTGCCGGTCGGTTCCAGGCAGGTTTACACCACAACTCATTCTAACCTCGGGTTCTTTTTGGGCTTAATGCACTAACTACCCACATTAGACAGGTCTTGTTGTGGTTACTGGATATGCCGGTTGGTTCCGGGCAGATTTACACCACAACTCAGTCTAACCTCGGGTTTGGCACATTCATCTTTTTCTAAATTCACGTTTTTCTATATATGTCTAATTTCTTTATGTAAATTAAATTAAATTTAATTATGCCATAATTATCCTTTGATTATGCTCACCATAAATGTTATATCAAATATACCATTTTATGAACAAATCTATGCCATGAATTTTCATATTTTTCTCATCGCTACCCCAGTGGAACGTACGCATGAATCACATAAAATGTTGGGCTAGTAAATTAGCCCAACCCATAAACAAGAAAAGGGGTAATAAACAAGAGACATGAAATAAACATAAAATAGCATAATTTCAACTTCTCATGTGTAACTTGGCATAGAGGTATCATTTAACTTTAACTAAATGGGTAAAGGTGAACTTGTGACTAAATTGGGTCTAATTGTCATGTAAACATAACAAAGGTCTAGCATGGAGGTTTTACATATAAATCATAGTTTTAAACCACAACTTAGCATATTAACTTATGTACGTCAAAACATAAGAAAGCTACCATAATCATTTTTAAATCGCAACTTAGCATATTAACTTATGTGTGTTAAACATAAAAGAACTATTATCAACATATTCGAATCATAACTTAACATAATGACTTATGTGTTAAAACATAAGAGGACTACAATTCCAAATTTTATAACATAATTAGATTCAACCTAGCATGAATGTACATGAGTGTTGATCTAACATATAAGCATGTGTTTTAGATCATAAACTTGCAAATAACCACCAATTTACAACATGACATGTTTCACCATTTAATTGGCAAAATAAATCCATTACCCAATCATAATAGATTCCAATAACATACAATATGTTCATCTCCACAAGCATATAGACATGATTAATATACAACATGTTCATCACCACAAGCATATAGACATGATTAGTTACAACGATACTTTAAGATAAACGAGAATCAAATCTTATACATAAGCATCATTCTGTCTTCAAATTACAACATGTCATGATTCAATTGAAAGAACGTTTAAATCTGCGTAATAACCAACTTACAAACTAAAAAGGAATTCTTGCGATCTGAAATCTGAATTCTAAAATTTGTTAGCTCGCCTTTGATGTAGATCGTTGAATTTGATAATATTTTTAATTTTATTTTGGTTCTTATCTTGTCTTCGAATTGGTGATGGCTACTCCAAGTTTTCCATTAACAGCATGACAGTTCTAGGATTACTTTTGTGTGATTTTTAGGTTTGAGCATAGGGTTGTTTATATAGAGTTTCAACTTAATTTGAGCCGTCGGATGATTCTAGGGTTAACCACAGCCATCCAGTGAAGATAGGGTGACACGTCAGCCCTAGTGACTCAGCTCTGAGTCACAAAATCGTCACCTTTCAGATCTTCCCGGGGGAGGGAGGGGCAGGTCGACCCCTAGGTCGATCTGAAAGGGGGAGGTCGACACTAGGGTCGACCCCCTGGTCGATTGGGTCCTAGGAGGGATATTTCCCGCCCAGCCCTCTTCTATCTTTTGATTCGAATTTGAATATTTTTTCGAGCTGATTTATTTGAATTTTCTGGAATCTTCCGACAGCCATAACTTCTTCATACGAAGTCCAATTTACGCAAACTCGGACTCTATCTCAACCAGAATTCCGAGACGAACACAATGGCATAACCCCTTTCCCTTAATTCTCACATTTTAAATTAAGTATTGTTTAATTCGTTACTATATCGTTAGCAGAAAATACGGGGTGTTACATGTGGTGAAGTTTGCATGTCATTCTCCATGGATATTTTCCGTGGAAATATGTTGCAATGCTTTTGTTGTGCATTTGGATTCCTTGCCTTCTTTGTGATGAAGTGAAACCTAGTTTTCCAGTTAACCTTCGATGTTAGTTAACACCTTTTGTTGTATGTCAGAGTGTGTATGTTTTATTTGTTTTCTGTAATTCGCATCGGCATGGGCGCATGTCATTGTCCCAAGTCAGATTATTTTCGAGAAATTGTGCTCCCTGCATGGAGGTTGTTATCTTATAGTAGTCTAGGATTTTGGCCTAGTTCCTATTCTATAAACTAGAATAGTTGCAGTGGACGGTCCACTTTAAAAACTGAATTAGTAGTTAGGCATTCTGCCCAAATCCTGCATGTACTATATATCTTCTATTTATTTTATGTTATAATTCCCACTAATCTTTAATGATTACTAATTGGTCCGACCGTAAAATACCCAAATTGCCTATATTTATCATGGTCATTTAATTAATCTAACCTTTGGTCCGACCTTGAATTATTCCCACTAATCTTTAATTATTCCAACTTTGTAATGCTATAAAATTAATAAAAATATTATTTTATTGAAGTTTTTTAAATTATTTGAAACTACATACGAATGACAATATATTAAAAAAATTACATGTATTGTTACAAATTAGGAATAATTATTCTAACTAATCAAGCACATGCAAATATTAAATACATAAATAAAAATTCAACAAAAAAGTCTAAAAGGTTTGATATAATGATTCAAATTATTTAACCGTTAATATATTAATTTAACTAAATCATATTAGTTTCAAATTTTATCTTATATACATTACTTATGTTATCCTAAACAGATTAAAATAACATAACATATGTCAATATAATTATTAATTAATCAAGATTCATTTAGAACTTTTCTAAGATTCGTTTAAATAAAAGAAATATTGCATTTAGTGTGACAAATAAATTTTTATTATAGTTTAATGTGTATATAAATTAGATTGTATCAAATATACTCTTATATACATATTTGTGCAAGGTGATTACTTATTAAATTTATTCAAAGAAGGAAACCTTTCCTTTCCTTTTTTTTAACTTATTTAACTAATAAAGGAGCACAATTTTATTTAAGGAATGAAAAACTAATTATATGAAACATATTAACTAATAATGGAGCATAATTTTAATTGGAATTCTATAGTTTAAATAGAATATTTCAACATTTTAACATTTCTTAACCATTTGCATATATATATGCTTATCATAGTAAAATATGTAAGTTTCATTCATTTGCGAGATTTTAATTAGAATCCATAAATTCTTTGAAAATAAAATATTTTTTAAATTTAAATATTTCCCTTTTTAAATACTAGAACATTTCCAATGCAGATGTCATAATTAGTTTCATAAAATTCGGATATAGCTACCTCTGTGTATTTAATTTTAATTGTTTAAATGTGTAAAATTTATCAACATATACATATACGCGTATACCTACAATTACCTTCCCTGATTTCTTTCCTTTCTATTCAATGATTAGTACCAAATAACCTCTTGAATTTTGTAAAGTTATTAATATGTTTCAATTAGTATAATTAGAATACAACTATTTTTTACCTTTCAGAAATTAAAATGTATTTTAAAATTTAATGTTGAAATTAATGCTTTCAAATTAATTGGAATTCTATTGTTCAAATAGAATATTTCAACATTTCTTAACCATATGCATATATATGCTTATCATAGTAAAACACGCAAGTTTCATTCATTTGCGAGATTTTAATTAGAACCCATAAATTCTTTGAAAATAAAATATTTTTGAAATTTAAATATTTCCCTTTTTAAACACTAGAACATTTCTAATGCATATGTCATAATTAGTTTCATAAAATTCGGATATAGCTACATCTGTGTATTTAATTTTAATTGTTCAAATGTGTAAAATCTATCAACATATACATATATGTCTATACCGACAATTATCTTCTCTGATTTCTTTCCTTTCTATCCAATGATTAGTACCAAATCCTTTCTACGTTTCTAAATTTCAATTAACCTTTCTACGTTTCTAATTGTCAATTAAATTATCAATTTACCTTTCTAATTCCCTGTCTACTAAATTGTCAATTAACCTTTCTACGGTTCTAATTTGTCAATTAACCTTTCCTAATTCCTTCTCTACTAAATTGTCAGCTAACCCGTCCACGGTTCATTCTCCATCTCACTCCTCTAAGCACGTTTCCCACTTCCCTCAATCTCTCTCTGTAAAGACCCGGGAATCCGTACTATTTGAGTCGACTAATAACACCACACGTCCAACCCAAATTGCACAGAAATACAAATCATTATCAGAAAGAAATTAGAGGATGAGAAATAGAAAGAAAGAAATATTAGAGTAGAAGAAAACAAAGAAGACAAATCTCACAACGGAACGAATAAAATATATTATATAACATAACTTTTGAAATACAAATCAGTAACTTTATATACGTACCATTATCAGAGCACAACAATTATTCCTGGAACAGTTATAAACACCTATTTCCAGCTACAACATAGTACACAGCGGAAATATGATAGTCTATAGCTAACTGGTGAAGCCTCTTGCTTCCAGATCCTCCAAATAAATTTATAAAATCCCGACAACTTGACTGCCCCGTACAAATTTGGGCACCCAAGAGTTTAGGGAAAACAAAAAAATAAACTCTGGGTCAGTCATGGGACTGGTGTGAGTAAACTCTAACTATTTGTTTAACTTTCAAAATCCTTTCGAAAGAAAAGATAATAGGAAGACCAGCCCACACATAAACACGGACGGTTATTACCTTACTATAACCCAAAACACTTTGATACGAAAATCCAGTGATATTATAATAGTGTCTAAATCAAATAGATATCAATCTAGCAGAACGCTTGCATCTCACGCTCCACATACATAGTATAAAATCAAAAACCACAAGGCGCTTATTGGAGATTGGATTTCCAACATGACAAGGTATGGAACCACCTTCCGATAGTGTATCTCTAGAGAGGAATACACTGGGTTCAACAAGAACATCTTGCAACCCGGCCCACACATGACCGACCACTCATTTCGCTTGAGTGTATCGAATGTATATCACCAACGGCTGGGATCAGCAACCGTTTCTCGAATGGGACAACATCGAATAGAATAAGGAATTAAATGAATCTCTAGATAGGTGATAATACACCCTAATGGGAGCGACCCACATAGCCATGCTGCCTGCCCGATTTTTGTCATTTCCCAGTTGTTGAGGCCTGAGTCTACGATTTCTTATCATTCATTGATAGCACAATCACTTCGAATGCCACATTGTCAGATCCGTTAATCACAAGTCGATTTGCACAAATATATTCTGGATATTATGCTAAGGGAATAAATCCGTTGCCACCATATATATTTGTACAGACTAATCATATTCGATCATCGGAAATACTTTGTCAGACATTCGTCCATATACGTTCGTTCTGGGATTGAACGAAACCGAAGGCACAATTTCTATTAATAGAAAAAGCCCTTGCACTTCACTCCGTCTTCGATTATCTTCATATAATCTGATTCGCAACGCTACTGCCAATACGGAGTGGTTCACAGATAATAATCCAACCGGTCTCTCCATATTGACAACGATATTGGCAAATACTTCGATAGTCGGTTATTTAACTATCAAAGAAAAACAGCAAACAATCATTCAAAACATCAAACAATCACTGGGCCCCTTGATTACTATTCATTAATTAAATCAGCTGTAACGACCCATCTTTTTGCCCGGTTCTCGCCGGTAATTAAACCAACTTAGACCGTTCAGAAAGACGAATTGTTGTGGGTACATACATACATTGAACAAAATAACAGAACTTTTCATTGCAAAAAAACAATATCACATCAGAGTTACAGGGAATATCAGAGTTATACATATATACACAGCGGAATAAAACATATAACTATACTCTCAGCAGAAGAACAAAACACAGCGGAAGCTTCAGCTCTATCGTGGACTCCAACTCAGAGAGCGCTCCGAACTTCGCTCCAACGAATCATAGTTGCAAAAACTAAACTACTAGCTGCCCGTGTGAAAATTAATGGGCACCCAGAGTTTAGGAAGGAACAATAAACTCTAGGTCAGTCATGGGACTGGTGTGAGAACATAAAACAGTTGTTCTAGGATTTATTTTAAAGTTGGGAAATTCACCGGACCACGCCGCTGTCGAGGAATGGGTTTTGCTCCATGTGAACACCCGTGCATATAAATACGCAATGATATTTTTAAAATGAAGCTATCATAAGCTCATCCCACATCACACAATGCAAGCGCACACTAGATGGGTGGGGTTTATCTTATGATAACCAGACATGCTTTCATACGGAAAATCCTCTTTTTATATTATTATATATAGTGTGGAAAACCATTTCGCAAATAAATGTATTAATCCTAGACGGCATAATACCCATAATATTATGTCGCCATATATATACACAATCAAAATCGTATGGTTCGTATTGGAGATTTGGATTTCCAACTTGATGATTCCTAGCACGAAAGATCAATCGGAACATAAACGAAATGTAATCAAGGGTTTTTCATCCAGACGCGGACACCAATACAAATCGCGAGCTAGATCAACGGTTTTCGACCTGACACGGCCCCCCGAACATACTCTATTCCATAAGTCATAAGTGGTTTCCCACTGCTACAGCGGTCATCTGCAATTCATATATATATACACAACCTAACCACCAGTTTCTCATCATCCGGGGTGTGAGGTTTGTCGATGTCACGTCATACACAAAGCACGCCTAGAAAAGCAATGCCTTGAACGTACAAGCTCATTTTATATCTTAAGTATGTCACATTGTCCATTCACAACATGACCATTGATTTCCATCCATACATAACTACTTCGAGCTCATACGTCACAAACCAGATACATATCAACGGAAATCAGTGTTATGCCGTCAATTACAATGTCAGACACACAATCCATACAAGTCCGTCCTGAGTTTGAACGGAACAAAAATCCGAAAGTTCTCCCAATACGTTCGGACTTCCTGCCACTCTGGTAATAGGGGCATCTCTCTACTGTAGCTATTCAGTAAAGAAACCAATCGGCAGACAGTCCGTTCGATTTTGAAGAACCACGGTCTTCACTCATCGATTCCAAGTCTTGAATTTTGCTTTATGCGTTGTATTATTACTTGGAATGGTTTTCGGACTTAAATCCGATCCTGGTCTTTCCAAGCAATAAGCGTATTCATAAAACAATGGTTGTGGACCACACAGGTTTTTTTTTCAATTAAATCTCCTTCCAATCATTATCAATTCATTTAAGTTTGGGTCCATTTCAAAATCCTTAAGTCCCGTTAACATCTTAATTCCTTTACAAATCTGAAATTGATTTAACAAACTTAAATTTAAACATAATTTCCTTATGTTAGTTATCATTTCCAAAATTCCTTTAAAACCTTCCAAAATATTTCACAAATCCCCTTTTTGGTTTTAAACCCTAGTCCACGGTTTATATATTTCAAAATCAAACCCTTTCCAAAGAAATGTAAAAGCATTCTTGAAGCACTATGGAATAATTATAAATTGAAAATTTTCAAAATCCATATTTTTTTCTGCTCAATCGTTAAAAATGTGATTTAATAGAATTTTCCCAAAATTTTCAATGACTCATAACCTATCTAACTTGATTTTCTCATTACGGTCGCTAACCGGTAAATATAGCGCCCCCTTTCATAACTTAAGAATCATACGTCGGAGTTTGAAAAAAAATTCTTTCCAATTCAAAAGTTATCATTAGTAGGAACCAACGTTTTCTTTACTTCTCATAAATCCGATTTGGCGCACTCAAGTCATAGCTTTGTTCAAAATCAGTATTTGCAAACGGACGCTATACGATGTTCGTTAAGTTCTTAATTCAAATAGTTTCTAAATCGTCATTGAAACTTAACAAAATATTTTATATTCCTATTCTAACTTTATTTCAAAAATCCTCATTTTTAAATTCGAAACTTTCATTTCAAATTTAAAATAATAATATTTTATTCAAAACTCATTTGATTATTTTCCCCAAAGCCGTTATGAAATCAATTGGTCATATAAAATCCATCACTTGAGTATATAGCTCAAAGTCACCTTCTTTCTAGATTCCAAACAAGTTTACTTCAAATCGTTGTCTTTTACGAACATCGTCTGAAACAATTGACATCTAACCCAAAATTTACTAAAAATCAAATATTATTATTCAATCAAAAATTTATCCCTAATAGAAATTCCGACCAGATTATTGAAACACTTCCAACCCGCTTGGTCTTTTACAAAGAACATTAATCAAATTTTCATACCGTTTGAAATTTACAATCAAACTTACTTTCCAACCATTATTTTAGTATTTAAATAATCGTTCATAGGAAGGAGATTTAAATCAATTATCTGCATAATTCCATAAATACGGTGTGTGCAAGACAACAAATCAATAAAACAACCATATGAACATGGATCATTCATCGCCAAACAATTATAAATGGTGCACAAGCGTTACATTAAATAACGCTCAGTGTTTGGTGCGTTTATCTATAACATCCATCGCATGCAATAACAACCATTAAAATAATCAATTTTCTTTGTGTGCCGACGCGTTACGTTCTATAACGTGTAGTGTCTAGATTGTTTAACTATATGAATATTCATCCAAACACTGCACCCAACATCCATACACAGCAAATCATCATAGATTTTTAATTATCTAAAAACTACTAAATAAAAAAAATTAGAAGTTCTCACCTGCATGCCCCCAAATTTTCACCGTCAATGCTCCATATCAAATGTGAACAAATTCTGAACGGTTACGTACACTATTCACGAACTTTTCACAGATGCCGCTACCTTCACATGCACCGCTTCAGATTTGCAACTCGCATGTTTATAACTATACATCCCAACGCGCACGACACAGTCTTCAGTATAGGGCTTGAACCAACTCCCACCATTCACTCCTCCGGCCTTGCATGCAACATCCGCACCCTCACTCATGTTGTCAAACTTCTGTTTGTTTGCTCATGCATGAAAACGCATGCATGCCGAGCCCAAATGTAATAACCCGCAAATTCTGAGCCAGTTTAAAATTTTTATTTTGGCAATTATGGCGAATTTTCTATATTTAAAATGAATTATTTTAAATAATATCGACGAAAATTTATTTTGAATATAATTCGAGCGTATATAGTTATACGCGCCGTCGTTAGAATATATAATATTTATATATAATTATAAATAGAATTGAAAATGGCGCGGTAGTTCGATAATTCGATTTCAAACTTCAATTGAACGTACCGGGTGCAAAACAATCCGGATTTTTGTGAAACCAAAAACATTAGGATCCATTTTTTTAATATCTTTCCAACGAATCCGAAAAATCGAGATTTCATAGCGGGAATCAAAAAATATGTCCAGTTGAAAATTCTGAATAGTCGCTATGGAATTTAGGCCCTTAAAAATGGAGATTTTGCAAACGACCTCGGATGTCGACGAAACCACTTTTGTTGGATCCGTGATGTCAAATTATTGCTAGATTCCAAATTTCATAATTTTTCGAATCAATATGTGAGCGTGGCAAAGGAAAACGCGTTTGACCAGTTTTAGTTGATTTTAATCGACTGGAAAATGGCCATTTTTCCAACGGTCTCGGAATTCGACGAAACTAGTTTTGTTAGGACCGTATCGTCAATACGAGGCTTGAAAATATTTTTCGGGAATTTTTAGAGTTAGTATGTGACCCCGGTAAATTGAAATGCACGTTCAAAATCAATATAAAGAGTTATATGTTGATTTTGACGAAAACAGATTTAAACGATCGAATCAGCTTAGGATACATATCCCATTGTGTTCGAAATGGGGGTAATTAGCTATGGACGACAGGCGGTGGTTTCGATTTCGAGGTCGTATGAAAAGTCAACTTAGGAGAGAGAAATTAAATTAATTAATTAATAAAAAAATCCCCCTTTTCTCTCCTTTCCTTACACTCTGCCCCCCCCGATATTTTCAATTCAGTTTTCAAAATAAAAATAAAAATAAAAAAAGGGGAAAAACCGCGTCAATGGCCCTCCCCACGCCGCCGCCGGTGGCAGAGCCACCACCACCGCACGCCTCCTTTCCTCATCTTCCTCCTCTTCCCCCTCGACGCGACATCGAGCCCCCCCCATCGCGCCAGCACCCCCTCCTCCGTTCGAAACCGCAGCTACCCCAAGACCACCAAAATCCGCCGCTCCTTCCCCGACCTCCTCCTTCGAACCCGCCCTCTCCCCATCGAGCACCCCTCCGACAGTCCCCCCTTTCACCGTTGACTGTAAGTTTTTTTATTTATTTATTATTGTAATTTTTGTTTATATAAATTCTGATTTATTTTGTTTGTAAATAATCAAGTTTAGATTTTTAAGGGTATAAAAATAGGATTTTTTAAAGTAATAAAAATATGATTTTTATATTTTTAAAGTAATAAAAATATGATTTTTATATTTTTAAAGTAGTAAAAATATAATCTTTACTATATAGACGATGTAAAAATATGATTTTTGTTTATGTAGAGAATTAAAAATATAATTTTTTTACATGATAGGAATATTAGAAATATCATCTTTATATGTGTAGAAAAATAAAAATGTGATTTTTATAATGATATATTTGAAAAGGCGAAATCTTTATCTAGAGAATAGCGAGGTAAAAATATAATTTTTATCTATACAGTAGCAATGTAAAAATAGAATTTTTATCCATATAGCGTGATAGAAAAAATTCGATTTTTATATATTGAATAGTAAAGTAAAAATTCGACTTTATATATTGAATAGCGAAGGAAAAATTCGATTTTTATATATTGAATAGCGAAGTAAAAATTCGATTTTTATATATGTAGTGGCTACGGGCAACGAAAGCGACAAAAAGGCGAGAATGACGATGATTTGTCTAAATGAAGTGTCGAGATGATTGGAATAGCTTTGTTGAGAATTTCTCACCTTTCAATTTCTTTTTCTAGTTATATATATATACTAGGATGCAGACGGTGCTTAGTAGCACCCGACACAATCGTCCACAGACCATTGACTTGTTTGTTTGATTGCAAAAATTAGTTAGATGATTTGATTGAAATTTGAGTTGTTTGGTGAAATGGAATGGATTGATTGATGTGTGAATGGCGTGGGCCTTCACTAGACCGGGGATAAGGCTAGGCCTTGTCCCGTTTCTAGTATCGTGCCGTTATGCCGCCGAAATTTTCTAAAATATGTTAGAAAAATAAAAATATCATTTTCATTGTGTAAATGAACTGAATAGAATATTTTCATAGGTTGAATAAAATATTTTATCGTTAAAAATATAATTTTTAACGTGAAGTGAATAAAATAAAATATTCATTTACAAACCGGACGGTTTGTTTATGTACACCTATTTGAAGGACGTTGATTGGGTCGATAAATTTTACACATCGCCCAACGGCACAACTAAAATCTGTGTTTGATTGTTTGAAACCCCACACGGGTGTTGGGATGAAATTTGAAGTTCACTCATCCTGATTGATTAAATATGTCGATCGATTGATTGACAGGCTGTTGTAAGCGTTAGATATCTATATTTGATGCTTATACAGTGTAGTGCACTTTGGTTGATGGTTGATTATTTTTCAATGCTATTATATACGTGTGATGTGTGAAAATCCATATAATTAACATTATATGGTGATTGATTGGGCCTCATTCCAATTTAGAAAATAAAGAATATTATAAAATAAAGGTTCATGTGTTGACTGTACTCATCCGTTGAGATTAGTCATGTGTTGAACGAAATATTTTAATAATAAAATTTACATCTTTATCAATATAAAATAAAGGTTCATGTGTTGACTGTACTCATCCGTTGAGATTAGTCATGTGTTGAACGAAATATTTTAATAATAAAATTTACATCTTTATCAATATAAAATAAAGGTTCATGTGTTGACTGTACTCATCCGTTGAGATTAGTCATGTGTTGAACGAAATATTTTAATAATAAAATTTACATCTTTATCAATACAAAATAAAGGTTCATGTGTTGACTGTACTCATCCGTTGAGATTAGTCATGTGTTGAACGTAATATTTTAACAATAAATTTTATATCTTTATCACTATAAAATAAAGGTTCATGTGTTGACTGTACTCATCCGTTGAGATTGGTCATGTGTTGAACGAAATAATTTAACAAAAATAGTCACACGTGGACAATACTCATTCGTTGAGATTAGTCGTGTGTTGACAAAAATAAATATTCATTTGTTGAATAGAATGAAGGAATATATGAAGCCGTGTTGATTAGATTGACGCCATTTTGACGTGAACGATATTTATATTGATTTTATTCATTTTGAAATGAATTGAATATAAAACGATTTTGAAATGAATTGAATATAAAACGATTTCGAAATGAATTGAATATAAAACGATTTCGAAATGAATTGAATATAAAACGATTTCGAAATGAATTGAATATAAAACGATTTCGAAATGAATTGAATATAAAATGATTTCGAAAAGAATTGAATATAAAACGATTACGAAATGAATTGAATATAAAACGATTTCGAAATGAATTGAATATAAAACGATTTCGAAATGAATTGAATATAAAACGATTTCGAAATGAATTGAATATAAAACGATTTCGAAATGAATTGAATATATAACGAATTGAATTCGAATTGAGTATATAATGAATTTGATTCGAATAGAAAACCAATATGAATTTGATTCGAATAGAAAACCAATATGAATTTGATTCGAATAGAAAACCAATTTGAATTCGAATTGAATATACAACGAATTGAATTCAAATTGAGTATATAATGAATTTGATTCAAATAGAAAACCAATATGAATTTGATTCGAATAGAAAACCAATATGAATTTGATTCGAATAGAAAACCAATATGAATTTGATTCGAATAGAAAACCAATTTGAATTGGATCGAATAGAAAACGAATTTGATTTGAATCGAATTGAAACCGAATTCGAATTGAATTGAAAACGAATTGAAATGAATTCAAATTGAATTGAAATTTGAATTGAATAAACATGAATTTTAAAAACGAATTTATAAGGAGAAATTCAATTTTGATTTGAATTTGAAATGAAGGTTGAAATTGTTTTTGAAACGAATTCAAAACTATTTATATAATTCGTTTTAAATAGTAATCGACGAAATATATATCATATATATTATATATATAATATAATGGCCTGAATAGAACGCGCCGCGCCGCGGCAGTTCGTGAATTTCGACCATTTATTTCAAACGGACATTACAGGAGATCCGACCATCGGATTCTCCTAAAACCGGAACCATTGGGTTCGTATCGAAAAGGGCTTTCTAACGAATATTTGAAATTCAAAATCTAACGGTTGGATTTGGAGATACGTCCAAATCAAATTTGAAAAAGGTCGTTGTAAGTGCAGTTCGATGGCCGTTGATGGAAATCGACTGTACGGGCCTTGATAAAATTATTAAAAATATCAATAATTTGTGTAAAATCATAAGAAATGATTTGGAAAAAATTGGGGTGAAAAACTCCATATTTGAAAAGATAAAAATGGATTTTTATCGAAATGAACTAGTTTTGAACTAAATTTAAAACCCAATTATTTTTAAATAAATAAATTAGATTTAAAAAGGGGTTTTAAATAATCGGAATTTCTAATATATTGGATTGGATTTGAAATGGGTTTATCGTGAACAGTGTATTAAACAACACTTGTTCTTTAACCCGATAATAAATAGATTGTGATTTGGGGTTTGTCGTGAACTGTGTTTTAAATGACATTAGTTCTTTAACCCAATAAAAGGAGTTTTAATGAATCTGCAATTAGATTGAAATGTGAATTGATAATTTAAATTATCAAATTTGGCAAATGAGCGGGAGTGGAGTATCACCAGTTTTGCTCCAAAGCGATAGTTAAATCTTTAATCAGATTTGAACGTGAAATGGTAATTAATTTTACCAATAACACCGTGGTGTTAGATATGGAGTATTACCAGTTTTGCTTCATGGGATGAATAGGTTGGGATTGGGAAATAAAATAAATAATTACTTCGGTGTGGTTCGCTAATCTCGACTAGTTTAGAAAACCATAATTTGGTTTGAAACGACATCCAAAGGAAGATTAAAGGATAAATTTCAAAGAATTTATCATGGATAAAATTAATGGGAACCTTTCCCTAAGAATGTGATTTGGTGAATAAAAGAATATTCTGAATTGGAATGAGGCGTATGTTGAGTTTGTGTAACATTTGTTTTTAATATACGCGGGTTGTTCGGAAAGGCCGGGTTTATACCCATTCTGAATAACCGATTCGACGATATGTCGAAGATGAAGACGGTAGTTTAGGACCGGAAGTCTTCACATCGTTGGGTTGATTACTGACGATCCTGATTGGGCTGTACACCCAAGAGGATGGAAATAGTTGGTGGTCGTCCAGACGTACTTGGAGATGGATGGATATGCGAGGAAAGTGCCTCCGGTTTCGTTCAGACCCAGAACGAACTTGTAAATGGATTGTGTGTCTGACATTGGATTTTATTCTGTGTTGATTGATTTCTGTTAAATATATATCTGTTTGGCGGCAGAGAATTTATTCTTTTGCTTAACGCCCTTCTCTGAGACGTACGAGCTTAGAGGTTATATATCGATGGATATCAATCGCATGGCATGAATTGCCTGTGTGGCATACTGAGTTGCATGGATCAAGGCTTCTGTTGAAAAGCAAAGTCTTGTGGTTGATGATCAAAGCACGGCCTTTGTGGCGTAGCTTTGTGTATAATGTGAATTCACGAGCCTCACACCTCGGTAAGAGTTAAAAACGGGATACGGGCCGTTGGGAGAACACGACGTTTCTTTCTAGCTTTGGTGGTGTCAGTGACTTACCAGCCCTGACATTTATATACTTTTCACCTTCGTGGTTGTTGGAATGAGGCGCCTCGATTATAGGTCTGTAAAGACCGGGAAACGTATGTTCAGGCATAACCAATCCTTTAACGTAAGTGAGGACCGGCCCAACCGATCCAAGTGGCTGCCCAGAGTGTGTAGTCCTGAGCATTTGCTAGAGTGTCTCGAAGCGGAGAGGAGCATTCCCCTTGCCTCGACTCATGACGGAAATCCAATTTCCAATACATGTATTTCGGCTTTATTTGTAGAGCCTAGTATGGCGACATAGTGGGATGGGGCACTCATGCCGTCTATGATTTATATTTATGATTGAAATTGTTTTGACACTATACACTTATTATAGTATCAAATGATTTGTTTTAAACATATCAAGCATGTTTGTCTGTTATAAGGTAAAACCCTATCCTCCGGCTTGCGTTGCATTGTGTGATGGGACCTGGGTCTTATAATAGCTTCATTTTTTGAAAAAGCATTGCGCTGTTTGTTCTATGCACTGGCATTCTTGGGAGGAAACCCGTTCCGTGTTATATGGCGTGGTCCCTTGAATTACTCTCTTTTAAAGTAAAGGTTTAAATAACTGTTTTAGTTCTCATACCAGTCACATGACTGACCTGGAGTTTATTGTTTTAACCTAAACTCTGGGTGCCCCTATTTTCCGCACGGGCAGCTAGTAGTTTTGGTTTTGCAGATTTATATTCACAGGGTCCTGATCTACAGCTGGAACGATGCTTGGAAAGCTCTGTATCCGTGTATCACTTCTAGTTGTGCTTTTGTATTATTTTCCGCTGCTATGTAATTTATTGTAATCTCTGATATTTATCGAATGTAATTTATTCATTTATACTCTGTATATTCTTGTATCTGATGGAATTGTTGTAATAAGCAATGAAATGTTCTTCTGTTTGTGTTCTGATTTGTCCTATTCTCAAACGATCAGGGGTTTCGAACGGTCTAGATCGGTTTAACGACTGATTCGGATCGAGCGAAATTTCTTGTCGTCACATTTGGTATCAGAGCTTTGGTTTACAGAGCTCGATAACAAGATACATTAGAACCATACGAAAGAATTTATCAGATATTGGATTAGTAATATCCAATTAGAATGACTCGTTAGAGATAGGATCAGTAGTATCCTAGAACGAGTGTGAAGAGTATATTTTTCAAGTGAAAACAATTTTGTTTTGAAAATTTAAATTGTTTTATACATATTTGACTATTCATTTATTTTGAATTTGGACAATCTAGTATATAAAGGTTTTGCATATACGCGTCATGAACGTATATTCGAAGTTTTAATATATTAGATAGATATAGAGTCACACTCTAGTCACCCGGACATGGTCCTGATGATGAAGTATACCATCACCAGTATTTATTTTCAAGTGACGAAGGTGTGATTTTCTATATATTTCCATTAGACTGGTGTGAGAACGAAAACTAATATAGCTAGAATACATTGTTGTGATTTGGCATCAAAACATGATTTTTTGTATATATATCAAATTTATGAATTTGAAACTCTAATTCACTAATTGATTGATGTTTGTGTTGTTTGTTTATTTGTTTGATAATTTTGAACCATTATGCCTAATAGCATCAAATATTGAATATTATTGAAAATTGGTCACATTTTGCCGAAAATATTGAATATTATTGAAAACAGGTCATAGCAAGGAGGCTAGAGCAGAGAATAAAATTTGTTTGCCCGACAATAGGTACATATTTACTATAATTTACTGTTTTGTTTGGGTAATGATGATTTTATGAGCATATTAGCTTTTTCTTTTTCATTTTGAGATCAAAAGGCCTATATGGCAATTTCGGGATTTTCCCGTGGCTCCCGGTGCAGGGGAGGTTATGGCGAAATTTTTCGAAAATTTAGGGTGTTTGCCAAATTTTTGAAAATTTTAAAATTCTCAAAAACTGAAAAGTTGGAGAATGGAAGCCAGGTCGAACGTAGAGTTGATTAATCAAACCACTTTCGACTTTGTTCCTTTTCGGGGACGAAAACTTTTAAGTGGGGGAGATTGTAATAAACCGCAAATTCTGAGCAAGTTTAAATTTTTTATTTTGGCAATTATGGCGAATTTTCTATATTTAAAATGAATTATTTAAAATAATATCGACGAAAAATTATTTTGAATATAATTCGACGCGTCGTCGTTAGAATATATAATATTTATATATAATTATAAATAGAATTGAAAATGGCGCGGTAGTTCGATAATTCGATTTCAAACTTCAATTGAACGTACCGGGTGCAAAACAATCCGGATTTTAGTGAAACCCAAATCATTAGGATCCATTTTTTGAATATCTTTCCAATGAATCCGAAAAATCGAGATTTCATAGCGGGAATCAAAAGATATGTCCATTTGAAAATTCTGAATAGTCGCTATGGAATTCAGGCCCTTAAAAATGGAGATTTTGCAAACGACCTCGGATTTCGACGAAACCACTTTTGTTGGATCCGTGATGTCAAATTATTCCTAGATTCCAAATTTCATAATTTTTCGAATCAATATGTGAGCGTGGCAAAGGAAAACGCATTTGACCAGTTTTAGTTGATTTTAATCGACTGGAAAATGGCCATTTTTCCAATGGTCTCGGAATTCGACGAAACTAGTTTTTTTAGGACAGTATCGTCAATACGAGGCTAGAAAATATTTTTCGGGAATTTTTGGAGTTAGTATGTGACACCGGTAAATTGAAATGCGCGTTCAAAATCAATATAAAGAGTTATATGTGGATTTTGACGAAAACAGATTTAAACGATCGAATCAGCTTAGGATACATATCCCATTGAGTTCAGAATGGGGGTAATTAGCTATGGACGACAGGCGGTGGGTTCGATTTCGAGGTCGTATGAAAAGTCAACTTAGGAGAGAGAAATTAAATTAATTAATTAATAAAAAAAATCCCCCTTTTCTCTCCTTTCCTTACACTCTGCCCCCCCCGATATTTTCAATTCAGTTTTCAAAAAAAAAAGGGGAAAAGCCGCGTCGTAGGCCCTCCCCACGCCGCCGCCGGTGGCAGAGCCACCACCACCGCACGCCTCCTCTCCTCCTCTTCCTCCTCTTCCCCCTCGACGCGACATCGAGCCCCCCCATCGCACCAGCACCCCCTCCTCCGTTCGAAACCGCAGCTACCCCAAGACCACCAAAATCCGCCGCACCTTCCCCGACATCCTCCTTCGAACCCGCCCTCTCTCCATCGAGCACCCCTCCGACAGTCCCCCCCCTTCACCGTTGACTGTAAGTTTTTATTTTATTTTATTTATTATTGTAATTTTTGTTTATATAAATTCTGATTTATTTTGTTTGTAAATAATCAAGTTTAGATTTTTAAGGGTATAAAAATAGGATTTTTTAAAGTAATAAAAATATGATTTTTATATTTTTAAAGTAATAAAAATATGATTTTTATATTTTTAAAGCAGTAAAAATATAATCTTTACTGTATAGACGATGTAAAAATATGATTTTTGTTTATGTAGAGAATTAAAAATATAATTTTTTTACATGATAGGAATATTAGAAATATCATCTTTATATGTGTAGAAAAATAAAAATATCATTTTCATTGTGTAAATGAACTGAATAGAATATTTTCATAGGTTGAATAAAATATTTTATCGTTAAAAATATAATTTTTAACGTGAAGTGAATAAAATAAAATATTCATTTACAAACCGGACGGTTTGTTTATGTACACCTATTTGAAGGACGTTGATTGGGTCGATAAATTTTACACATCGCCCAACTGCACAACTAAAATCTGTGTTTGATTGTTTCAAACCCCACATGGGTGTTGGGATGAAATTTGAAGTTCACTCATCCTGATTGATTAAATATGTCGATCGATTGATTGACAGGCTGTTGTAAGCGTTAGATATCAATATTTGATGCTTATACAGTGTAGTGCACTTTGGTTGATGGTTGATTATTTTTCAATGCTATTATATACGTGTGATGTGTGAAAATCCATGTAATTAACATTATATGGTGATTGATTGGGCCTCATTCCAATTTAGAAAATAAAGAATATTATAAAATAAAGGTTCATGTGTTGACTGTACTCATCCGTTGAGATTAGTCATGTGTTGAACGAAATATTTTAATAATAAAATTTACATCTTTATCAATATAAAATAAAGGTTCATGTGTTGACTGTACTCATCCGTTGAGATTAGTCATGTGTAGAACGAAATATTTTAATAATAAAATTTACATCTTTATCAATATAAAATAAAGGTTCATGTGTTGACTGTACTCATCCATTGAGATTAGTCATGTGTTGAACGAAATATTTTAATAATAAAATTTACATCTTTATCAATATAAAATAAAGGTTCATGTGTTGATTGTACTCATCCGTTGAGATTAGTCATGTGTTGAACGAAATATTTTAATAATAAAATTTACATCTTTATCAATATAAAATAAAGGTTCATGTGTTGACTGTACTCATCCGTTGAGATTAGTCATGTGTTGAACGTAATATTTTAACAATAAATTTTATATCTTTATCACTATAAAATAATGGTTCATGTGTTGACTGTACTCATCCATTGAGATTGGTCATGTGTTGAACGAAATAATTTAACAAAAATAGTCACACGTGGACAGTACTCATTCGTTGAGATTAGTCGTGTGTTGAAAAAAAAAATATTCATTTGTTGAATAGAATGAAGGAATATATGAAGCCGTGTTGATTAGATTGACGCCATTTTGACGTGAACGATATTTATATCGATTTTATTCATTTTGAAATGAATTGAATATAAAACGATTTCGAAATGAATTGAATATAAAACGATTTCGAAATTAATTGAATATAAAACGATTTCGAAATGAATTGAATATAAAACGATTTCGAAATGAATTGAATATAAAACGATTTCGAAATGAATTGAATATAAAACGATTTCGAAATGAATTGAATATAAAACGGTTTCGAAATGAATTGAATATAAAACGGTTTCGAAATGAATTGAATATAAAATGGTTTCGAAATGAATTGAATATAAAACAATTTCGAAATGAATTGAATATAAAACGATTTCGAAATGAATTGAATATATAACGAATTGAATTCGAATTGAGTATATAATGAATTTGATTCGAATAGAAAACCAATATGAATTTGATTCGAATAGAAAACCAATATGAATTTGATTTGAATAGAAAACCAATTTGAATTTGAATTGAATATACAACGAATTGAATTCGAATTGAGTATATAATGAATTTGATTCAAATAGAAAACCAATATGAATTTGATTCGAATAGAAAACCAATATGAATTTGATTCTAATAGAAAACAAATATGAATTTGATTCGAATAGAAAACCAATTTGAATTGGATCGAATAGAAAGCGAATTTGATTTGAATCGAATTAAAAACGAATTCGAATTGAATTGAAAACGAATTGAAATGAATTCAAATTGAATTGAAATTTGAATTGAATAAACATGAATTTTAAAAACGAATTTATAAGGAGAAATTCAATTTTGATTTGAATTTGAAATGAAGGTTGAAATTGTTTTTGAAACGAATTCAAAACTATTTATATAATTCGTTTTAAATAGTAATCGACGAAATATATATATTATATATTATATATATAATATAATGGCCTGAATAGAACGCGCCGCGCCGCGGTAGTTCATGAATTTCAACCATTTATTTCAAACGGACATTACGGGAGATCCGACCGTCGGATTCTCCTAAAACCAGAACCATTGGGTTCGTATCGAAAAGGGCTTTCTAACGAATATTTGAAATTCAAAATCTAACGGTTGGATTTGGAGATACGTCCAAATCAAATTTGAAAAAGGTCACTGTAAGTGCAGTTCGATGGCCATTGATGGAAATCGACTGTACGGGCCTTGATAAAATTATTAAAAATATCAATAATTTGTGTAAAATCATAAGAAATGATTGGGGAAAAATTGGGGTGAAAAACACGATATTTGAAAAGATAAAAATGGATTTTTATCGAAATGAACTAGTTTTGAACTAAATTTAAAACCCAATTATTTTTAAATAAATAAATTAGATTTAAAAAGGGGTTTTAAATAATCGGAATTTCTAATATATTGGATTGGATTTGAAATGGGTTTATCGTGAACAGTGTATTAAACAACACTTGTTCTTTAACCCGATAATAAATAGATTGTGATTTGGGGTTTGTCGTGAACTGTGTTTTAAATGACATTAGTTCTTTAACCCAGTAAAAGGAGTTTTAATGAATCTGCAATTAGATTGAAATGTGAATTGATAATTTAAATTATCAAATTTGGCAAATGAGCGAGAGTGGAGTATCACCAGTTTTGCTCCAAAGCGATAGTTAAATCTTTAATCAGATTTGAACGTGAAATGGTAATTAATTTTACCGATAACACCGTGGTGTTAGATATGGAGTATTACCAGTTTTGCTTCATGGGATGAATAGGTTGGGATTGGGAAATAAAATAAATAATTACTTCGGTGTGGTTCACTAATCTCGACTAGTTTAGAAAACCATAATTTGGTTTGAAACGACATCCAAAGGAAGATTAAAGGATAAATTTCAAAGAATTTATCATGGATAAAATTAATGGGAACCTTTCCCTAAGAATGTGATTTGGTGAATAAAAGAATATTCTGAATTGGAATGAGGCGTATGTTGAGTTTGTGTAACTTTTGTTTTTAATATACGCGGGTTGTTCGGAAAGGCCGGGTTTATACCCATTCTGAATAACCGATTCGACGATATGTCGAAGATGAAGACGGTAGTTGAAGACCGGAAGTCTTCACATCGTTGGGTTGATTACTGACGATCGTGATTGGGCTGTACACCCAAGAGGATGGAAATAGTTGGTGGTCGTCCAGACGTACTTGGAGATGGATGGATATGCAAGGAAAGTGCCTCCGGTTTCGTTCAGACCCAGAACGAACTTGTAAATGGATTGTGTGTCTGACATTGGATTTTATTCTGTGTTGATTGATTTCTGTTAAATATATATCTGTTTGGCGGCGGAGAATTTATTCTTTTGCTTAACGCCCTTCTCTGAGACGTACGAGCTTAGAGGTTATATATCGATGGATATCAATCGCATGGCATGAATTGCCTGTGTGGCATACTGAGTTGCATGGATCAAGGCTTCTGTTGAAAAGCAAAGTCTTGTGGTTGATGATCAAAGCACGGCCTTTGTGGCGTAGCTTTGTGTATAATGTGAATTCGCGAGCCTCACACCTCGGTAAGAGTTAAAAACGGGATACGGGCCGTTGGGAGAACACGACGTTTCTTTCTAGCTTTGGTGGTGTCAGTGACTTACCAGCCCTGACATTTATATACTTTTCACCTTCGTGGTTGTTGGAATGAGGCGCCTCGATTATAGGTCTGTAAAGACCGGGAAACGTATGTTCAGGCATAACCAATCCTTTAACGTAAGTGAGGACCGGCCCAACCGATCCAAGTGGCTTCCCAGAGTGTGTAGTCCTGAGCATTTGCTAGAGTGTCTCGAAGCGGAGAGGAGCATTCCCCTTGCCTCGACTCATGACGGAAATCCAATTTCCAATACATGTATTTCGGCTTTATTTGTAGAGCCTAGTATGGCGACATAGTGGGATGGGGCACTCATGCCGTCTATGATTTATATTTATGATTGAAATTGTTTTGACACTATAAACTTATTATAGTATCAAATGATTTGTTTTAAACGTATCAAGCATGTTTGGCTGTTATAAGGTAAAACCCTATCCTCCGGCTTGCGTTGCATTGTGTGATGGGATCTGGGTCTTATAATAGCTTCATTTTTTGAAAAAGCATTGCGCTGTTTGTTCTATGCACTGGCATTCTTGGGAGAAAGCTCGTTCCGTGTTATACGGCTTGGTCCCTTGAATTACTCTCTTTTAAAGTAAAGGTTTAAATAACTATTTTAGTTCTCACACCAGTCACATGACTGACCTGGAGTTTATTGTTTTAACCTAAACTCTGGGTGCCCCTATTTTCCGCACGGGCAGCTAGTAGTTTTGGTTTTGCAGATTTATATTCACAGGGTCCTGATTTACAGCTGGAACGATGCTCGGAAAGCTCTGTATCCGTGTATCACTTCTAGTTGTGCTTTTGTATTATTTTCCGCTGCTATGTAATTTATTGTAATCTCTGATATTTATCGAATGTAATTTATTCATTCATACTCTGTATATTCTTGTATCTGATGGAATTGTTGTAATAAGCAATGAAATGTTCTTCTGTTTGTGTTCTGATTTGTCCTGTTCTCAAACGATCAGGGGTTTCGAACGGTCTAGATCGGTTTAACGACTGATTCAGATCGAGCGAAATTTCTTGTCGTCACACCAAAATTAATGTTATATTTTTTTTCCTGTACGCCGAACTTCATCCATTTTGTTTTCCTTTGCCCACACTTATGTTCATTCACGTCCGTCCAACCTGCAAAGCCCATCATATCCTTTTCTCTTCACGCTTGTCCACTCCACAACACCGTACATGCATACAAATCAATTACCAAACACAATTAACTCATAGTTGGACTCAACCATGCATATTCTACCTTCTAAACTAACATGCATGGACCCTAACCCACTCTACCTGCTCATACTTCACTTCCTCATTCTTTTTTGTATTTTTTTTCAAGCTTTATATCGGTTAACAAAGAGGAAAAAGAGAAAAAAAATGGCCACATGCACAGTCGGACAGATGAGGGAATGTTCACGGGTTGCCTCACGCATGCACAGTCTCATGCTTACATAATAAAATTTTTTATATGAAGCTTTTAACTACAACAAATAAGTGCGCATGCAAACCAAAGGCTTCGATGGAAATGTGTTTGAAAGTGGAGGAAAGGCTGCGGGTTCTGGAAATTGCGGATGGGTAAAATAAATCAGGTGAAGCTTTTATTGGGTAGAATCGTCCTGCATGATTGCACAGGCGGTTTTAAGGGTAGGAAGTGAGCTAAGTGGAGGATCTGGTGGGCAGATGTGTGGTGAGGTGGAGGTGAAGGCTTTCGTGCGTGAGCCTAGAGGAGGGAAGCTGACTGAGTGAAGGCGGATGAATTAGTGGGATGAAGGCTGAATGTTTAACTGGAGAGGAGCTGAACGTGGCATAGGGAAGACTGCTTGTGGAGGCTTGCGCATGCATGAGGGTGAAGGAGATGATATAAAGCCGAGCACGCAAGGGTCTGAGTAGCCTCATGGTTGCAATTTTTATATATATATATAAAATGGCGGAGGCTTTTAAAAGAAGAATGGGGAGGCGGAAGATGTAGATCAGAGAAAATCTGGAGGAGGCGGAACCAAGCAGGGGAGAAGTTGTTTATATGCAAAAGTGAACTTAGTTTATTTATCAGCACGTGTGGAGCAATTACTTAGAACAAAGGAGAAGTGTCCACTTATTTGCTATAATATTTACACGTTATTACATAGAAAAAAAATTCTTTTCTTATGTTGCCATGCATTTACATCTACACTAGTATGCGCGAGCTTCATTGCGGCATTCTTCCTTTATTTTAATTTATTGTTATTATCATTGATTTCGAACGGAAACAAAATAAAAAAAATCCTATACAACAATGTGTCATGATTACAGAACAAAAATAAAACGGACAGGTTGATTGATTCTGTAAGGTGTCAAAAGGGACCACAGTTGTCCTAAAATATGTCAGAAAAACATATGCTTATTATCCAAATAAAAAAATATTATAGTAAAATTTTATATAATAATTTAAGACTACGCGAACATAAATTGAACTAAAATTTGAAACGAATATTTAATTATAATTTAATTTCAAACTCTGATCATTTCTAGCAACTGAACTACAACTTATTTTGATAATTTGATTAACGACGAAACATTTCTCCGAAACAAACATTTTCTTAACTAAATTGCATAATAAAATTTAATTTCAACAATAATCTTTAATTAAAACTTTATATTTTAAGCTTCAAATTCTTGGGTTGTTACAATCTCCCCCACTTAAGGCTTTTCGTCCTCGAAAAGGAGAGCTTGTGAAATTACACATAAGCAAAATAAATCTTATTTATAGGTTTGTTAAACTTAAAAATTCTTTTATTAAATCTAAATTTATCAACACAACTTATAGGAAAATTTTCATATGATTAAATTTGCCAAAACTTTCATATGAAATTTTACCAAAACAAAATTCAATTCATTATATTAGAAAGGTATAATTTTGGAAAGGTCGATTAAAGAATCTCGAGTTTATATTCTGATTACAAGTCGTCGTTTGCAACGCATTTTGAAAAATCTCAAAATGATTTCTCCGACTTAGAATCCTATTTTCAACACAAACCATTTGAAATATTAAATATTTCTTCCACATACATAAGTTACTTTGGGAATTTCAAACCAAAATTTCTTTCAAAGTTTCAACAGACCCTAATCAAATCTATATGTTATTTGTTCGAGAAATTCATCCTCATGACAAGGCCACTGAGTACCACCCATTATACGAAATCAAATACCTCATCACAACCCAATTTTAGTCACGGTTAATCGAACAACTCAAATCATTTCATATCCCGAAGTTGTAAACCAAAATTAGCTAATACTTAACCACAGTTTGGCGTTTCTAAATATTTTTAAAAATGTCGGGATTCAAGTCGTCGAAATCTCCTTTATAAACTATTCATCACATTTAAACTAGTAGGAAAACAAATTCGTTCAATAAAAATTTTCGACTTTCGGGTATACAACTTATGTTTCATATTTTGAAGTCAATGATCATATTTAAACCATTCAAACCTTTCAAATTTAATTTCATACGAATTCAAGCCTTTCTAGTTTTCGAAGTTTTCGAAAATCGTTTACACTTCCTTCGTTTCAAATATCTTCGTATATCACAAGATAGAATATTTCAAGAGCCATAATCGAAATCTCAGAAATCTCTTTACGATTCAATTAGTTGCACCCTTTTTCTTCTTCAAACATAACTCATTTTAACCATACTATAGGGCTTTATTCATTCTTATTCAAATATACCATCACGCTTTCGCTGCACACTCTAATTTAATACGTGCATGTTTCAAACTATCATTATTCAAACATTTGCAATAAGTTTCAATATTTGGAACCAAATCCTTACGGTTCATGTTTCAAAAATCCATTTTCTTTCATAAATTGAATTCCATATTTCAGCATTTCCAATTTTTATGTAAAGCTCATTAGTTTAAGTTCCGTTAACATAATGTCTTAAATAAAATAAAGTTATCTTAGTTGAACTCATTCTTGGCTACATTTGACGGACGACACAACAAGGTATACACATATGGGTCAAGTCAAATTCCATGCGTTCAAGACAAAACTCAATATCAAATGAGCATCAAAGAGGTATAATGGCCTAAATCAAAACACGCCTAAATCCAAAAGGATGAACTACACAATATCAATAAGTTTGGTTAAAATTCTCAATAGGATCAAGACAAGAAAGTCGAGTGCACCCAAGGATACGAGTATAGGCTGTTCAAAAGTACGATGATTCAAGTCAAAATATTCGACCGAGCTTAAGTAAAAGGAGAGGAACGACGCTACCCAACAGTACGAATTAAACAATGGAACTAACTTAGGCCAAGCTAGGAAAAACGAGCGCACCTAAGGATATAGGCATAAGTAGTTTATTATTGGGATATTCTTTTCTCATTAATTACCTCTTGAGTAAATCTTACTTCAAATTTTGTTCCATTGTATCGTAAGCGGCTACTCTTTAGTATTTTCTATTTGGATTGCTCATACAGTTTCAATTAGGGAAAAAAGCAGTTTCCTCCCCCACTTAGATATTTGTTACAATTTTTAAATCATCTCTTTTTAACCAAATTCTTAACTTAGTCCAAATCACCTTCAAATTTCTTAAGGGGAGTTTGATAGTCGAAATATACTTCCGAGAAAAAAAAATATTTAACTTGCATTCTATTGTTTACAATTCATGCTAGGTATAGGTTCAATCTATTTATTTAGCACTCATTTACATGTGTAAGTATGATATCTTATTAATTTTTATATTCAAACCTTGGTTACCATTTGATCAATTCCTTTTGTTAAAACTGAGTAATGTTCAACATACATGATTAATGAATAAACTTACTTACGTGCACTACCAAAATTCATTTCTCAATTCTTTAAGTGAGATTTACTTCTGGAATTAGCATGTAATCCGGATTAAGTATGTTTTTAGCTTATCTATCCTATATTAAATTCTTTTAATATTTCCAATTATGTCGAAACTATTTAAGTATTCCTTGATATGTTAACCGGAATTATATAGTCATCCCACTTTTGAAACTCAAGAATAAGTACTGATGGTGCCATGGTCATCAGTATAATCATCCTCGAGTGATAGAATGTGATTCTATATCTATCTAGTATATATCGGACTTCGTATATACGTTGATCAGACGTATATTCAAAATCCTTACATACTTGATAGTCCAATCATGACGTCGAATATAATACTAAAAACCCTTAATTTCAATTATACTTAAAAAATTTATTTCAAAATACTTATCATTTTCGAAGCGAATTACAAGTTTCAAAATAATTTATATGGATTCCAAAATACGCTCTCTCAACGAGATATTCCAAAATCTCATTCTAGGGCATTTCGAACCCTATCTCTAATGAGATATTATAACTCTGATGAGTCCCATCTTTGTTCAAAATATGTTGTATCCCATAGCTTTGTATAACCAAAGCTCTGATACCAACTGTAACGACCCATCTTTTTGCCCGGTTCTCGCCGGTAATTAAACCAACTTAGACCGTTCAGAAAGACGAATTGTTATGGGTACATACATACATTGAACAAAATAACAGAACTTTTCATTGAACAAAAACAATATTACATCAGAGTTAAAGGGAATATCAGAGTTACACATATATACACAGCGGAAGAAAACATATAACTATACTCTCAGCGGAAGAACAAAACACAGCGGAAGCTTCATCTCTATCGTGGACTCCAACTCAGAGAGCGCTCCGAACTTCGCTCCAACGAATCATAGCTGCAAAAACTAAACTACTAACTGCCCGTGTGAAAATTAATGGGCACCCAGAGTTTAGGAAGGAACAATAAACTCCAGGTCAGTCATGGGACTGGTGTGAGAACATAAAACAGTTGTTTTAGGATTTATTTTAAAGTTGGGAAATTCACCGGACCACGCCGCTGTCGCGGAACGGGTTTTGCTCCTTGTGAACACCCGTGCATATAAATACGCAATGATATTTTTAAAATGAAGCAATCATAAGCTCGTTCCACATCACACAATGCAAGCGCACACCAGATGGGCGAGGTTTAACTTATGATAACCAAACATGCTTTCATACGGAAAATCCCCTTTTCATATTATTGTATATAGTGTGGAAAACCATTTCGCAAATAAATGTATTAATCCTAGATGGCATAATACCCATCATATTATGTCGCCATATATATATACAATCAAAATCGTATGGTTCGTATTGGAGATTTGGATTTCTAACTTGATGATTCCTGGCACGAAAGATCAATCGGAACACAAACGAAATGTAATCAAGGGTTTTTCATCCAGACGCGGACACCAATACAAATCTCGAGGTAGATCAACGGTTTTCGACCAGACACGGCCCCCGAACATACCCTATTCCATAAGTCATAAGTGGTTTCCCATTGTTGCAGCGGTCATCATCAATTCATATATATATACACAACCTAACCGCCAGTTTCTCATCATCTGGGGTGTGAGGTTTGTCAATGTCACGTCATATACAAAGCACGCCTAGAAAAGCAATGCCTTGATCATACAAGCTCATTTTATATCTTAAGTATGTCACATTGTCCATTCACAACATGACCATTGATGTAACAACCCGTATTTCTATTAACCTGTTATAACGTAAATCGAGGCAGAATTTAATTTATAAATCTGAATCAAGGGAAACGGGCTATGCCATTGCGTTCGTCTCGGAAAAATACGCAAAACAGAGTCCGAGTTTTCGAAAATCGGAGTCCGTATGACCCGATTAAGGCCCAATGAAGTTTTCAGAAAATTTCAAGTTCAAAACAGATTTGAATTTCAAGTTCAAATTTCGAATTTCGGGCCTGGAAGGCTAGGCGGGAAATTTCCCGCCAAGTCAACAGGCCTGTCGACTTGGCAGTCGACTTGGTTGGACCCAAGTCGACAGCCCTGTCGACTTGGCTGTCGACTTGGTTCAGCCGGGCAGTTTTGCCTGGTGCACCATTTTGGGGTTTTGGTTAGGTTTTGGGCCAGATTCGGTTTTAAGGGCTGAGATTGGAATTAGGGTTTAATCCTAAGGTTGAAACTAATCCTAATCTCTATAAATAAGCCCCTAACCTAACCCTAAATCATCATTATTCATTCAAGTAACTAAACTATGGCAAAATCATTCCTCTCATGGCCTCCACTCTCTTCATAAAATTCCTAAGTTATTTCTATGAGAGATTTTCAATGCATACAAGTGTTTTCAAGATTGTATGAGCATCATTAGCTTGCATTCAAGTCAAGTTTCCATATTCACATCATAAAGCAAGGGTTTTGATCATTTTGGAGCTTGCATTTTGGGTTTATTTGATTGCATAAGGGCTTTGTCTCAATCTAGATATAATTTGTGTCTTCACAAGCATTGTAAGCCCTTTTCTACTTTCATATTTAAACTCTAAAGTTAATGAATGATGCAAGTTGTGTTTGATCATTATGATATGCAAATTTATCATGTTATGTTATGCAAGTATGCCATGTTATGATATGCAAGTTTACCATGTTATGTTATGCAAGTATGCCATGTAATGATATGCAAGTTTACCATGTTATGCTATGCAAGTTTGCCATGTTATGATATGCAAGTTTATCATGTTATGTTATGCAAGTTTGCCATGTTATGATATGCAAGTTTATCATGTTATGTTATGCAAGTTTGCTATGTTATGATATGCAAGTTTGCCATATGATATGCAAGTTATGTTATGCAAGTTTGGGTTGATCATTTTGCTCATGTTATCATGTTATGCAAGCTTATCTTGGGTTTATGAGCTTAAAGCTTCAAGCTTTATGCTAAAGGTTGCATTTTGGCAACATGTAAGTTATCATATCCCTTATGATAACTTGCATGTGAGGCTAAATGCGAACTTATGGCCATTTCTACATGTCATTTATCACCATGTATCACCAATATGCTAAGTTTGGTTTTATGCATGCTTTTGGAGGCCTAAAAATGTAATATGCAATTATATGAACATATGTACATTTCATATGCCACCATGTTAAACTTGTGGCTTCGACACCTTTATGTCATGATTATGCCAAGTTCCCTCTTTCTATCTTTTATGCGCTATTGCGATATGTAAGCGATGGGATTGCGTTTGGGGTTGGGTAAACTTAAAAGACATGAAAACATAAGATTGGGAATTTACCTATTAAGTTAGGTCTACCCATTGGGAATTTACCTACTAAGTTAGGTCTACCCAAATTCTTGTTAACTTGTAATTATGTTTTGGAAACATAATGGACATGACACTTAGAAAATATAAGTGTGACCAACTCGAGGTTGGGTTGAGTTTGTAGCGTAAACCTACCCGGAACCGACCGGCTTAACTAGTTGCTACAAACTATAGGACCCAATGTGAGAAGTTGGTCATGTTGTACCATGAACCCGAGGTTAGACCAAGTTGTGGTGTAAAGCTACCCGGACCCGCCCGGCTTAACTAGTAACCACAACAAGGTCTAATGTGAGAGGTTAAGGCACATCAAATTAATAAATGCCTCATGATTAGGGTTAAGTCATGGTCCACTTAATGCTTAACCAATTTGGGCTTGGTGGATTAATCGGGGTTAAGTCGTGAACCCATCGTTACACTTAACCAAGTTAGTCCATGATTAGTAAATGGGTTAAACCGTACTTAACCCACTAGAAAATCCTAGCAATGAGGGTCCACTCCAGCAGTAATCCTAAGTTTGTATCATTAAGACCCTAGGGACTAGGCTAGGGTGGGGCACGATTACTGGACTTGAGGTAAGTGACCAAAACGACGGTCGAGTGGTACGCCGATGTAGTTCCGGACGGACTATGGTCATGCACGTAGTCCGTATTTGGAGAAGTCAAGCATGGGTACCAGTAGATCGAGACTGTGCACTCATGTTTATGGTGTCCAGGGATTGACACCCTAGGGCTTGATACACCCGACGGGAGACCCAGCACAGTCCGACTACAATTATGTTTGGGCCGTATTGACACCAACACGTGACGAGTTAGGCTTAGGAAGTCGATCGATTAGACCGTTTGGTTGGATCTCGTATTAGGGTCATTTCATGTTATTGGGTCAAAGCTTGGGCCAAGGGATCAATACTTGTTTATTCAAGTCATGTTAGTTTACTAGTACACCTGTGGTGCAAAACCTTAAACCTGATTATGCGATGACACCTTTATCTATCATGCCAGTATGTAGTTATCCTTATGATCATCTCAGCTTTCATCATGATAGTTAACTTTATTAGTTTACATTGATTGTAGTAGGGCTTACTCAGTCTTTTTGACTGACCTGTTTTTCTTTCGCCTCTTTTCTTCCGTTTCCCCCCCAGGTTCTCAGGGTGGGAATATTGGAGCTTAGCTTGGATTTCTGATCGCTTGCTTGTGGGATTTTAGCTCATGTACGGTCTTGACATGAAGCTAGCTATGGTTATCACTTATTTTGGGGATAGTACTTATGTATTTCAGTTTTTCAGTAATGTTGTTTTTATTTAGACTTGTGTATTTGGAAAGTTGACATTATGTTGTACCAGACTTGTTTTGAAATAGTTTGAAATCTTCCGCTGTTTTACTTATCTTATTTACTCTGTTTACATATATACATATGTTCTTGTTCTGCCTTGATATATCATTATGCATGTTTACCCGGTACAAACGCCCCTCCAAAGTCAGAGTGCTTGCAAGAGACACCCTGGCGGAGGTGGGGTGTTACATTTGGTATCAGAGCATATGGTTTACGAGAAGGAACAAAAAGGTTTTTAAAACTTTTGGAAAACTATTTTCAAAACCAAGTATAAAGTATTTTCCAAAGAAAAGTCTAGTTTATTTTAAAGGCTATTCCCCAAAAAGCCATTAGCAAAATTCCTTCATTTTTCTCCATTCTGAATCTGTCTTTTTCTTCGTCTTTAGTATGGCCAATAACTTTACCATTACGGAGGGAGTACACGTACCTGTTTGGTATAGGAGACTTTTGGAGGCTAGGGCGACCGAAGCCGGCCCCGCAGATGTTCCTCCTCCTCCTGTCGCTAATGTTTCTCCTCCTCCTCCCATAGCTGATGTTCCTCCTCCCCCTCAGCCTCCACAAGCGGATTTTGCGGAAACTTGTAAGAATTTTAAGACGATGGGTGGAAAGAATTTCATTGGAACCGAGACTTATGTAGAGGCAAGGAATTGGTTGAAAGAAACCGAAGATCCTTTTGCCTTCTTTGATATAGATGACCGTATGAAGATTTTATTGGCAGTATGGTTGCTAAAGGAAGAAGCTGCACGTTGGTGGGTGGTCACCACCGCTACTAGGCCAATTGAGACTTGGGATGACTTTCGGGGAAAGTTTGGACTAAGGTTCCTATCACTGAAGCAAGGGGACATGACTATTAGGGAATACATAGATAAGTTTAATCAACTGGCTCGGGTCGGTTTAGACTTGGTTAACACAGCTCAGAAGAAGGCCCGATACTTTGCTCTAGGATTAAACGAGCCATTACATGGTTTGGCCATATCTCATATACCCTTAGGGGCAACTTTCGAGAGTTTGGTGAATACGGCCCTACTCAATGAAGAGAATAGGAGTGACAAGAAGGAGGAGAAGTCTGAAGATAAGAAGGAAAAGAAGTGCTTTACTTGTGGAAGCTTGACTCATCTAAACAAGGATTGCAGAAAGAGGAAGGGCACTTGCTTTGACTGTGGAGAAATGGGACACTTCACTAGGGACTGCCCGAAGAAGGGAGGGCCTACGTCGGAAGGAACGGTGAATTCCGGGAAGCAAGGCAAGAACTCCAAAAACCGCAAGAACAAGAACAAGAGTCAAGGCAACAAGGGGAACAATAGCAAGGGCAATAACGACAAGAGGAAGTGCCATTATTGCGGTTCAGTTGGGCATATTATTAAGGATTGTAAGAAGAGGAAAAGGAAGAATGGTGAATGCTTTATCTGCGGTGAGACTGGACATTTCAGTAAGGATTACCCGAAGAAGCAAGGGCAAGGCCAGGGTCAGACTCAGCGTGCTGGACCTTCAGGAGGGCAAGTTCATGCTCTCAATGCCGCTCCAGTTCCCGATCGAGGTAGTATTTCTGTTGAAAGTCTTGTTTACATTTCTGATTTTCCTGTTTGTACTTTGTTTGATTCTGGCACATCGCATAGTTTATTTCATTTGATCTAGTTGAAAGTTTGCACCTAAGTACTAGTCTAGTTAATGATCCCGTGTGTGTTTCAAATCCAATTGGGGTTTCCGCCCATTTGTCTATCATCTACGTGGATTTGAAAATCTCTATCTTTAGTGTAGAGTTCTCGTGTGATGCTTATATTCTCGGTTTCATGGGGTATGGATGGGTTGTCCAGTTTTGGAGCCATCCTTGATTTTTGAGCATAGGGTTGTGAGGCTCATGACTCGCCTCGGTAATACCCTAAAAATTTCTTGTAACCCTATGGGTCCCGTCATGTTGTGTTATCTTGAATCCCTTAACTCGTCTATCGATAGTTTGCAATCGGTGAGGGTGGTCCGAGAATATCCTGATATCTTGGGTGAAGTGAAGGGGGTTACCCCTGAACGAGAGATAGATTTCCGCATTTATCTGGTTGATAATGCCAAGATATTTTCGTGGCCGGTTAGGCACATGGTCCCGCGAGATGAGAGTTAAGAAAGCAAGTCAAGGAGTTGCTTGAGAAGAACTTCATACGATGAAGCATTTCCGAAGAGGGTGCTCTAGTGGACAGTTCGCTTCGCCCGTGTGTTAATTATCGTGAGTAGAACAAGAAGAATAGACAACCATTACCAGGATCGATGATTTGTTTGATCAGCCTGTAGGAACATCTGTTTTCTCTTTATCTTGCTACTGGATTCCATCAGCTCAGAGTAGCTGAGGATAGTATAGACAAAACTGCGTTCAGAACTCCAGATGGATTCTTAGAATGGCTAGTCATGCCATTCGGTTTGACTAATGCACCCGCCTACTTCGTGGACTTGATGAGTAGGGTGCCTAGGGAGTTCCTGAACAAGTTTGTGGTAGTCTTTGTAGATGATATCCTGACTTTCTTAAAGAACGAGGGAGAACATGCTAGACATCTCAAGGAGGTGATGGATACGCTTAGAGCGCATCAGTTGAAAGCCAAGTCCTCCAAATGTCATTTTGGAGAAAAAGGAGTTAGATTTCTTGGTCACATAGTTTCTAAGCAAGGCTTATTGGTGGATCCCGCTAAAGTGGTCGCGGTTCAAGACCGGAAAGCTCCGACGAGGACAATTGAAGCAAGAAGCTTTCTCAGTTTAATTAGTTAGTTAGCGTCCCTTGAGCTTAGACCTACCCTTATGGATCAAGTAGGGACTTCGCAGAAAGAAGACCCGCAGTTAGTCGAGATCATGGACAAGTTGATTTGAGGCGAGATGTTAAGACACCTCGCTATAGATGACAAGGGATGGCTAAGACGCAATGAGAGAAAGAAGGCTCTTGAAGATGCACATCACTCGACGAGGTGGCCGAGTTTGTCCCAAGGTGCATGTTGTGCCAACAGATTAAGGCCGAGTCATAAAAAGCCCGGTGGGCTATTACATCCATTGGAGGTCCCCGCAATGGAAGTAGTAAAGCGTCACGAAGGATTTCGTGGATGGACAGCCTAGATCAAGGAAAGGGAATACAAGCATGTGGGTCATAGTAGGTAGACTCACGAAGAGTGCTCATTTCACTCCGGTAAAGAGCGAAAGGACTGCATCATAGCTAGCGACAGTTTACTTTCAAGAAATAAAGCGGTTGCACGAGGTTCCCTAAAGTATAGTTAGTAACCATGACTCAATCTTCACTAGCCAGTTTTGGGATAGTCTACGGGAAGTCATGGGCAAGCAACTGAATCTAAGTACAGCCTATCATTCGCAGGCGGATGGTTCATTTCGTTCAAGCATGAGTTATAGAAAATCACGTTAGTAAGAGCAATTGGCAACGTGGATTGGTATTTCCAAGAAAAGTTCTGCTGTGTGGAATACTTTATAGTAAGTAAACGAGATCCAGGATTCACTGGTGAATTTTGGGGAGCTTGCATGAAACCATGAGGTCATAGTTGTGTTTAAGCCAAGAATGATAGAAGAGTAAGTGAAAGAGGAAGACGAGAGGCGACAATGAAATGGGTTCCAACTCATATTGGGAAATAAGAGTTAAGAAGCCAAGAAATCATGAGGTAAAAGACGGTCAAAACATAGTGGAGTCAAGCTCAAGGAAACGTGACTTAGAAGACTGAAGGCTAGATACGCGCATCATATCTCTTTCTAAGAATATATCCTTGATCCTTTTTTTCTGGTGGAACTTACTCGCATGTTATCTTTTACATATATCCTCTCGGTCCCGTTCTCGATCCCATTTCTGTTGTAAACTCCATAAGGGGGTGTGACTCATCGGTTAGTAATACATGTCAAGGTTTAAAGGGGTCCGTTAGGTTGACTAAACCTTTTAGGCTTTTATAGAATATGGGTTGGGTTAGGAAGGGATTTCTTGTAATCCAAAAGGAGTATATCTTGCTTATCTTCCCGATCTCTTTGTAGCATATCTTTCTTTTGCTATCTATATCGTGTTAATCTTGTCATGAGAACCTTAGGTAGAAACCCTTCGGATGAAACATGTGTTTGAAACATGTTATGCTTGATGTTCGCAAGTGGTTACTCGTGGATGCATTATACACATTAGGCACTAGATCGGCTCACACACTCCTCATATTGCATATGCATGAGTGTTTATGCTTATTCATGGATGAATATGTTGTGCTATCACATGGACTTTGCATATGGATGTATGTTATGTGCACATATATAGATGTTATACATTATGTTAGGAATTGCATACATATGGATTCATTTCACTAACATAATTTGCATTGATGATATTTGCATTAGATAAGTACATATACACACACCTTTGCATATGTTCATACAACATTTAGAATCTTGTAAGGACAATGATTGCTCGTGGATGATGTTTTGAGTAGATGGATGTTGGATGGTAGGATACGTTCTTCCTAACTTGAAGATTTCGGGGACGAAATCCTTTAAGGAGGGGAGAATGTAACAACCCATATTTCTATTAACCTATTATAACGTAAATCGAGGCAGAATTTAATTTATAAATCTGAATCAAGGGAAACAGGTGCCATTGCGTTCGTCTCGGAAAAATACGCGAAATAGAGTCCGAGTTTTCGAAAATCGGAGTCCGTATGACCCGATTAAGGCCCAATGAAGTTTTCAGAAAATTTCAAGTTCAAAACAGATTTGAATTTCAAGTTCAAATTTCGAATTTCGGGCCTGGAAGGCTAGGCGGGAAATTTCCCGCCAAGCCAGCCAAGTCGACAGGCCTGTCGACTTAGCAGTCGACTTGGTTGGACCCAAGTCGGCAGCCCTGTCGACTTGGCTGTCGACTTGGTTCAGCCGGGCAGTTTTGCCTGGTGCACCATTTTGGGGTTTTGTTTAGGTTTTGGGCCAGATTCGGTTTTAAGGGCTGAGATTGGAATTAGGGTTTAATCCTAAGGTTGAAACTAATCCTAATCTCTATAAATAAGCCCCTAACCTAACCCTAAATCATCATTATTCATTCAAGTAACTAAACTATGGCAAAATCATTCCTCTCATGGCCTCCACTCTCTTCATAAAATTCCTAAGTTATTTCTATGAGAGATTTTCAATGCATACAAGTGTTTTCAAGCTTGTATGAGCATCATTAGCTTGCATTCAAGTCACGTTTCCATATTCACATCATAAAGCAAGGGTTTTGATCATTTTGGAGCTTGCATTTTGGGTTTATTTGATTGCATAAGGGCTTTGTCTCAATCTAGATATATTTTGTGTCTTCATAAGCATTGTAAGCCCTTTTCTACTTTCATATTTAAACTCTAAAGTTAATGAATGATGCAAGTTGTGTTTGATCATTATGATATGCAAATTTATCATGTTATGTTATGCAAGTATGCCATGTTATGATATGCAAGTTTACCATGTTATGTTATGCAAGTATGCCATGTTATGATATGCAAGTTTGCCATGTTATGATATGCAAGTTTGCCATGTTATGATATGCAAGTTTATCATGTTATGTTATGCAAGTTTGCCATGTTATGATATGAAAGTTTATCATGTTATGTTATGCAAGTTTGCTATGTTATGATATGCAAGTTTGCCATATGATATGCAAGTTATGTTATGCAAGTTTGGGTTGATCATTTTGCTCATGTTATCATGTTATGCAAGCTTATCTTGGGTTTATGAGCTTAAAGCTTCAAGCTTTATGCTAAAGGTTACATTTTGGCAACATGTAAGTTATCATATCCCTTATGATAACTTGCATGTGAGGCTAAATGCGAACTTATGGCCATTTCTACATGTCATTTATCACCATGTATCACCAATATGCTAAGTTTGGTTTTATGCATGCTTTTGGAGGCCTAAAAATGTAATATGCAATTATATGAACATATGTACATTTCATATGTCACCATGTTAACCTTGTGGCTTCGACACCTTTATGTCATGATTATGCCAAGTTCCCTCTTTCTATCCTTTATGCGCTATTGCGATATGTAAGCGATGGGATTGCGTTTGGGGTTGGGTAAACTTAAAAGACATGAAAACATAAGATTGGGAATTTACCTATTAAGTTAGGTCTACCCATTGGGAATTTACCTACTAAGTTAGGTCTACCCAAATTCTTGTTAACTTGTAATTATGTTTTGGAAACATAATGGACATGACACTTAGAAAATATAAGTGTGACCAACTCGAGGTTGGGTTGAGTTTGTAGCGTAAACCTACCCGGAACCGACCGGCTTAACTAGTTGCTACAAACTATAGGACCCAATGTGAGAAGTTGGTCATGTTGTACCATGAACCCGAGGTTAGACCAAGTTGTGGTGTAAAGCTACCCGGACCCGCCCGGCTTAACTAGTAACCACAACAAGGTCTAATGTGAGAGGTTATGGCACATCAAATTAATAAATGCCTCATGATTAGGGTTAAGTCATGGTCCACTTAATGCTTAACCAATTTGGGCTTGGTGGATTAATCGGGGTTAAGTCGTGAACCCATCGTTACACTTAACCAAGTTAGTCCATGATTAGTAAATGGGTTAAACCGTACTTAACCCACTAGAAAATCCTAGCAATGAGGGTCCACTCCAGCAGTAATCCTAAGTTTGTATCATTAAGACCCTAGGGACTAGGCTAGGGTGGGGCACGATTACTGGACTTGAGGTAAGTGACCAAAACGACGGTCGAGTGGTACGCCGATGTAGTTCCGGACGGACTATGGTCATGCACGTAGTCCGTATTTGGAGAAGTCAAGCATGGGTACCAGTAGATCGAGACTGTGCACTCATGTTTATGGTGTCCAGGGATTGACACCCTAGGGCTTGATACACCCGACGGGAGACCCAGCACAGTCCGACTACAATTATGTTTGGGCCGTATTGACACCAACACGTGACGAGTTAGGCTTAGGAAGTCGATCGATTAGACCGTTTGGTTGGATCTCGTATTAGGGTCATTTCATGTTATTGGGTCAAAGCTTGGGCCAAGGGATCAATACTTGTTTATTCAAGTCATGTTAGTTTACTAGTACACCTGTGGTGCAAAACCTTAAACCTGATTATGCGATGACACCTTTATCTATCATGCCAGTATGTAGTTATCCTTATGATCATCTCAGCTTTCATCATGATAGTTAACTTTATTAGTTTACATTGATTGTAGTAGGGCTTACTCAGTCTTTTTGACTGACCTGTTTTTCTTTCGCCTCTTTTCTTCCGTTTCCCCCCCAGGTTCTCAGGGTGGGAATATTGGAGCTTAGCTTGGATTTCTGATCGCTTGCTTGTGGGATTTTAGCTCATGTACGGTCTTGACATGAAGCTAGCTATGGTTATCACTTATTTTGGGGATAGTACTTATGTATTTCAGTTTTTCAGTAATGTTGTTTTTATCTAGACTTGTGTATTTGGAAAGTTGACATTATGTTGTACCAGACTTGTTTTGAAATAGTTTGAAATCTTCCGCTGTTTTACTTATCTTATTTACTCTGTTTACATATATACATATGTTCTTGTTCTGCCTTAATATATCATTATGCATGTTTACCCGGTACAAACGCCCCTCCAAAGTCAGAGTGCTTGCAAGAGACACCCTGGCTGAGGTGGGGTGTTACAATTGATTTCCATCCATACATAACTACTTCGAGCTCATACGTTACAAACCAGATACATATCAATGGAAATCAGTGTTATACCGTCAATTACAATGTCAGACACACAATCCATACAAGTCCGCCCTGGGTTTGAACGGAACAAAAATTCGAAAGTTCTCCCAATACATTCAGACTTCCTGCCACTCCGTTAATAGGGGCATCTCTCTACTGTAGCTATTCAGTAAAGAAACCAATCGGCAGACAGTCCGTTCGATTTTGAAAAACCACGGTCTTCACTCATCGATTCCAAGTCTTGAATTTTGCTTTATGCGTTGTATTATTACATGGAATGGTTTTCGGACTTAAATCCGATCCAGGTCTTTCCAAACAATAAGCGTATTCATAAAACAACGGTTGTGGACCACACATGTTTTTTTTCCAATTAAATCTCCTTCCAATCATTATCAATTCATTTAAGGTTGGGTCCATTTCAAAATCCTTAAGTCCCGTTAACATCTTAATTCCTTTACAAATCTAAAATTGGTTTAACAAACTTAAATTTAAACATAATTTCCTTATGTATCATTTCCAAAATTCCTTTAAAACCTTCCAAAATATTTCACAAATCCTCTTTTTGGTTTTAAACCCTAGTCCACGGTTTATAGATTTCAAAATCAAACCCTTTCCAAAGAAATGTAAAAGCATTCTTGAAGCACTATGGAATAATTATAAATTGAAATTTTCAAAATCCATATTTTTTTCTGCTCAATCGTTAAAAATATGATTTAATAAAATTTTCCCAAAATTTTCAATAACTCATAACCCATCTAACATGATTATCTTATTACGGTCGCCAACCGATAAATATAGCGCCCCCTTTCATAACTTAAGAATCATACGTCGGAGTTTGAAAAAAAATTCTTTCCAATTCAAAAGTTATCATTAGTAGGAACCAATGTTTTCTTTACTTCTCATAAATCCGATTTGGCGCACTCAAGTTATAGCTTTGTTCAAAATCAGTATTTGCAAACGGACGATATACGATGTTCGTTAAGTTCTAAATTCAAGTAGTTTCCAAATCGTCATTAAAACTTAACAAAATATTTTATACTCCTATTCTAACTATATTTCAAAAATCCTCATTTTTAAATTCAAAACTTTCATTTCAAATTTAAAATAACAATATTTTCTTCAAAACTCATTTGATTATTTTCCCCAAAGCCGTTATGAAATCAATTGGTCATATAAAATCCATCACTTGAGTATATAGCTCAAAGTCACCTTCTTTCTAGATTCCAAACAAGTTTACTTCAAATCGTTGTCTTTTACGAACATCGTCTGAAACAATTGACATCTAACCCAAAATTTACTAAAAATCAAATATTATTATTCAATCAAAAATTTATCCCCAATAGAAATTCCGACCAGATTATTGAAGCACTTCCAACCCGCTTTGTTTTTTACAAAGAACATTAATCAAATTTCCATACCGTTTGAAATTTACAATCAAACTTACTTTCTAACCATTATTTTAGTATTTAAATAATCGTTCATAGGAAGGAGATTTAAATCAATTATCTGCATAATTCCATAAATCCGGTGTGTGCAAGACAACAAATCAATAAAACAACCATATGAACATGGATCATTCATCGCCAAACAATTATAAATGGTGCACAAGCGTTACATTAAATAACGCTCAGTGTTTGATGCGTTTATCTATAACATCCATCGCATGCAATAACAACCATTAAAATAATCAATTTTTTTTGTGTGCCGACGCGTTACGTTCCATAACGCGTAGTGTCTAGAGTGTTTAACTATATGAATATTCATCCAAACACTGCACCCAACATCCATACACAGCAAATTATCATAGATTTTTAATTATCTAAAAACTACTAAATAAAAAAAAATTAGAAGTTCTCACCTGCATGCCCCAAATTTTCACCGTCAACGCTCCATATCAAATGTGCACAAATTCTGAACGGTCACGTACACTATTCACGAACTTTTCACAGATGCCGCTACCTTCACATGCACCGCTTCAGATCCGCAACTCGCATGTTTATAACTATACATCCCAACGTGCACGACACAGTCTTCAGTATATGGCCTGAACCAACTCCCACCATTCACTCCTCCGGCCTTGCATGCAACATCCGAACCCTCACTCATGTGTGGTGAGGTGGATGTTTGCACAGGCGGTTTTAAGGGTAGGAAGTGAGCTAAGTGGAGGATCTGGTGGGCTGATGTGTGGTGAGGTGGATGTGAAGGCTTTTGTGCGTGAGCCTAGAGGAGGGAAGCTAACTGGGTGAAGGCGGATGAATTTGTGGGATGAAGGCTGAATGTTTAACTGGAGAGGAGCTGAACGTGGCATAGGGAAGACTGCTTGTGGAGGCTTGTGCATGCACGAGGGTGAAGGAGATGGAATGGAGTCGAGCACGCAAGGGTCTGAGTAGCCTCATGGTTGCAAAAATTTTTTTATATATATAAAAAATGGCGGAGGCTTTTGAAAGAAGAATGGGGAGGCGGAAGATGTAGATCAGGGAAAATCTGGAGGAGGCGGAACCAAGCAGGGGAGAAGTTGTTTATATGCAAAAGTGAACTCAGTTTATTTATCAGCACGTGTGGAGCAATTACTTAGAACAAAGGACAAGTGTCCACTTATTTGCTATAATATTTACATGTTATTACATAGAAAAAAAAATTCTTTTCTTATGTTGCCATGCGTTTACATCTACACTAGTATTCGCGAGCTTCATTGCGGCATTCTTCCTTTAGTTTAATTTATTGGTATTATCATTGATTTCGAACGGAAACGAAATAAAAAAATCCTATACAACAATGTGTCATGATTACAGAACAAAAATAAAACGGATAGGTTGATTGATTCTGTAAGGTGTCAAAAGGGACCATAGTTGTCCTAAAATATGTCAGAAAAACATATGCTTATTATCCAAATAAGAAAATATTATAGTAAAATTTTATATAATAATTTAAGACTACGCGAACAAAAATTGAACAAAAATTTGAAACGAATATTTAATTATAATTTAATTTTAAACTCTGATCATTTCTAGCAACTGAACTACAACTTATTTTGATAATTTGATTAATGACGAAACATTTCTCCGAAACGAACATTGTCTTAACTAAATTGCATATTAAAATTTAATTTCAACAATAATCTTTAATTAAAACTTTATATTTTAAGCTTCAAATTCTTGGGTTGTTACATCATCCTTTCCATTTCCTTATCAATATTTGTTAAACAAATATTTTCAATTATCATCTCGGTCTCTTACATTCTTTGGAAAACATTTCTATATCTCGCCTTCTTTTATTTTCTACACTTAGAAAATATATTCTATTTGAAATGAAACAATTTCAATCACTTATCTCTTTCCCAACTACTTTAATTATACTCAGAAAATATTTACTTTTATATTTCCAAAATTCCATCACTTGGGTTAAAACGAACGTTATGTAAAACATCGTTACGACAACCCAAAATATTTTATTCACTATCCATTATTCAAACACTTCTCTTCAAGACTGGATCTTGCTATTTATCGGTTAAAAATGAAATCAATCGAGTTGGGGTAAAATTACCTCTCAGACCTTGACTGAAAACATCATTAACTTCAAAATAGACAAAACCACTTACCTCGAATAATCAACATTATAAAAACCAATTCTTCATTTTCAAACGTATATATGTTTCTCTTTCTATTACCAGCCCATCGATTTCCTTTTTGTTTATATTAACCTATTTTTAAATTCGTTTCATTATCAAATTCTATATTTATTGATACATTGATTTCTAATTATCAAAATGTCTTAAAAATATTCTAACTCCTTAAATTTTTGGAAAATTTCGCCATAACCTCCTTTGTACCGGGAGCATCGGGATATGTCAAATAGCCTCCCATGGCCGTTACCAATCCAAAACAAAAAGAAAAAGCCAAGCGGCTTGCCGATTTGGCGCATAAAACCTCATATGTGAATTTAAACATGTACCTTTTTGTCGGGTACATAAATTAAAATCTTCGTATACTTCATCCCATACCTGTCTAACACATGCTCACCTGTTTCAATTCAATTCAACACTATCCAATCGTTTTAAATTCAGTTTCGCTCATTTATTCTTTAATTAACTATTTTGCCTATTTCACTTCTTTGTTTGAACATAACGCATTCAAATAAAATATTTAATTTGCTCATAACCAAATTGAATTTCAATTTCAATTCTAATTCCCTTTTCGATTTCGAATATAAATTTTCAAATCGAATTCACTTATTCAAAGCCCAATATCAATTCAAAATCTCATTAACTAATTACTATTCAAATTAGTTAATTCTATTCAATAATCAAAAATCTGATTTCTGTTTCAAAAATCAACTCATTACTCCACTTGAGTTCACATATAATCTACAACTCAAATCTGAAATTTTCTAAATAGAAATTCGGATTTTATTCGCTTAAAATCCTTTTATAAAATTAAATAAACCGTTATGGTTTTTAAATGGTTATGGCGCTATTTTTTTTGAAAATTTGACTTTGCTATAACTCAAAATCTATTCGATGAAATCCAGATTTTTCTCTTTCATTAGAAAACTATTATTCAACCGGTCCCGACGGTTCTTATTTCAAAGAATTCCGACTTCAATTGAGTTTTGTATACTCAATTGAAGTTCGAAACGCCAATTTACGAACTGTAGCGCTGCGGCGAGTTCGTTTTAATTATATATATAAATATAAACTTTTAAACTTCGTCTATAATAAATTCAACTTCATTTTGATATATTTTTAATATATATCAAATCAAATTTTTCCCAATTCAACATACTATTTCCAATCTTCTAAAATTGACGATTTTTCCGTATTCAGAAATAATTCATTTATATTTCGATCTTCTATATTTAATTTCAATTCCTTTTATAAATTATAAATGTTTTGGATTTATTTTTATTCTGTTTAAAAATCCACATCTCGAAATATATTTCGTCGTTCCCATTTCGAAATGATTTCAACCTTCTATTTCAAATTCACTTTGAAATTCCTATTTTCAAATTCTATTTTCAATTCTATTCAATTCTACTCAAATTTCTATATATTCAAATTCTATTCAAATTCTGTATTCAAATTCTATTCAATTCTATATTCAAATTTTATTCAAATTTTACCTTTAAAATTTCTCTGTTCAAATTCCATTTCACTTTCTATAATCAAATTCTATATTTGAATTTCCTGTATAGTTTCTCTATATTCAAACTCCATTTGAATTTCTATATTCAATTTCTATTTGAATTTTCTTTATATTCCATAATAAACAAGTCTTGTTTCCAATTCAGTTGAAATCAGTAATTTCTACTCTGGAAAAATAACTTTCCCTTTTCAATTTCACACTTGTGTTTTTATTTATGAATTACCCAATGATAATTCTTTTCACTTCATTTATAAACTTCGTTTATAATTGAATACTTGTTTTTATTTTATTAAAACAAGTTAATATTTCTATTCTATTCGAAATTTCAAATTCTATTCTAGAAAAATAGAATCTCCTTTTTAAATCTGAAAAATTCCTTTTTATGATATCTTTAAATATCAACATTTAAGCCCAGTGATATTTCAAACAATCAAACAACCAATTATAATTGACGAGTTTTCTAACACATCACATATGACAGTATATGTACCAGTAAACAAACAAAAAGATAATATATTTTTGAGGAATCCAGTTGGATCCCTCCAACCTGTTTTCCTGCATCCACAAACTTTAGTCAACAAAAATAATACCCATCCTGCTTCGTGGCAGGATATCGCGGTATGAAGGTCATCCACAATCATAGCATGGAGCGTATAGGGTAATCATCCACTAATGGTACTGCAGACATCCGCTAATGATACTGCGGGAACAATCCAATCATCAACCCAATATACATATATATATATAATAGTCAACCCTAAATAACTAATATATTTAAATCAACCAAAGAGCATTCAAACAAGCAGCAAACAATTATTTTTAATGAATAAAAATAATTCTAAATAAAGAGGTAAGTGAGATTTAATCACCTTTGTTTTATTTACCGAACACCCAATGAGGCATATTACATAAATTTCACAGCGATTCCTCCATTCGTCTGTTTTTCCAATGTAAAAAATAAATAAATAAAATTTCAATTATTGGATTATACCAATTTTATTCAATAGATTTCCCATGTGTAAATAAAATTCCAAATTAAATCTAAATTTGACTTAAATGATTATTCTACAATTTTATTATTTACTTACTAATTTCTATATATTAAACCCATTACCAATCATATAAACTAATTAATTTTAATCGATTACTTCTCTATTTAATCAATTCTCCTTATAAAATTTGAATTTATTTTAAACATATGCCGTAATCAGCTTTCCCAAAATCTATATTTCCTACCTGCTGTGAACACACAATCATCGTGAGCTCCCCCCTTTCCTTCTCCGGCTAATTCCTTCACAAACTCAGCAACCCACTTCACCACTCAACTCCTATTCTCAGTGCTTCTCACTGTATACCGCAGCTTTCATGTGACGATCCCAAAATCCGAGGGGCGGTATTAAGGATAATCATTGGAATATAATACATTAATCATCATAGCAGAGTACAGATAATAGTAGAAACAATAAATAGAATAATTTTACATGGATATGACAGCGGAATCACAACATGTAATAACATCAGAATAGCATAGCATGGGATATAACTTAGTAAATAAAAAGGAAAGTGATCAGTCATCATCGCCAGAGGCGGAATACATACATGCAGTGAGACATAATAAGGATGTCAGTCTACATCGCCAAGGCGGTACATATACATACAATAAGAATTACGGAAAGTAAATCAGTCTGCATCGCCAGTGGCGGGATCATAATATAAGTACAGTAATGGCGGAAAATGTCAAAGTCATCTCTGTGAAGTCAGCCTCGCCATGAGCCAAAAATGCACTCTATGCAACAGTGCAGAGCCAAAAACAACCTATCACCTATGTACTAGGCTGGCCGTGTGAAAATAAGGGCACCCGCGTTTGCAAAGTGAAACAAACAACGAGTCAGTCATGGGGACTGGTATGAGGAATCTATTTAACAGTTAAACTACAGTAATAAGCAAATCATAGGACCACGCCACTTTCGCGGAACGGGTTTACTCCAGTGATTGCTAGTGCATTTAAAACAAAGTAAATTCTTTTAAAACAACGCAATGCTTTTAAAAAGAATGAAGCCATTATAAGACTCAGGTCCCATCATACAATGCAATGCAAGCCGGAGGATAGAGTTTTACCTTATAATAGCCAAATATGCTTGATACGTATAAAGCAAAATCATTTGATATTATTACTAGTGCATATATGTTTCAAAAACGAATAGCATCATAAATATCAATCATAGGCGGCATAACTACCATATACTATGTCGCCATACTAGTTCTACAATCGAGTCTGTTATTGCGTATTGGAAATTGGATTTCCGTCATGAGTCGAGGCAAGGGGAAAGCTCCTCTCTGCTTCGAGACATTCTAGCAAATGCCTCGGGACTACACACTCTGGGTAACCCCTGGATCGGCTGGGCCGGTCCTCTCTTACGTTTGAGGATTAGTTATTCCTGAGCACACGTTTCCCGGTCCTTACAGACCTATAATCGAGGCACCTCGCATTCCAACAACCACATAGGTGAAAAATAGATATATATGTCAGGGCTGGTAAGTCACTGACACCACCATAGCTAGAAAGAAACGTCGTGCTCTCCCAGCGGCCCGTATCCCGTTTTTAACTCATACCGAGGTGTGAGGCTCGCGAATCTACGAAATACACAAAGCCAGGCCACGAAGACCTTGCTTTGATCATCATCCACAAGACTTTGCTTTGCAACAGAAGCCTTGATCATAGCATCTTGGCATGCCACATAGGCAATCCACTCCATACGATTGATTTCCATCGATATATAACCACTGAGCTCGTATGTCTCAGAGAAGGGCGTTAAGCAGAAGAATAAATTCTCCGCCGCCAAACAGATATATATTTAATATAGATCAATCAGTATAGAACAAAATCCAATGTCAGGCACACAATCCATTTGCAAGTCCGTTCTGGGTCTGAACGAAACCGGAGGCGTCAAATTCCTCGTGTATCCGTCCAATCAACACATACGTTCAAACGGCTACTACTTCCGTCCCTTTCCGGTAGCTACTCTGGTCAGGAACCTCAGTAGCGCCCATCCAACCGATACGAAGATCGTCGGTCTTGAATCGTCTTTGCATTTTTCCAATTCGAATCGCTCGATAAATTATTTGAAATGAGGGTTAGCTCGGCCTTTTCAAATAATTCACTTCATTAGAATTTAAATCGATTCTTTCTATGGTTATATTATTCGACATCCATCTTTCAGTTCTTTAGTGTTATTTTCGTGTCAAACACATACAACCATCAAATATCAAACAATTCAAGCCCAATTGGTTTATTTGCAATCTATGTTGCTTATAATATTTTATAACGATTTTTCGCCATTTTTATTTATTTAAAAATGGCCATATTTAATTAAATGACGTTTCAGGTCATGCCGTGGCACTGGCGCTGTTTTTCCCCTAATTTGTTTTACACATATCGGAAAATCTAACCATTGGATTTCTACAAAGTCTATATCAGTGGGAAGATATTTCCAAAGCGAACCCAACGGTTCCAGTTTCGTGAGAATCCGACGGTCGGATCTTCCACACTAGTCGTTTGAAGTTACGGTTTCAAAATTCGAACTGCAGCCTCGTTATTCGATTTAATTTAATTATATTTATATTTATATATAAATATAAACGATTCTGGCGCTGTTTTTCTTCAGATTTGGATTAAACATTCCGGACAATCCAACCGTTGGATTTTTACAAGGTTGGTGCCGTTGGAAAGATATTCCCAAGGCGAACGCAGCGGTTGCGGTTTCGGGAAAATCCGATGGTTGGATTTCTCGTACTAATCGTTTCAAATTACGATTCCGAAACACGAACTGCACGACTTCGATTCCTTTTAATTATATTTATATATATATATATAAATATAGTTCATTCTATAATTTCAACTATAGTTCATTCCATATTTTCAACTTCGTTTTCACTTCAAATATTTCACTAACGCCTTAATATTTCGAAAAATTTCGCCATAACCTCCTTTGTACGGGGAGGGGTTTGGAAATTTATTGGGCCGTGTTAGGTACCCAATAAATCCTAAAAAGCATTCACATATTTATAGTGATATATTCTAGTGTTTACGGGGGAGCATGTATAGATAATCACTCCATAGAATGAATTCTCATCACCCCGTTTCCGTGTGGAAATAAATATTCCATGTGCCGTATCTAATAACTAGAGCGACGTGATTATTGTCAACTCCAGACCCGTGTGGGGTTTTTATTAATCTGGCAATTTATCGTTATAATTTATATAGTCCATATCAGTCATCAGTTCAACCTGTAGTATATAGTCATCGCCATACAAGCCTCTCGCTCGTATGGTAGACCTTCCACCTCGTCACACAAGCTCCAATTGCTTATGTGGAATATGATGAAGTATGCCTATCGTCAAGAAGTATGCCATGTAGTGTAGTTCAAAATTAATTGTTACTATCCTATGGCGACATTTATTATTTCACACAGAATAACCAGCACACCGCATCCAATGGCATTCACAGGAGTTGATATATAAATAAAATTGCGCAGCCAACTCATCAAGGTTTACCTATTTGTCGGGCACGCAAATAATTTCTTTACTCAACAGCTAATCCATTTTTCCTGTTCAACACATGTATATATATGCAGAACAAAGCTAATAATAATATTTCTAGCAAACTATTATTTATTTCAACACGTGTGTATTTTTATCAAAGCATATTCATGATAAAAGAAATATTTTTATCGTCAAAAATATTTATTCAATACGTGAATGTTTCTAACACTTCATATTTACAATAAATGTGTAGTTTTTATTGTCGGTTCATTTTATTTTAAAATACGATAACATTCAACACATGAATTTCAAATCGACGAACGAATTGCAACTCAACACATGAATATCCTATATAGTTTGTATATATATATATATAAATGTGATTTTTATCGCTAAAGATATTTGTTTAAATTCAAATAATATTCAACACATGAATTTCAACTCAACGAATGAATTGCAACTCAACACATGAATATTCTATATAGTTTGTATATATATAAAAATGTGATTTTTATCGCTAAAGCTATTGGTTTAAATTCAAATAATATTCAACACATGAATTTCAACTCAACGAATGAATTGCAACTCAACACATAAATATTCTATATAGTTTGTATATATATATATATATATAAATGTGATTTTTATCGCTAAAGCTATTTGTTTAAATTCAAATAATATTCAACACAAGAATTTCAACTCAACGAATGAATTGCAACTCAACACATGAATATTCTATATAGTTTGTATATATATATATATATAAATGTGATTTTTATCGCTAAAGCTATTTGTTTAAAATCAAATAATATTCAACACATGAATTTCAACTCAATGGATGAATTGCAACTCAACACATGAATATTCTATATAACATATGTAATTTATTTCAACGAATGAAAATTATTCTAACACATGAATATTTCAGAAAATTTCGGCAGCATAACGGCAGGGTAGTTAAAACCGGGACCGTCCCTAGTACGGCTCCTCGCTCTACCTTAAAACCTCGCGGTTTTTGACAATGGGGATCATGCATCTAGTTCGCACGCAGGCGGCATGTTTTATTTTCAATTCCACAATCCTATTCTAATTTGTTTCAACCACAAGAGGGTATTTATCAACCACATAGGTATTTTTTAACCACAATATCAACCACAAACAATTATTTCCAACCATTCGTCATACCATATAATATCACGTCAATCACAAGCAATAAATATCGTCTATGGTCTGTGGACGAGGGGAGTATATATATATAATATAATAATTCACTTGCATTTCATCACAATTCAAAGGATATATGTTTCATTCAACGCTTGTATAATTTATACATCGCTAATATAACTTATACAACACATGTACATGAGGTATACAATGCATATATAATTTACACTTCGCTTATATAATTTATACAACGCGATTTCATTCACACAAATAGTTTAGATTCCTCACATTGGTTATTGCAGTGCTAAAAATCGTAGGAAGGTCAGAAAAATCCGCGGCTTCTTCTAGGATGTAGAGAGCCTCCTTGCGGTCACGGTGTCTCCTGTTTCATCAAATTTCGTTCACATAGCAAAAAGATACGATTTTTACAAGTTTGCAACGCTTTATAGTGTAAAAATCAGTTGAAAATTGATTAAGCCGTATACCTCCTTCGAGCGCTCGAAACTAGGTTTAAATTTTTCGCCAAAACCGTGAAGCGATAGGGCGAATGGCCAGTGCTGCGTCAAAGAGGAAGGGAAGAGCTTCCCGGCGCTACACTTGGTGGTCAGATCGACGGTCTTTACCGACCTCGGCGACGGCGCGAAGTTCGAGCCTTCTCGGCTCTGTATCTCCCTCAATACTCAACGATAAATCTTGAAGTTGCTATGGATTTGAAGATCTCTGGATGCTCTTCAAAATGGATCTTAGTTTGCTTGATTTCATTGTGTGGTTGTGGAGAAATTGAAGAGAGAAGTTTGGAGCCTTCTTTCGCGTTGCGCCTGGAGTATCGACGAGGAAGAAGAATTCTGATTGGTCGGCTCCTTTTTATTTTAATTTTTAATTTATTTATTTCCAAAAATACCCCCTTCCCCACACGAACTCGAAATCAAACCCAACGACTGTCGCCCCTAGCTAAATACCCCCATTCCGGACACAATGGGATATGTTTCGTTGGCCAATTCGACTGTTACAGTCAGTTATTTTTCAAATTAAAATATAAAACATTCGATATTTAATTTAAACGTACATTTCAATTTGCCAGGGCCACAAACTGAATCAAAAAATTCCAGAAAAATAAATCTAGCTTTGTTTTGACGATACGGTCCTAACAAAACTAGTTTCATCGAATTCCGAGGTCGTATGCAAAATATCAATTTTCAAGGGCTATATATGCTATCTAGCGACCTTTCTGAAAATTCATTTGGCCATAACTTTTGATTTCCGTTATGAAATTTCGATTTTTCAGATTCGTTAGAAAGGTATTCATAAACAGATTTAAATATTTTCAGTTTCGCTAAAATCCGTTATATTTTCCACCCGGTACAGTCAGACAAAGTTTGTATTCAAAATTTCAAACTGCAAGACCATACCCAATTCTATATTTTATTGAAATAGGCTATTTCAATTATTCAAATTCTTTGGTAATAACCTAATTTAAAATTTTTAAATTGGTTCACATTTTCCGAGTTATTACAATCTCCCCCACTTAAAACTTTTCGTCCTCGAGAAGGAAATAACAGCAAAGTAGGAAATAAAATGTAAATGCGAAGTATTGTAAAGGTACCTTGCACCGGAGTTAGTCAGAGATGTCCACTCTGCATTTGGGATAGGCTTGTTTGATGCTTTCCTCAGTCTCCCAAGTACAGTCTCTAGGATCACTACTCCACTGCACTTTGACTAAATGAATCTTTTCCCTCCTTAGCTCTCTAGTTTCTTTGCCAACTATCTTTAATGGCTCTCTTCTGAGTGCTAATTCTGGAGTTATGTCAATATCATGTTGCGCTGCTTCTTCCACAACAAGATCTGGATCATGAACATGTTTTCTGAGTTGAGACACGTGGAACACATCATGTATACCCGGCAACCAATTAGGTAATGAAACCCTATATGCAAGAGTTCCAATCCGTTCAAGTATAGGAAAGGGACCAATAAATCTCGGTGCCAACTTCCCAGTCTTGCCAAATCTGATTACTCCCCGCATTGGAGAAACTCTTAAATAAACATAATCGCCAACGGCAAACGATATATCCCTTCTTCTCGCATCAGCATAACTTTTCTGTCGGCTCTGTGCGGTTTTCAATCGCTTCTTATTGAAATCGACTTTATCCGATGCTTCTTGAATCATATCGGGCCCTAACACAAGTCTGTTGCCAGGTTCTACCCAACATGCGGGAGATCTGCACGGTCTACCGTATAATGCTTCAAATGGAGATATTCCCAAACTTGCTTGATAGCTATTGTTGTAAGAGAATTCTGCTAAATGTAAGTGATCTTCCCATGAGCCTCCAAAATCAATAACGCAAGCCCGTAGTAAATCTTCTAGAATTCTATTCACCCGCTCGGTTTGGCCGTCTGTCTGAGGGTGATAAGCGGTGCTTAGATTCAATTTGGTTCCTAATTCCGTCTGAAATGCTTCCCAGAATTTGCTAGTAAATAGGGGATCTCTATCACTGACTATGTTGAGTGGCACTCCATGTAGTTTAACTATTTCCTTGAAGTAAATCTGTGCTAGACTTTGAGCCGTTCTGTTGGATCGGACAGGTATGAAATGGGCAGTCTTCGTGAAGCGATCTACGATTACCCATATACTGTCGTTTCCTTTTCTAGTTCGAGGCAGGCCATCAATGAAGTCCATCGAAATTTGCTCCCACTTCCATCCTGGAATTTCTAAGGGTTGTAATAATCCCGCCAATTTCTGTTGATCACTCTTGACTAGCTGACAAGTGGGGCATCTGCTAACATATAATGAAATATCTCTTTTCATTGACCTCCACCAGAATGTGCGTTTGATATCGTTATACATTTTGCTCACACCGGGACGGATACTTAATTTGGATTTGTGGCACTCATCAAGTATTTCTCTTCTGAGCTCTGGAAGATTTGGGATGCAAATCCTGCCCTTTAATCTAAAACTCCTTTGTCATCGAGTCGGAAACTTGTGGATTTACCTCCCTTGACTCTCTGGCTGACTCTTTGAATAAATTCATCGTCTTTCTAAAGGGTCGAGATCCTGTCTATTAATGAAGACGTGATGACAAAACTGGCGATGATTTCGTTCTTTTTGCTGAGCGCATCTGCTACAACATTGGCTTTCTCTGGAGTATATAGAATTTCGAAATCGTATGCTGCAAGGAATTCTAACCAACGCTGTTGTCTCAAGTTAGATCTTTCTGAGTGAATAGATATTTTAAGGATTGATGATCGGTAAATAGTTCAAACTTCTCGCCCAGTAAATAATGCCTCCAGATTCTTAAAGCAAACACGATAGCTAATAACTCAAGATCATGAGTTGCATAGTTTCTCTCATGCGGCTTTAGCTGACGGCTGGCATAAGCGACCACTTGCCCTTTTTGCATTAGGACTGCGCCTAGCCCTCTAATAGAAGCATCTTTCCATATAGTCAGGTCTTGGTTGCCTTCTATAATTGTCAATACTGGAGCGGTTGTCAACTTCAGTTTCAGCTCCTGGAAAGCTTCTTCACATTCGGGAGTCCATTTGAATTTCTCAAGCTTCTTTGTAGGCTTTGTCAAAACACCAGATATCTTTGAAAAATCCTGAACGAATTTCCGATAGAAACTAGCCAATCCAAGGAAACTTCGAACTTCTGTGGGGGTAGTAGGTTGTTTCCAGTTCTGAATCGTTGTAATTTTGCTTGGATCTACAGCAATTCCTTCTTTTGATACGACATGGCCTAGGAATTTAACTTCATCCTGCCAGAAGACACACTTAGAAAATTTAGCTTTCAAGACATTTCTCCTTAGAATTTTCAACACTTGTTCTAAATGTCTTGCATGTTCATCTTCCGACTTGGAGTAGATTAAAATGTCATCGATGAAGACTAGAACAAATTTATTTAATACACCACGGAACACTCTGTTCAAAAGATCAACGAAGTATGCCGGAGCGTTACACAAGCCGAACGACATTACTAACCATTCGTAGAATAAATCGGGACCCCTGAAGGCTATCAAAGGAACACAGTCTTCGGCTATACGTAATTGGTGGAAACCTGTAGCTAGGTCCATTCTGGAGAATACTGTTGCTCCATTTAATTGATCTAACAGATCGTCTATTCGGGGCAAGGGATATTTGTTCTTCAGTGTCTGCTTATTGAGAACTCGGTAATCAACGCAAAGTCTTAGAGTACCGTCTGATTTCGGGACAAATACTACTGCTGCTCCTCAAGCTGAAAAGCTCGGTCTGATCAGACCTTTCCAAAGTAATTCTCGGGTTTGACTACCTAACTCTTCTTTTTCTTTCGGGGCCATTCTTCTAATTGGATGTACAACTGGTCGGGCATTGGGAATTAGGTCTATCCTAAATTCAATCTCTCTTTGCGGTGGTAAGTTTTCTACCTCTTCAAACACATCCGCATAGTTTTTAACGACCGGTATCTTTTCTAATGAAGGGGGAGTAACTTCTAAAGAAGACCAAAATTCTGTTCTATTAATTTCTGAGCCATGGCTTGGTATAGTGATATGCCCCGATTTTGTTTCAACTCTCACGATTCTTTCGGCACATCTAACTTCGGCCTTATATTGTGTCAACCAGTCCAGCCCCAGTATGATATCAAATTCGGAAAGGTCCATGCCAATCACTGTAAAAGGAAACCGGTACCGAGAAAAGGAAATAGGTGCTTTACAATATGTACTGAGACTAACAGAACCTCCTATCGGGTTTTGAACTTTAATTGGTTCTTTAAGATTTATTCGTTTCAATTTTAACTTATGAACAATGTTACCAGAAATGAAGCTACGTGATGCACCAGTATCAAAAAGTACAGAAACAGGAATATTTTTAATGGTAAGGGTACCTCCCAAGACATCGGGTTTACCTGATCCATCGGTGGTAGCTGGCGGGGCCTCCCCGTCATACACATGAGCCACTTGTGCATTCTGCTTCAGAGGACAATTCCTGCTATAGTGCCCTTTCTTATGGCAGTTGTAGCATTTGGCTGAGTCATTTGCCTTTGGTTTCCTCGGGGCTTTGCATACATTAGAAAAATGACCTGGCTTCCCGCGGTTGTAGCAATTTCCTTTGGGGATCTTCCCAGGTTTCTGAGTAGCGGCCGCGGTAATGCTAGACTCGGGTTGATCTGCTGAAGCCTTGCGCTTATTTCCAGCTTGGCTTTTGGCGCGGTCTTGGCTAGCGTTCCTTTCATCCATATCTTCATAATTGCAAGCCATTTCTACCAATTCTGAGAAGGAGAGTTTGATGTTGCTCATAGCTCTGTCATGGTACTTGCGCTTTAGCCCAAATATGAATCTCTTGTTCTTTGCTTTGTTAGTCATAATCAGCTCTGGAGCATAGCGCGACAACTGGGTGAACTTATTCAGGTAATCTTGAATAGAGAGATCTCCTTGCTGGAGATTAGCAAACTGATCTCGCATCCTCTCTAGAGCCTGTTCAAGTACAAACTTCTCGTTGAACATAGTTTTGAATTGCTCCCAGGTTCTGACAGTACCAGCTGCATCCTCTGAGGTAATGGCATCCCACCACAGCACTGCTTCCTCCTGAAGGAGCCAAATACCAAGTCGTGCTTTGTTGTTGGTTCCCATACCCATGCCTTCAAAGATTTTCTCACAGGTCTTCAACCAAGCTATAGCCTCGGTCACTATACCATTGCCAGTAAAGGGTTTTCCCCCAAGGTTCCTATACCTCTTCGCTACTTTGTCTAGCTCAAAGTCTTCGGGTGCTGGTGGCTGAACAATAGGGCCTTCCACAACTACGGGGATATTCCCCCGTCCTCCTGCTGCCTCTCCTCGGCCTCCACGGCCTCCTCTAGCTGATGCTGCTCGTGTAGCCATCTAAGAGAATACTGTATAAGCAAGAAAAGAGTCAAGCTCACAGATTTGATAATTTTCATAAATGATAAAGAAGGGGAATACAAGAAAAGATAATGATGATGTACTGATCAAATTGTTTTGCTAATATGCTTAGCTCATTCTAGGACACTGCTAATCCTATCTCTAATGAGCTACTCGCATTAGAACACTACTGATTCTATTCTGACGAGGTGTTTAATGTGTTAGATCCCGGAACTAAGGTTAACCAAAGCTCTGATACCAACTGTGATGATCCCAAAATCCGAGGGGCGGTATTAAGGATAATCATTGGAATATAACACATTAATCATCATAGCAGAGTACAGATAATAGCAGAAACAATAAATAGAATAATTTTACATGGATATGACAGCGGAATCGCACATGTAATAACATCAGAATAGCATAGCGTGGGATATAACTTAGTAAATAAAAAGGAAAGTGATCAGTCATCATCGCCAGAGGCGGAATACATACATGCAGTGAGACATAATAAGGGTATCAGTCTACATCGCCGAAGGTGGTACATATACATACAATAAGAAATACGGAAAGTAAATCAGTCTGCATCGCCAGTGGCGGGATCATAATATAAGTACAGTAATGGCGGAAAATGTCAAAGTCATCTCTGTGAAGTCAGCCTCGCCATGAGCCAAAAATGCACTCTATGCAACAGTGCAGAGCCAAAAACAACCTGTCACCTGTGTACTAGGCTGCCCGTGTGAAAATAAGGGCACCCGCGTTTGCAAAGTGAAACAAACAACGAGTCAGTCATGGGGACTGGTATGAGGAATCTATTTAACAGTTAAACTACAGTAATAAGCAAATCATAGGACCACGCCACTTTCGCGGAACGGGTTTACTCCAGTGATTGCTAGTGCATTTAAAACAAAGTAAATTCTTTTATAACAACGCAATGCTTTTAAAAAGAATGAAGCCATTATAAGACTCAGGTCCCATCATACAATGCAACGCAAGCCCGAGGATAGAGTTTTACCTTATAATAGCCAAATATGCTTGATACGTATAAAGCAAAATCATTTGATATTATTACTAGTGCATATATGTTTCAAAAACGAATAGCATCATAAATATCAATCATAGGCAGCATAGCCACCATATACTATGTCGCCGTACTAGTTCTACAATCGAGTCCGTTATTGCGTATTGGAAATTGGATTTCCGTCATGAGTCGAGGAAAGGGGCAAGCTCCTCTCCGCTTCGAGACATTCTAGCAAATGCCTCGGGACTACACACTCTGGGTAACCTCTGGATCGGCTGGGCCGGTCCTCTCTTATGTTTGAGGATTAGTTATTCCTGAGCACACGTTTCCCGGTCCTTACAGACCTATAATCGAGGCGCCTCGCATTCCAACAACCACATAGGTGAAAAATAGATATATATGTCAGGGCTGGTAAGTCACTGACACCACCATAGCTAGAAAGAAACGTCGTGCTCTCCCAACGGCCCATATCCCATTTTTAACTCATACCGAGTTGTGAGGCTCGCGAATCTACGAAATACACAAAGCCAGGCAACGAAGACCTTGCTTTGATCATCATCCACAAGACTTTGCTTTGCAACAGAAGCCTTGATCATAGCATCTTGGCATGCCACATAGGCAATCCACTCCATACGATTGATTTCCATCGATATATAACCTCTGAGCTCGTATGTCTCAGAGAAGGGCATTAAGCAGAAGAATAAATTCTCCGCCGCCAAACAGATATATATTTAACAGAGATCAATCAGTATAGAACAAAATCCATTGTCAGGCACACAATCCATTTGCAAGTCCGTTCTGGGTCTGAACGAAACCGGAGGCGTCAAATTCCTCGTGTATCCGTCCAATCAACACATACGTTCAGACGACTACTACTTACGTCCCTTTTCGGTAGCTACTCCGGTCAGGAACCTCAGTAGCGCCCATCCAACCGATACGAAAATCGTCGGTCTTGAATCGTCTTTGCATTTTTCCAATTCGAATCGCTCGATAAATTATTTGAAATGAGGGTTAGCTCGGCCTTTTCAAATAATTCACGTCATTAGAATTTAAATCGATTCTTTCTATGGTTATATTATTCGACATCCATCTTTCAGTTCTTTAGTGTTATTTTCGTGTCAAACACATACAACCATCAAATATCAAACAATTCAAGCCCAATTGGTTTATTTGCAATCTATGTTGCTTATAATATTTTATAACGATTTTTCGCCATTTTTATTTATTTAAAAATGGCCATATTTAATTAAATGACGTTTCAGGTCGTGCCGTGGCACTGGCGCTGTTTTTTCCCTAATTTGTTTTACACATATCGGAAAATCTAACCGTTGGATTTCTATAAAGTCTATATCAGTGGGAAGATATTTCCAAAGCGAACCCAACGGTTCCAGTTTCGTGAGAATCCGACGGTCAGATCTTCCACACTAGTCGTTTGAAGTTACGGTTTCAAAATTCGAACTGCAGCCTCGTTATTCGATTAAATTTAATTATATTTATATTTATATATAAATATAAACGATTCTGGCGCTGTTTTTCTTCAGATTTGGATTAAACATTCCGAATAATCCAACCGTTGGATTTTTACAAGGTTGGTGCCTTTGGAAAGATATTCCCAAGGCGAACCCAGCGGTTGCGGTTTCGGGAAAATCCGATGGTCGGATTTCTCGTACTAATCGTTTCAAATTACGATTCCGAAACACGAACTGCATGGCTTCGATTCCTTTTAATTATATTTATATTTATATATATAAATATAGTTCATTCTATAATTTCAACTATAGTTCATTCCATATTTTCAACTTCGTTTTCACTTCAAATATTTCACTAACCCCTTAATATTTTGAAAAATTTCGCCATAACCTCCTTTGTATGGGGAGGGGTTTGGAAATTTATTGGGCCGTGTTAGGTACCCAATAAATCCTAAAAAGCATTCACATATTTATAGTGATATATTCTGGTGTTTACGGGGGAGCATGTATAGATAATCACTCCATAGAATGAATTCTCGTCACCCCGTTTCCGTGTGGAAATAAATATTCCATGTGCCGTATCTAATAACTAGAGCGACGTAATTATTGTCAACTCCAGACCCGTGTGGTGTTTTTATTAATCTGGCAATTTATCGTTATAATTTATATAGTCCATGTCAGTCATCAGTTCAACCTGTAGTATATAGTCATCGCCATACAAGCCTCTCGCTCGTATGGTAGATCTTCCACCTCGTCACACAAGCTCCAATTGCTTATGTGGAATATGATGAAGTATGCCTATCGTCAAGAAGTATGCCATGTAGTGTAGTTCAAAATTAAATGTTACTATCCTATGGCGACGTTTATTATTTCACACAGAATAACCAGCACTCCGCATCCAATGGCATTCACAGGAGTTGATATATAAATAAAATTGCGTAGCCAACTCATCAAGGTTTACCTATTTGTCGGGCACGCAAATAATTTCTTTACTCAACAGCTAATCCATTTTTCCTGTTCAACACATGTATATATATGCAGAACAAAGATAATAATAATATTTCTAGCAAACTATTATTTATTTCAACACGTGTGTATTTTTATCAAAGCATATTCATGATAAAAGAAATATTTTTATCGTCAAAAATATTTATTTAATACGTGAATGTTTCTAACACTTCATATTTACAATAAAGGTGTAGTTTTTATTGTCGGTTCATTTTATTTTAAAATACGATAATATTCAACACATGAATTTCAAATCGACGAACGAATTGCAACACAACACATGAATATCCTATATAGTTTGTATATATATATAAATGTGATTTTTATTGCTAAAGCTATTTGTTTAAATTCAAATAATATTCAACACATGAATTTCAACTCAACGAATGAATTGCAACTCAACACATGAATATTCTATATAGTTTGTATATATATAAAAATGTGATTTTTATCGCTAAAGCTACTGGTTTAAATTCAAATAATATTCAACACATGAATTTCAACTCAAGGAATGAATTGCAACTCAACACATGAATATTCTATATAGTTTGTTTGTATATATATATATATATGTGATTTTTATCGCTAAAGCTATTTGTTTAAATTCAAATAATATTCAACACATGAATTTCAACTCAACGAATGAATTGCAACTCAACACATGAATATTCTATATAGTTTGTATATATATATATAAATGTGATGTTTATCGCTAAAGCTATTTGTTTAAATTCAAATAATATTCAACACATGAATTTCAACTCAACGGATGAATTGCAACTCAACACATGAATATTCTATATAACATATGTAATTTATTTCAATGAATGAAAATTATTCTAACACATGAATATTTCAGAAAATTTCGGCAGTATAACGGCAGGGTAGTTAAAACCGGGACCGTCCCTAGTACGGCTCCTCGCTCTACCTTAAAACCTCACGGTTTTTGACAATGGGGATCATGCATCTAGTTCGCACGCAGGCGGCATGTTTTATTTTCAATTCCACAATCCTATTCTAATTTGTTTCAACCACAAGAGGGTATTTTTCAACCACATAGGTATTTTTCAACCACAATATCAACCACAAACAATTATTTCCAACCATTCGTCATACCATATAATATCACGTCAATCACAAGCAATAAATATCGTCCATGGTCTGTGGATGAGGGGAGTGTATATATATATATATAATATAATAATTCACTTGCATTTCATCACAATTCAAAGCATATAAGTTTCATTCAACGCTTGTATAATTTATACATCGCTAATATAACTTATACAACACATGTACATGAGGTATACAATGCGTATATAATTTACACTTCGCTTATATAATTTATACAACGTGATTTCATTCACACAAATAGTTTAGATTCCTCACATTGGTTATTGTAGTGCTAAAAATCGTAGGAAGGTCAGAAAAATCCGTGGCTTCTTCTAGGATGTAGAGAGCCTCCTTGCGGTCACGGTGTCTCCTGTTGCATCAAATTTCGTTCACATAGCAAAAAGATACGATTTTTACAAGTTTGCAATGCTTTATAGTGTAAAAATCAGTTGAAAATTGATTAAGCCGTATACCTCCTTCGAGCGGTCGAAACTAGGTTTAAATTTTTCGGCAAAACCGTGAAGCGATAGGGCAAACGGCCAGTGCTGCGTCGAAGAGGAAGGGAAGAGCTTCCCGGAGCTACCCTTGGTGGTCAGATCGACGGTCCCTAGCGACCTCGGCGGCGGCGTGAAGTTCGAGCCTTCTCGGCTCTGTATCTCCCTTAATACTCAACGATAAATCTTGAAGTTGCTATGGATTTGAAGATCTCTGGATGCTCTTCAAAATGGATCTTAGTTTGCTTGATTTCGTTGTGTGGTTGTGGAGAAATTGAAGAGAGAAGTTTGGAGCCTTTTTCCGCGTTGCGCCTGGAGTATCGACGAGGAAGAAGAATTCTGATTGGTCGGCTCCTTTTTATTTTAATTTTTAATTTATTTATTTCCAAAAATACCCTCTTCCCCACACGAACTCGAAATCAAACCCAACGAATGTCGCCCCTAGCTAAGTACCCCCATTCCGGACACAATGTGATATGTTTTGTTGGCCAATTCGACTGTTACAGTCAGTTATTTTTCAAATTAAAATATAAAACATTCAATATTTAATTTAAATGTACATTTCAATTTGCCAGGGCCACAAACTAAATCGAAAAATTCCAGAAAAATAAATCTAGCTTTGTTTTGATGATACGGTCCTAACAAAACTAGTTTCGTCGAATTCCAAGGTCGTATGCAAAATATCAATTTTCAAGGGCTATATATGCTATCTAGCGACCTTTCTGAAAATTCATTTGGCCATAACTTTTGATTTCCGTTATGAAATTTCGATTTTCAGATTCGTTAGAAAGGTATTCATAAACAGATTTAAATATTTTCAGTTTCGCTAAAATCCGTTATATTTTCCACCCGGTACAGTCAGACAAAGTTTGTATTCAAAATTTCAAACTGCAATACCATACCCAATTCTATATTTTATTGAAATAGGCTATTTCAGTTATTCAAATTCTTTGGTAATAACCTAATTTAAAAAATTTAAATTGTTTCACATGTTCCGGGTTATTACATTTCAGCATGATGCCCCCTCCAATAACTTAGTTATCACCTTCCAACCTAGATCCAGAAATCGCACCCCTCACCGCAACGTTAGTATCCCCTTGATGAAAAACCCAACTTCCCCTTGAAAAAGCGAGCGCATCGAGCTCAAGAACCATCAGTTCCAAAAACCACGATCCTCCTTTCCTTTCTGAATCACTTCGGCTCTTCTTCGAGATCGCTGCACCCCACAACAATCGCGACCAGAATCACCTGAACCCATCGCTACTAGCACAAATCGCACCTTCCAAAAACATCTTGCAAAATCGAACGCCTAAATCACGATGCTTGAGAACGATACCTGCTATCTCGTACTGGCTTCCCTTCAGCCTCAATTCGAATTGGTTCCGATTCGATACACTATTTTATTTTCTTGGATTGAATAGGCGAAAGGACGGGTTTAATTTCTGAGGAATTGAAATGAAGAAAACATTTAAAAGGGGGGAGGAGTGTCGTGATTATATAGAAGAAGAATGGGACATGAAGTACATGGAAAATCTTTATATTTATTTTAAAAAGATTTTCTAATTAATTTGATTTGATTTCGATTCGATATAAAGAGATCTTTATTCTTTTTAGATGGATATCGATTTGATTTTGAACCTATCCACAATCAAATATTTCGGGTCCATTAATTTAAATCACGAACCGCTATTCTAGCGTACCGACCGATATTTCAATGTAATAACCCTATTCTGAACTCAACAGTAATATTCTGAAATTTACTTTCAACACATATACCTTATTAACTTAATATAATATAATTTTAATTCGAAAACCGTTAATTCTCTGATAATAAATTATTTATTATTATCGTTTATATTCAAATACTACTTCTCTAAATCATTTGAATCATTCTGACTTAGTTATAAATTTCGAATTGAATTACTTCAGTTCTCATATTTCGATAATTATATGTATTCGAAATAAATCGTATATCGATTATAAATCGATAATTCAATATAAAAATTCTTTTATATTATAAATTCAATATTTAAAACCATACTAAATATTTAAAATAAACTGTTCAAAAATTTGGGTCGTTACATTCTTCCCCCCTTAAAATAATTTCGTCCTCGAAATTGCTAAGGTAGGAAAAATGGTACAAATCCATTATTTTCAAAATCTCACTTATGTTGAAACTCAACTCCTCATATTTCAACAAATTTAATCCCACCAAAACGTTTAGTTTTCACACATTTAATCTTAATGATTTTTATTTAAAAATCCCTTTCAAAACAAAGCTATATTATATTAATATACTTCAGAAAATAATTTCCAACTTCCCAGGATTTAAAAATCTTAATTCTAATACAAATTCTGAATCTAATTTTTGATTTATCTCATTTGTATATTTCATTCTTATACAAATTCTATTTGGTTATATATAACCATTTTAATTTTTATAATCCCTTTTGATTATAATAATAACAACCAACACATCCATATATTTTAATAATTTCAAAAATTGTTCTTTCTATATCAAAATATAATTTTGGGTTAAATAACTTCATTCACCCACTTTAAAACAATATCGTGTTCAATCTTCTATTCAAGTGTTTAGAAATTCCTGTCGACTTCGTGGCGTCCCACGATTCGATCAGAATTAATAAACAGCTCAACAGACTAGCCAACACGATATAAAACACACGCTCTCGTATATACACTCAACTCATTCTAGGGTACAACTGACCCTATCTCTAATGAGCACATTCTCACCAAAGCCTAGGTATTCGCTCAACATAAGCTCTGATACCAACTATAAAGGCCCGAGAATCCGTACTATCTGAGTCGACTAATAACACCACACGTCCAACCCAAATTGCATGGAAATACGAATCATTATTATAAAGAAGTTAGAGGATTAGAAATAGAAAGAAAGAACTATTAGAATAGAAGAAAACAAAGAAGACAAATCTCACAGTGGAACGAATAAAATATATTATATAACATAACTTTTAAAATACAAATCAGTAACTTTATATACATTGTAACAACCCGTATTTTTGAATAACATGTTATAAAATAAATGGAGGCAGAATTAAACTAAAAAATCTGAATCAAGGGAAACGGGCTATGCCATTGCGTTCGTCTCGGAAAAATACGCGAAATAGAGTCCGAGTTTTTGAAAATCGGAGTCCGTATGACCAAGATATGGCCTCGCGAAGTTTCACGAAAAATTCCCAAATTAAAGTATACTTAATTAAGTGAAATGGGTTGCGCAGAGAAATATATATATATTGATATATATATATATATAATTGAAAATTAAATAAATAAATATGCAAAAATGTTCAAAACAGCGAATTGGGAGAGGGGAATAACCGAACCGGCCGATTTTTGAGGTCGACCCTAGCCCACTGGGTCGACTAGGGGTTAATCCAGGGTGTTTGGCTGTCAACCCGTGGGCCGATTCGCTCAAATGCAGATTTTGCATTTGAATGGTTCTCATGGTTCATCTTTAATCTAAAGGCCCTAGATGGTTCCTACACTTGACTTCTTCCCCAAGACATGCTTTGATGGCTTGGATTGAATCTACGTTTAATCCTATGGCCTAAAACACTTGCCTAATCTATAAATAAGACCCTAACCTACCCTAAATCATCATTATTCATTCATACAACTAAACTATGGCAAAACTAATCCTCTCATGGCCTCCACTCTCTTTATAAAATTCCTAAATAAATTCCTAAGTGATTTTCCATGCATAAAAGTGTTTTCAAACTTGTATGAGCATCATTAGCTTGCATTCAAGTCAAGTTTATATATTTGCATCATAAAGAAAGAGTCTTGATCATTTTGGCTCAAGGGTTTTGCTTGCATTTTGGGTTTAATTGATTTCATAAGGGCTTTGTCATATTTTTGTGACTTCTTAAGCATTGTAAGCCCTATTCTACTTTCATACTTAAACTCTAAAGTTAAATGTATGATATGCAAGTTTATATGCAAGTTTATCATGTTGTGATATGCAAGTTTATATGCAAGTTTATCATGTTGTGATATGCAAGTTTATATGCAAGTATGCCAAGTTATGTTATGCAAGTTTGGGTTGAACATTTTGTTCATGCTATCATGTTATGCAAGCTTATTTTGGGTTTATGAACATAAAGCTTTAAGCTTTATGCCAAAGGTTGCATTTTAGCAACATGTAAGTTATCATATCTCTTATGATAACTTGCATGTGAGGCTAAATGCGAACTTATGGCCATCTCTACATGTCATTTAGCACCATGTATCACCAATATGCTAAGTTTGGTTTTATGCATGCTTTTGAGGCCTAAAAATGTAATATGCAAGTGTATGAACATATGAACATTTCATATGCCACCATGTTAAGCTTGTGGCTTCAATACCTTTATGTCATGATTATGCCAAGTTCCCTCTTTCTATCCTTTATGCGCTATTGCGATATGTAAGCGATGGGACTGCGTTTGGGGTTGGGAAAACTTAAAAGACATAAAACATAAGCTTGGGAATTTACCTATTAAGTTAGGTCTACCCATTGGGAATTTACCTATTAAGTTAGGTCTACCCAATTGCTTGAAAACTTGTAACATGTTTTGGAAACATGATGGACATGACACTTAGAAAAGATAAGTGTGGCCAACTCGAGGTTGGGTTGAGTTTGTAGCATAAACCTACCCGAAACCGACCGGCTTAACTAGTTGCTACAAACAATAGGACCCAATGTGAGAAGTTGGTCATGTTGTACCTTGAACCCGAGGTTAGACCAAGTTGTGGTGTAAAGCTACCCGGACCCGCCCGGCTTAACTAGTAACCACAACAAGGTCTAATGTGAGAGGTTAAGGCGCATTAAATTAATTAATGCCTCGTGATTAGGGTTAAGTCATGGTCCACTTAATACTTAACCAATTTGGGCTTGGTAGATTAATCGGGGTTAAGTCGTGAACTCATCGTTACACTTAACCAAGTTAATCCAGGATTAGCAAGAGGGTTAAACCGTACTTAACCCACTAGAAAAATCCTAGCAATGGGGGCCCACTCTAGTAGTAATCCCAAGTTAGTATCATCATGACCCTAGGGACTAGGCTAGGGTGGGGGCACGATTACTGGACTGGAGGTAAGTGACCAAAAGCGACGGCAGAGGGTACGCCGGTGTAGTTCCGGGCGGACTCTGGTCGTGCACATAGTCCGTAGCCGGAGAAAACATGCACGGGTACCAGTAGATCGGGACTGTGCACTCATGTTCATGGTGTCCAGGGGTTGACACCCTAGGGCTTGATACACCCGAAGGGTGGACCCGTCACAGTTCGACTACAATTATGATTGGGCCGTATTGACACCAACACGTGACGAGTTAGGCTTAGGGAGCCGATCGACTAGACCGTTTGGTTGGACCTTGTATTAGGGTCATTTCATGTTATTGGGCCAAAGCTTGGGCCAAGGGATCAATACTTGTTTATTCAAGTCATGTTAGTTTGCTAGTACACCTGTGGTGCAAAACCTTAATCCTGATTATGCGATGACACCTTTATCTACCTTATTAGTTAATCATCATGCTAGTATATTGTTATCCTTATGTTCATCCTTGCTGCTCATGCCAGTTAACTTTATCAGTTTACATTGATTGTAGTAGGGCTTACTCAGTCTTTTTGACTGACCTGTTTTCTTTCGCCTCTTTTCTTCCGTTTCCCCCCCCCCAGGTTCTCAGGGAGGGAATACTGGAGCTTAGCTTGGATTTCGGATTGCTTGCTTGTGGGATTTCAGCTCATGTATGGTTTCGACATGAAGCTAGCTATGGTTACCACTTAATTGGGGATAGCACTTATTTATTTCAGTTTTTCAGTTGATGTTGTTTTATCTAGACTTGTTTATTTGGAAAGCTATGTTGTACCAGACTTATTTTGAAATGTTTTGAAATCTTCTGCTGTTTTATCTATGTTATTTACTCTGTTTACATATATACATATGTTCTTGTTCTGCCTTGATATATCATTATGCATGTTTACCTGATTCAAACGCCCCTCCAAAGTCAGAGTGCTTGCAAGAGCCACCCTGGTGGAGGTGGGGTGTTACATTTGGTATCAGAGCATATGGTTTACGAGAAGGAACAAAAAGGTTTTTAAAAATTTTGGAAAACTATTTTCAAAACCAAGTATAAAGTATTTTCCAAAGAAAAGTCTAGTTTATTTTAAAGGTTATTCCCCAAAAAGCCATTAGCAAAATTCCTTCGTTTTTCTCCATTCTGAATCTGTCTTTTTCTTCGTTTTCAGTATGGCCGATAACTTTGCTATTCCGGAGGGAGTACATGTACCTGTTTGGTATAGGAGACTTTTGGAGGCTAGGGCGACCGAAGCCGGCCCCGCAGATGTTCCTCCTCCTCCTCCGGTAGTTAATGTTCCTCCTCCTCCTCCTCCTCCGGTGGTTAATGTTCCTCCTCCTCCTGTCGCTGAGGTTCCTCTTCCTCCTCCCCCTCAGCATCCTCAAGTGGACTTCGCAAAGACTTGCAAAGATTTCAAAGCAATGGGTGGCAAGAACTTTCAAGGCACTGAGACTTTTGTAGAGGCCAGAAATTGGTTGAAAGAGACCGAGGATTTGTTTGCTATCTTTGGGTTAGACGATCAGAGGAAGCTCTTGTTGGTGGTTTGGCTTATGAAGGATGAAGCCGCTTATTGGTGGGAAGTCACCAATGGTACTAGGCCTGTTGAGACTTGGGCCGATTTTAGGGCAAGGTTCATGCTTAAGTTTCTATCTTCTGCCGAGGAGAATCTGCAAATGGAGAGGTTCATAACTTTGAGACAAGGGGATATGTCAGTCAAAGAATATGTGAACAAGTTAAATCAATTAGCTCGTTTTTGCTTGGATATGGTGAATACTCCTCAGAAGAAGGCTCTTCGTTTTGCTAGATGATTGAATGAGTCGTTGCAGGGATTGGCTATGTCACATATTCCCCATGGGGCCACGTTTGAGAGTTTGGTTGATATGGTGTTACTTCAGGGAGATGTCAAGAAAGAAACCAAGATGAATGATACTCAAGCCAAGAAGACTGATTCCCAGGGAAAAGGAAATCAGGGAAATCCAAGTGGTCAAAGCAGTCAAGGCAATCAGAACAAGAACAAGGGTCAAGGCAACAAAGGGAACAACAACAAGGGCAAGAACAACAAGGGGAAGTGTCATTATTGCGGTTCAGTTGGGCATCTTATTAAGGATTGTAAGAAGAGGAAAAGGAAGAATGGTGAATGCTTTTTCTACGGTGAGACTGGACATTTCAGTAAGGATTGCCCGAGGAAGCAAGGGCAAGGCCAGGGTCAGACTCAGCGTGCTGGACCTTCAGGAGGGCAAGTTCATGCTCTCAATGTCGCTCCAGTTCCCGATCGAGGTAGTATTTCTGTTGAGAGCCTTGTATATATTTCTGATTTTCCAGTTCGTACCTTGTTTGATTCTGGTGCATCGCATAGCTTTATCTCATCTGATCTTGTTGATAGTTTGCACCTTAGTACTAGCTTGGTAGATGATCCCGTCTGTGTCTCAAATCCTATTGGGGGTTCCGTCCATTTGTCTATGATATGTGGGGATTTGAGGATCTCTATACTGAGTGTAGAGTTCTTGTGCAGTGCTTATGTTCTTGGTTTTAGGGGATACGGATTGATATTGGGCATGGATTGGCTGTCCAGATATGGAGCCATTCTTGATTGTGAGCATAGGGTTGTGAGGCTCGTGACTCGCCTCGGAAACACCCTAGAGATTTCTTGTGATCCGAGAGGTCCCATCATGTTGTGCTATCTGGAATCACTCGACTCGTCAATGGAAACTCTTCAGTCTGTGAGAGTGGTTCGAGAGTATCCGGATGTTTTTGATGAAGTTAGGGGGTTGCCCCCTAAGCGAGAGATTGATTTCCGCATTTATCTGGTGGATAATGCAAAGCCTGTTTCTTTGCCCGTTCGGCACATGGCTCCGCGTGAAAGGCGGGAGCTAAGTAAGCAAGTGAAAGAGTTGCTTGAGAAGAACTTCATTAGACGAAGTATATCTGAATGGGGAGCGCCTGTGGTATTTGCTTCCAAGGCAGATGGTTCTCTCCGACTTTGTGTTGACTATCGAGAGTTGAATAAGCTGACTAAGAAGAACAGACACCCGTTACCGAGGATTGATAATCTCTTTGACCAGCTTGTCGGTGCTTCTGTTTTCTCTCAGCTTGAACTTGCTACGGGGTTCCATCAGCTCAGGGTAGCTGAAGATAGTATAGACAAGACTGCGTTCAGAACTCCAGATGGATTCTTCGAATGGCTTGTCATGCCGTTCGGCTTGACTAATGCACCCGCATATTTCGTGGACTTGATGAGTAGGGTGTTCAGGGAGTTCTTGAACAGTTTGTCGTGGTCTTCGTAGATGATATTCTGATCTTCTCTAAGGATGAGGAAGAGCACGCAAGGCATCTCGTGGAGGTGATGGATACGCTTAGAGCGCATCAATTGAAGGCCAAGTTCTCCAAGTGTCACTTTTGGAGAAGGGAAGTTAGATTCCTTGGGCATATAGTATCTAAGCAAGGCTTAGCGGTGGATCCCGCCAAGGTAGTTGCAGTTCTGGATTGGAAGACTCCAAGGAATGCAACCGAAGTGAGAAGTTTTCTAGGTCTTGCAGGTTTTTACCGGAAGTTCATCAAGGACTTCGCGAAGATATCCGCTCCTCTCACTAAATTGACGAAAAAGAATTTAGTTTTTGCTTGGAGCATAGAATGCGAGCTTGCTTTTAAGAAGCTCAAGAGAGCCCTTACATCAGCACCTGTTCTAGCTTTGCCCGAGGGAGGGAAGTTATTTATCGTATACACCGATGCATGTGGTACGGGGTTAGGAGCTGTTCTTATGCAAGAAGGAAGAGTGATATGCTTTGGCGGTAGACAACTCAAAGTGCATGAGAAGAATTATCCCACTCATGACTTAGAGTTGGCAGCAATAGTATATGCACTCAAGGCTTGGCGCCATTATCTTATGGGAGAAAGATTTGAGCTTTATACCGATCACAAGTCATTGAAGTATCTCTTTTCTCAGAAGGATCTGAATCTGAGGCAGCAAAGATGGATGGAATTCTTGGCATCCTATGATTTTGAGATAGCTTATACCCCTGGCAAGGGGAATGTGGTAGCTGATGCATTGAGTAGAAGAAGGTTGACCCTAAGTCCTCTATTCGTTGAGATGAAGAATTTAGAGTATGTGGCAACCTTTGATTTCTCTTTGGCGATTGAGTCGATGACCGGTTCTTTAGCATCTCTGGAACTCAGACCTACCCTTCTTGATCAAGTTGGGGCTTCGCAGAGAGAAGACCCTCAGATAGTTGAGATTATGGATAAGCTGATTCGAGGAGAGACGTCTAGTCATCTCGCTTGATATTCTATTGATGACAAGGGTTGGCTGAGGAGAGACGGAAGGTTATGTGTTCCTATGGTAGAAGAGCTAGTAAGAAGAGTTCTGGAGGAAGCGCATCGCTCTAAGTTGACTATACATCCGGGCGGAGATAAGATGTATAAAGATATGAAGCACATTTTCTTTTGGCCTGGGATGAAGAAGGATGTGACAGAGTTTGTCTCTAGATGTATCATTTGCCAGCAAGTTAAGGCCGAGTCGAAGAAGCCCGGTGGGCTATTGCATCCTCTAGACGTTCCACTTTGGAAGTGGGAGAGTATTTCCATGGATTTTATCGATGGGCTACCAAGGTCAAGGAAAGGGAATACGAGCATCTGGGTTATTGTGGACCGACTTACGAAGAGTGCTCATTTCATTCCAGTGAAGAGCAAGAGGACCGCATCTTGGCTAGCGTCTGTATATCTTCGTGAGATTGTGAGACTACATGGAGTCCCTTCTAGTATAGTCAGTGACCGTGACCCAATCTTTACAAGTCAATTCTGGAATAGCTTGCAAGAAGCCATGGGCACGAGGTTGAATCTAAGTACTGCTTATCACCCACAGACGGACGGTCAAACCGAAAGGGTGAATAGGGTACTCGAGGATCTGTTGAGGCTTTGTATTCTGGATTTTGGTGGTACTTGGGAAGACCATCTTCCTCTTGTTGAGTTTGCATATAATAACAGTTATCAGGCAAGCATAGGGATGGCACCATTTGAAGCTTTATATGGGAGGCCATGCAAGTCGCCTACATGTTGGTGGGAGACTACAGATGAGCTTATACTTGGGCCTGATATGATCAGAGATACATCCGAGAAGATCGAGTTGATTCGGAGACGGATGAAAGCGGCCCAAGACCGACAGAAATCCTATGCTGATAAGCGAAGAACTGATTTGGAGTTTGATGTTGGGGATATGGTTTTCGTGAAGGTTTCTCCTTTGCGGAATGTGGTCCGATTTGGAGCTGTTGGGAAGTTGGCACCGAGGTTTGTTGGACCATTCCCTATTATAGAGAGGATCGGGCAGATGGCTTATAGAGTGAAGTTGCCCGAGAAGCTTGTTGGAGTACACGATGTTTTTCATGTCTCGCATCTCCGGAAGTGTTTACATGAATCAGCAGAGGTTGTTGAGCCAAGTGTTCTAAAAGATGTAGAAGTGGAGAAAGAGGCTACCTTGAGGAGAGCTCCGATTCGTATCTTGGGGATGGAGACCAAGAAGCTAAGGAATCGAGAGGTCAAATTGGTGAAGGTTCAATGGGGTGAAGCCGAAGAAGACGCAACTCGGGAAACCGAGGAGAAGATGCGTGGGCTTTATCCATTCCTTTTTTAGGGTACACTCTCAATCTCTTTTCTTTGTTAGCATATCTTTCTCTTTGCAATCCATGTTTATCTAGTTTATCGTGTTAATCTTGTCATGAGAACCTTAGGTAGAAACCCTTTGGATGAAACATGTGTTTGAAACATGTTATGCTTGATGGTTGCAAGTGGTTGCAAGTGGATACTCGTGGATGCATAATACACGTTAGGCACTAAGATCGGCTCACACACTTTCATACCGCATATGCATGAGTGTTTATGCTTATTCATGGATGAAAACTTGTTATGCTATCACGTGGATGTTGCATATGGATGAATGTTATGTGCACTCATGTAGAGATTATAAATTATGTTAGGAATTTACATACATATGGACTCATTTCACTAACATATTTTGCATTAAGGGGGTTTACTGAATCAGTAACCTCCTGATTTTCGCATTAGATAAGTACATATACACACACCTTTGCATATGATCATACAGCATTTAGAACCTTTTAAGGACAGTGATTGCTCGTGGATGATGTTTTGAGTAGATGGATGATGGATGGTAGGATACGTTCTTCCTAACTTGGAGATTTCGGGGACGAAATCCTTTAAGGAGGGAAGAATGTAACAACCCGTATTTTTGAATAACATGTTATAACATAAATGTAGGCAGAATTAAACTGAAAACTCTGAATCAAGGGAAACGGGCTATGCCATTGCGTTCGTCTCGGAAAAATACGCGAAATAGAGTCCGAGTTTTCGAAAATCGGAGTCCGTATGACCAAGATATGGCCTCGCGAAATTTCACGAAAAATTCCCAAATTAAAGTATACTTAATTAAGTGAAATGGGTTGCGCAGAGATATATATATATTGATATATATATATATATATAATTGAAAACTAAATAAATAAATATGCAAAAATGTTCAAAACAGCGAATTGGGAGAGGGGAATAACCGAACCGGCCGATTTTTGAGGTCGACCCAAGCCCGCTGGGTCGACTAGGGGTTAATCCAGGGTGTTTGGCTGTCAACCCGTGGGCCGATTCGCTCAAATGTAGATTTTCCATTTGAATGGTTCTCATGGTTCATCTTTAATCTAAAGGCCCTAGATGGTTCCTACACTTGACTTCTTCCCCAAGACATGCTTTGATGGCTTGGATTGAATCTAGGTTTAATCCTATGGCCTAAAACACTTGCCTAATCTATAAATAAGACCCTAACCTACCCTAAATCATCATTATTCATTCATACAACTAAACTATGGCAAAATCAATCCTCTCATGGCCTCCACTCTCTTCATAAAATTCCTAAATAAATTCCTAAGTGATTTTCCATGCATACAAGTGTTTTCAAACTTGTATGAGCATCATTAGCTTGCATTCAAGTCAAGTTTATATATTTGCATCATAAAGAAAGAGTCTTGATCATTTTGGCTCAAGGGTTTTGCTTGCATTTTGGGTTTAATTGATTTCATAAGGGCTTTGTCATATTTTTGTGACTTCTTAAGCATTGTAAGCCCTATTCTACTTTCATACTTAAACTCTAAAGTTAAATGTATGATATGCAAGTTTATATGCAAGTTTATCATGTTGTGATATGCAAGTTTATATGCAAGTTTATCATGTTGTGATATGCAAGTTTATATGCAAGTATGCCAAGTTATGTTATGCAAGTTTGGGTTGAACATTTTGTTCATGCTATCATGTTATGCAAGCTTATTTTGGGTTTATGAACATAAAGCTTTAAGCTTTATGCCAAAGGTTGCATTTTAGCAACATGTAAGTTATCATATCTCTTATGATAACTTGCATGTGAGGCTGAATGCGAACTTATGGCCATCTCTACATGTCATTTAGCACCATGTATCACCAATATGCTAAGTTTGGTTTTATGCATGCTTTTGAGGCCTAAAAATGTAATATGCAAGTGTATGAACATATGAACATTTCATATGCCACCATGTTAAGCTTGTGGCTTCAATACCTTTATGTCATGATTATGCCAAGTTCCCTCTTTCTATTCTTTATGCGCTATTGCGATATGTAAGCGATGGGATTGCGTTTGGGGTTGGGTAAACTTAAAAGACATAAAACATAAGCTTGGGAATTTACCTATTAAGTTAGGTCTACCCATTGGGAATTTACCTATTAAGTTAGGTCTACCCAATTGCTTGAAAACTCGTAACATGTTTTGGAAACATGATGGACATGACACTTAGAAAAGATAAGTGTGGCCAACTCGAGGTTGGGTTGAGTTTGTAGCGTAAACCTACCCGGAACCGACCGGCTTAACTAGTTTCTACAAACAATAGGACCCAATGTGAGAAGTTGGTCATGTTGTACCTTGAACCCGAGGTTAGACCAAGTTGTGGTGTAAAGCTACCCGGACCCGCCCGGCTTAACTAGTAACCACAACAAGGTCTAATGTGAGAGGTTAAGGCGCATTAAATTAATTAATGCCTCGTGATTAGGGTTAAGTCATGGTCCACTTAATACTTAACCAATTTGGGCTTGGTAGATTAATCGGGTTAAGTCGTGAACTCATCGTTACACTTAACCAAGTTAATCCAGGATTAGCAAGAGGGTTAAACCGTACTTAACCCACTAGAAAAATCTTAGCAATGAGGGCCCACTCCAGAAGTAATCCCAAGTTAGTATCATCATGACCCTAGGGACTAGGCTAGGGTGGGGGCACGATTACTGGACTGGAGGTAAGTGACCAAAAGCGACGACAGAGGGTACGCCGGTGTAGTTCCGGGCGGACTCTGGTCGTGCACATAGTCCGTAGCCGGAGAAAACATGCACGGGTACCAGTAGATCGGGACTGTGCACTCATGTTCATGGTGTCCAGGGGTTGACACCCTAGGGCTTGATACACCCGAAGGGTGGACCCGTCACAGTTCGACTACAATTATGATTGGGCCGTATTGACACCAACACGTGACGAGTTAGGCTTAGGGAGCCGATCGACTAGACCGTTTGGTTGGACCTTGTATTAGGGTCATTTCATGTTATTGGGCCAAAGCTTGGGCCAAGGGATCAATACTTGTTTATTCAAGTCATGTTAGTTTGCTAGTACACCTATGGTGCAAAACCTTAATCCTGATTATGCGATGACACCTTTATCTACCTTGTTAGTTAATCATCATGCTAGTATATTGTTATCCTTATGTTCATTCCTACTGCTCATGCCAGTTAACTTTATCAGTTTACATTGATTGTAGTAGGGCTTACTCAGTCTTTTTGACTGACCTGTTTTCTTTCGCCTCTTTTCTTCCGTTCCCCCCCCAGGTTCTCAGGGAGGGAATACTGGAGCTTAGCTTGGATTTCGGATTGCTTGCTTGTGGGATTTCAGCTCATGTACGGTTTCGACATGAAGCTAGCTATGGTTACCACTTAATTGGGGATAGCACTTATTTATTTCAGTTTTTCAGTTGATGTTGTTTTATCTAGACTTGTTTATTTGGAAAGCTATGTTGTACAAGACTTGTTTTGAAATGTTTTGAAATCTTCCGCTGTTTTATCTATGTTATTTACTCTGTTTACATATATACATATGTTCTCGTTCTGCTTTGATATATCATTATGCATGTTTACCTGATTCAAACGCCCCTCCAAAGTCAGAGTGCTTGCAAGAGCCACCCTGGTGGAGGTGGGGTGTTACATACATACCATTATCAGAGGACAACAATTATTCCTGGAACAGTTATAAACACCAGTTTCCAACTACAACATAGTACACAGCAGGAATATGATAGTCTATAGCTAACTGGTGAAGCCTCCTGCTTCCAGCTCCTCCAAATAAATCTGTAAAATCCCGATTACTTGAATGCCCGTACAAATTTGGGCACCCAAGAGTTTAGGGAAAACAAACAAAATAAACTCTGGGTCAGTCACGGGACTGGTGTGAGTAAACTCCAACCATTTGTTTCACTTTCAAAATCCTTTCGAAAGAAAAGGCAATAGTAAGACCAGCCCACACATAAACACAGACTGTTTTTACCTTACTATAACCCAAAACACTTTTATACAAAAATCCAGTGATATTATAATAGTGTCTAAATAAAATAGATAACAATCTAGCAGAATGCTTGCATCTCACGCTCCACATACATTGTACAAAATCAAAAACCGCAAGGCGCTTATTGGAGATTGGATTTCCAACATGACAAGGTATGGAACTACCTTCCGATAGTGTATCTCTAGAGAGGAATACACTGGGTTCAATAAGAACATCTTGCAACCTGGCCCACACATGACCGACCACTCATTTCGCTTGAGTGTATCGAATGTATATTTTGGGATCAACAACCGTTTCCCGAATGGGACAACATTGAATAGAATAAGGAATTAAATGAATCTCTAGATAGGTAATTATACACCCTAATGGGAGCGACTCACATAGCCATGCTGCCTGCCCGATTTTTGTCATTTCCCGGTTGTTGAGGCTTGAGGCTACGATTTCTTATCATTCATTGATAGCACAATCACTTTGAATGACACATTGTCAGATCCGTTAATCACTAGTCGATTTGCACAAATATATTCTGGATATTATGCTAAGGGAATAAATCCGTTCCCACGATATAAATTTGTACAGACCAATCATATTCGATCATCGGAAATACTTTGTCAGACATTCGTCCATATACGTTCGTTCTGGGATTGAACGAAACCGAAGGCACAATTTCTATTAATAGGAAAAGCCCTTGCACTTCACTCCATCTTCGTTTATCTTCATATAATCTGATTCGCAATGCTACTGCCAATACGGAGTGGTTCACGGATAATAATCCAACCGGTCTCACCATATTGACAACGATATTGGCAAATACTTCGATAGTCGGTTATTTGACTATCGAAGAAAAACAACAAACAATCATTCAAAACATCATACAATCACTGGGCCTCTTGATTACAATTCATTAATTAAATCACCCTTTCCATTTCCTTATCAATATTTGTTAAACAAATATTTTCAATTATCATCTCGGTCTCTTACATTCTTTGGAAAACATTTCTATATCTCGCATTCTTTTATTTTCTACACTTAGAAAATATATTATATTTGAAGCTGAAACAATTTCAATCACTTTTCTCTTTCCCGACCACTTTAATTATACTCAGAAAATATTTACTTTTATATTTCCATAATTCCATCACTTGGGTTAAAACGAACGTTATGTAAAACATCGTTACGACAATCCAAAATATTTTATTCACTATCTATTATTCAAACACTTCTCTTCAAAACTGGATCTTGCTATTTATTGGTCAAAAATGAAATCAATCGAGTTGGGGTAAAATTACCTCTCAGACCTTGACTGAAAACATCATTAACTTCAAAACAGACAAAACCACTTAATAATCAACATTATAAAAACCAATTATTCATTTTTAAACATATATATGTTTCTCTTTCTATTACCAGCTTATCGATTTCCTTTTTGTTTATAATATCCTATTTTTAAATTTGTTTCATAATCGAATTCTATATTTATTGATACATTGATTTCTAATTATCGAAATTTCTTAAAAATATTCTAACTCCATAAATTTCCAGAAAATTTTGCCATAACCTCCTTTGTACCGGGAGCATCGGGATATTTCAAATAGCCTCCCATGGATCTTACCAATCCAAAAGAAAAAGAAAAAGCCAAGCGGCTTGCCGATTCGGTGCATAAAACCTCATATGTGAATTGAAACATGTACCTTTTTGTCGGGCACATAAATTAAAATCTTCATATACTTCATCCCATACCTGTCTAACACATGCTCACATGTTTCAATTCAATTCAACACTATCCAATCGTTTTAAATTCAGTTTCGCTCATTTATTCTTTAATTAACTATTTTTCCTATTTCACTTCTTTGTTTGAACATAACACATTCAAACAAAATATTTAACTTGCTCATAACCAAAATGAATTTCAATTTCAATTCTAATTTCCTTTTCGATTTCGAATATAAATTTTCAAATCGAATTCACTTATTCAAAGCCCAATATCAATTCAAAATCTCATTATCTAATTACTATTCAAACTAGTTAATTCTATTCAATAATCAAAAATCTGATTTTTATTTCAAAAATCAACTCATTACTCCACCTGAGTTCACATATAATCTACAACTCAAATCTGAAATTTTCTAAATAGAAATTCGGATTTTATTCGCTTAAAATCCTTTTATAAAATTAAATAAACCGTTATTGTTTTTAAATGGTTATGGCGCTATTTTTTTGAAAATTTGATTTTGCTATAACTCAAAATCTATACGATGAAATCCAGATTTTTCTCTTTCATTAGAAAATTGTAATTCAACCGGTCCCGACGATTCTTATTTCAAAGAATTCCGTCTTCAACTGAGTTCTGTATACTCAATTGAAGTTCGAAACACCAATTTATGAACTGTAGCGTTGCGGCGAGTTCGTTTTAATTATATATATAAATATAAACTTTTAAACTTCATTTATAATAAATTCAACTTCATTTTGATATATTTTTAATATATATCAAATCAAATTTTTCCCAATTCAACATACTATTTCCAGTCTTTTAAAATTGTCGATTTTTCCTTATTCAGGAATAAATTCATTTATATTTCGATCTTCTATATTTAATTTCAATTCCTTTTATAAATTATAATCTTTTGGATTTATTTTTATTCTGTTTAAAAATCCACATCTCGAAATATACTTCGTCGTTCCCATTTCGAAATGATTTCAACCTTCTATTTCAAATTCTCTTTGAAATTCCTATCTTCAAATTCTATTTTCAATTCTATTCAAATTCTATTCAATTCTATTCATATTTCTGTATATTCAAATTCTATTCAAATTCTGTATTGAAATTCTATTCAATTCTATATTCAAATTTTATTCAAATTCTACCTTTAAAATTTCTCTGTTCAAATTCCATTTCACTTTCTATATTCAAATTCTATATTTGAATTTCCTGTATAGTTTCTCTATATTCAAACTCCATTTGAATTTCTATATTCAGTTTCTATTTTAATTTTCTTTATATTCCATAATAAACAAGTCTTGTTTCCAATTCAGTTGAAATCAGTAATTTCTACTCTGGAAAAATAACTTTCCCTTTTCAACTTCACACTTGTGTTTTTGTTTATGAATTACCCAATGATAATTCTTTTCACTTCATTTATAAACTTCGTTTATAATTGAATTACTTGTTTTTATTTTATTAAAACAAGTTAATATTTCTAATTTATTTGAAATTTCAAATTCTATTCTAGAAAAATAGAATCTCCTTTTTAAATCTGAAAAATTCCTTTTTATGATATCTTTAAATATCAACATTTTAGTCCAGTGATATTTGAAACAATCAAAAAACCAATTATAATTGACGAGTTTTCTAACACATCACATATGATAGTATATGTGCAAGCAAACAAACAAATAGATAATATATTTTTGAGGAATCCAGTTGGATCCCTCCAACCTGTTTTCCTACATCCACAAACGTTAGTCAACAGAAATAATACCTATCCTGCTTCATGGCAGGATATTGCGGTGTGAAGGTCATCCACTATCATAGCGTGGGGCGTATAGGGTAATCATCCGCTAATGGTACTGTGGGCATCCGCTAATGATACTACGGGAAAAATCCAATCATCAACCCAATATATATATATATATAATAGTCAACCCTAAATAACTAATATATTTAAATCAACCAAATAGCATTCAAACTAGCAACAAAAAATTAATTTTAACGATTAAAAATAATTCTAAATAAAGAGGTGAGTGAGATTTACTCACCTTGGTTTTATTTGCCGAACACCCAATGAGGCATATTACATAAGTTTCACAGCAATTCCTCCATTCGTCTGTTTTTTCAATGTGAAAAAAAAATTCAGTTATCGGATTATACCAATTTAATTCAATAGATTTCCCATGTGTAAATAAAATTCCAAATTAAATCTAAATTTGACTTAAACGATTATTCTACAATTTTATTCTTTACTAACTAATTTCCATATATTAAACCCATTACCAATCATTTAAACTAATTAATTTTAATCGGTTATTTCTCTATGTAATCAATTCTCCTTATAAAATTTGAATTTATTTTAAACATATACCGTAATCAGCTTTCCCAAAATCTTTATTTCCTGCCTGCTGTGAACACACAATCATCGTGAGCTCCCCCCTTTCCTTCTCCAGCTAATTCCTTTACAAACTCAGCAACCGACTTCACCACTCAACTCCTATTCTCACGTGCTTCTCACTGTATACTGCAGCTTTCAGCTTGATGCCCCCTCCAATAACTTAGTTATCACCTTCCAACCTAGATCCAAAAATCACACCCCTCACCGCAACGTTAGAACCCCTTGTGAAAAAACCAACTTCCCCTTGAAAAAGCGAGCGCATCGAGCTCAAGAACCATCAGTTCCAAAAACCGCGATCCTCCTTTCCTTTCTGAATCACTTCGACTCTTCTTCGAGATCGCTGCACCCCACAACAATCACGACTAGAATCACCTGAACCCATCGCTACTAGCACAAATCGCACCTTCCAAAAACACCTTGCAAAATCGAATGCCCAAATCACGATGCTCGAGAACGATACCCGCTATCTTGTACTGGCTTCCCTTCAGCCTCGAATCGAATTGGTTTCGATTCACTACACTATTTTATTTTCTTGGATTGAATAGGGGAAAGGACGGATTTAATTTTTGAGGAATTGAAATGAAGAAAACATCAAAAAGTGGGGAAGAGTGTCATTATTATATAGAAGAAGAAGGGGACATGAAGTACATGGAAAATCTTTATATTTATTTTAAAAAGATTTTCTAATTAATTTGATTTGATTTCGATTTGATATAAAGAGATCTTTTATTCTTTTAAGATGGATATCGATTTGATTTCGAATCTATCCACAATCAAATATTTCGGGTCCATTAATTTAGATCACGAACCGCTATTCTAGCGTACCGACCGACGATTCAATGTAATAACCCTATTCTGAACTCAACGGTAATATTCTGAAATTTACTTTCAACACATATACCATATTAAATTAATATAATATAATTTTAATTCAAAAACCGTTAATTCTCTGATAAAAAATTATTTATTATTATCGTTTATATTCAAATACTACTTCTCTAAATCATTTGAATCATTCTGACTTAGTTATAAATTTCAAATTAAATTACTTCAGTTCTCGTATTTCGATAATTATATGTATTCGAAATAAATCGTATATCGATTATAAATCGATAATTCAATATAAAAATTCTTTTTTATTAATCCAATATTTAAAACCATACTAAATATTTAAAATAAAATGTTCAAAAATCTGGGTCGTTACGCTCTCCCCTCACTTTTCTCTGAAAAAATAATTTGATATTACAATGTAGGATACTGCCATATTTCACATCTAAAAGGAAATTATCTTCCATCCTTTTAGTATTTCATGGATTTTGGTTCAAATGGTATCCTAGGAATCAGTTCCATTCTTCTACTCTTACATACTTGGATATAGTTTTCTTTCTTCCAATCTTTCAAATGTGGAATTCAATGTTTTAGTTTTCTTTCAAATGTGGAATTCAATCTTTCAAATGTGAACACACAATCATCGTGAGCTCCCCCCTTTCCTTCTCCAGCTAATTCCTTCACAAACTCAGCAACCGACTTCACCACTCAACTCCTATTCTCACGTGCTTCTCACTGTATACTGCAGCTTTCAGCTTGATGCCCCCTCCAATAACTTAGTTATCACCTTCCAACCTAGATCCAAAAATCACACCCCTCACCGCAACGTTAGAACCCCCTTGTGAAAAAACCAACTTCCCCTTGAAAAAGCGAGCGCATCGAGCTCAAGAACCATCAGTTCCAAAAACTGCGATCCTCCTTTCCTTTCTGAATCACTTCGACTCTTCTTCGAGATCGCTGCACCCCACAACAATCACGACTAGAATCACCTGAACCCATCGCTACTAGCACAAATCGCACCTTCCAAAAACACCTTGCAAAATCGAATGCCCAAATCACGATGCTCGAGAACGATACCCGCTATCTTGTACTGGCTTCCCTTCAGCCTCGAATCGAATTGGTTTCGATTCACTACACTATTTTATTTTCTTGGATTGAATAGGGGAAAGGACAAATTTAATTTTTGAGGAATTGAAATGAAGAAAACATCAAAAAGGGGGGAGTAGTGTCATGATTATATAGAAGAAGAAGGGGACATGAAGTACATGGAAAATCTTTATATTTATTTTAAAAAGATTTTCTAATTAATTTGATTTGATTTCGATTTGATATAAAGAGATCTTTTATTCTTTTAAGATGGATATCGATTTGATTTCGAATCTATCCACAATCAAATATTTCGGGTCCATTAATTTAGATCACGAACCGCTATTCTAGCGTACCGACCGACGTTTCAATGTAATAACCCTATTCTGAACTCAACGGTAATATTCTGAAATTTACTTTCAACACATATACCATATTAAATTAATATAATATAATTTTAATTCGAAAACCGTTAATTCTCTGATAAAAAATTATTTATTATTATCGTTTATATTCAAATACTACTTCTCTAAATCATTTGAATCATTCTGACTTAGTTATAAATTTCAAATTGAATTACTTCAGTTCTCGTATTTCGATAATTATATGTATTCGAAATAAATCGTATATCGATTATAAATCGATAATTCAATATAAAAATTCTTTTATATTATTAATCCAATATTTAAAACCATACTAAATATTTAAAATAAACTGTTCAAAAATCTGGGTCGTTACGCTCTCCCCTCACTTTTCTCTGAAAAAATAATTTGATATTACAATGTAGGATACTGCCATATTTCGCATCTAAAAGGAAATTATCTTCCATCCTTTTAGTATTTCATGGATTTTGGTTCAAATGGTATCCTAGGAATCAGTTCCATTCTTCTACTCTTACATACTTGGATATAGTTTTCTTTCTTCCGATCTTTCAAATGTGGAATTCAATGTTTTAGTTTTCATTAAGAATTAATTTCACCGTAATTAACTTTATGCTCTAATAATATGACCTTGCAGGTTCCCGCCTTGTGTGCATACGCGCATGCGTTGACAGTTTTATTGATCTGAAGTTTTCGTTCCTATTTTGACGTTCTCTGTGCAGGTACTTTGGATATGCTAATGTCAATGTTTTCTTTCACCTTCAGTCTTCATCCATATTTGTATGCACACAAAGTGTTTGTATATATGGTTCAACAAGCATTATCTTTTAACTTTTCCAATACTTCAATTATGCCTTTATGTTGTGTACGCTAAGTTCTAACATTACACAATAAAATTATTTATCTATCTAGATATGCTAAGTAGATAAAATTGTTAACTTTTTTTGTAGATTGCTATATATTTTCCTGTTCTTATCTGATGTTTCTTATCAATTGGTTAATTAGTAATAATTGGTAAATACTTTTTGAATCAGTTTGCCTTTTTAGAAAATTATTGGATATAGTGATCTATCTTCTATAATCCTTCTCCTATTACTCAATCTTTCATTCGCATACTCTTTTTCACAAACATATTACCGCCGCTTATGTTGGGAAACAATGGCTAAGTCGCTGACTAGGTCGCTTTCTTGAAGACGATTCGGCGATCTGGTCGGAGGTGCAAACCAGTTCGTTCCTTCGCCGCCGCCTCTAGGATAAAACAGCCTCTAAAACAATAACTGATTTGCTTGCACAACAAATCAGTGCAGATTTGCACTTTCTGAATTAAAATACTGCTCGAGAATTTCTGAGAGAATTTTTTTTAATGGCAGCTGAGAGAAAAGAGAAATTGTGATTCGATAGGTATTCTCGTCTGAAGCTAATGACAACATATAGGACGAGAATTAGGGTTAGGGTTGCTGATTAGTGGGACGCTAAAATTAAGGGATAAAGGTTCGAAAAAAGGCTAGGTTTTATGGTCCAAAAAATATAAGTGTCTACACCACAAAGCCCAAGCCCAAGCCCAGGCCCGAACTGAACCGGACCGGGCCGGGTCGAGTCGAGCCCGAGCTTGGGCTTGGGCTTTGTGGTGTAGCCACTTATTTTTTTTGGACCATAAAACCTAGCCTTTTTTCGAACCGTTATCCCTTAATTTTAGTGGCCCACTAATTAGCAACCCTAACCCTAATTCTTGTCCTATATATTGTCATTAGCTTCAGACGAGAATACTGCCGAATCACAATTTCTCTTTTCTCTCAGCCGCCATTAATTATTTTTTTGTCTCAGAAATTCTCGAGTAGTATTTTAATTCAGAAAGTGAAAATCTGCATTGATTTGTTGTGCAAGCAAATCAGTTATTGTTTTAGAGGCTGTTTTATCCTAGAGGCGGCGGCGAAGGAACGAACTAATTTGCACCTCCAATCAGATCGCCGAATCGTCTTCAAGAAAGCGACCTAGTCCGCGACTCAGCCATTGTTTCCCAACAATTTGAAGACGATCTGAAACAATGGCTTCCAACTCCACCCTAGACGATTCTGCTCCACCCACTTCTTTCCAGAACCCTCTCATGACTGCTGCTCCATTCAGATTTGAAATCTTGCATTTCAAACGATGGCGTCAGAAGATGGTGTTCTTCCTCACCATCAGAAAGGTTGTGGCTGCGTTGACTACTGACAAACCGCAGCTTCTAGATAAACCTGACGAGGCTGATGCAGCGAAAATGGCATCATGGACTGAACAGTCAAAGCAACTGCAGACCTGGACTGAACAGGATTACCTATGCAAGAACTTTATTCTGAACGGATTGAGCGATGATCTCTATGATTACTATAACTCAGACGAAAAGACAGTAAAGGAGATATGGGAAGCGCTAAAGAAGAAATATGATACAGAGGAGGCAGGGGCAAAGAAATATGCTGTGAGACGCTACCTAAAGTACCAGATGACTGATAATAGATCGGTAGAGATGCAGTCTCATGAGCTGCAGAAAATAGCTCATGAGATCATCTCCGAAGGTGTCTTGGACGAACAATTTCAAATTGCTGTTATCATTGACAAATTACCCCCAAGTTGGAAAGATTTTAAGAATGTCTTGCGACATAAGACTAAGGAATTTTCCTTAGAGAGCTTGATTACATGCCTCCGTATTGAGGAGGAGGCACGGAAGCAGGACTAGAAAGAAGAGGTGCTGATTCTGAAAAACAACAGTACTAAGAAGACCACACCCGCTGTTCTGAAACCAAATCAGAAATCTTTTAAGAATCAGAACAAGCGCAACAAACAGAATGGGAATCCGCAAGGAAACCCAAAATGACAGCAGAAACCAGCCCAAAAGAATGACTCTGGACAGTTGTTTCTATGTTACAACTGTGGAAAACCAGGTCATATGGCATGCAATTGTCGGAACAGGCCAAGCTCTGCACCGCAGGCTAACCTGACTAGGGAGCCTCTTACAGCTATGATTACTGAGATTCACCTTATTGGTGGATCAGATGGTTGGTGGGTAGACACTGGTGCTTCTCGCCATGTCTGTTATGATCGTGGCATGTTCTCGACATACACGACTGCTGAAAATCAGAAAGTGCTGTTGGGAGACTCTCACACCACCAGAGTTGCGGGGATTGGCAATGTGGAACTCAAGTTCACCTCTGGAAAAACTGTAATTCTGAAAGATGTTATGCACACTCCAGAAATAAGGAAGAATCTGGTCTCTGGCTTCCTCCTTAATAAGGCTGGTTTCACTCAAGTAATTGGGGATGATTTGTACACCATAACTTATAAAGGACCTTTTGTGGGAAAGGGTTATGCTTGTGAGGGTATGTTTAAACTTAATGTTGAATCTAATAAAATGACTACTTCTGCTTACATGTTGTGTGATTTTAATATCTGGCATTCTAGATTATGTCTTGTTAATAATCGAATAATCCGTAACATGAGCACCCTAGATATGATACCTAAAATGATCGAATCTGAACTTGATAAATGTGAATTCTGTACACAAGCTAAAATCACAAAGAAACCTCACAAATCTGTTGATAGAGTTTTTGAACCCTTAGACTTGATTCATTCTGACATATGTGAACTAGATGGCACTTTGACTAGACAGGGACATCGTTATTTTATCACTTTTATTGATGACTGCTCTGATTTCACATATGTATACCTTATGAAAAATAAAAGTGATGCTTTTGATATGTTTAAAACATTCAAAACTGAGATTGAGAATCAAGCAAATAGAAAAATTAAGAGACTTGGTAGTGATAGAGGAACATAATACGAATCTGATTTCTATAAACAACATGGTATAATACATGAGAGAACTGCACCATATTCTCCTGAAATGAACGGTAAAGTAGAAAGGAAAAATAGGACCTTTACCGAACTAGTAGTTTCCATATTATTAAATTCTGGTGCAGCAAAACATTGGTGGGGGGATATTTTATTGACCGTATGCTATGTTCTGAATAGAATCCCCAAATCTTAGAATAAAATTTCTCCTTATGAAATTTTAAAGAATCATAAACCCAATATCTCATATTTTAGAACTTGGGTTTGTTTAGCTTATGTTCGCATTCCAGACCCTAAGAGAATAAAATTGGCAAGTAGAGCATATGAATGTGCATTTATAGGCTATGCTATTAATAGCAAAGCATATAGATTTTATGACCTTAATGCACATAATATAATTGAATCGAATGATGCCGATTTTTATGAAACCAAATTTCCTTTTAAATTAGGGAATAGTGGGGGCACTTCAAATATGCCAATTAGAACAGAACTTAATGAAAATTCTGAAGCTTAACCTAGAAGAAGTAAAAGAGCAAGAACCATAAAAGATGGTTCAGATTTTTGTGTTTTTACTATTGAGGAGGATCCCATAAACCTCCAAGAGGCCTTATCTTCTTTAGATGCCAATTTTTGGCAAGAGGCTATAAATGATGAGATGGATTCTTTAGAATCCAACAAGACTTGGCACTTGGTAGATTTACCCTCTGGTTGTAAATCTATAGGCTGTAAATGGGTACTTAAAAGAAATTAAAACCTGATGGCACTATAGATAAATATAAAGCACGACTAGTAGCTAAAGGTTTTAAACAAAAAAAAATATAGGTTTTGACAATTTTTCACCTGTAACTAGAATAACATCCATTCGGGTTTTAATCTCACTTGTTTCCATTCATAATTTACTTATACACCAAATGGATGTTAAAACTGCTTTTTTGAACGGTGAATTAGACGAAGAAATTTATATGGACTAGCCCGAAGGATTTGTAGTACATGGTCAAGAACATAAAGTATGTAAATTAGATAAATCATTATATGGTTTAAAACAAGCACCTAAACAATGGCATGAAAAATTTGATAACTTAATCATTTCAAATGGTTTTAAAGTTAATGAAAGTGACAAATGCATTTATTACAAATCTGAGAATGACATTTGCACTATTATAAATCTTTATGTAGATGACCTACTCATTTTTTGGTCAAATATTCATGCCATAAACTCAGTCAAATCCTTATTAAGTGTCAATTTTGATATGAAAGATCTAGGTGAGGCGAGTGTAATCCTTGGTATTAAGATTACTAGGTCAGAAAAGGGAATTTCTTTGGATCAATCTCATTATATTGAGAAGATACTCAAGAAATATAATTACTTTGACTGTAAACGTGCAAATACACCATATGATCACAGTGTAAAGTTATTTAAGAACACTGGTGAAGGTGTAAGACGGTCTGATTATGCGAGCATCATTGGCAGCCTTTGGTATGCCACTGATTGTACTAGACCCGACATTGCCTATGTCGTGGGATTATTGTGCAGGTTTACCAGTAGACCTAGTATAGAGCACTGGCAAGCTATTGAAAGGGTATTGAGATACCTTAAACGAACCATGAACCTTGGATTACATTATGAAAGGTTTCCAGCTGTACTTGAAGGATATTTCGATGCAGACTGGAATACCTTATCTGATGATTCTAAAGCGACCAGTGGCTATATATTTAGCATCGTTGGAGGAGCTGTTTCTTGGAAATCCAAGAAACAGACTATTTTGGCTCAGTCCACTATGGAGTCTGAGATGATAGCACTAGCTACAGCTAGGGAAGAGGCAGAGTATTTGAGAAATCTGCTAGCTGAGATTCCCTTGTGGGAAAAACCGATACCGGTTGTGTTAATACATTGCGATAGTACCGCGGCTATTGCAAAATTTCAGAACCATTATTATAACGGTAAGAGATGACAAATATGTCGTAAGCACAGTACGGTTAGAGAACTACTTTCCACAGGTACCGTTAGAGTGGATTACATACGTAGTGAGGAAAATTTGGCAGATCCTTTGACGAAAGGACTGTCTAGAGAGAAAGTCCATAACTCTTCTAAAAGAATGGAACTATTGCCTTAGATTGTTGAGTCACGCACAATGGTAACCCAAGCTAAATGACGGGAGATCCCAAGAACTAGGTTCAATGGGTAATAACAAGTTGTGTAGTGATATGAGTTGAACATGCTATTTAATAAACCAAGAAGCATGTATTCCTGAAGTGATTAGAGGATGAGTTAATAGAAACTCTTAATGAGATCTATACTCTATGTGGAGTGGAGTACCTACCTTCAGGAGTGCTCTTGATAGACTCACCTTTGTGAATGTGGAAATGTGGCCGTTTCCTATGGAGTTTTAGGAAAAACTTCTAGAGCATTCACTAAACTAGGATAGACGTGCATGGCCATAAATGCACGGGCTTACTTGATTGCACTATAGAAAAGGTTATGTGTGGTTTGATGTCAGGAATAGAGTTCAAGACTACGTGTCACTCTAGTAAAAACTGAATCTTATTCACTATGCAAAGGTTCAAGTCGAAAGACACCTTTGTTTATGCACAATCTTATGCTTTTAAGAAACTGCTCGAAAATATTTTAAAAAATTCAAATGGGGGATTGTTGGAAATGTTTTATAACATTAAGTGAATTATTAAAAATCTTGAATAAGTGTATGAATGGCTTCTATATGGGAATAGTCCCACATCATGGGATTATATGAAAGAAGCAAGTATTTATACTTGTTTCTATGAAATCATGTTGGGGCCTTGGGCTCCCAATACATGCATTGTTCTGAGGAGGGAGACCATGCATCATGACCACCACACACGCGCGTGCGACCGACCAACTCAACTCGATCCGGTTCGGTTCGGGCCCGGGTCTGGGCTTTGTGGTGTAGACACTTATATTTTTTGGACCATAAAACCTAGCCTTTTTTCGAACCGTTATCCCTTAATTCCAGCGGCCCACTAATCAGCAACCCTAACCCTAATTCTCGTCCTATATATTGTCATTAGCTTCAGACGAGAATACCTACCGAATCACAATTTCTCTTTTCTCTCAGCCGCCATTAAATTTTTTTTCTTTCAGAAATTCTCGAGCACTATTTTAATTCAGAAAATGCAAATCTGCACTGATTTGTTGTGCAAGAAAATCAGTTATTGTTTTAGAGGTTGTTTTATCCTAGATACTGCGGCGAAGGAACGAACTGGTTTGCACCTCCGACCAGATCGCCGAATCGTCTTCAAGAAAGCGACCTAGTCCGCGACTTAGCCATTGTTTCCCAACAGCTTATACTGTGAAGTCATTTCTGCACATGCTTTTACCCTATGTGTTATTGGATTTACATTAACGGAGTATCATGTTTTTTTTTCAAATCTGTGCTATTCATGTGAAAATTTTGATGATATTTTAATGGATTTACATTTCTTAACTTTTGAAAATGGCATTTGTGTTTATATCTGCAGCACATGTATTTTAATACATGTGCCGAATATTGAGTTATGTAATAGTGCTATTATTATGAAGTTTACTACAAATGACTAAACCCAAAAATTAGGTTTTTATTATTATACAAGCATTTTGATGGCCATCCATGAAGAAATAGAAATATTACAGTTTGCCTTGAGGTTTTAAGTCAGGACATCCATAACTTTGAGCTTACATAAAAGTGTGTTGACAACATAAGGTTGAGTTGACTCTTACTTTCATCTTTCATTTTAAATATTCAAAAATTGCAATGATAATATTTGTTGTCAAGTTATATTACAAATATTGAGAGCCAAATAGTAATTTAATTCAAGTATGCAATTTTTTTGTTCATCTTTACTATAACTAATGGAATCATTATCCATTATTTTTATACCTAATTCATTTTGCATATGTGCTGGAAAGCATGAAATACTGAAAACAGTCTCACAGTTTTAACACTCAAGTAAAACATGGTCGTGCTTTTTTTTATCTCCTTTATATGCAACTCCAAAGCAAGTAAATATATGATTACATTTCCCAAAATTCCTTCATATACTCGCTCTGTACAAGGGATTAGATTATATGTTGGATTACGTACTACTTCTTCGGCTTGGTTCTGACATCAAATACTGCCTTCCATATAACAAATAGCCACATTTCTCTCTCCATGTATGTGTCACCTTAAATGCATTTTTGGTTTTAATTGTTCCAATTATTTATTAACCTATTCCTGAAAATGGCATATGTCATATATAAATTCATGATTATTCCTTTTTTGTGTTTTACTTTCATTTTTTTTCCGAATAAGGACTATTACTTCCAATTCCAAAATGGCATCTTCTTCAAAGAATGCTTGATAAAGTAAGATTCTTATGTAACCAAAAGCCAGTCGGCATATTCGCATATATTTGAGTTTTTTTTGTCGAATACCATATATTTTTAACCTGATACTCCATATTCGCTGTTAGATTATTTTGTATGAAAATTAATTTAAACAACGTTAAATATGTTATCTTAATAGCTTTATGGTCTCTTCATTTACCATTTGCTTACATATTTAATGCATTAATCCCCCTTATTACCGTTTAGGGACATGAGCAGTGATAATCAAGGGTTGGGCTGAGAAGCTTCTCTTCTTCCTACTCCAGTGCTTGAGGTGAGAAATTATGTAAATTTATATTACTACTTTCTTAGGCCAGATAGCTATTTTTGAGTAGTAATTCTATTTTCAATCTGTACCGCATATTCTCTAACCCACTTCTTACTTCTCCCACTATCCAATCTATTCAAAACAAAATTAGACCCAAGTGAAACATGCTAGGGATTTGAATTACATCTATATTTGAAACATGCATATTCTATTCTGATTGTTTCTGAAATCATCGCTCTATGGAGGGTATATCTGCGGACACAGCGAATTTCAACTTAAGTTTCTTCTATCTATTTGAGGTAACTATTTCATGCAAGGACTTTAATGTCTTTTCGATTTATTGCAGGAATATATTTATTTTCATTTTCCAATATATCAAAGATTATGATAATCGTTCTGTAATGGCTAGGTTTATCCCTCGACAAAATGGGTTTCGCCTTAGGTTTCTCTCCATTTAAGGTTACTATTTGATATAAGAACATTAGTCTCTACTCGAATGTTTATAAATCACATTTATTTTTATTTTACAGAACATTAATCTCTGTTGTTGCTGAGCACGAATATGGAAGAGTTGAATCCTGAAAAACATGGGTATATGGAGGTAAACATGTAGATTACTTGAAAACTCCAACATATTTGTTTATTTTAACTACTTTTATTGATTTAATCATGTCTTCATTGTTATGATTATTTGTTACAAATAGATTATATTGAAAAGTATTAAAACCAAACAACTCAACAATCTAATTTGCAGTCAATGAAGCATATACTTATATGCATTAGATGGAAGATGGCAATAGACTAGGAAGAGAAGCACAGTTCCAAAAGTACATTATTTTTCTGTTGAATGCATCTATAAATGTTAAGTGTTACAAAAAATTCCTTTATTTATTTGATGTCAACAAAATTAGATCATTCTTTTGTTAGATCAAATTCATTATGTTAACTTAGAAATGCAGTTATGATTTATGATAAAATAGTTACAGTTTATGATCAAATTCATTATGTTAACATAAGCTAGACGTGCAATATAATAAGCTTCAATAATAAAGCATTAATATTAAATAACTAACATTGTGCTGTATGTAGTTACAAAATAGCTCATTGAAATGTGTAACCCAAAAAAAAAATCAAAAAGCAGGAAATTGATAAAATAGTTCATATGTGTGTAGCAATATGTTAATCATAGCCAAATGTCAAGGATTTCTTCACTTTTCTTTCACACTTCTTTTTCCTTTGCCATTTGCCAAATTTTTCCTGCATTTTCTGTATCCAATTTTAGTTTTATGATACAATGCATTCCAAGTTTCAATCTATATATACACCTGTATGCTAAAAAAATTAAAGCCATCAATTTTTCCAAGCCTGCAAATCAAAACATACGTTTTAGGATCAATGCATATACATTAAACAATATAATACATGCTAAATTGGTACTATATATCTCAATAATTTATATTCGTAACTATATCTCTAATGCTAGATTTTTGTTTATAAACTCAGGTGCATGTAACTGCCGTCACATTTGATCAATGAAACAAACTCAACTTAGTCCACAAAGCTTAGCAATCTTTTAACTAAACCTTTCTTATGAACTTTTTGGTGACCTCTCAAAGAAATGATCACCAAACTATGAAGAATAGATAACAGTGGTGAATACGGCATATCAGTTTACTGTTTTACTACAGTTGCAAGCAAAAATAATATTTTTTGTTTGTAAGTACTTACCTAGCTGATGTTAGTAGGTGTGCAAATCATATTGTAAAACTTCTATTAGACATGACATCTATAAATTTTTATTTTTATTTTACCTATAAACTAGTAATGTTTATTTGCTATGAACTAACTTAAAATGGGGTGCTATATAGATTTGAGATAGGATGAAGTAATGTTTACCGGTAAACTATTGTGTATTTTTTTTGCTAAAATGGTATTATATTTCTGGATGCCATAAGCACGTCTCTTTAGATAAGATGTGCATATTGTCACCACACTCCTGACACAGCTGACTTAAAAATGCATATGTCCATTTGTTTCCCATATGATGCTTTGCACTGCATATCCAGCTCATGTATTTCTATAATAAAAAATTACACATGCTCAGTACGTTTATATTTTTTCTATATTATTTTTTTGGATATATATATATATATTACACAATATTTGTGGTACAACGGACCACGCGCGAAGCGCATGCCTCGATCACGCGTGAAGCGCGTGCCATTATCACGAGCAATAGAAAACATGAATGGTAAAGAAGGTTTGTGCCTATATGTATATGTATGTAATTTAAATATATGGTAAAGAAGGTTTGTGCCTATATTTAAATATTACCATACAGTGTAGACACAACCTAGGAAAACAAAAAATAGAAAACATGAACGAAAAATTATAAATGAAAAAATACGAAAGGATAGAAATTTAATGACATTTATTACAATGAAAACATATCATAAAGACATTAATTAGAAACAAATTCTTTTTGTTTATAGGAGATTTATATAAAAAAGATTGTTTCCTTCCTTCGAAAGGTCTTGCGCTGTATTCCTCTACCCTATAAATAAGTGTAGCAAACATCATAACATCAAGAGAAGGAAACGATCTGTAAGAATATCAATATACATGATGACTAGCTAAGGAAAATTGAACTTTATCATGTTATTTGCTATATTGCTCATTTGTTTAGTTGGTGGTAGCATTGCAGACTTTGGAAAGTGCAACGAGTGCTGTCGCAAGAGCTGTAGTTCCTTTCATTGTTTTCTCGAATGTATTACTGTGCCAACTCGAAATTGTTGTGATAAAGAGTGCTATTGATTTTAGCCTTTAATTCCTAAATGGTTGTCATGTGTGATCTTTTGTATTACTAAGTCGTATTATCTGAAAAGGTTCACATGTGGTAAGAAGGATTTGAAGAGTAATATTGATAAGTATGTATATGCAGAGATCCCTGATGAAGAGAAAGATTAATATGGATATGCGGTTGTTAAACAATTTATGATACATGGTCCTTGCGGGCCTGGATTTTAATCACCTTGCATGAAGGGTTCTAAATGTACAAGGAAATTCCCAAAAAAGTATAATCAAAAACTTTATTCAACTCTAAAATATAAATTAATTTTTTTTGTATGTAACTCTAATTTTTCTTTTTCTTTTTCAGGTATTGTTCAAGTACAATGTTTAATGATTGTGGATTTCCAATTTACAGGAGAAGAAAAACCAAACATACTGTCAAAGTTATAAATACAGAGTTAGATAACCAATGGGTGGTTCATTTTTTTTTTTGAAGTAAAAGGTAGTGAATCAACATGATTCACGCCTAACATAAATAACATTCATCAAGTAACCAGAGCGTATATTTACAATATATGTACAACCAAAACAGCAAAACAGGCCATCACTACATACAGCCATACAAAAAGGAGCCATACATCATAGTCAACATTACATTGCATTAAACATAACATTAAAACAGCAAAAGGCTAGTGAAATGGTAAGCATCGTCGTCATTCATGTGGACCAGTGATCCGCCCCCTCTTACGAACTCGGTCTGCAATGCTCTCAACATGTCTTTTGCGCTCCATGCCTGCCCAGTCATAGACAAAATTAAGGATAGAGTAAATAATACCGTTAGGAGCTTTCAATTTGCGGTTAAATTTTCTGGAGTTTCGTTCATGCCAAAGCAACCAAGTGTAAGCAAAGTTCAACAAAGCAAAAAGAAGACTATCATGAGAGGCATGCAAGGTCAGGTAAATTGAGTGCCAAAAAACAAATTGGTCTGCAATGAAATCACTCCAGTGTAAGTCAAGGTAAAGCGCAACCAAACATTTTTTCCAAATGTAAAAAGCAAAGTCACAAGCCAAAAATAGATGGTGGTAGTCCTCGTCGTCATGACCACAAAAAACACAGCCATCCAGAACATGCACTCCTCTCTGACGAATTCTGTTAACCGTATTCAATCCACCATGTATCACGACCCACATATGAATTTTGACTTTATCAGGGATTTTGAAACGCCACATATGCTCGAACCCCAACCTCCAAACCCCAGCAAAATTGAACAACTTATAGATGCTACGAACACTAAACAACTTCCTTTCCCCCTCCAACATCCAAATAAAATCATCCCGCTCATTATTCAAACTCACCACTTCAAGCAAATCGAACAAACTGCATAGCTGAGTCAATGCATTACCAGCCACAAGTCTTGAGAAATTCAATCTCCATTTGAAACCTGCTGAATCATTATCATACATCTCTCTAATAGTGACGTTTTTGTTGCAAGCAATACCATAAAGCTCTGGAAACTCCACACTCAAAGGGACATTAATTAGCCAGCTATCCAACCAAAATGATGTGTTGTGTCCATTCTTCACCACAATCTTAGTACCCAACTTTATCCACTGTGCATGAACCATGACGTTACGCCAAAACACAGAGCATCTTGAAAAATCAGTGTTCCAACCAAAATTACCATTGTAGTATGTATTAATGATCCACTCCTTCCATAAAGCGTGCTTGTCAGAAATCATAAACCACAACCATTTACAAAGAAGAGCCGAATTCATTGTCTTTAAGTTTATAACATCAAGGCCCCCTTGCTCTTTAGATTTGCATACTTGGTTCCACGATATCAAACAGCTTAGCTTCTTCGTCTCTTTAGAACCAGTCCAGAAAAAGTTACGACGAATTGCGTCAATCTTTTCCACCACCCAACCTGGAAAGTGATAGAATGACATCCAGTACAGTGGAATCGAAGACAGGACAGAATTGACAAGCACAAGACGACCAGCTCTGGATAATGAGTTGCCTTTTGTAATGACCCGGACTTTTTACACATCGAAAACACAGATATAAAGTGATCGTAAGTACGTATGTGAAGATACGAGTTAAAATTTCAAATTTTCTAATACATGTTAAAGTTTTATGATAGCACTTACATGAATACAGCGCTTACAAACACTTGTTTTGCTATGCATAGATTATAGCATGGTGTGTTATAGCTTTTGTTTAAAAACTATTCTCTTATGTGTTGTTTATGAAAATTTTATATAGCATTTTTAAAATGCCATTTTTTTTCACTTGTGTTTGTTCTTTTAGAAAAGGATTTCAAAAAGCCTTATACTTTTAATTCTATTTTTATAATAAAGCATATTTTTAACAAAAGCTTGTTAAAATCATATTGTGGTAGCAAAAGCAAGATTAACAAAACATGCATGTTTCATTAAAACATCAAAACATGAATACCCATTTACTTGCAAACATGATTTCATAGACAAACATACACCTACACCTAGGATGCAACTACACTAGATGAGACTACACTAGGGACTACTCTAGGACAATGATTTGAAAGCATTTGAACACTTGCACATGGCAATGTTCCTTGTTTCAACATTTTCAATTTTTAAATCTTTTCATGTTTATTTTCTGAAAAATTTCTCCTTTATGTTCCCAGAAGCACTTGCATTTTGTCATATATATGTACTAGAAGCCACCAAAAACTTGTACAAATAAACATAGTTCATCACTACCCTAGGCAAGCCTAAAGAAATGTTTTTTTTCAAGTGTTCTTTGCACAAACAAGTACTAGCCGTGAGCTAAAAACTGTGCAGAAAATTTCAGAGTTTGTTTGCCTTGAACGCCAAGGTGTTTGTATTATATAATTTTTGGTAAAATCAGCATACTTTGCATAAGGAAAGGGGAAGCTAAAACCATGTGAAACTGAGCCTAGTTTGGTACTATAAGGGGTTCTATTTTTGGGCTAAGTCCTAGGATAGATTTAGAAAATGACATGTAGTGAAAGAAGCATTTAATTTGATGGTTCATAGTCCTCCAATAAGAGTCCTTGCGCAGGAAAATATTTCACATAAAGTGGCTGCTAAGGCCATGTGAAGTCATAGGATTTTGTGTTGATTGTGTGAGAGAAATATTTTTTTTAAAGGTGGTCTTCCAAATGGCTTGCAAAAAAAAAAACTGAAAACTGTTTCCTTGTCCCCCTTCATTCAAGAACAGCATTTAATGCTTCAAATTTTTAATGATTTTCCACTACTATATAAGGACCATAACATGAACACTTTCATCCACATTCTCAAACACTTTCAAGTTAAAGTCAGTAGAAGAAAGTCAGAGCAATTCCAGGGGAAAAAGGTGAGTAAACTTTTTTTTAACAAAACTTTACTGTTCTTTCCTCATGATGTAAAGTAGAATCTTGTTTGTATTGTGTTCATGGAAAAAGGTTATGCTCTGTTGCATATTGATCTGATCAACCATTTGCTGTTTGCCACCTAACTTAAAGGCTAATAAGTTAGAAACTGTTTTGTACTGTGTGACACCATGCTTTGTTCTCCTTGTTTGAAACCATGAACCATGCCAAGGCCGATCTGTTAGCTATGTTAGGATTTAGATTTAGATTGTATTATGTTTTCAACATCCAGTTTAGTAGCTTAGGATGTTTTAAACATGGAAAAATCTGTTCAAAGAAACATCTATATTTAAAGTCCAGAACACAGTATACACACTCAAAACTCTCTGTTTGATGGAAATTTAAAAACTGTTTTTAATTCAAATCAAATACATGGATTGAATCACTGTAGGAAATAATGATTTTGAAAGAAAATTTCGTGATTTTTAATGTCCTGGATCGACGGGGATTGATGGATGATCAGAAAATGAAAACTGGCCAAATCCCGTCCATCAAATCAATTTGAACTCGAGTGCGTGATGTTGGAGCTTCATCAGGGACCATTGAATCATGGAAAAATACTAGCAGATTTTTCCTATGTATGGATTGGAAGGAATCGAAAGAAGTAGGGTTTTTGAATAGCTTATGGGTTCGGTTTTTCCTCTTCGAACTGTGCTCCGTCGGAGCAACGAGGGATGTGCGGTCAAGGGGGGTTCGGTGCGCCTGGGTCTGGTGATGACGTGGTGGTGAGGCGGTGGTGTCTCGCGGCCCTGACGTGGCACAGCAGTGGGTTTCTTCGATGATGACAGTTCGGGATTTTGTGGTGACACGGTGATTTTGAGTTCAACGACGAACGGGGGCTGGTGGACATTGGCAACACGATCAGGGGTGGAGAGAGAGTTTGTGGAGCCGGTCGCTGGGGAGTGGCGTCGCCGGAATTCTGTGTGCACGTGCACAGGATCGGGGAGGAGCAAATTAAAGGTGGTACTGTGTTTTTGCTTGATCGGGCAAGGATCCGCGTATGATTTGAACATGGTACTTTGGGGTTTAACTAGAGGATGGTACTTTGTTCTTTTCAAGTACAACTTACTTTGATTTTACCTTTAAACCTGATACTTGGATTTCAACTTGGACGTGGTATCCGGTATTGGCCAAAACAAGAATCATAGGATTTTGAAAGTGGTATTTTTTAAAGGCTTGGTACTTTAGTGATGAAGGGTTTTACTTTAGTTAATGTGAAAGTGCAAGTTTAAATATAAATTATATTGGGAATAAAGGAAGTAAAGTATAATAAGATTTTTACTTAGTTAAGTTTTGAATAATTAATAATAGTATAATTTGAAATATGATGGAAATAAACAAAGTTGAAATATATAAAGTATAAAACATAGATTTATTTAATTTATGAATAATCAGGTTAGGAAATGCTTAGGAGAAATAAGTTTCTGAAGATAAATGAAATAAGAATTTTTTTTTAGAAGTGATGAACAAAACGGAGGAAAAGACCGTGTGCGACGCACACACTAAATTTACCGTTTTGAAAAGATGATCAATGCATCATATATTGACAAGATGATCATGAACTGTTGGTGGCTATATACAGATTTGATTATAATCCTGTTAGAATTATAATGTAAAGTGGAAAATGTTCGTTAATCATTTCAAGGAGTCCGGATGTACATTCCACTTTGAAGTGATTACACGTACACGTCAGCGATATTAAAGACGATGATTGTAAACGATATCTTTGGTCTGTTCAGTCCCAGAACAAACCTGAATGGACGAGTGTCTGACAACGTATATCAGTCAGATTATACACATCGAATTTACGTAAGTATATTACGTTGGTGGCGGAGAAATTCATTTCTCTTGGCTTTATTACCCGTGATATATTTGGGAAATCGGTTGAGTATTTCTGACGGGTAGGACGATGTGGCATTAAAAGGAATGAACCTGTGATGATGGAAAGACGAGTCTAGCCTCAAGCCTCACACCCAGGGAATGACAAAAAATCGGGCAGGCAGCATGGCTATGTGGGTCGCTCCCATTAGGGTGTAGTATCACCTATCTAGAGAAATTCTTATTGTTTCTTAATCTATCGATTCTGCCCATGCGGGGATGGTTGCCGTACACAACCATCGGTGATATACATTCGATACACTCAAGAGAAATGAGTGGTCGGTCATGTGAGGGCCGGGTTGCAAGAAGTTCTTGTTGAACCCAGATGTATTTGCCTCTAGAGATACATCAGCGGAAGGTGGACCCATACCTTGTCAAGTTGGAAATCAGATTTACCTAAGCGCCAAGCGGTTTTTATTTGTATACTATATCGGAGAGTGTGAGATGCAAGCATTCTCCTAGATTTTTAAATTATTTGTGAAAACCCTTGATATTATAATAATATCTGTTTTAAAAGTATACGAAGTGTTTTGATCTCATAAGGTAAAACCTCGTTCCGTACTTACGGCGTGGTCTTATGAGATATTTTCTTTGAATTGTTTTAAACTGTTTACTCATACCAGTCCCCTGACTGACCCGGAGTTTATTTTTCTGTGTTTTCCCTTAAACTCTTGGGTATTCATAACGCTTGTTATGGATAGACAAGTGAATCAGGATTCGATGGAACCTGTGAAGCTGGAATGAAGGTTGTTGCTGTGTGATGGTCCACCTATCTACTGTTTAATTAAGTCTATCAATTGATCACCTATGATTTGTATAATTACTGATGTACTATGAAGGAGTTGTATCACTAGACCTATGTGGCTCTGATGTATTATGTACTGTTGTGTAACATTATAAAGGATTATCTTTGTGAAATTTCCACTGTGAGATTCTGATGTTCCGTGATTTATCTTCTATCTATTCTTATTTCTTATTAATGGCACAACTTGAGATGTGTTCGAAAGTTGGGTCGTTACAGTTGGTATCAGAGCTGGTTGCTTAATTGGTACGGATGATAGGGGGTTCTCGCTTCGCGTTAGGTGGCGAACGGGAGACTCTTACCCCTACATCTCCCGACAATGTGGGTTGGTCGAGTCGAGAGGCTGGCCGTAAAAGCAGTTCTGAGGTATCTCTGTAAGCCACGCTGGGAGGTTAGCCCAGTGCCGAGGGAGGAGAGGATGGTTGAAAAGCCTACTCGAATCCCGTGGTCTTTACAGTTGGTATCAGAGCTTAGGTTACTGATTACCTAGGCTTTGGGTGAGTGTGAGAGGGCGTATTTTTATATAAAAATTTAAAATGAATTTAACACAACTTGGATGATATACCTAAGGTAGTTATATCCTATCAAGACTCGATTGACAACCTGTTATAGTCAGGTAATCAAAATGAGCACCCGTGCACGAAGAGGTCGAGCTAGGGGGTCATCCACTACTACTGGTCGTACTATTGGATCCCAGGATCAAGTAGAAACAATGGAGGAAGTGGCACAAGTCCAACAAGATAAGAGCTTTGCAACTATTTGTAAGGAGTATACGACTCTGGGAGGAAAAGTTTTCAAAGGAACGGAGTCGTTTACTGAAGTTCAGGCCTGGATGAGGTCATGTGAAAGGATTTTCAAAGGGTTGAAGTTGAATGACGATCAGAAACGTCTTTTGGCATCATGGCAACTTCAAGAAGCTGCTGGAACTTGGTGGGACGCTCAAACCGCTAATGTTCCTGAGGAAAGTTTTACTTGGGATAAGTTCAAAGAAGCTTTCGAAGCACAGTTTCTACCTGCTGCAGGAAAGACAAGGATGTATCGAGATTTTATTGATCTCAAGCAGGGAAATACGAAAGTATCAGAATATGAAAACAAATTCAATGCACTTTCTTGTTTCGGGCCAGAACTGATAAACACTTCACTTAAGAAGAATGAAATGTTCATAGCAGGATTAAAGGATAGCCTACAAGTTCAGATGATTGGACATCTCAAGGTTCCATTCGTTGATCTAGTGGATATGGCTGTTCGTTATGAGGCACTGGAAGGTAAGAAGCCAGTGGCAAAAGCAGCACAGACAGGAGGATCTAGTGGTGAGAATCCAAACAAGAGGAAATTCAATTCGAACTGGAACAACAACAACGGAGTACCTAAGATGGGAGAAAAAGCCAAAGAACGATTCAAAGATACCATATGCCACAACTGTTTGCAGAAAGGACATATTGCCAAGTTCTGCTCCAAGCCAGCAGCAGAAAAGCCACAGCAGACTCAGCAGCCGGAACAACAGCAACCAAAGGGAACAAATGATGTTATTCACCAGAAGTTTTCATGCTATAACTGTCATCAGCCTGGGCACTTGGTTAGAGACTGTCCACTGAAAAAGGCACAGCAACCCAAGGTCTATGCTTTGATGGATAAGTCGTCAACTTCTGAGAATGTGGAAGGAGCTTCAGAAGGTAACTTATTCTTTTTAGATAAAAAGAGTTAATTAACTAGGGTCGGCTCAAGATAATTTAATATGGTTGGATTAAGATAAAAGAATATCCATTCATATTGATACCGGAAATCGAGTTAGGATTTTAAATTGAGTTAAAATTTGGATTTCCCGGAGTTAAGGCTGGGCTTGAGGGTTTATTGGATACGGACTCAGGAAAAGTGAATTGGACGATTTAAGGAATTAAATCATATCTTTGAGTCAAGAAATAGAGATCGTTAAATGAAGATTTTGAGGAATACTTAATGGAGTTAAGTAGATTGACTTGTGAGAAAAAAGGATTTTTGACAGATATTTTTGAATAGGAACAATTGTTGATGTTTGTTTCATTTATTGATGTGTGTTTATAAGTCGATAACTCTAATCTACTATTTACAAATTTCGGGGACGAAATTTTTATAAGGGGGGTAGAATGTAATGACTCGGACTTTTTACACATCGAAAACACAGATATAAAGTGATCGTAAGTACGTATGTGAAGATACGAGTTAAAATTTCAAATTTTCTAATACATGTTAAAGTTTTATGATAGCACTTACATGAATACAGCGCTTACAAACACTTGTTTTGCTATGCATAGATTATAGCATGGTGTGTTATAGCTTTTGTTTAAAAACTATTCTCTTATGTGTTGTTTATGAAAATTTTATATAGCATTTTTAAAATGCCATTTTTTTTCACTTGTGTTTGTTCTTTTAGAAAAGGATTTCAAAAAGCCTTATACTTTTAATTCTATTTTTATAATAAAGCATATTTTTAACAAAAGCTTGTTAAAATCATATTGTGGTAGCAAAAGCAAGATTAACAAAACATGCATGTTTCATTAAAACATCAAAACATGAATACCCATTTACTTGCAAACATGATTTCATAGACAAACATACACCTACACCTAGGATGCAACTACACTAGATGAGACTACACTAGGGACTACTCTAGGACAATGATTTGAAAGCATTTGAACACTTGCACATGGCAATGTTCCTTGTTTCAACATTTTCAATTTTTAAATCTTTTCATGTTTATTTTCTGAAAAATTTCTCCTTTATGTTCCCAAAAGCACTTGCATTTTGTCATATATATGTACTAGAAGCCACCAAAAACTTGTACAAATAAACATAGTTCATCACTACCCTAGGCAAGCCTAAAGAAATGTTTTTTTTCAAGTGTTCTTTGCACAAACAAGTACTAGCCGTGAGCTAAAAACTGTGCAGAAAATTTCAGAGTTTGTTTGCCTTGAACGCCAAGGTGTTTGTATTATATAATTTTTGGTAAAATCAGCATACTTTGCATAAGGAAAGGGGAAGCTAAAACCATGTGAAACTGAGCCTAGTTTGGTACTATAAGGGGTTCTATTTTTGGGCTAAGTCCTAGGATAGATTTAGAAAATGACATGTAGTGAAAGAAGCATTTAATTTGATGGTTCATAGTCCTCCAATAAGAGTCCTTGCGCAGGAAAATATTTCACATAAAGTGGCTGCTAAGGCCATGTGAAGTCATAGGATTTTGTGTTGATTGTGTGAGAGAAATATTTTTTTTAAAGGTGGTCTTCCAAATGGCTTGCAAAAAAAAACTGAAAACTGTTTCCTTGTCCCCCTTCATTCAAGAACAGCATTTAATGCTTCAAATTTTTAATGATTTTCCACTACTATATAAGGACCATAACATGAACACTTTCATCCACATTCTCAAACACTTTCAAGTTAAAGTCAGTAGAAGAAAGTCAGAGCAATTCCAGGGGAAAAAGGTGAGTAAACTTTTTTTTAACAAAACTTTACTGTTCTTTCCTCATGATGTAAAGTAGAATCTTGTTTGTATTGTGTTCATGGAAAAAGGTTATGCTCTGTTGCATATTGATCTGATCAACCATTTGCTGTTTGCCACCTAACTTAAAGGCTAATAAGTTAGAAACTGTTTTGTACTGTGTGACACCATGCTTTGTTCTCCTTGTTTGAAACCATGAACCATGCCAAGGCCGATCTGTTAGCTATGTTAGGATTTAGATTTAGATTGTATTACGTTTTCAACATCCAGTTTAGTAGCTTAGGATGTTTTAAACATGGAAAAATCTGTTCAAAGAAACATCTATATTTAAAGTCCAGAACACAGTATACACACTCAAAACTCTCTGTTTGATGGAAATTTAAAAACTGTTTTTAATTCAAATCAAATACATGGATTGAATCACTGTAGGAAATAATGATTTTGAAAGAAAATTTCGTGATTTTTAATGTCCTGGATCGACGGGGATTGATGGATGATCAGAAAATGAAAACTGGCCAAATCCCGTCCATCAAATCAATTTGAACTCGAGTGCGTGATGTTGGAGCTTCATCAGGGACCATTGAATCATGGAAAAATACTAGCAGATTTTTCCTATGTATGGATTGGAAGGAATCGAAAGAAGTAGGGTTTTTGAATAGCTTATGGGTTCGGTTTTTCCTCTTCGAACTGTGCTCCGTCGGAGCAACGAGGGATGTGCGGTCAAGGGGGGTTCAGTGCGCCTGGGTCTGGTGATGACGTGGTGGTGAGGCGGTGGTGTCTCGCGGCCCTGACGTGGCACAGCAGTGGGTTTCTTCGATGATGACAGTTCGGGATTTTGTGGTGACACGGTGATTTTGAGTTCAACGACGAACGGGGGCTGGTGGACATTGGCAACACGATCAGGGGTGGAGAGAGAGTTTGTGGAGCCGGTCGCTGGGGAGTGGCGTCGCCGGAATTCTGTGTGCACGTGCACAGGATCGGGGAGGAGCAAATTAAAGGTGGTACTGTGTTTTTGCTTGATCGGGCAAGGATCCGCGTATGATTTGAACATGGTACTTTGGGGTTTAACTAGAGGATGGTACTTTGTTCTTTTCAAGTACAACTTACTTTGATTTTACCTTTAAACCTGATACTTGGATTTCAACTTGGACGTGGTATCCGGTATTGGCCAAAACAAGAATCATAGGATTTTGAAAGTGGTATTTTTTAAAGGCTTGGTACTTTAGTGATGAAGGGTTTTACTTTAGTTAATGTGAAAGTGCAAGTTTAAATATAAATTATATTGGGAATAAAGGAAGTAAAGTATAATAAGATTTTTACTTAGTTAAGTTTTGAATAATTAATAATAGTATAATTTGAAATATGATGGAAATAAACAAAGTTGAAATATATAAAGTATAAAACATAGATTTATTTAATTTATGAATAATCAGGTTAGGAAATGCTTAGGAGAAATAAGTTTCTGAAGATAAATGAAATAAGAATTTTTTTTTAGAAGTGATGAACAAAACGGAGGAAAAGACCGTGTGCGACGCACACACTAAATTTACCGTTTTGAAAAGATGATCAATGCATCATATATTGACAAGATGATCATGAACTGTTGGTGGCTATATACAGATTTGATTATAATCCTGTTAGAATTATAATGTAAAGTGGAAAATGTTCGTTAATCATTTCAAGGAGTCCGGATGTACATTCCACTTTGAAGTGATTACACGTACACGTCAGCGATATTAAAGACGATGATTGTAAACGATATCTTTGGTCTGTTCAGTCCCAGAACAAACCTGAATGGACGAGTGTCTGACAACGTATATCAGTCAGATTATACACATCGAATTTACGTAAGTATATTACGTTGGTGGCGGAGAAATTCGTTTCTCTTGGCTTTATTACCCGTGATATATTTGGGAAATCGGTTGAGTATTTCTGACGGGTAGGACGATGTGGCATTAAAAGGAATGAACCTGTGATGATGGAAAGACGAGTCTAGCCTCAAGCCTCACACCCAGGGAATGACAAAAAATCGGGCAGGCAGCATGGCTATGTGGGTCGCTCCCATTAGGGTGTAGTATCACCTATCTAGAGAAATTCTTATTATTTCTTAATCTATCGATTCTGCCCATGCGGGGATGGTTGCCGTACACAACCATCGGTGATATACATTCGATACACTCAAGAGAAATGAGTGGTCGGTCATGTGAGGGCCGGGTTGCAAGAAGTTCTTGTTGAACCCAGATGTATTTGCCTCTAGAGATACATCAGCGGAAGGTGGACCCATACCTTGTCAAGTTGGAAATCAGATTTACCTAAGCGCCAAGCGGTTTTTATTTGTATACTATATCGGAGAGTGTGAGATGCAAGCATTCTCCTAGATTTTTAAATTATTTGTGAAAACCCTTGATATTATAATAATATCTGTTTTAAAAGTATACGAAGTGTTTTGATCTCATAAGGTAAAACCTCGTTCCGTACTTACGGCGTGGTCTTATGAGATATTTTCTTTGAACTGTTTTAAACTGTTTACTCATACCAGTCCCCTGACTGACCCGGAGTTTATTTTTCTGTGTTTTCCCTTAAACTCTTGGGTATTCATAACGCTTGTTATGGATAGACAAGTGAATCAGGATTCGATGGAACCTGTGAAGCTGGAATGAAGGTTGTTGCTGTGTGATGGTCCACCTATCTACTGTTTAATTAAGTCTATCAATTGATCACCTATGATTTGTATAATTACTGATGTACTATGAAGGAGTTGTATCACTAGACCTATGTGGCTCTGATGTATTATGTACTGTTGTGTAACATTATAAAGGATTATCTTTGTGAAATTTCCACTGTGAGATTCTGATGTTCCGTGATTTATCTTCTATCTATTCTTATTTCTTATTAATGGCACAACTTGAGATGTGTTCGAAAGTTGGGTCGTTAAAGTTGGTATCAGAGCTGGTTGCTTAATTGGTACGGATGATAGGGGGTTCTCGCTTCGCGTTAGGTGGCGAATGGGAGACTCTTACCCCTACATCTCCCGACAATGTGGGTTGGTCGAGTCGAGAGGCTGGCCGTAAAAGCAGTTCTGAGGTATCTCTGTAAGCCACGCTGGGAGGTTAGCCCAGTGCCGAGGGAGGAGAGGATGGTTGAAAAGCCTACTCGAATCCCGTGGTCTTTACAGTTGGTATCAGAGCTTAGGTTACTGATTACCTAGGCTTTGGGTGAGTGTGAGAGGGCGTATTTTTATATAAAAATTTAAAATGAATTTAACACAACTTGGATGATATACCTAAGGTAGTTATATCCTATCAAGACTCGATTGACAACCTGTTATAGTCAGGTAATCAAAATGAGCACCCGTGCACGAAGAGGTCGAGCTAGGGGGTCATCCACTACTACTGGTCGTACTATTGGATCCCAGGATCAAGTAGAAACAATGGAGGAAGTGGCACAAGTCCAACAAGATAAGAGCTTTGCAACTATTTGTAAGGAGTATACGACTCTGGGAGGAAAAGTTTTCAAAGGAACGGAGTCGTTTACTGAAGTTCAGGCCTGGATGAGGTCATGTGAAAGGATTTTCAAAGGGTTGAAGTTGAATGACGATCAGAAACGTCTTTTGGCATCATGGCAACTTCAAGAAGCTGCTGGAACTTGGTGGGACGCTCAAACCGCTAATGTTCCTGAGGAAAGTTTTACTTGGGATAAGTTCAAAGAAGCTTTCGAAGCACAGTTTCTACCTGCTGCAGGAAAGACAAGGATGTATCGAGATTTTATTGATCTCAAGCAGGGAAATACGAAAGTATCAGAATATGAAAACAAATTCAATGCACTTTCTTGTTTCGGGCCAGAACTGATAAACACTTCACTTAAGAAGAATGAAATGTTCATAGCAGGATTAAAGGATAGCCTACAAGTTCAGATGATTGGACATCTCAAGGTTCCATTCGTTGATCTAGTGGATATGGCTGTTCGTTATGAGGCACTGGAAGGTAAGAAGCCAGTGGCAAAAGCAGCACAGACAGGAGGATGTAGTGGTGAGAATCCAAACAAGAGGAAATTCAATTCGAACGATTCAAAGATACCATATGCCACAACTGTTTGCAGAAAGGACATATTGCCAAGTTCTGCTCCAAGCCAGCAGCAGAAAAGCCACAGCAGACTCAGCAGCCGGAACAACAGCAACCAAAGGGAACAAATGATGTTATTCACCAGAAGTTTTCATGCTATAACTGTCATCAGCCTGGGCACTTGGTTAGAGACTGTCCACTGAAAAAGGCACAGCAACCCAAGGTCTATGCTTTGATGGATAAGTCGTCAACTTCTGAGAATGTGGAAGGAGCTTCAGAAGGTAACTTATTCTTTTTAGATAAAAAGAGTTAATTAACTAGGGTCGGCTCAAGATAATTTAATATGGTTGGATTAAGATAAAAGAATATCCATTCATATTGATACCGGAAATCGAGTTAGGATTTTAAATTGAGTTAAAATTTGGATTTCCCGGAGTTAAGGCTGGGCTTGAGGGTTTATTGGATACGGACTTAGGAAAAGTGAATTGGACGATTTATGGAATTAAATCATATCTTTGAGTCAAGAAATAGAGATCGTTAAATGAAGATTTTGAGGAATACTTAATGGAGTTAAGTAGATTGACTTGTGAGAAAAAAGGATTTTTGACAGATATTTTTGAATAGGAACAATTGTTGATGTTTGTTTCATTTATTGATGTGTGTTTATAAGTCGATAACTCTAATCTACTATTTACAAATTTCGGGGACGAAATTTTTATAAGGGGGGTAGAATGTAATGACCCGGACTTTTTACACATCGAAAACACAGATATAAAGTGATCGTAAGTACGTATGTGAAGATACGAGTTAAAATTTCAAATTTTCTAATACATGTTAAAGTTTTATGATAGCACTTACATGAATACAGCGCTTACAAACACTTGTTTTGCTATGCATAGATTATAGCATGGTGTGTTATAGCTTTTGTTTAAAAACTATTCTCTTATGTGTTGTTTATGAAAATTTTATATAGCATTTTTAAAATGCCATTTTTTTTCACTTGTGTTTGTTCTTTTAGAAAAGGATTTCAAAAAGCCTTATACTTTTAATTCTATTTTTATAATAAAGCATATTTTTAACAAAAGCTTGTTAAAATCATATTGTGGTAGCAAAAGCAAGATTAACAAAACATGCATGTTTCATTAAAACATCAAAACATGAATACCCATTTACTTGCAAACATGATTTCATAGACAAACATACACCTACACCTAGGATGCAACTACACTAGATGAGACTACACTAGGGACTACTCTAGGACAATGATTTGAAAGCATTTGAACACTTGCACATGGCAATGTTCCTTGTTTCAACATTTTCAATTTTTAAATCTTTTCATGTTTATTTTCTGAAAAATTTCTCCTTTATGTTCCCAAAAGCACTTGCATTTTGTCATATATATGTACTAGAAGCCACCAAAAACTTGTACAAATAAACATAGTTCATCACTACCCTAGGCAAGCCTAAAGAAATGTTTTTTTTCAAGTGTTCTTTGCACAAACAAGTACTAGCCGTGAGCTAAAAACTGTGCAGAAAATTTCAGAGTTTGTTTGCCTTGAACGCCAAGGTGTTTGTATTATATAATTTTTGGTAAAATCAGCATACTTTGCATAAGGAAAGGGGAAGCTAAAACCATGTGAAACTGAGCCTAGTTTGGTACTATAAGGGGTTCTATTTTTGGGCTAAGTCCTAGGATAGATTTAGAAAATGACATGTAGTGAAAGAAGCATTTAATTTGATGGTTCATAGTCCTCCAATAAGAGTCCTTGCGCAGGAAAATATTTCAAATAAAGTGGCTGCTAAGGCCATGTGAAGTCATAGGATTTTGTGTTGATTGTGTGAGAGAAATATTTTTTTTAAAGGTGGTCTTCCAAATGGCTTGCAAAAAAAAAACTGAAAACTGTTTCCTTGTCCCCCTTCATTCAAGAACAGCATTTAATGCTTCAATTTTTTAATGATTTTCCACTACTATATAAGGACCATAACATGAACACTTTCATCCACATTCTCAAACACTTTCAAGTTAAAGTCAGTAGAAGAAAGTCAGAGCAATTCCAGGGGAAAAAGGTGAGTAAACTTTTTTTTAACAAAACTTTACTGTTCTTTCCTCATGATGTAAAGTAGAATCTTGTTTGTATTGTGTTCATGGAAAAAGGTTATGCTCTGTTGCATATTGATCTGATCAACCATTTGCTGTTTGCCACCTAACTTAAAGGCTAATAAGTTAGAAACTGTTTTGTACTGTGTGACACCATGCTTTGTTCTCCTTGTTTGAAACCATGAACCATGCCAAGGCCGATCTGTTAGCTATGTTAGGATTTAGATTTAGATTGTATTATGTTTTCAACATCCAGTTTAGTAGCTTAGGATGTTTTAAACATGGAAAAATCTGTTCAAAGAAACATCTATATTTAAAGTCCAGAACACAGTATACACACTCAAAACTCTCTGTTTGATGGAAATTTAAAAACTGTTTTTAATTCAAATCAAATACATGGATTGAATCACTGTAGGAAATAATGATTTTGAAAGAAAATTTCGTGATTTTTAATGTCCTGGATCGACGGGGATTGATGGATGATCAGAAAATGAAAACTGGCCAAATCCCGTCCATCAAATCAATTTGAACTCGAGTGCGTGATGTTGGAGCTTCAACAGGGACCATTGAATCATGGAAAAATACTAGCAGATTTTTCCTATGTATGGATTGGAAGGAATCGAAAGAAGTAGGGTTTTTGAATAGCTTATGGGTTCGGTTTTTCCTCTTCGAACTGTGCTCCGTCGGAGCAACGAGGGATGTGCGGTCAAGGGGGGTTCGGTGCGCCTGGGTCTGGTGATGACGTGGTGGTGAGGCGGTGGTGTCTCGCGGCCCTGACGTGGCACAGCAGTGGGTTTCTTCGATGATGACAGTTCGGGATTTTGTGGTGACACGGTGATTTTGAGTTCAACGACGAACGGGGGCTGGTGGACATTGGCAACACGATCAGGGGTGGAGAGAGAGTTTGTGGAGCCGGTCGCTGGGGAGTGGCGTCGCCGGAATTCTGTGTGCACGTGCACAGGATCGGGGAGGAGCAAATTAAAGGTGGTACTGTGTTTTTGCTTGATCGGGCAAGGATCCGCGTATGATTTGAACATGGTACTTTGGGGTTTAACTAGAGGATGGTACTTTGTTCTTTTCAAGTACAACTTACTTTGATTTTACCTTTAAACCTGATACTTGGATTTCAACTTGGACGTGGTATCCGGTATTGGCCAAAACAAGAATCATAGGATTTTGAAAGTGGTATTTTTTAAAGGCTTGGTACTTTAGTGATGAAGGGTTTTACTTTAGTTAATGTGAAAGTGCAAGTTTAAATATAAATTATATTGGGAATAAAGGAAGTAAAGTATAATAAGATTTTTACTTAGTTAAGTTTTGAATAATTAATAATAGTATAATTTGAAATATGATGGAAATAAACAAAGTTGAAATATATAAAGTATAAAACATAGATTTATTTAATTTATGAATAATCAGGTTAGGAAATGCTTAGGAGAAATAAGTTTCTGAAGATAAATGAAATAAGAATTTATTTTTAGAAGTGATGAACAAAACGGAGGAAAAGACCGTGTGCGACGCACACACTAAATTTACCGTTTTGAAAAGATGATCAATGCATCATATATTGACAAGATGATCATGAACTGTTGGTGGCTATATACAGATTTGATTATAATCCTGTTAGAATTATAATGTAAAGTGGAAAATGTTCGTTAATCATTTCAAGGAGTCCGGATGTACATTCCACTTTGAAGTGATTACACGTACACGTCAGCGATATTAAAGACGATGATTGTAAACGATATCTTTGGTCTGTTCAGTCCCAGAACAAACCTGAATGGACGAGTGTCTGACAACGTATATCAGTCAGATTATACACATCGAATTTACGTAAGTATATTACGTTGGTGGCGGAGAAATTCGTTTCTCTTGGCTTTATTACCCGTGATATATTTGGGAAATCGGTTGAGTATTTCTGACGGGTAGGACGATGTGGCATTAAAAGGAATGAACCTGTGATGATGGAAAGACGAGTCTAGCCTCAAGCCTCACACCCAGGGAATGACAAAAAATCGGGCAGGCAGCATGGCTATGTGGGTCGCTCCCATTAGGGTGTAGTATCACCTATCTAGAGAAATTCTTATTGTTTCTTAATCTATCGATTCTGCCCATGCGGGGATGGTTGCCGTACACAACCATCGGTGATATACATTCGATACACTCAAGAGAAATGAGTGGTCGGTCATGTGAGGGCCGGGTTGCAAGAAGTTCTTGTTGAACCCAGATGTATTTGCCTCTAGAGATACATCAGCGGAAGGTGGACCCATACCTTGTCAAGTTGGAAATCAGATTTACCTAAGCGCCAAGCGGTTTTTATTTGTATACTATATCGGAGAGTGTGAGATGCAAGCATTCTCCTAGATTTTTAAATTATTTGTGAAAACCCTTGATATTATAATAATATCTGTTTTAAAAGTATACGAAGTGTTTTGATCTCATAAGGTAAAACCTCGTTCCGTACTTACGGCGTGGTCTTATGAGATATTTTCTTTGAACTGTTTTAAACTGTTTACTCATACCAGTCCCCTGACTGACCCGGAGTTTATTTTTCTGTGTTTTCCCTTAAACTCTTGGGTATTCATAACGCTTGTTATGGATAGACAAGTGAATCAGGATTCGATGGAACCTGTGAAGCTGGAATGAAGGTTGTTGCTGTGTGATGGTCCACCTATCTACTGTTTAATTAAGTCTATCAATTGATCACCTATGATTTGTATAATTACTGATGTACTATGAAGGAGTTGTATCACTAGACCTATGTGGCTCTGATGTATTATGTACTGTTGTGTAACATTATAAAGGATTATCTTTGTGAAATTTCCACTGTGAGATTCTGATGTTCCGTGATTTATCTTCTATCTATTCTTATTTCTTATTAATGGCACAACTTGAGATGTGTTCGAAAGTTGGGTCGTTACAGTTGGTATCAGAGCTGGTTGCTTAATTGGTACGGATGATAGGGGGTTCTCGCTTCGCGTTAGGTGGCGAACGGGAGACTCTTACCCCTACATCTCCCGACAATGTGGGTTGGTCGAGTCGAGAGGCTGGCCGTAAAAGCAGTTCTGAGGTATCTCTGTAAGCCACGCTGGGAGGTTAGCCCAGTGCCGAGGGAGGAGAGGATGGTTGAAAAGCCTACTCGAATCCCGTGGTCTTTACAGTTGGTATCAGAGCTTAGGTTACTGATTACCTAGGCTTTGGGTGAGTGTGAGAGGGCGTATTTTTATATAAAAATTTAAAATGAATTTAACACAACTTGGATGATATACCTAAGGTAGTTATATCCTATCAAGACTCGATTGACAACCTGTTATAGTCAGGTAATCAAAATGAGCACCCGTGCACGAAGAGGTCGAGCTAGGGGGTCATCCACTACTACTGGTCGTACTATTGGATCCCAGGATCAAGTAGAAACAATGGAGGAAGTGGCACAAGTCCAACAAGATAAGAGCTTTGCAACTATTTGTAAGGAGTATACGACTCTGGGAGGAAAAGTTTTCAAAGGAACGGAGTCGTTTACTGAAGTTCAGGCCTGGATGAGGTCATGTGAAAGGATTTTCAAAGGGTTGAAGTTGAATGACGATCAGAAACGTCTTTTGGCATCATGGCAACTTCAAGAAGCTGCTGGAACTTGGTGGGACGCTCAAACCGCTAATGTTCCTGAGGAAAGTTTTACTTGGGATAAGTTCAAAGAAGCTTTCGAAGCACAGTTTCTACCTGCTGCAGGAAAGACAAGGATGTATCGAGATTTTATTGATCTCAAGCAGGGAAATACGAAAGTATCAGAATATGAAAACAAATTCAATGCACTTTCTTGTTTCGGGCCAGAACTGATAAACACTTCACTTAAGAAGAATGAAATGTTCATAGCAGGATTAAAGGATAGCCTACAAGTTCAGATGATTGGACATCTCAAGGTTCCATTCGTTGATCTAGTGGATATGGCTGTTCGTTATGAGGCACTGGAAGGTAAGAAGCCAGTGGCAAAAGCAGCACAGACAGGAGGATCTAGTGGTGAGAATCCAAACAAGAGGAAATTCAATTCGAACTGGAACAACAACAACGGAGTACCTAAGATGGGAGAAAAAGCCAAAGAACGATTCAAAGATACCATATGCCACAACTGTTTGCAGAAAGGACATATTGCCAAGTTCTGCTCCAAGCCAGCAGCAGAAAAGCCACAGCAGACTCAGCAGCCGGAACAACAGCAACCAAAGGGAACAAATGATGTTATTCACCAGAAGTTTTCATGCTATAACTGTCATCAGCCTGGGCACTTGGTTAGAGACTGTCCACTGAAAAAGGCACAGCAACCCAAGGTCTATGCTTTGATGGATAAGTCGTCAACTTCTGAGAATGTGGAAGGAGCTTCAGAAGGTAACTTATTCTTTTTAGATAAAAAGAGTTAATTAACTAGGGTCGGCTCAAGATAATTTAATATGGTTGGATTAAGATAAAAGAATATCCATTCATATTGATACCGGAAATCGAGTTAGGATTTTAAATTGAGTTAAAATTTGGATTTCCCGGAGTTAAGGCTGGGCTTGAGGGTTTATTGGATACGGACTCAGGAAAAGTGAATTGGACGATTTAAGGAATTAAATCATATCTTTGAGTCAAGAAATAGAGATCGTTAAATGAAGATTTTGAGGAATACTTAATGGAGTTAAGTAGATTGACTTGTGAGAAAAAAGGATTTTTGACAGATATTTTTGAATAGGAACAATTGTTGATGTTTGTTTCATTTATTGATGTGTGTTTATAAGTCGATAACTCTAATCTACTATTTACAAATTTCGGGGACGAAATTTTTATAAGGGGGGTAGAATGTAATGACCCGGACTTTTTACACATCGAAAACACAGATATAAAGTGATCGTAAGTACGTATGTGAAGATACGAGTTAAAATTTCAAATTTTCTAATACATGTTAAAGTTTTATGATAGCACTTACATGAATACAGCGCTTACAAACACTTGTTTTGCTATGCATAGATTATAGCATGGTGTGTTATAGCTTTTGTTTAAAAACTATTCTCTTATGTGTTGTTTATGAAAATTTTATATAGCATTTTTAAAATGCCATTTTTTTTCACTTGTGTTTGTTCTTTTAGAAAAGGATTTCAAAAAGCCTTATACTTTTAATTCTATTTTTATAATAAAGCATATTTTTAACAAAAGCTTGTTAAAATCATATTGTGGTAGCAAAAGCAAGATTAACAAAACATGCATGTTTCATTAAAACATCAAAACATGAATACCCATTTACTTGCAAACATGATTTCATAGACAAACATACACCTACACCTAGGATGCAACTACACTAGATGAGACTACACTAGGGACTACTCTAGGACAATGATTTGAAAGCATTTGAACACTTGCACATGGCAATGTTCCTTGTTTCAACATTTTCAATTTTTAAATCTTTTCATGTTTATTTTCTGAAAAATTTCTCCTTTATGTTCCCAAAAGCACTTGCATTTTGTCATATATATGTACTAGAAGCCACCAAAAACTTGTACAAATAAACATAGTTCATCACTACCCTAGGCAAGCCTAAAGAAATGTTTTTTTTCAAGTGTTCTTTGCACAAACAAGTACTAGCCGTGAGCTAAAAACTGTGCAGAAAATTTCAGAGTTTGTTTGCCTTGAACGCCAAGGTGTTTGTATTATATAATTTTTGGTAAAATCAGCATACTTTGCATAAGGAAAGGGGAAGCTAAAACCATGTGAAACTGAGCCTAGTTTGGTACTATAAGGGGTTCTATTTTTGGGCTAAGTCCTAGGATAGATTTAGAAAATGACATGTAGTGAAAGAAGCATTTAATTTGATGGTTCATAGTCCTCCAATAAGAGTCCTTGCGCAGGAAAATATTTCACATAAAGTGGCTGCTAAGGCCATGTGAAGTCATAGGATTTTGTGTTGATTGTGTGAGAGAAATATTTTTTTTAAAGGTGGTCTTCCAAATGGCTTGCAAAAAAAAAACTGAAAACTGTTTCCTTGTCCCCCTTCATTCAAGAACAGCATTTAATGCTTCAAATTTTTAATGATTTTCCACTACTATATAAGGACCATAACATGAACACTTTCATCCACATTCTCAAACACTTTCAAGTTAAAGTCAGTAGAAGAAAGTCAGAGCAATTCCAGGGGAAAAAGGTGAGTAAACTTTTTTTTAACAAAACTTTACTGTTCTTTCCTCATGATGTAAAGTAGAATCTTGTTTGTATTGTGTTCATGGAAAAAGGTTATGCTCTGTTGCATATTGATCTGATCAACCATTTGCTGTTTGCCACCTAACTTAAAGGCTAATAAGTTAGAAACTGTTTTGTACTGTGTGACACCATGCTTTGTTCTCCTTGTTTGAAACCATGAACCATGCCAAGGCCGATCTGTTAGCTATGTTAGGATTTAGATTTAGATTGTATTATGTTTTCAACATCCAGTTTAGTAGCTTAGGATGTTTTAAACATGGAAAAATCTGTTCAAAGAAACATCTATATTTAAAGTCCAGAACACAGTATACACACTCAAAACTCTCTGTTTGATGGAAATTTAAAAACTGTTTTTAATTCAAATCAAATACATGGATTGAATCACTGTAGGAAATAATGATTTTGAAAGAAAATTTCGTGATTTTTAATGTCCTGGATCGACGGGGATTGATGGATGATCAGAAAATGAAAACTGTCCAAATCCCGTCCATCAAATCAATTTGAACTCGAGTGCGTGATGTTGGAGCTTCATCAGGGACCATTAAATCATGGAAAAATACTAGCAGATTTTTCCTATGTATGGATTGGAAGGAATCGAAAGAAGTAGGGTTTTTGAATAGCTTATGGGTTCGGTTTTTCCTCTTCGAACTGTGCTCCGTCGGAGCAACGAGGGATGTGCGGTCAAGGGGGGTTCGGTGCGCCTGGGTCTGGTGATGACGTGGTGGTGAGGCGGTGGTGTCTCGCGGCCCTGACGTGGCACAGCAGTGGGTTTCTTCGATGATGACAGTTCGGGATTTTGTGGTGACACGGTGATTTTGAGTTCAACGACGAACGGGGGCTGGTGGACATTGGCAACACGATCAGGGGTGGAGAGAGAGTTTGTGGAGCCGGTCGCTGGGGAGTGGCGTCGCCGGAATTCTGTGTGCACGTGCACAGGATCGGGGAGGAGCAAATTAAAGGTGGTACTGTGTTTTTGCTTGATCGGGCAAGGATCCGCGTATGATTTGAACATGGTACTTTGGGGTTTAACTAGAGGATGGTACTTTGTTCTTTTCAAGTACAACTTACTTTGATTTTACCTTTAAACCTGATACTTGGATTTCAACTTGGATGTGGTATCCGGTATTGGCCAAAACAAGAATCATAGGATTTTGAAAGTGGTATTTTTTAAAGGCTTGGTACTTTAGTGATGAAGGGTTTTACTTTAGTTAATGTGAAAGTGCAAGTTTAAATATAAATTATATTGGGAATAAAGGAAGTAAAGTATAATAAGATTTTTACTTAGTTAAGTTTTGAATAATTAATAATAGTATAATTTGAAATATGATGGAAATAAACAAAGTTGAAATATATAAAGTATAAAACATAGATTTATTTAATTTATGAATAATCAGGTTAGGAAATGCTTAGGAGAAATAAGTTTCTGAAGATAAATGAAATAAGAATTTATTTTTAGAAGTGATGAACAAAACGGAGGAAAAGACCGTGTGCGACGCACACACTAAATTTACCGTTTTGAAAAGATGATCAATGCATCATATATTGACAAGATGATCATGAACTGTTGGTGGCTATATACAGATTTGATTATAATCCTGTTAGAATTATCATGTAAAGTGGAAAATGTTCGTTAATCATTTCAAGGAGTCCGGATGTACATTCCACTTTGAAGTGATTACACGTACACGTCAGCGATATTAAAGACGATGATTGTAAACGATATCTTTGGTCTGTTCAGTCCCAGAACAAACCTGAATGGACGAGTGTCTGACAACGTATATCAGTCAGATTATACACATCGAATTTACGTAAGTATATTACGTTGGTGGCGGAGAAATTCGTTTCTCTTGGCTTTATTACCCGTGATATATTTGGGAAATCGGTTGAGTATTTCTGACGGGTAGGACGATGTGGCATTAAAAGGAATGAACCCGTGATGATGGAAAGACGAGTCTAGCCTCAAGCCTCACACCCAGGGAATGACAAAAAATCGGGCAGGCAGCATGGCTATGTGGGTCGCTCCCATTAGGGTGTAGTATCACCTATCTAGAGAAATTCTTATTGTTTCTTAATCTATCGATTCTGCCCATGCGGGGATGGTTGCCGTACACAACCATCGGTGATATACATTCGATACACTCAAGAGAAATGAGTGGTCGGTCATGTGAGGGCCGGGTTGCAAGAAGTTCTTGTTGAACCCAGATGTATTTGCCTCTAGAGATACATCAGCGGAAGGTGGACCCATACCTTGTCAAGTTGGAAATCAGATTTACCTAAGCGCCAAGCGGTTTTTATTTGTATACTATATCGGAGAGTGTGAGATGCAAGCATTCTCCTAGATTTTTAAATTATTTGTGAAAACCCTTGATATTATAATAATATCTGTTTTAAAAGTATACGAAGTGTTTTGATCTCATAAGGTAAAACCTCGTTCCGTACTTACGGCGTGGTCTTATGAGATATTTTCTTTGAACTGTTTTAAACTGTTTACTCATACCAGTCCCCTGACTGACCCGGAGTTTATTTTTCTGTGTTTTCCCTTAAACTCTTGGGTATTCATAACGCTTGTTATGGATAGACAAGTGAATCAGGATTCGATGGAACCTGTGAAGCTGGAATGAAGGTTGTTGCTGTGTGATGGTCCACCTATCTACTGTTTAATTAAGTCTATCAATTGATCACCTATGATTTGTATAATTACTGATGTACTATGAAGGAGTTGTATCACTAGACCTATGTGGCTCTGATGTATTATGTACTGTTGTGTAACATTATAAAGGATTATCTTTGTGAAATTTCCACTGTGAGATTCTGATGTTCCGTGATTTATCTTCTATCTATTCTTATTTCTTATTAATGGCACAACTTGAGATGTGTTCGAAAGTTGGGTCGTTACACCTTTCCACCTCGCCAGTCTAGTGTCCACCTTTTCGATCAAGTGCTGCCAGTCTTTCTTCATTAATTTCTTGGGGCGAATGCACATACCCAGATAATTCAAAGGGAACACTTCAGCCTTGCAATTAAACATTTCAGCACAAGACCTGCGTAAATCATCACTACAACCCAACATGTAAACACTGCTCTTATGAAAGTTAATTTTTAAGCCAGATAAACTTTCAAAAGCATATAGAATAAATTTAAGTGCAGCAAGGAATTTACAGTCAGGTTTACTAAATATGATGGTGTCATCGGCATATTGCAAAGAATTGATGCCCCCAACCACATGGTCACTGCCAAAACCACTAATAATCCCCTCTGTACAACCCAGCTTCAGAATTTTGGTAAAAACATCTGCCGCCAAGTCAAAAAGGAGAGGGGGAAGTGGGTCGCCCTGTCTCAGTCCACGCATGGAACGGATGGTAGAGCCAGCAACTCCATTAACACAAATGTTGGATCTACTTGATGAAAGAATCATGGAAATCCAATCAATCCACTTGGTGGGGAAGCCTCTTGCCTTCAGCACTTCAATCATAAATCGCCAGTCAACTGTGTCAAAAGCTTTGGCGAAGTCCAACTTAAGGATAGCACAAGGGACGTCAAATCTATCACAATGAGAAATCACTTCGCCAACCAACGCAGCACCGTCCAGAATGTTTCTTCCTTTAATAAAAGCAGTTTGGGATAAATCAATCAACGAATCCATCTTAGTTTTCAGCCTATTGGCCAAAACCTTCGTGATTAGTTTGAAACTAGTGTTGAGAAGGCTAATCGGTCTGAAATCAGCGGCGGAAACATTACCTTCTTTTTTGGGGATTAAAACTACGTTAGCATAGCTAATCAAATCCAACCTCAAAGAGCCTATGTTGAACTCGTCAAACAAACGCAAGACATCATTTTTCAACATGCCCCAGTATTGTTGGAAGAAAAAGGTGGGAAATCCATCAGGCCCAGGTGCTTTATCACCCGGCATCTCCTTCAAAGCATTCAGAATTTCTTCTTCAGAAAAAGCACTTGCAACATCGAGAGATCAGTTACATCAGGATACAATTTGCTCCATTCAACAGAAATACGGTTCTCAACACGAGCACCGAAGATGCTTTTATAATATTCAGTGAAAGTATCGCTCAAAAGTTGTTGCTCACAAATCTCCACGCCATCCTTCCAAATACTGTGAATCAAATTGGTACGGCGTCTACCATTGGCAACTCTATGAAAATACGCAGTATTTCTATCCCCTTCCTTCAGCCACTGAGATCTTGATCGCTGTCTCCAAAAAATCTCTTCCTGATCCAAAACTTTGTTGAGTTCTCGTTCTCGCTGCTGAAGCAAATCTCTTTCAACATCATCGAGTCCTCTTTCCTCTTCCAGTATATTAAGATCAAGAATCAGTTTTTCTAACCTCTCCTTTTTAATTCTAATATGACCAAACTCCTCAGTATTCCACTTTTTACTGTTTTCTTCTCCTCGATTGTTGATCATTTTGTTTTTTGGACTGTACTAACACAGTGGCACGGTCATGACCCTTCAGATAATATTTGAAAAGATATTTCATGCAACGCCCGTGATTGTAGATCTCAACATAATGTGACACTGGTATCGAACCAAAAGATCCCTATTAAAATGAATGGGTGGTTCATTTTAATAGGGATCTTTTGGTTCGATACCAGTGTCACATTAATGTTGAGATCTACAATCACGGGCGTTGCATGAAATATCTTTTCAAATATTATCTGAAGGGTCATGACCGTGCCACTGTGTTAATACAGTCCAAAAAACAAAATGATCAACAATCGAGGAGAAGAAAACAGTAAATGAGATTAAAACATACTTAAATGGGAGGTAATTTATACTAAAAGAATTGTATTTTAATTTATTCATAATCTTATATTTATTTTGCTCTGAAAACTACTATTGATTCATATATTTTTCTGATATGGATGTTTATTTTTATGTTGTAATTTGATTTTTTTAAAGTCCGAATGCCTCTTATACATAAAAAAAAATCTATTTAAAACTTAATAACAAATAATACATTGAGCAACAATTACTCATACATTGTTTAGAATTCCATATATATATATATATATATATAACAATCTAATATTAATTACAGCACTTTATTTTTCTTTTATTTTTTATATTTAACCATTACAACGTATTTTTTTAATAACATAAATTTTAGTGCCCTGCAAAGCGGGAAAAAAATAGTAGTATTTATTATTTCTTATAATAAAAAGCGTTACAGACCACTATAAAAACCGGTTGGCCATACAAAAAAACTAATAAAATTGTTATCCTTCTATAACTGAAATATATATAATACATTTGCTAGTAATGATGTGATAATGGATCAAAAATGAGAATCCAAAGAGTTATTATTTAATGTGAAAATGCTTGTCAACATTGAGGGAGCATAAAGGGATATAAATTCATATTGATGGTTGGTGTTATTTGTTATAATGATGCAAAATATTAAGTAACTTGAATAAAGTATTAATCATATCCCTAGTAAACTTTCTCCAATATAGATTTGAATTCCTGAAGAATCAAATGACATAAACCATAGTTGAAATGTGGTACAGAAGTTAGTTCAATTTTTTTTGGAATAAGTGATAAGGATGTCAAATAAAGGAGATGAGGGTTCTTGAAGAAACACTAAAGGGTGTTTTGAGAGAGACCCATGACGTGATTGCAAATAACCCTATAAGTGGTTTAGGTACCTAAAATATAATAAAAAAAGTGATCTCAATAAACAAATTGATAACTAACAATTGATAATCATCTATGATAAATTTGTAAATAATAAAACGCTTACGTTAGTTAATAGATTAAAAATCTTGAATCAGGCGAGAACATAATTAGCCATGAATCCTTTCCTAAATGAGAAATGTGGACATGTAGTCCGTAAAATATAGAAACATGTATATAAAATGACAAAAACATACTAAAATTACTGAAGCACATACAGTGTCAACAACATGTAATGTGCTATAAGCATTATAGTTTCAGAGATAATTGAATTGATTAAAGTAATGAACGTGTTCGAAACATTTAGAATACCCTAGATGTACAAACGATGAAAATATACAAATTTTGGAAGAATGTAAATAACTTTGGTAGTGATAAAAAATGAAAAGAACAACATATACAGATTACAACATTCTTTTATGTACTATTGTGATGAAAATCTTAATATAACTCATGATAAGTATATTACTTCCTACTTTTAAGAATTTTTGTAATAAAACTCTTAGCATCCATTGAAATGGTGGTTGTGATATGCAAAACTTATTAAAATAAACAAGTTTCTGAAGAATATAAGTAACATTTATGGTTATAAAGATTGCCAAGGACATGGACGACAAATTACAATAATCTTCTAAGTATTGTTATATAGAAATCTTGATATACTTCAAGATGAGTACATTACTTCCTGCTTAGTGTTGTCATAATAAAACTTGTCTTATTCATTAAATATGTATTGCAATATGAAAACCTGACTAAAGCACAAAATCGTAAGTACACGAAGTGTATTCAATAAATACTAGTAGCATATAGAGCGCAAACTAAAGGCGCTTTAGATAAGAAAACATACATGAAGCATGAAAATGCACATGAAGTTTCTAAAGAAAATATTCATTAAGAAGTATTTATAAGCAATTTGAGTTATCAAAAGACGAATGCAAATTCAAAGGAAATTATTAAATCAGGGGGAGCATCTATAAGTATTTTTAAATGCACTAATTTTTCTTAGCTAATATTTTTTCACTCGGTTTTCTTAGTAAGGTTTTATTGAGACAATATTGTGATGACCCCAAACTTCCACGGAATGAAAGTAAGGAATAATCATTTCGAATACAACATAAATACAATAATACAAATCACAGAAACAATATAGCATAGGAAATTCATAGAGTAACAACATCATAGCAGCGGAAATATATTGTCATCAACCACAGAAAGTCCACAGTCACAGAATTCTAAATTATTACATCAAGTTTGCAGAAAGAGAAATAAGTTCCAACTTCAACGTAAACAACGTGAAATGAAACAAGTTTTATGTCTGGAATTAAAAAGAGAAAAATGCAATAGCAGCAAATGATAGATGTCTTCCAGCTCCAAGTCATCACCTCTCCACGAAAGGAAATCCAAGAAAGATAATAAGCAGCTCCAAAGAAAAGACTCCAAGCAAAGAATGAACCTGTTTACTTGGCTGCCCGTGTAGGAAGGAGGACACTCAAGTTTGCAAGAAGGTGGAAACAAACAACGGGTAAGTCGTGGGACTGGTGTGAGAATTCTAAACTAATTAATCACTATTAATAAGGCAAATCCAAAGACCATGCCGCTGACGCGGAACGGGTTTACTCTAATGAATTACCGTGCATAATTTAAAGTGTCAGAACAAATAATAAGTAAATCGTAAAACAACGCTATGTTTTTGAGAAAAATGGAATCACCATAAGACCTAAGTCCCATCACACATTGCAACACAAACCAGAGGATAGGGTTATGGTGATTAAACATGCTAAATACGGTTAATACGAATTTAATATTATCATTAGTATATATCAAAACATTTCAAAATAAATGTATCAATCCTAGGACACATAGATACCATAATACTGCTTCCATACTAGTAATACAATCAAATCCGTAGGTTCGTATTGGAAGTTTGGATTTCCATCATGAGTCAAGGCTAGGGAGGAGCTCCTTACCGATTCGAGACCCTCTAGCTAATGCCTCATGATCCCCCGCAGTGAACCCTTGGATAGCTGCAGGGCCGGTCCACCTATACAGCTTCGTGGATTGGCAATTCCTGAACACACGTTTCCCAATCCTATAGGACCTATCATCCGAGGCGCCTCATTCCATCATCCACATAAGTAAAATGTCTGGCCGTGTTAAAGCCCAATCACCACTTCTAGCTAGAAAGAAACGTGCTGCTCTCCCTGCGTTCCCTTCTCCCGTTTTAGACTCCGCCGGTGTGTGAGGCTTGCGAAGTCACACTATACACAAAGCTATGCCTAAACAGGCTATGCTTTGATCGTCCCACAAGGCCTGCTTTTCAACAAAGCCTTGATCATATGCATCTTAGCATGCCACATCGTCACTCCATATCGCATTACTAATCCTTTGCCGAAATATATGAAATGGTGTTAAGCAAGAGAATAAATTCTCCGCCACCAAACATCTATACATTCGACAGAAGATCAATAACATGATATATAATGGAGTACGATGTCAGACACACAATCCATTTATTAGCTTATGCTCTGGGTCTGAGCGAAAACCAAACCCGTGAAATCAACACGTACGTCTGGGCAATGATCATGACCCTTGAATTGGGAGCAAGTCAAATAAGGGCCTCCATCGTTGTCCATTCGAGGGAAGATTTACGGTCTTCATACGCCATCTTCATACTTCCATTAACGTTGTTTGATTATTTGGAATGAGAGAACTCGAAATTTCCAAATAATCCTCGCATATATATATATATATATATATATATATATATATATATATTTAAAATCCTTCGTACTTGCTGATATCATTTTATAATGTTACTTCCTATTTTAATTATTTAAAATAATTAAATTTTTATATAACGACACCGTAAGTCAATGGGCGACTATGGCGCTGCATTCAACCAATTTTGATTCTTACATTTCTCAGAATCTAACCGTTGGATCTTAACGCAATATATATCGTTGGAAAGATTTTTCCAAAACGGTCCTAACGGTTTCAGTTTCAAGACAATCCGACGGTCGGATCTTCTTGTATAGTCGTTTAAAGGTACGATTTCAAAAAGTGAACTACCGCGCTCCATTAGTTTAATTTTAATTATGTTTATATATATATATATATATATATATATGATCGTTTAATCGTAATAACATCGTTTGATTTAAACAACGCTCTAAACAACTACCGATCCTTACTAAATTTTAATTCATTTGAAAATGAAGATAATATTACAGCATCCTAAATTCTTTCTTTACTTACATTAAAAATGTGAATTCCATCCTTTTCATTTACAGGTAAAAATGTAAATTTAATTCCTATGTAAATTCCTAATTTCTATTTACATGAAAAGATGTAAATTTTGATACATTGCAAAATCCTACTTTTAAATTACATATAAAAATGTAAATTTCAACTTCAATGTACATTCTCATCTTAATTTCATAATAAAAATGTAACTTTTATTTGCAGTGTGAATCCTATTCTAAATTTACATATAAAAATGTAAATTTAATTACAATGCGAATTCTTCTTCCTATTTACATTGTAAAAATGCAATTTTAATCACAATGCAAACTCTACTTCGTATTTACATTATAAAAATATAATTTTTAATTACAATGTAAACTCTACTTCTTATTTACATTATAAAAATATAATTTTTAATTATAAGCCAAAATCTTACTTCTTATTTACATATAAAAAATTTAATTTTACTGTGATGCAAATTCTACTTATATTTACATGGCAAAAATTTCATCTTTTACTTTTCAATGAAAAAAAGTATCTCTTTACTTTACAACGTAAAAAAAATATCATCTTTATATTTTCAATGTAAGAACATCTTCTATATATTTTCAATGTAAGTACATCATCTTTATATTTTCAATGTAAGTTCCCAACTTCCAACTACATATAGAAAAAATGTAATCTTTTATTTGCAATGTAAATTCTATTTTTAATTACATATAAAGATGTAATTTTTAATTTACATTGTAAATCTCATCCTATGTTACATATAAAAACGTAATTTTAATCATATGATGCAAATTCCTATTTCACTTACATATAAAATGTAGTTTTTGTCGCACGATGCAAACTCTTACTCTAATTACATAGAAAAATGTAATTTTTATCATACGGTGTAAATTGATATTTTAATTACATAGAAAAATGTAATTTTTATCATATGGTATAAATTCATATTTTAATTACATAGAAAAATGTAATCTTTATCATACGGTGTAAATTCATATTTTAATTACATAAAAAAATGTAGTTTTTATCATACGGTGTAAATTCACATTTTAATTACATAGAAAAAGGTAATTTTTATCATACAGTGTAAATGCATATATAAATTACATATAAAAATGTAATTCTTATCTTATGGTGAAATTGTATATATAAATTACATATAAACAATTTCACCATACGATAAGAGTTACATTTTTATATGTAATTCATATATACAATTTCACCATAAGATAAGAATTATATTGGATGGACAATGATAATTCAATTCAATAACTTACACAAAGGGAAAAATTTTACTGCGTATATTCATGAATCACAAGAAAATCAATCGACATGATTGATAGAATTAACAAATAAATGACCCTAATAAATTACCAATCTCAGATCTAGCATTTAAATTTTCAGATCTAATATCATGACATCATAAACAATTCAGATCCATAACTTAGAATATCATCCATCGCAGATCTATTTATATTTACCATTCAAACTTTAAATAACGAAAGAATAATAATTAAATTAATTAATATTTAATTAAAAATAAATTCTCACCTTGCTTGGATCTAAAATGAAGGTCCAAACTCGATCAGATCTCGTGTTCGAAGTCACGACGGTTTCGGATCTGAGAGATTTCAATTTGAAGTTCATATGTATAAATTAGAAAACAGCCTTTAACAACTGCAGTTGCCACATCTAAAAGCATGGCAAATTCTGAAATGAAATTTCATACCTAAAGCGTTCAAAACTTTGATTTGTGATTTCGTGAGCTGTAGTTAACGGTTTTGGGTGCCGTTTGTTAGAGCTTGGAGTGCTACGAGAGGTGGATGTTCGGCCAGAGGGGGGGACGTGCGGCGGCGCTGTGCGGTGGTGGGGGAGCTCGCGGCGACGGCCGTTCATGTGGTCGGGCGGCGGCTACGTTTGATGAGAGGTGGTGATTTGGGTATGGAATCGAAGAGCTCAGAATTCTCTTCGAAACGTATATTTGTATGAAGATTTTCGTTGAGAAACGAGGGAGAAATCAGAGTTCAAAATCTTGATGTATAATGGGTTTGGCGGCTGAAGAATGCGACGGGAGAAGATGAAGTACTGTTCACGGGTGTTTATAATATAATATTAGGTTTAGTTATTTAATTATTTAATTAGCCCAATAAAGGTCCATTTGGCCACTAACTCAGAATTAGGCCCAACGAAAGTCGTTCCGACCCATTAGCCCCCGTTCCGGACTCATCTAGACATGTCCCGTTAGCCCAAATGGTCATCTTGACCCCCGTTTTTCAGTTTTAAAATTTAAGTCCTTTATTTTTAATTCTACCATACAAATAATTTTACTGGGGCTACATACTAACTCAGAAAAATTATTTTTGGCTTTCTTATGATGATACGGTTCTAACATAATTGATTTTGTCGAATTCTGAGACTGTTTGAAAAATGGCTATTTTTCAGTCAACTAATTTTGGTCGAAATTGACAAAACACAGCTTCTTTTGCCACGCTCACATATTAACTTCAAAAATCATGAAATTTGAAACCTAGCAATAATTTTACATCCTGGATCCAACAAAAGTGGTTTCGTCGAATTCCGAGGTCATATGCAAAATGTCTATTTTCAAGGGCGATATATTCTCTATAGCGACCTTTCTGAAAATTCATTTGGCCATAACTTTTGATTCCCGCTATGAAACTTCAATTTTTCAGATTCGTTAGAAAGATATTCATTAACAGATTCAAATATTTTTCATTTCACCAAAATCCTGTTTATTCTGCATCTTGTGTGGTCAGTCAAAGTTCAGGTTTGACTTTTCAAACTACCGTCCTTTTCTAATTCCTTTTATGATTAAATTAAATATATTCGCATTAAATTCAATCAAAATAAATTTCTAGTCATTTTTATTTAAAATAATTCATTTCAACTATTTAAACACCTTTTAAATCTCTAAAATGAAAATTTTAAATTGGCCCCAAATTCCGGGTTATTACAAATATACTGATCTAGAAATATTAAATTCAATTTAATATATTAAATTATTGAAATATGGCATTCTATATTATACATTTCTCCTTAACAATGATTTTTTTCCCTATTGGATGTTTCTTAGTAAGATTTTAACGCGGCAACATTTTGATTCAAAAGTACCAAACAATTTTTTTTGATGTAGTGAACTATTATATATGAAGACAATGTAGTTTGCGGGCTTAGATTCAAGTAAATTATATCAAGGATGCTGGGGTTGAACACATTTCTACTAAATTTTCTTTATGCATGAACTACAAAAAGGACAACAAGATAGAGATGAAACAAATTCAATCTCAAGAAAACCAGGCATATCTATTCTCTAAGGCACTTCCAAAATCAACATTTCATGTGAAGCCGTATAAAACTTGCATGCATTGTCTTCATCAGCGGACTATTTTAAATAATGCATTATAAATCAGGGGAAACATATAAATTTATGCTATAATGCATCATTCTCCTTCACTAATATTTTTTTTCATTGAGTTTTTGTTAGTGAGGTTTTCAGTAAGGTATTATCTTGGACTTGAAGTATCAACCCTCATTGTAACAAGATACAACAATTTATCTAAAGATGAAAATTGTACTCTTTTCCTTATTTATGATTTTTCCCACCGAATTTTTGATAAAAAGGTTTTAAATGAGATAATTTACACATATTCAAGGGGTGTGCTGTAATATATTAGAATAATAAGCGTGTACATGTTGAATGCGAAGGTGCATTATTGTAATTTATAGAGCATGGAGAGTCTATAAATTGAGAGTTCATTTGAGTTGTATGTACATCTGAATCAATAGAAATAAAATTGTCTCTTTCTATTATCTTTTGTTCTCTCTAATGGATTCTCATCTACTAGGACTGTCAATGTAACGTCCCACCATTTTGATCGCTTCAAATTGGTAATTAAACCAACTTAAAACGTTCAAAAACGACGAATCGTTACTTAGCTTATAGAGTTTAAAATAGAATTAACATAGAAAACACAGAATAAATAAACAACACAATATTGAACAACGAAATAAACTTTTATTTATTTATCAGATTTTTTGTATACAACTTTTACTATAAAGCGGAATGTAAAAATATATTTTGAAACAAGAAAATATTTACTGTATTAAAAATCTTCCGAAAGCGCGTCTCCTGGAATCCCCAACTTTGCCAATCTTCGAATCCTAAGCTATAATCTTTAAATCTGTAACACTTGGGTCTGACCCGAGCGTTCCATGCAAAAACATAAAACACTCGAGTCAGGATTAATCACAGTTTAAGTAAATTAACTTCAATATAAACTGAAATATAATAGTTAATCCCAACCTCGATGTCCTATATAAAATAAACAGTGATAGAATCTATTCATATTAGTTTATCTAGACCAAGTGTGGTATATGTTCATATCAGTATATCTAGACCAAGTTTGGTATCTATTCAGTATTCATTTCAGGGACAAATGGTTATGGAAGTCTGCATGTGTAACAACCCGTATTTTGAATAACTTGTTATAACATAAATCAAGGCAGAATTAAATTTTAAAATCTGAATTATGGGAAACGGGTTGCGCCATTGCGTTCGTCTTGGAAAAATACGCGAAATAGAGTCCGAGTTTTCGAAAATCAGAGTCCGTATGAAGGAGATATGGACGAACGAAGTTAGGCAGAAAAACCGGAAACAGGCCAGAAATGCACTGGCGCACCTGTGAAGTGCGCCAGCACAAAAATACACTGACGCACTTAGGAAGTGCGCCCATGTCGAGCCAGTTTGGCCTGGGTGCACTGTTTTGGCTGTTGGGCTGTGTTTTGGTGGCTTGTGACGATTTTTGATGTGCTGGACGGACCTGATGGCTTCTAGGGTTAATCTAAGGGCCTAAACTACACCCTAATCCTATAAATACACCCTAATGCAAGCCTAATCCATACTAAAAATAGAATTGATGCCATCATGCCGCCAAAATCAAACTTAGGAGGAGCCTTCACTAGTTTATGAAGAAAGTTGCAAGCTAATCAACCTCTAATCATCATCTTCTTCTTGTATAGCAACTAGTTCTACTACATAAGTTTGCTAATCTTGGTTTTGCGGAGTTTCTATCACTTTAATAACCAATTGCTAAATTAAGTAGATGAGATATGATGAGATCATGCGGTTTTGTATGCGGATTTGTGGGTTTTAAGTCATATGATATGATGTTAGTTTGCTAATCTATGTTTAATGTTAACCCTATGTTTATGCAAGATAAGTATGTGGGTTTATGCAAGTTAAGTGATGGGTTTTATGCATGCTAAGTGTTTGGTTTTATGCATGCTAAGTATTTGATTTTATTCATGCTAAGTGTTTGGTTTTATGCATACTAAGTATTTGATTTTATGCATGCTAAGTATTTGATTTTATGCATGCTAAGTATTTGATTTTATGCATGCTAAGTATTTGATTTTATGCATGCTAAGTATTTGATTTTATGCATGCTAAGTGTTTGGTTTTATGCATGCTAAGTATTTGATTTTATGCATGCTAAGTGTTTGGTTTTATGCATACATTATGACATGCAAGTTTACCCTTTTTCTAAATAAGATGCATACATATGCAAGATGACACCTTTGTATGCTATGCATACATATGCATGTTTACCCTATTATGATGCAAGTTCATATGCAAGTTTATGTGCAAGTTCATATGCAAGTTTATGTGCAAGTTCATATGCAAGTTTATGTGCAAGTTCATATGCAAGTTTATGTGCAAGTTCATATGCAAGTTTGTCTCTTTTTATGACATGCATAATGCAAGTTTGGGTTAAATGCTAGTTGGGTTTAATGTATGCTCATATATGCAAGTTGACACCTTTTGAACCCATGATAAAGTTATAAGCTATGTTGGTTAGACCCATGACATTTGTGATGAATCTTCCCTTTTATTATGTCACGTTACGAGAACGAATTACGTGGGGAACGATGGGGTTAATATGCATGTTAATAAAATGATGTGGAATGGGTATGCTTAAGAGTAACATAAATTAAATGGACATAATTGGGAATTTACCTATTGAGTTAGGTCTACCCATATTATGGAGTTGGGAATTTACCTATTGAGTTAGGTCTACCCATACTACGGAGTTGGGAATTTACCTATTGAGTTAGGTCTACCCATATTCTGGAAAACATGATTAATTAATTAGGGATAATTAATATAAATTATGAGGGTGATTAATTAGGTGTAATTAATCGACTAAGACACGAGGTTAGACTCAGTTGTAGCGTAAAACTGCTCGGACCCAACCGGCTTAACCAGTTGCTACAAATGTTAGCCCAATGTGAGAGGTCTTAGGCACAAATTAAATACGTGATTAAAGTAAAGACACGAGGTTAGACCCTTTTTATGACGTAAGGCTGCCCGGACCCAACCGGCATATCCAGCAGTCATAAAAGACGGTCTAATGTGAGAGGTCTTTATGAGGTCATGATCTTAATTAATTAATTAAGAAATACTTAACCATATTAGCATGTAGAGGGACATGAGGGGTTAAGTGGAGGCCTTGGGTGGCAATAGAAAATACGATTAGAATACTTAACCAAAGTGGAACATGTAATTAAAACATGGTTAAAGGGTTAAGTAAGTGCTTTGGGTGGCATGTGGAAATCTAGTGGGTACCTTGAATGGCAATTAAAATATGATTAATGACTTAACCAGAATTTATAACATGTAAGTGGACATGGTTAAAGGGTTAAGCGGGATTCACTAGAAATAACAAGCTTAGGTGGTAGCTTGTGGGGGCCCATTTCAACCAATATCCCAAACGTATCTTAGTGGGCTCGACTCTAGTCGAGTGACGGGACACGCATATTGGGCTTGACTATAAGAGGCCAAAATGGGTTAGCGGTGGCAACGCATGACCAACGGGTTTCATATGCGTGTGTGGACCCGGGCTGGTAAATAAGATGTTGTTGCATCGTGTAGATATAAGCCGTGCACCGTTAGTTTTATCAGGTTGCCACATTGGGGAATGGCACACCCCACGGTGGGGCCAGCACGGGTATCTACGTTAGGGAGCCGATCGAATGGGGAGTAGTGTGTACACCTAGTGGATTGTAGGGCCCTGTGGCGTCTACTCAGTCACCTAGGGGTACGCGAGAACTATTAAGTAAATTTTATAAGTCCATGGGTGGGATCAACCTTTAAGTTAGGAATGACTGGTGTGGTGCAGTTTAGTAATTTACCTTTGGAAGGGTAGATGCGTCTTTACGTTTCTTAGTTTATCCTAAGTCTACCAAGCTGCTTAGTGTAGCCATTCATCCCCAGACGACACCGTATATCAAGCTTATGTCTTCTCTGGTTACTTTAATGATTGTATTGTTAAAGTTATAGGACTCGCTCAGACTTATGTCTGACCCCGTTGTTTTTATCTTTTTTTTCCAACCCTCAGGTTATCAGAGTGGGCCCAGTACGAGTGGGCTTTGATCAGGCTGTTTTATTCTCTTTTGGAGCTTGGACCATAGATGTAGAGCTCAGCTTACCCTTTCTTTTATGGCTATCAGTTCATGTATTGGGATTATGTACTTTTATTTATCAGGATGGATATTTTGTACTTGACTCTTATTATGGTTTTGTGATGTAACCAAACATGTTTTACTTTCCGCTGCAATGAAATGATGTTTTAAAAATTTCAAGTATTACTTATATCTGTCTTGTTGTAATTTTTCTGTTCTATATTCACTTAAAATACTCCACCGATGTTATGGTATTCCCTTAGCGAGTGACCATAGCGGGTGTGGGGTGTTACACGTGGTATCAGAGCTTAAGGTTACCAGAACAGATAAAATTTTTAGAAAAACTATTTTCTAAGAATATTTTTGAAAGGATTATTTTAAAAAAAGATGTCTTTTAAGAGAAAAGTTTTTGAAAGAAAAGCATAATCCCCAATAGCCATATCTATATCTTTCGAATTCTCCATTTTGAATCTCTTCCTCTCTCGTTTTGAGTTTCCCCTCCGCGTATAGATGAGCTTTCTAAGATAGATAAGAATGGAAAACCACTTCAAGGGACTTAGACATTAGTCGGATTAGAAGTTGGTTCAAGAAGGAGGAGGACTAGTAGGTATCTACCGGATAGACGATGGGAGGAAGGCTCAAATAGTTGTTTGGTTAATGAAGGATGAAACCTCATTGGTGGGAGGTTACGAGCGGAGAATGGGAAGAAGAAGGCGAGTAGTTATCCTTTTGGAGGAATGGGACACCTTATTAGGATTGTCCAAAGGGGCATGGGCAAGGTATGGAATCTCCTGGAGGGTAGTTGTATTCCCTCGCGGCTAGTGTACCAGATGGGGATAGGACCGTCTAGGTTGGAATTTGGATTCCTTTATTATCCGGTTCGAACTTTATTTGATTCTGACGCATCGAGTTCGTTTATCTCATCATTGTTAGTTGAGTCACTGCACTTAGACACCAGTTTGGTAGTTGATCCCTTAGTTGTTTCAAACCCAATTGGGGCTCCATGATGTGTTTGGGTTTGAAAGTTTCTATACTTAGCATTGAGTTTAGATGTGATGCTTTTTGGGCTTCACGGGCTACGGGATAGTTTTGGGCATGGACTGGTTATCCAGTAGGGGTGCCGTTCTTGATTTTGAAGGGAGAGTTGTTAGGCTTGTGACCCGCTTGGGTAACACTCTCGAGATCTCTTGTAATCCCATGGAATCTGTTATGCTAAGTTATCTAGAATCGCTTGACACGTCGGTCGAGAGTTTGCGATCTGTTAGAGTGGTCCGGGAATACTCGGATGTGTTTGAAGAGGTGAAGGGCTTACCTCCGGAGCGGGAGATTGACTTCCGAATATATCTGGTAGACAATGCTAAATCTGTATCTTTACCAGTGCGCCACATGGCTCCTCGCGAGAGGAGGGAACTCCATAAGCAAGTAGGGGAGTTGCTTGAGAAGGGGTCCATAAGACAAAGTATATCGGAGTGGGGTGCTCCAGTAGTTTTTGCTACGAAGGCGGATGGGTCCCTCAGACTTTGTGTAGGCTAAAGAGAACTAAATAAACTCACAAAGAAGAATAGACACGCATTGCCGAGGATTGATGATCTCTTTGATCAGTTGGTTGGCGCCTCAGTATTTTCGCAGTTGGACTCAGCCACGGGGTTTCGTCAGTTGAGAGTGGCTGAGGATAGTATAGAGAAGATTGCCTTTAGGACTCCGGATGGTTTTATGAGTGGCTGGTGATGCCATTTGGATAGACGAACGCCTCCGCATACTTTGTTGATTTGATGAGAAGGGTGTTCAGGGAGTACCTAAATAAGTTCGTGATGATCTTGGTGGATGACATCTTGGTCTTTTCTAGGAGCGAAATAAGTTTTCGTATGTGCTCAATAGGTTGAGCAAAGCCCGTTATGGGATAAACGGTGGTTTTGGAGCGAGACTGGCAAGGACATCCAGAGTTAGACAAGGGCTTAATTATTTAGCCATTTTTACTAGTATCATCTCACGTAGGTCGTCTGAATTCGAAGGAGGTATCCCTTGGGTGTTTGTCTGATATTGGTTTAGGCCTTTGGGGCTTGCATTTGGGGGATGTCGAGTTCGACTAGGGTGGTCTGCATGAGAGATGGATAGTTGTGACGATTTTGCATGGGAGAATATCCTGATTTTCTCTAGAAGTGGAGAAAAGCATGCCCTACATCTTAGGGAAGTGTTGGAGACTCTTTGAGCGCATTGTCTTAAGACAACAAAGGTGGATGGAATTCTTAGCATCCTATGAGTTTGTGATAGCGTATACCCCTAGCAAGGGTAACGTGGTGGCAGACGCCTTGAGCAGAAAAAGGTTGTCTTTGAGTCCATTGTTCGTGGAATGGCGAAGCTTGGAGTTTAATTCTATGATTGACTTTAGACCTTCCGTTGACTTTGTACCCGGTTTGCTAGCCTCCTTGGAGGTTAGGCCTACTCTTTTGGGGCAAATTGGCGAGGCACAGCGAGACGACCCACAGTTGGTTGAGTTAGTAGAGAAGCTCATAAGGGGGGAGTCGTCCAGCCATTTGAGTAGGTACACCCTAGATGGTAAGGGGTGGTTGCGTAGAGACGGTAGACTTTGTGTACCGCAAGACGAGGGTCTGAGGAAGGCTATACTTGATGATGCACATCGGTCAAAGATGACCACTCATCCTAGTAGGGACAAGATGTACCAAGACATGAAGAGAGTTTTCTTCTGGGCCGGTATGAAGAAAGATGTGGCCGAGTATGTGGCTAGATGCTTAGTGTGCCAACAAGTTAAAGCGAAGCAAAAGAAACCCGGTGGGTTGCTACACCCATTGGAAGTTCCGCAATGGAAGTGGGATAGTGTCTCGATGGATTTCATCGATGGGTTACCGAGATCGAGGAAGGGCAATACGGGAATTTGGGTTGTGGTAGACAGACTTACCAAGAGTGCCCATTTTATACCCGTGAAGAGTAAGAGGACCGCTCCATGGCTTGCTTCAGTCTATGTTAGAGAGATTGTTAGATTGCATGGCGTACCATCCAGCATTGTGAGTGATCGAGATCCTATCTTCACTAGTGAGTTTTGGAGAAGTTTGCAAGAGGCGGTAGGGACTCAGTTGTGTTTGAGCACCGCATATCATCCTCAGACGGACGGTCAGACCGAGAGGGTGAACCGTATCTTAGAAGATCTCTTGGGGCTTTGTATCTTGGATTTTGGAGGTACATGGAAAGAACATCTTCCTTTGGTGGAGTTCGCATACAATAACAGCTTTCAGTCTAGTATTGGCATGGCACCTTTCGAAGCTCTTTATGGAAGGCCTTGTCGATCTCCTACATGTTGGTGGGAATCTACGGAAAGATCTTGCTTGGGCCAGATATGGTTAGAGAGACTTCAGAGAAGATTTATTTGATTCGAAGAAGGATGAAGGCAGCGCAAGATAGACAGAAATCTTATGCGGATCGGAGAAGGACGGATCTTGAGTTTGAGGTTGGGGACATGGTTTTTGTCAAAGTATCTCCGTTGAGAAATGTTGTTCGCTTTGGGTCCATTGGGAAGTTAGCACCGAGGTTTGTTGGGCCATTTCCTATTAAGGAAAGGATTGGACGGATGGCATATAGGGTGGAGTTGCCCGACAGACTTAGAGGTGTTCATGATGTATTCCATGTATCACATTTGAGGAAGTGCTTACATGAGACCGCAGAGGTCGTAGAGCCGAGCTTGCTTAGAGATGTAGAGGTAGAGCGTGATGCGACGATTCGACGAGCTCCTACTCGCATCCTTGGGTCAGAAACTAGGAAGTTGAGGAACAGAGAAGTTCAGCTAGTTAAAGTGCAATGGGGAGAAGACGAGGGCAATGCTACTTGGGAGACGGAAGCGAAGATGCGTTCTTTGTACCCATTTCTTTTTGAGAGTATGTCTTTTAACTTCTCCTTTATCGCTTGTCTAGTACTTATCATATCTTTAGTATATCCTCTCGCTAGTACTTATGACCTTACATAGGGTAAACCTATGGTTGAAACATGTGTTTGAGACATGTTATGGTTGATGGATGCATGTGGATGCAAGTGTTTGCTAGTGGTTGCTCGTGGATGCATATACACACACTCTAGACACTAGATCGGCTCAGTCACTTCATATTGCATATTGCATATAATTGTGTGTAGGTAGCTATATTTATGGATGTATAATGATTGTGTTATCATATGGATGATGCATTTTGGTGAATGATTGTGCACTCATGTAGATGTTGTATGTGTCGATAGGGTTCTCTCGCATACATAATGGGTGCATGGCACTATCATGGTTTGCATTAAGGAGGTCAACTGAATCAGTGGACCGCCTGATTTTGCATTAGACAGGGAACATATACACACACTTTTTGCATATGTTCATAATAGCATTAGAAACTTTAAGGACAATGGATGCCAGTGTTTGGTGGTTTAGTAGATGGTTGTTTGGTTGGTAGGATACGTTCTTCTTGACTTAGAGATTTCGGGGACGAAATCCTTTAAGGAGGGGAGAATGTAACAACCCGTATTTTGAATAACTTGTTATAACATAAATCAAGGCAGAATTAAATTTTAAAATCTGAATTATGGGAAACGGGATGAGCCATTGCGTTCATCTCGGAAAAATACGCGAAATAGAGTCCGAGTTTTCGAAAATCAGAGTCCGTATGAAGGAGATATGGACGAACGAAGTTAAGCAGAAAAACCGGAAACAGGCCAGAAATGCACTGGCGCACCTGTGAAGTGCGCCAGCACAAAAATACACTGGCGCACTTGGGAAGTGCGCCCATGTCGAGCCAGTTTGGCCTGGGTGCACTGTTTTGGCTGTTGGGCTGTGTTTTGGTGGCTTGTGACGATTTTTGATGTGCTGGACGGACCTGATGGCTTCTAGGGTTAATCTAAGGGCCTAAACTACACCCTAATCCTATAAATACACCCTAATGCAAGCCTAATCCATACTAAAAATAGAATTGATGCCATCATGCCGCCAAAATCAAACTTAGGAGGAGCCTCCACTAGTTTATGAAGAAAGTTGCAAGCTAATCAACCTCTAATCATCATCTTCTTCTTGTATAGCAACTAGTTCTACTACATAAGTTTGCTAATCTTGGTTTTGGTGAGTTTCTATCACTTTAATAACCAATTGCTAAATTAAGTAGATGAGATATGATGAGATCATGCGGTTTTGTATGCGGATTTGTGGGTTTTAAGTCATATGATATGATGTTAGTTTGCTAATCTATGTTTAATGTTAACCCTATGTTTATGCAAGTTAAGTATGTGGGTTTATGCAAGTTAAGTGATGGGTTTTATGCATGCTAAGTGTTTGGTTTTATGCATGCTAAGTATTTGATTTTATGCATGCTAAGTGTTTGGTTTTATGCATGCTAAGTATTTGATTTTATGCATGCTAAGTATTTGATTTTATGCACGCTAAGTATTTGATTTTATGCATGCTAAGTATTTGATTTTATGCATGCTAAGTGTTTGGTTTTATGCATGCTAAGTATTTGATTTTATGCATGCTAAGTGTTTGGTTTTATGCATACATTATGACATGCAAGTTTACCCTTTTTCTAAATAAGATGCATACATATGCAAGATGACACCTTTGTATGCTATGCATACATATGCATGTTTACCCTATTATGATGCAAGTTCATATGCAAGTTTATGTGCAAGTTCATATGCAAGTTTATGTGCAAGTTCATATGCAAGTTTATGTGCAAGTTCATATGCAAGTTTGTCTCTTTTTATGACATGCATAATGCAAGTTTGGGTTAAATGTTAGTTGGGTTTAATGTATGCTCATATATGCAAGTTGACACCTTTTGAACCCATGATAAAGTTATAAGCTATGTTGGTTAGACCCATGACATTTGTGATGAATCTTCCCTTTTATTATGTCACGTTACGAGAACGAATTACGTAGGGAACGATGGGGTTAATATGCATGTTAATAAAATGATGTGGAATGGGTATGCTTAAGAGTAACATAAATTAAATGGACATAATTGGGAATTTACCTATTGAGTTAGGTCTACCCATATTATGGAGTTGGGAATTTACCTATTGAGTTAGGTCTACCCATACTACTGAGTTGGGAATTTACCTATTGAGTTAGGTCTACCCATATTCTGGAAAACATGATTAATTAATTAGGGATAATTAATATAAATTATGAGGGTGATTAATTAGGTGTAATTAATCGACTAAGACACGAGGTTGGACTCAGTTGTAGCGTAAAACTGCCCGGACCCAACCCGCTTAACCAGTTGCTACAAATGTTAGCCCAATGTGAGAGGTCTTAGGCACAAATTAAATACGTGATTAAAGTAAAGACACGAGGTTAGACCCTTTTTATGACGTAAGGCTGCCCGGACCCAACCGGCATATCCAGCAGTCATAAAAGACGGTCTAATGTGAGAGGTCTTTATGAGGTCATGATCTTAATTAATTAATTAAGAAACACTTAACCATATTAGCATGTAGAGGGACATGAGGGGTTAAGTGGAGGCCTTGGGTGGCAATAGAAAATACGATTAGAATACTTAACCAAAGTGGAACATGTAAATAAAAAATGGTTAAAGGGTTAAGTAAGTGCTTTGGGTGGCATGTGGAAATCTAGTGGGTACCTTGAATGGCAATTAAAATATGATTAATGACTTAACCAGAATTTATAATATGTAAGTGGACATGGTTAAAGGGTTAAGCGGGATTCACTAGAAATAACAAGCTTAGGTGGTAGCTTGTGGGGGCCCATTTCAACCAATATCCCAAACGTATCTTAGTGGGCTCGACTCTAGTCGAGTGATGGGACACGCATATTGGGCTTGACTATAAGAGGCCAAAATGGGTTAGCGGTGGCAACGCATGACCAACGGGTTTCATACGCGTGTGTGGACCCGGGCTGGTAAATAAGACGTTGTTGCATCGTGTAGATATAAGCCGTGCACCGTTAGTTTTATCAGGTTGCCACGTTGGGGAATGGTACACCCCACGGTGGGGCCAGCACGGGTATCTACGTTAGGGAGCCGATCGAATGGGGAGTAGTGTGTACACCTAGTGGATTGTAGGGCCCTGTGGCGTCTACTCAGTCACCTAGGGGTACGCGAGAACTATTAAGTAAATTTTATAAGTCCATGGGTGGGATTAACCTTTAAGTTAGGAATGACTGGTGTGGTGCAGTTTAGTAATTTACCTTTGGAAGGGTCGATGCGTCTTTACGTTTCTTAGTTTATCCTAAGTCTACCAAGCTGCTTAGTGTAGCCATTCATCCCCAGACGACACCGTATATCAAGCTTATGTCTTCTCCGGTTACTTTAATGATTGTATTGTTCAAGTTGTAGGACTCGCTCTGACTTATGTCTGACCCCGTTGTTTTTATCTTTTTTTTCCAACCCTCAGGTTATCAGAGTGGGCCCAGTACGAGTGGGCTTTGATCAGGCTGCTTTATTCTCTTTTGGAGCTTGGACCGTAGATGTAGAGCTCAGCTTACCCTTTCTTTTATGGCTATCAGTTCATGTATTGGGATTATGTACTTTTATTTATCAGGATGGATATTTTGTACTTGACTCTTATTATGGTTTTGTGATGTAACCAAACATGTTTTACTTTCCGCTGCAATGAAATGATGTTTTAAAATTTTCAAGTATTACTTATATCTGTCTTGTTGTAATTTTTCTGTTCTATATTCACTTAAAATACTCTACCGATGTTATGGCATTCCCTTAGCGAGTGACCATAGCGGGTGTGGGGTGTTACAGCATGTACACACATGTACAGGTACACGTGTGTACTAACCCAACATTCTGCAACCACAAATAACGAGTATAGCCAAGATCACATGAATGGGACAGGGTACATATGACAGCGATATTGCGAAACAAAATGCACATAACTCATTTAGTACGCAATAGCCCAAAAGCAGTAGGGTTCAAAGGTACACAAGCAGAGTTAATACATACAAACATATATATATATGTATGTATGCAGAAAAACCATGGTGCAGTGCCAAAAATGTTGTTAGAGCCCTTTTCAAACGTTGGAAAGCAATATCGCAATCCAAATCCCAATTGAAAGTTAGGTTCTTCTTTCTCAATCTTGTCAGTGGAGCTGAGATTTTTGCAAAATCTTTGATAAACTTTCGATAAAAGCCTGCTAGCCCGAGAAAGCTTCGGACTTCGGTTGCGTTTCGAGGAACCTTCCAGTCTTGCGCAGCAACCACTTTTGCAGGGTCCACAGCTATCCCCTCTTTGGACACCACATATCCAAGGAACCTAACTTCTTCTCTCCAGAAATGGCATTCGGAGAATTTCGCCTTCAACTGATGTTCACGTAGAGTATCCATGACTTCTTTTAGATGCTGAGCATGCTCCTCATTCTTTGAGAAGATCAAAATATCGTCTACGAAGACCACCACAAACTTGTTGGGGAACTCTCGGAACACCCTGATCATTAAATCAACGAATTAAGATGGTGCGTTTTTCAAGTCGAAGGGCATGACCAGCCACTCGAAGAAACCATCGGGAGTTCTGAACGTTGTCTTATCAATGCTGTCTTCAGCCACTCTTAGCTGATGAAACCCGGTAGCTAAATCTAATTGGGAGAAAACCGATGCACCTACAAGCTGATCGAACAAATCATCTATTCTTCGGAGTGGGTGTCTATTCTTCTTGGTCAGCTTGTTTAGTTCCCTATAGTCAATGCACAGGCGAAGCGAACCATCAGCTTTGGTCGCGAACACTACCGGAGCACCCCATTCAGAAATACTCCGTCTTATGAACCCCTTTTCAAGCAGCTCTTTGAATTGCTTGCTGAGCTCCTTTCTCTCCCTTGGGGCCATGTGCCTAACGGGTAAAGCAACGGGCTTTGCATTATTGACAAGGTATATGCAGAAGTCTATCTCCCGCTTCGAAGGTAAGCCCTTTACCTCTTCAAACACATCTGAGTATTCACGGACTACTCCAACGGACTGCAAATTCTCAACAGACGCATCGAGTGATTCAAGATAACTTAGCATGACAGAGTTCATGGGATTACAAGAAATTTCGAGAATGTTACTGTTAGCCTGCTTTGTGACCAGGCTACCAAAAGCCAGGGACTTGAGTATGAACTTACATTGATTGGCGATCACTTGGATGGAGTAATAGAAAGATGGAAAATTTGAATCATTCATGCAAATGTCACCGGATCCCCCATTCGGATCGGATCGGATCCCCCATTCGGATCGGATTGGATCCCCCCATTCGGATCGGATCGGATCCCTCCTTTCGGATCGGATCGGATCCCCCTCCCCGGATCGGATCGGAGTACCCTCTACCCGAACCGTCTGAAGTATTCTGTACAGAAGCGCGTGCAAGCATTCTGCTCGAACAACTGGTTCGGTTCGGATCCGATCCGAACCGATTGGACCTGCTTCTGCACACGGAGTTTGACCTCTTCTCTTGGCATAACCGACTCCTACAATTGCGGATCGGACTCCACTTGGCAAAGCACGACCTGGTAACCACTTTTCCACGTTCTCCACTACTTCTGAGATCTCCTCCGGTCACGCCACGTGGCCCATCCGAACCGGAACCGCCCAGAGCTTCTCTACAGCTATAAATACACCACAACATGGCCATTTGAAGGGACTTTTGGCATTTTCATTGATTCATGGTAGACATGGACGAATTCCCCCACCAATAACCACCTTCTTCTCCAATGAAAATCAATGAATTCAGAGAGAATTATTCATTGTATTTGAGCGATTGAGTGATTTAATTCCTTGTAATTGTAATCCATGAATGAAATGAGAAACTATGAAGTGGATGTAGGCTTGTTAACGCCGAACCACTATAAATTTCGTGTGTTGATTGATTTTTCTTGCTTTTTGTTCATGATTCCTCATTATTCTCTACAAAACATTATCAATTGGGTGTTAGGACCATTTTTTGGTCTAACAGTTACCGAGGCGAGTAATGAGTCTAGCCACTCTCTTTTCATAATCGAGGACAACACCATTACTGGATAGCCAGTCCATGCCTAGAATCAACCCATAGCCCGTGAAGCCCAAACAAAGGCATTACATTTAAACCCAATGCTTAGTATAGATAATTTTAAATCCAAACAAACCATTGACAAATAAGCTGAGCCCCCAATTGGATTTGAAACAACCAAGGGATCCTCTACTATACTGGTGTCTAGGTGCAGAGATTCCACTAAAGCAGTAGATATAAAAGAGTGCGATGCGCCAGAATCAAATAGTGTTCGAACGGGATGATCAAAAAGAGAGACTAAATTTTCGACAGAAATATTTCTACCTCGTTCTTGCAGAGGTGTCGTGAGAGTGTGAACTTGTCCTCCAGAAGAAGGTCCAGCACCCTGCTCTTGCTTCCTTGGGCAAGCCCTAGCCATGTGTCATGTCTTCCCACAGTGAAAACAGCCACCCATCTTCCTTTTTTTCTTCTTGCAGTCTTTGATCAGATGTCCAGGAATGCCACAGAAATTACACTTTCTATTTTCACGGGGTTTGTTGTTCTTCCCGCCTTTCTTTGAATCAGCCTTCTTGTTTTGCAACCCCTCCCCTTCTTATCTTGAGGCACTTCCGCTTTTGCCTCATTCTTGCCCTTATCTTCCTTATGTAAGAGTGCCATGTCCACTAACCTCTCGTAAGTAGCCCCCATAGGTATATGGGTCATAGCCAAGCTATGAAGTGGCTCATTCAATCCTTTGACCAAAAAGAGAGCCTTCTTATGAGGAGTATTCACTAAGTACAGTCCGAATCGGGCCAGCTGATTGAATTGATTGACGTACTCCTTGACCGTCATACTTCCTTGCTTAAGTGATAAGAACTTTTTCAGCTGTAGACTTCGCTAAGCTTGTGAGAGGAGTTTCATCTCAAACCTTATTCTGAAATCCATCCATGTGTCAACTAGTCTTTCAACGTTAGTGACTTCCCACCAATAGGAAGCTTCGTCTTTGAGCAACCATACAGTCAACTGTATCTTTTGTCCATCTTCCACGTCGAAGATATCGAATAGATCTTCAGTTTCTTTGAGTCAGCTCACTGCTTCTACGAATGATTCAGTTCCCTTGAAATCCTTTCCACCCATGGACCTAAAGTCCCCACAAATCTTTGAGAAAGCATTTGCACGAGGAGGAGGAGCTGCTACAGCTAGAGAAGGAGGAATATCTGCTGGGCCTGCATCATGGGCCATAGCCTCTAAGTACCTCCCGAACCAGCAAGGTATCGGTACACCCTCTGGAAGGTTAAGATTCCCCGATATGTTGAAACAAAAAAGAAAAGATTCAAAAGAAGGATTGAAAAATAGTGCATATGGCTTTGGGGATTATGCCTTTTTAAATTTAAAACAACACACTTTCTTGTAAAATGCTTCTTTATATTTATTTTGAAAATAGTTTTTCAAAAATTCTTATCTGATCTGGTAAACCTTTGCTCTGATACCAAGTGAAACACCCCACATCCGTTAAGGTCACTCACAAGGGTAATGCCTTAAGTTTGGTGGTGGGTTATAGGTACAGGACATAGAAAATTTTACAAGGCAGATAAGTATAAGCAGCGGAATTCAAATCATTTATCGAATACGTGGTTCAATACAAAAGCATTACATCAAATTGTCTCAAAATAACTTCCAAAACATTACACCATAATTTCTGTCTTGATTATTAAATAAAGAAGCATAAAACATAGATAAAACTGCATAAATCCCCAAATGTCGTATCCAAAAGCCATAGCCAATGAAAGAGAGTCCCATTCATACATCTACTTTCTTGAAGCTTGCAAAGATTCGGATTAAGCTGGAGTATTCCCTCCCTGTGGACCTGGGGGGAAACGGAAGAAAAGAAAACGAAAGAAAACGGGTCAGACAATAAGTCTGGCAAGTTCAGTAATTACTAGTATTTAAACAAGGAAATGGATCATGACAGTGATAATAGAACATAGGATAATACCCTAATATAAGATAAGAGGAACATGTGATCGCACCCATTACTATAGTATCTGCACCTACTTAACCATTGGTTCAACCAGCCCCACGTGTTTATAACAAACGATCCCCTTAATGATCAGCTCTTACTCGCATGCATTCATGTCCTGTGTCATTCGGCCCCGCTTGACTATAGCTACCTCTGCTGGTCCCACCATGGGGTGTATCAGTCCCTCTAGTGGCGACCCGACATGATTCAAGATGCACAGTGTACACTACTGATGCCCAGTGCCTGATTTTTTCCACTTCGGAGAACGTGCATGCCCATACTCCGTCGGAACCTACACTGGCCCAATAACCGCTAAAGTTTTTTGACCGCTTATAATTCAGCCCAGTAATCGTGCCCTACCCTGCCTAGTTTCAGGGTACCATGATACATCTATTAGGGTTACTGCTGAAATGGGTCCCCGTTACTAGGGTTTTCTAATCAACATGTTTATTTGGTTAAGTGTCCAAGTTTACCTAACCCCACCCAATCATTTAGTTAACATGTTGAATGGGTAAAGTGTTTCCCTAATTGACTTAACCCTACTAATCCTGACTTAGCTTTAATTTATTAAAGCACCAACCACTCACATTAGATAGGTCTTGTTGTGATTACTGAATATGCTGGTCGGTTCCGGGTAGTTTTACGCCATAACTCAGTCTAACCTCGAGTTCTTTTTGGGCTTGATGCACTAACCACCCACATTAGACAGGTCTTGTTGTGGTCACTGGATATGCCGGGCAGGTTTACACCACAACTCAGTCTAACCTCGGGTTAGGCATATTCATCTTTTCTAAATTCATATTTTTCTATATATGTCAAATTTCTTTATGTGGATTAAATTTAATTTAATCATGCCATAATTATCCTTTGGTTATGTTCCACATAAATGGTATATTAAATATACCATTTAATGAACAAATCAATGCCATGAATTTTCAAATTTCCCATCACTACCCTGTGGGCTAGTAAGTTAGCCCTACCCATAAACAAGAAAAGGGGTAATAAACAAGAGACATGAAATAAACATAAAATAACATACATTTCAACTTGTCATGTGTAACTTGGCATAGAGGTATCATTAATTTTAATCAAATGGGTAAAGGTGAACTTGTGACTTAGTTGGGTCTAATGGTCATGTAAACTTGACAAAGGTCTAGCATGGAAGTTTCACATATAATCATAGTTTCAACCCACAACTTAGCATATAATCTTATGTATGTCAAAACATACGAAAGCTATTATAATCCTTTTTAATCACAATTTAGCATGATGTTAAAAACATAAGAGGACTATAATTCCACTTTTACAACAAAATTAGATTCAACCTAACATGAATATACATGAGTGTTGATCTAACATATAAGCATGTGTTTTAGATCACAAACTTGCAAATAACCATCGATTTGTAGCATGACATGTTTTACCATTTTATTGGCAAAATAAATCCATTACCCAAATCATAATAGATTTTAATAACATGCAATATGTTCATCACCACAAGCATACAGACATGATTAATATATAACATGTTCATCGCCACAAGCATATAGACGTGAAATATACAACATGTTCATCGCCATAAGCATATAGACATGATTAATTACAATGATACTTTAAGATAAACGAGAATCAAATCTTATACATAAGCATCATTCTATATCCCAATTACAACATGTCATGATTCAATCGAAAGAATGTTCAAATCTACGTAATAACCAACTTACAAACTAAAAGGAATTCTTGCGTTCTGAAATTTGAATTCTGAAATTGGAGATGCGCGCCTTTGATGAAGATCGTTGAACTAGACTCGTTTTAATTTGATTTTAGATGTAAGCTTTTAACTCGTCTTTGAATTGCCAAACGGTGACGGCTACTCCAAGTTCTCTACTGACGGCATTTCAATTCTAGGATTATTTTTCTTTGTGTTTTTAGGTTGAGCATTGTGTGGTTTATATAGAATTTCAGTTTAATTATAGCCGTCAGATGAACCTAGGGTTAATCACAGCCACTCAGACCAGATCAGGACCATCCAGAAACCCTAGTGACTCAGCAGCAAGTCATCAGTCGTTCGAAATTCAGATCTGGCCGGGGGCCAGGTCGACCTCTAGGGGGGAGGTCGACACTAGGGTCGACCCCCTGGTCGACCTGCCTGGGCGGGAATTTTCCCGCCCAGCCCGCTTCTGACTTCTGATTCGAATTTGAACATGTTTTTCGAGCTGTTTGAATTTATTTGAATTTCTGAAACTTCTGGAGGCCATAACTTCTTCATACGAAGTCTAGTTTACGCAAACTCGGACTCTATCTCAACCAGAATTCCGAGACGAACACAATGGCATAACCCGTTTCCCTTAATTACCACATTTTAAATTAAGTATTCTAGGATTCGTTATTTTAACTTTAATAGAAAATACGGGGTGTTACAGAATGCCCCTACCAATTTATCATCTTGAGTATATGTTGAGTTAACTTTGACCCTAACACACCCTCCCTCTCCAATGTTTGACCTTGTCTCAAGGTCAAACATATGGAATCGCTTAACTAATTCCCAATAGTCCTCACATGTCGCTTCCTTCTCAACTTTTTGTTTCCATTTAATTAGAACTTGAGCTCGGTTATTCTTTGGCACCATTCTCCTATCAAGTTCCTACTCAGGTTCATCAATTATTTCTTCAACAAAAGTAGGATCAACCCTCTGTATTACAACATTTTTGACAACCTTACGTTTTAGTTAAGATACATGGAATATTGGGTGAATTTTGGCATGTGAAGGTAATTCAAGTCTGTATGCAACTTCTCCTACTTTTTGTAATTTCTTGTATGGTCCATAAAACTTAGGAGATAGTTTTGTATTCAACTGACTTGCAGTTACTTGCCTGTAGTGCTACAATTTCAAATATACCCAGTCACCTTCATTAAATTTTCTTTCTGCTACGTTCATATCAGCATATTTTTCATTCAGATTAGCTTAGTTTCAAGCTATCTTTTAATAATTTCAACACCACATCCATTGAAAAAAAAATCTTACTCGACTTGAGGTACCTTTGCTGTATTTGGAACATAAGACAAGAAGGTAGGTGGTGATGTACCATAAACAGTCGTAAAGGGAGTGGTATTTATTGAGCTCTGCCAGCTTGTGTTATACTAGAATTTTAATATTGTCATCCACTATGACCATTCTTGAGGCTTGTGGCATAAAAGCAACACAGGTAACACTCTAGTATGTTATTGATAGCTTCTGTCTCCCCATCGTTTTGGGGATGGTGAGCTGAGCTTAATTTCAAAGAACATCCTTGTAATTTAAGTAGCTCTTGCCAAAAAAGATGAAGTAAATATAGCATCCCTAGTGCTTAGAATGCTTATAGGCATTTCATGATACTTAAACACTCCATTGAAAAATGTTTTAGCTACCTCCTTTGCTGTGTAAGGATGTTTAAAAGGAAAAAAGTGGGCATATTTTGATAATCTATCAACAACCACAAAGATAGCAGTATACTGGTGGCAACCCTATAATAAAATCTATAGATACATCACTCTAAAAAATTTAAGGAATAGACAAGGGGTTTAGAAGACCAGGAACATGAATATTTTCATATTTATTTATTTGACATGTATCACACTCCTTAATGTATTCTTCTATGACATTCTTCATTTTTTTAAGTAAAAATTTTGCTTAATTTTGTAGTTGGATTTCTTTACTCCTGCATGACCACCTAATGGATTGAATGATGTTCATGTATGATGTGCTGGATTACTTCCTTGAACTGTGGATCAAGGTAAATTCTTTCTTTATGAAAGATGATATCTTTCACCACCTTGAATTTTCCATTTTTGTCTCTACCCTCTTTAATTTTCTTTGCAAACTCTTTATAATTCTCTGAATTTTGCATCAATTGTTTAAGCTGCTAAATCCATCCACTTTCCGCTGTTGAAATTGCTTGGCATTCTGTGTAACATTCTGGTAATCTGGATAATGCATCTGCTGTGTTATTCTCCTTGCCTTTTTTGTATTCCACCTTATAATCAAAATCATTTAGTTTAGCCAACCATCTTCCTTGAATTCCAATGGATAACCTTTGTGTAAGAAAATGCCTTAAACACTGGTGATCAGTCTTTATAATAAACTTCTGGCCTACTAGATATTGTGTCCATTTCCTTGTTGCTAAGATGAGTGCCAGTAACTCTTTTTCATAGGTGGATAGCACAAATTTCTGCAATTTAAGGCTTGACTTAAATAAGTTATTGGCCTTCCCTCTTTAGTTAAGACAGCTCCAATACCCACCCCACTTGCATCACATTCCACCACAAATTCCATGTTAAAATCAAGCATGGAAAGTACAAGTGGGTGCATTAACTTCCTCTTCATGTTCTCAATAGCTTCTGTGGCCTGGCCATCCCATTTAAAAGCATTCTTTTTAAGTAAATTTGTGAGTGGTCTGACCATGGTACCATAATTTTGTATGAATCTTCTATAGTAGCTTATAAGCCCCAAAAACCCTCTCAAGCTTTTGATGTTCTTGGGTATTTGCCAACTTTCAATTGCATTACCTTGTCTATCTCTACAACAATTCCTTCCCTTGAAATAATATGCCCTAAATAATTGACTTGAGTTTTGGCAAAAGCACGTTTAGATTGTTTGATGACCAATTGATTTGCCTCTAACACCTGCATAGTAATTCTGATGTATTGCAAGTGCTCAGACCATGTCTGGCTATAGATTAGAATATCATCAAAAAAATACTAAAACAAACTTCCTAAGGTAAGGTTTAAAAATATGGTTCATCAATGCTTGGAAAGTTGCAGGTGCGTTGGATAGGCCAAATGGCATTACACAAACTCATAATGACCCTCATGAGTCTTGAAAGTTGTTTTGTGCACATCATAGGGGTGCATTCTAATTTGATGGCAACAAGATCTTAAATCAAGCTTTGTGTAAAATTGTGAACAACGAAACTCATCTAACAGATCCTCAACTAAAGGAATTGGAAATTTGTTTTTAATTGTTTGATTGTTAAGTGACCTATAATCAACACACATTCTACAATTGACATCTTTTTTTCTAACCATCACAACTGGTGATGAGTATTCACTGGTACTAGATTGAGTGATTCTGCAATAGCCCAGAATTTCCGAACCAATTTAAAATTTTGATTAAAGCTATTTTAATGAATATGCGAATATAAATTGGTTATTTTTGCTAAATAAAATTTGAGAATAATTTTAAAATTATTTTTTATATTTTATTGGACTTAAAATAAACTCAGAAAAATTATTAAATTGATTTATAAGCTTTGTTTTGAAAATTTTGAAAATTCGATTTTGAAAATCAACGCATAGCCCTTAAAAAGTGAAATTTTGCATATGAGCTCAGAAATCGAAGAAATAAATTTTTTTGGATTCATAATGACAAATCATTATTGAGTTCCAAAGTGCGCGTCGAACGGTGTCAGTATGGGGCCGTGCGAAGCAAAACCAATTGTTCAAAAATATACGGTCATTTTACAAAGGAACATTATTGAGACGACCTCAGAATTCGATTCCGTCTTTTTTTGGATTCGTATCATCTAATAATTGTTAAATCTAAAAGGCCATGATTTTTGAAGTTAATATGTGGGCATGCAAAAAGAAACGGTGCGCTAAAACCGCATTTTTGAACATTATTTTAGGATCTTTGAGAATTTTGACGGAAGGCCAAACGAACTCAAAATTTGACTAAACTTCTTTTGTTGGACTTGTCTTCATGTCTACCATCTCGTGTCCAAAAGGCGCGGCAAGCTGATATCGTTTGCATTCGAACGATAGTGGAGAAATTAGCATATAAACACTTATCTTCCTTTTTCTCTTCATATCTCTTCATTTCCCCTTTCCTCCTTCTTCATCAAAATAAATGGCCTCCTCCCCTACCCATCAGCTGCCGATGCCTCCCTACCACCACTGCCGCCGCCCCTCTCTCTCTCTCCTCCTCCTTCTCTCCTTTCCCTCTTCCATTCACAAACCCTATAACCCAAACACCACCATCACCACCACTACCAGCCCTACCCCCACCATCTGCACCCTCCCGCCTCCCAGTCAGGCCCTACCGCCGTTGGTCAGCCACCACCCTTTGGCCATGGACCCCACATGGCCAAAACCCCCTCTTTTCACAAATTCCCGTATTTGCAAATAACGCCATGCCACTGTTTCATCAATAACTCTCAAACCGTACATTTCTAGCCAAAATTCATTGATGTCAAAGCGTGTCTAAAGATCACGGACCTGCTGCTTTTTTTGCGATTTTTTGGCGAATTGGTGCATTTTTAGAAGAAAGTCCACTAGGCAAAAGTTGTCCGGAATGACGCGTTGCGTAGTGACAAAGTTTTGTGAAGATTGAAGCTCGTATGCAGAAGTTAGAAGCAAAATCGGCAAATTCAGATGGCGAAAGCGACAAAACGGAGCGCGATGATAAAATCCGCCAATTAAAGAATGATGGACTGGAAACCCAAGGTGAGAACACCTTCTCACTCAAATTATTTTATAGATAAATATATTTTATGTTGCAGACGGGACTTAGTAGCCCCCGACACCATTTATTTGTACAAACCATGGTTGTTTGGATTGAATTTTGGGAAAATTGACTGTATTGTGGTGAAATGAATTGTATTGTGGTTTGTGGATTGGGTTGATTATTATGTGTGGCGCGAGCCAGTATCAGGAAACGAGTAATGCTAGACATTACTCCGGTTCTAATATCACGCTGTTATGATGCCGAAATTTTCTGAAATAAATATTGCTCATTAAAAGTATAATTTTTAATGTATATATGAACTATTAAAAATAGTAAAGTGTTGAAATAAATATTTTGTCGTTAAAAAAATAATTTTAACGTATATATGAATGACATAAAATTCTCCTGAAATGAAAATAAATATTCATTTACAAATCTGACGATTTGTTTATGTACACCTATTTAACTGATATTGACTGGGACGATAAATTTTACACATCGCCCAACCGCACAAATAATATTCAGTATTTATTGATTGAAACCCCGCATGGGTATTGGGATGATATTTGACGTACACTAATCCCAATTGTTTAGTTGTATGTCAACCGATTTGTTGACAGACTGTTATAAGCGTTAATTATTTATATTTAATGATTATGCAGTTGTGTAATGCACTCTGGATGATGGTTGATTGTGTATCATCATTGTTGTGTATATGTGATGTATGAAATCTATATAAATAACATTATATGTTAATTGATTGTGTCTGTATCCAATTAAGGAATAACGAATATTTTAAACTAATGAATATTTTAAAAAAAAATTGAGTAATGGATTAAAATGTGAAATTTGTGTCCGATTTTGGATGGACACGAAAATATTGAAATGTGTGAAGCCCTGTTGATTAGTTATGTGCCATTTAACGCGAACGATATTTATATCGATTTTATTCATTTTTATAATGAATATCGAAAAGGAAATTATTTCAAAATCTGATATTTTGAAAATATTATCATTTAAATATTATAATGATAAGGAGTATTCAATTTTGATTTAAAATTGAAATAAAAGTGGGAATCGGTTTCAAAACGAATTTATAAAATATGTTTTGATCAAAATAGATATTATATATATATATAAATGGTTTGAATAGAACGCGTCATGCAGCGACCGTTCGCGAATTTCGACCATTGACTTCAAATTGATGTAACGGGAGATCCGTCCATCAGATTTTCCTAAAACCAGAACCGCTGGGTTCGTATCGGAAAGAGCTTTCCAATAAATATAAGAGATTAAAATTTGAATGGTTGGATTTGGAATTATGTCCAAATCAAATTTGGAAAAGGTCGCTATGGGTGTAGTTCGGTGGCCATTATTGGAAATCGACTGTACGGGCCTTTATAAAATTATAAAAAATAGTAATAATTTGTGTAAAATCATAATAAATGATTTGGAAAGAATTTGGATGAAAAATTCCACGTTTGTAAAGATAAAAATACATTTTTATCTAAATGAACTAGTTATTAACTAGATTTGAAATCCAATAATTTTTAAATAAATGAATTAGATTTATAAAGGGTTTTAATAAAACCTAAAATTTCCAACATATAAATTGGAATGGATTTGAATAGAAATAATCTTCGGAAGATTTCGATATTGGATTCCGGGACTATAAGGATGTTGTGGTGGAATTTGGAAGATAGATATATATCGTTATTCCCCATACGATATGTGTTGGTTTCAGAATTTGATATTGAATGTAAGCCGATATAATTTCTGTTTAGAGCCTTATATTAAATATCAAAGTGGATTTCGGGTTTGTCATGAATGGTGTCTTTATTAACACTATTCTTAAACCCAGTTGAGAAAAGAATAAATCTTTTAAATAAGATTTAGTGAAGTTTACCAATTAATTAATATTTAATTGGAATTGAAATGAAAGTTGATTGTGAGTTTATCGTGAACTATGTTTTAAATGACATTTGTTTTTTTAACCCGATTAACAGTGAAATGTGATTTGGAATTTATAAATCATTTATGAAGATTTACTGGAAATTTTCCAAAGAAAAGTTTTCCAATTTAATATATTAAATTGGAATTGAATTGAACTCGATTTGATAATAATCGAAGTGAGCTTCTGCGGAGGAAGACTGTTAATATATATGGAATTTAAAAGGCTTTGTCATTATTCCATTTATATTGTTAGTCGGATGCGAAAATTGCTATCGATTATATATATTGATCTATTTTCCGTGAAGATTCCATAATTAATGAAATGTGATTTTGGGTTTATCGTGAACTGTGTTTTAAATGACATTGGTTCTTTAACCAAGTTGAAGACAGGATTACATGTCTAATATTGTATTTCGAACTGTATAGTTGATCTCTGCTAAACATATATCTGTTTGGTGGCGGAGAATTTATTCTCTTGTTTAACACCCTTCTCTGAGACGTATGAGCTTAGAGGTTATATATTAGTGGAAATCAGTGGTACAGTGTAGATTGTCGATGTGGCATGTTTGTGTTTCCAAGGTTAAATAATCATCAAATAATGATTGTTGGAAGATTAAAAATAAGTTGAGTTTTAATGAGTCTTTAATTAGATTGAAATGCTGTGATAATTTAGATTATCAATTTGGGAAATGATCGAGAATGGAGTATCACCAGTTTTGCTCTAAGCGATAGTTAAATCTTTAATTAGATTTGAACGTGAAATGGTAATTAAATTTACCAATAAACCGTGGTGTTAGATATGGATTATTACCAGTTTTGCTCCATGAGATGAATAGGTTGGGACTGGGAAATAAAATAAATGACTACTTCGGTAAGGCTCGATAATCACGACTAGTTGATAAACCTTAATTTGGTTTATAATTGATATCCAAAGGAAGATTAAAGAACAAAAATTAAAAGAATTTATCTTTGATGAAATTAATGGGAACCTAACCCTAATGATGTGAATATATGAATAAAAGAATATTCTGAATTGGAATGAGGCATATGATGTGTTTTTATAGCACTAGATTATTGATTATAAAATACGCGGGTTATTCAAAAATACCGGGTTTATCCCATTCTGGATAACTGATATGACGACTAAAAGTCAACGATGAAGACGTTGGTTGATAAACGGAGGTCTTCACATCATTTGGATGATTACTAATGTCTTGATTGGGTTGTACACCCAATACAAGGTAATAAGTGGTGATCGTCTAGACGTACTTGGAGATCGACCGGATATGCGAGGACCTCTCTCCTGTATTGGACATATGGGACGAGGAATAAGGTGCCTCCAGTTTCGTTTAAACCCAAAACGGACTTGTAAATGGATAGCGTGTCTGACATTGTATTCTTTTATACTATATTCATTGAACTCTTCTAAATATATATCTGTTCGGTGGCGGAGAATTTATTCTCTTGCTTAACACCCTTCTCTGAGACGTACGAGCTTAGAGGTTTTATATTGGCAAAAATCAGTGGTACGGTATGGATTGACTGTGTGGCATGTTGAGTGGCATGGATCAAGGCCTCTTTTGAAAAGCAAAGTCTTGTGGTTGATGATCAAAGTAGGACTTTAAATAGTGTAGCTTTGTGTATAGCATTAATTCGTGAGCCTCACATCTTGGTATGAGTTAAAAATGGGATAAGGGACCCAAGGAGGACATGACATTTCTTTCTAGCTATGGGTGGTGTCATGGTATGGATCCCATACATTTATTTATTTTTACCTATATGGATGATGGAATGCGAGGCACCTCGGATATATCAGTCACTGCGGGGCCGATGGATAGGTCCGATAGGACCGAGAAATGTGCGTTCAGGAATTGCCAATCCTCAAACATAAAGGAGGATTGGGCTTAGAGGACCAAGGGTTCACTGCGGGGGATCCTGGGTCATCTTGCTAGAGGTGATCTGATCGGTGAGGAATATATCCCTTGCCTCGACTCACGACGGAAATCCAATTTCCAATACGTGACATTTCGGTTTTAACTGTAGAGCCTTGTATGGCAACATGATATATGGTACCCATGCCGTCTATGATTGATACATTTATATTTGAAGTTGATTTTGACACTATACACTTATAGTAATATCAAAATGATTTGTTTTGAACATACCAAGCATGTTTGGCTATTATAAGGGAAAACTCTATCCTCCAGCTTGCGTTGCATTGTGTGATAGGACCTGAGTCTTATAATAGCTTCATTTTAACAAAAAGCATTACGCTATATGTCTTATGCACTAGTTTTCTTGGGAGAAAACCCATTCCGTGCTATACGGCGTGGTCCATTGATTTACTTTTTTACTAAAGTAAGGTTTTAAATAACTGTTTTACTTCTCACACCAGTCCAATGACTGACCTGGAGTTTATTGTTTTAACCTAAACTCTAGGTGCCCCTATTTTCCATACAGTTAGCTAGTAGTTTGGGTTTTGCAGATATTATTTTCGCAGGATCCTGGATTTACAGGTGGAGCTATATTCGGAAAGCTTTGTATCCGTGTATCTCTTTCAGTTGTGTTATGTATTATTTTTCCGCTGCTATGTAAATTATTTTAATCTCTGATATTTTTTCTGATGCATATTATTTATTCATACTCTGTTATATTCTTATACTCCAATGTAAATTGTTGTAATAAGCAATGAAATGTTCTATTGTTTGTGTTCTGGTTTGTCGTATTCTCAACTCAATCCGGGCTTTCCCTTACGGGGAGGTTTGGGTCGTTTCATCGCGGTATCAGAGCTTTGGTTAATTGAGCTCGAGAACAAGACACATTATAACCAAACGAAAGAATTCATCAGAGATATGTTTAGTAACTCCTATAATAATGACTTGTTAGAGATGGGATCAGTAGTATCCTAGAATGAGTTTCAAAGAGTGTTGTTTTTAAAATAAAAATTAAAACAAATTTTATTTTGAAAATTTAAATCTTATTATATGTATGTGAGTATTAAATTTTAAATTGATTTTGGACTATCGGGTATATAGAGATTTTAATATACGTCTGATCCACGTGTATACGAAGTCTCAAATATACTGGATAGATATAGAATCACACTCTAGTCACTTAGAGATAATTCTGATGATTGATATATCATCATCAATATTTATGTTCAAGTTTCAAAAGTGTGATATCTATATATTTCCAATTGACTGGTGTGAGAACCAAAACTAGATAGGGTTATTATCGTGATTTAACATTAAAAATATGATTTTGAGTATATATATATATATATATATATAAGATATATGTTTGAAAATCAAACCAATTAATTGATTGCTGGTTGTGATGTGTGATAATCCAACTGATAAAACCAATAAGAGAACAAAAGGTAAATTAAGCCAAATCGAATCAAATGTTGAACTGAATTCAAACTTGATTGGAATTGCATATATGTACATGGGTATATAATGAGTGGGTCATAGCATGGAAGCTAAGAAGAGTAATAAAATTGTATGTCCGACAAATAGGTACATGTTTACTATATTCATTGGGCTTGACGATTTTATGAGCCGATTGGCTTTTACTTTTCCTTTTGGATTGATGAGGGCCCTGCGAGGCAAGTTGCGGTTTTAAAGATCTTCCCGCACAAAGGAGGTTATGGTGAAATTTTTCAAAAATTTAGGGTGTTAGTCAAATTTTTGAGAAATTAGAAAATTCTTAGAAACCGAAAAGTTGAAGAATGAAAGCTAGAATGAAAGTTGAGTTGGTTAGTTAATTAACTTTCATCTCCGTTCCTTTTCAAGGACGAAAAGATTTTAAGTGGGGGAGATGAGCTTTGGTTTACAGAGCTCGAGAACAAGGCACATTAGAACCAAATGAAAGAATTCATCACAGATTCGATTAGTAATATGAATGACTCATTAGAGATGGGATCAGTAGTATCCTAGAATGAGTTTCAAAGAGTGTTATTTTTAAAATAAAATGAAAACAAATTTTTTTTTGGAAAATTAAAACCTTATTAAATGTATTTGAATATTTTATTTTAAATTGATTTGGACAATCGAGTATATGAAGCTTTTGCATATACGCCTTGCAAACGTGTATACGAAGCCTTAAATATACTGGATAGATATAGAATCACACTCTAGTCGCTCGGGAATGATTCTGATGATGGGGGCCCTTCATCAGTGTTATTTCGAGTTCCAAAAGTGCGATACCTATATATTTCCAATTGACTGGTGTGAAAATTAAAACATAGTTAGAATTTATTATTGTGATTTGGCACTAAAAATATGATTTTTAACTATGTATTAAAGATATACGATTGAAAAGCTAATCAACTAATTGATTTCTAGTTGTGTTGTTTGATTATTAGTTTAACTAATAAAAATATTGGAATGATAATTAATTTAACCAATATGTGAATGAATGGTAAATTTAGCCAAATTGAATCAAATACTGAATTGAATCAAAATTTGATTGAAATTGCATGCATATACATGTATATACATTGAATAGGTCATAACATGGAAGCTAAGAAGAGGAATAAAATTGTATGCCCGACAAATAGGTACATGTTTACTGTATTTCTTTGATTTTGATGATTTTATGAGCCGCTTGGCTTTTTCGTTTTCTTTTGGATTGATGAGGGCCCTGTGAGGCAAGTTGCGGATTTAAATATCAACTCGTACAAAGGAGGTCATGATGAATTTTTTTGAAAATTTAGGGTGTTAGCCAATTTTTTTGAGAAATTAGAAAATTCTTAGAAACTGAAAAGTTGAAGAATAAAAACCAGAATGAAAGTTGAGTTGGTTAGTTAAACAACTTTCAGCTCCGTTCCTTTTTGAGGACGAAAAGATTTTAAGTGGGGGAGATCGTAACAACCCGGGTTTTGAGAACCAATTTAAAATTTTTATTTTAGCTATTTTAATGGATTTTGAATATTTAAAATAATTTTTTTTAAATAATAATGACTAAAAATTTATTTAAATCAAAATGAGAATGAATAAATTTATTTTAATTATAAAACGAGCCTGAAATGGCGTGGTAGTTTGAAAATTTGATTTCAAATTTCAATCGAATGTATAGAATTCAAAATAAATCGGATTTCAATAAAATCAGAAACATCTAAATCTGTTAACAAATTTTAAAATTATTCTCAAATTTTATTTAGCAAAAATAACCAATTTATATTCGCATATTCATTAAAATAGCTTTAATCAAAATTTTAAATTGGTTCGGAAATTCCGGGTTGTTACAATCTCCCCCACTTAAAATCTTTTCATCCTCGAAAAGAATGGAGCTGAAAGTTGTTTAACTAACCAACTCAACTTTCATTCTAGCTTTCATTCTTCAAATTTTCTGTTTCTAAGAATTTTCTAATTTCTAAAAAATTTGGCTAACACCCTAAATTTTTGAAAAATTTCGCCATAACCTCCTTTGTGCGGGGAGACCTTTAAAACCGCAACTTGCCTCACATAGCCCACATCAATCCAAATGAAAAGGAAAAAGCCAAGTGGCTAGCTAATCGGCTCATAAAATCATTAAACCCAATGAATATAGTAAACATGTACCTATTTACCGGGCATACATTTTTATTCCTCTTCTCAGCTTGTATGCTATGACTGGCTCATTATATACACATGTACATATATGCAACTCCAATCAATTTTGATTTCAGTTCAATATTTGATTCGATTTGGCTTAATTTAACCATTGTTCTCTTATTGGTTTTATCAGTTGGATTATCACACATCACAACCAGCAATCAATTAATTGGTTAGCTTTTCAAACATATATCTTATATATAATACTCAAAATCATATTTTTAATGCTAAATCACAACAATAACCCCATCTAGTTTTGGTTCTCACACCAGTCAATTGGAAATATATAGATATCACACTTTCGAAACTCGAACATAAATTTTAATGAGGATATATCAATTATCAGAATTATCTTTGGGCGACTAGAGTGTGATTCTATTTCTATCTAGTATATTTGAGACTTCACATACACGTGGACCAGACGTATATTAAAATCCCTATATACCCGTTAGTCCAAAATCAATTTAAAATAAAAAACTCACATACGTATAATAAGATTTAAATTTTCAAAACAAAATTTGTTTTCATTTTTATTTTAAAAATAACACTCTTTGAAACTCATTCTAGGATACTACTAATCCCATCTCTAACGAGTCATTTTTATAGGATGCTACTAATCCTATCTCTGATGAATTCTTTCATTAGGTTCTAACGTGTCTTGTTCTCGAGCTCTATAAACCAAAGTTCTGATACCATGATGAAACAACGCAAACCTCCCTGTATAGGAAAGCCAGGATTGAGTTGAGAACACGACAAATCAGAACACAAACAATAGAACATTTCATTGCTTATTACAACAATTTATATTGGAGTACAAAAATATAACAGAGAATGAATAAATAATATACATCAAAAAAATATAAGAGATTAAAATAATTTATATAGCAGCGGAAAAATAATACATAACATGTAACACCCCACGTCCATTAATGTCACTCTCAAAGGGAATGCATTAACTTTCATGGAGTATTATTGGAGAGTAGAACAGAATATAACAAGTCAGACACATATATTGGTACTTGAAAAATTTCAAAACGACATTTATTGCAGCGGAGAAATAGTTTGTTTACAACAACATCATAAACCAACAGAAAAACCAAGTACACTTATTAACCATCTTGAGAAATTATTTTCTGAGTACATAAAATAAAAAGCATAACCCCAACATAAGTAGCCATAAAAGAGATGAGCTGGACTTTACTTTCAGCAATCCAAGCTCTTCCAAAAGAGAGAGAAAGATCCTGATCAAGCTCCACTAGAACTAGTCCCACACTGAGAACCTGGGGGGGGGGGGGGGGAGGAAGAAAAGATGAGAAAACAAGGGGGTCAGACATAATGTCTGGCGAGTATAATAACTTTAACAATATAATTATTAAAGTAACTAGGATAAGGCATAGAATGGTAAAACAAGGTATGATCGTGAAACAAGTGGGCACGACAAAGCAAACAAGAGGAATATTTTGGCGTTAATCTCGTTCCTAATTACTATAGGATAATTACTATACTGCACCATTACTAGTCACCCTAAAATTTGATCCCGCCTACAGAACATAATAATGATAATGGTAGTTTCGTGCACTACTAGCTGCCTTCATAGGTGTCGTCTGCCCCTATCTCCACTAGTTGTAACCACTACCCCCATGCGATCGGCTCCCTAACTCGTAGATACCCGTGCTAGTCCCACAGTGGGGTGTATCACTCCCCAAAATGGCAACCCGATACCACTAAAGATGCACGACTTATATCTACATGATGCAACAACGTCTTACGTACCAGCCCGTGCCCACACACGCACATGACTCCGTTGGACTTGCGTTGCCACCGCTAACCCGTTTTGACCTCTTACAATCAAACCCAGTAAGCATGTCCCGTCCTCGACTTGGGTCGAGCTCACAAAGATACTTAATGGGTTACTGGTTTGAAAAGGGCCCCCATGCCTGACACAAGCTTTCCACCTATTCTTGGTCCCCACTAAGGTTTCCCACTTAACCCCATTCTTATTCATGTCTTCTTACATGTTTTAACTTGGTTAAGTGTTTCTAATCGTATTTCACAAGCCACCCGAGGCCACCCACTTAACCCCCATGTCCTACCACATGTTTATCTGGTTAAGCGTTACTTAATTCATTAGAACCATAAACTTGTAAAGACCTCCCACATTAGACTACCGGTTGCGGTTGTTGGATTTTCCGGACAGGTCCGGGCAGTCTTATACCGCAAACGAGCCTAACCTCGTATCTTTACAATCGTTACGCATTTAATTTGTGCCCTTGACATCTCACAGTAGATTACCGTTTGTGGTTGCTAGATTTGTCGGGCGGGTCCGGGCAGTCTTATACCACAAACGAGTCTAACCTCATGTCTTAGGCGGTTAATTACACATAATTATTTAACTCCAAATTGGATTAATATCCATATTCAAATTTGTCAATAGATTCCAAATTTATTTATGTCCATAATTGTCACCTAAATTATGTCCATAAATTCCAGGTATATAAATTATACCAATCAATTTCTCAAATTAATTATATGCCTTTTAAGGCCATTTTATGTCAATTCAAAATTATGTATATTCAATATTTTCCCATTGTCCCCACGCTTTTCGTGCGTTTTAATATGACATATGTTAGACTCACAAATTGTTTAACTTATAAAAGAAAAGCAACATCACAACTTGCAAAACACATAAAGTGGTTCTAAGAATCATGATATAAGTTTACACAGCCAATAACTTGCATATGTGGATATGGTTTTCCTATAACTTGCATATGGATTTCATTCAAACTAGCATATGATTTAACATACAAAACTAGCATAGGCAATGGGCATAAATTTGCATAACTATGTACTGCTGTGGATCTAAATATAGATCTAAACATAAAGATGTGAACTTGCATATGGATCTAAACATAAAGATGTGAACTTGCATATGGATCTAAACATGTAAATTAATTCACATGTTTACATGTAACCTAGCATATGTATCTATATGATCATATGGATCTAAACATAAAGATGTGAACTTGCATATGGATCTGAACATAAAGATGTGAACTTGCATATGGATCTAAACATGTAAATTAATGTCACATGTGTACATGTAACCTAGCATATGTATCTACATGATTTACATATAAACTTGTGTATAATCCACCTATAGACTTGCATAAGATTCTTGTTTTTATCATCCCAAACTTGCATAAAATTCATAAATTAGCATATGATTCAACATCCCAAACTTGCATATGATTCATATACATATGTCTTAACACCCAAACTTGCATAAGATGAATCAAGTTAATCATGTACAATTTAACATATGAAACAGATCCATGATAACAAAACATCACATCACATGATTCAAAATCATATTCTCATAATCCCTTTTATAACTTATCATAATTAAATTAATTAATTATTTTGTGAAATATATTATACTCACAAACAGAAGAATGGTCCTGTTTTTTTGGGATCCGTATTCTGAAACTGAATTGTTCGCCTTTGATGTAGACTAATTGTTTTTTAGATTACATTAGATTCTTGCTTCTATCTTGTTTTTGAGTTGAAAGGGAACGACGGCTACTCTAAGTTCTCCATTGACGGCATGGCGACTCTTGGTATGAATTAGTGTGATTTTATTTTGAAAGTTAGGTTGCTTATATAGAATTTTAATTAATTTAGAGATGTCAGATTAGCCCTAGAAGCAATCAAGACCATCCAGTCAAGATAGAAAAACACCTCAGCCCTAATGACTCTGCAAAGAGTCAAAACAGAGTCATATTTCAGATCTGCCCAGGGGGGAGGGGGAGGGGGTAGGTCAACCCCCTGGTCGACCTGTATGGGTAGGTCGACCCCTTGGTCGACCTGTCCCTTAGGCGGGAGAATTCTCGCCCAACCCGCTCCCCTGTTTGAATTTGAATTTCTGAACCGTTTTTAATTTATTTGAATTCTGAAACTTCGGAAGGCCATAACTTCTCCGTACAGAGTCCAATTCACGCAAACTCGGACTCTATCTGTAACAACCCGTAAAATGCGAGCCAGTTTGAAATTTTTATTCTGGCAATTTTAGCGAATTTTGATTATTTAAAATGAATTATTTTAAATAATATCGACGAGAAATCTGTTTTGAATATAATTTGAACGTATATATTATATACGTCGTCGTTAGAATATAAATATTTATATATAATTATAAATAGAATTGAAAATGGCGCGGTAGTTCGATAATTCGATTTCAAACTTCAATTGAATGTACCGGGTGCAAAACAATCCGGATTTTAGTGAAACCAAAAATGATAGGATCTAATTGATAATATCTTTCCAACGAATCCGAAAAATCAAGATTTCATAGCGGGAATCAAAAGATATGTCCAGTTGAAAATTCTGAATAGTCGCTATGGAATTCAGGCCCTTAAAAATGGACATTTTGCAAACGACCTCGGATTTCGACGAAACCAGTTTTGTTGGGTCCGGGATGTAAAGTTATTGCTAGATTCCAAATTTCATAATTTTTCGAATCAATATGTGAGCGTGGCAAAGGAAAACGCGTTTGACCAGTTTCAGTTGATTTTAATCGACTGGAAATTGGCCATTTTTCTAATGGTCTCAGAATTCGATGAAACTAGTTTTATTAGGACCGTATCGTCGATACGAAGCTAGAAAATATTTTCTGGGAATTTTTCTAGTTAGTATGTGACCCCGGTAATTTGAAATGTACGTTTAAAATTCAATATAGTGATTTAAATGTAGATTTTACGGAAACTGATTGAAACGATCGAATCAGCTTGCGGTACATATCCCATTGTGTTCGGAATGGGGGTAAAACGCTATGGACGACAGGCGGTGGACCTCGTTTAGAGGTCGTATGTAAAAGTACCTTTTTAGAAATTAAATAATTAAATTAAATAAAATAAATAAATAAATTAAAAAAAATATTTTCTCTTCCCCTTCATTACCCTCTGGCCCCCCGTTCTAAATTATTTCAACAGAGAAAAAAAAATGTCCATCGCACCACCGAAGATCGACGCCACGCCGCCGTCCCCCTCTTCCTCCTCCCCCTCTCGCCTAACCTTCCTCCTCCTCTTCTCCGAACCCCTCTACCTCGCGACAGCACCCATCACCAGAAACCCTAGCCACTCGATCTCGCGCCGCCTGACCCCACGCCCACCCCGTCGCCTCCGACTGGCATCTACCCTCGCCTCCCAACGTGCAAGGCCACCACGCTACCCCCCCCCCCCCCAGCTCGAGCTTGCAACCAAGAACCCCCCTTTTTTCTGTAAGTTTTTATTTTATTTTATTTTTATTCTGATTTTGTTTTCTTAAGAAAAGAATGCTGTTTTTTTTTGTTTAAATACTGTTTGTTTTTTTTAGGTTTTAAAACCGATTTTTAAAAGCATTTAAAACTGAATTTAAATATGATTTAAAAACTGAATTTTTTAGAAAAGAAAAAAAAAGATTTAAAACTGAATTATATAAAGCATATAAAACTGATTTTAATTTTAAGTTAAAAGAAAAAATTTTGAATTTTAAATGGGAAAAGATTTGATCTTTAAATTGGAAAAGACGGAATTTTTATTAAGAAGTAAAAATCATATTTTTATATATTGAAAGTCGAAGTAAAAATTCGATTTTTATATATTGAACTTCGAAATAAAAATAGGATTTTTATATGTTGAACTTCGAAATAAAAATAGGATTTTTATATGTTGAACTTCGAAATAAAAATAGGATTTTTATATGTTGAACTTCGAAATAAAAATAGGATTTTTATATGTTGAACTTCGAAATAAAAATATGATTTTTATATGTTGAACTTCGAAATAAAAATATGATTTTTATATATTGAATAGCGAAGTAAAAATTCGATTTTTACATAGGTAGTGAAAGCGAGCAACGAAGGTAACAAAAAGGCGAGAACGAAGAAGATTTATATCAAAGAAGAGTCAAGATGATTGGATAGCTATCTGTGAGAATTTCTCACCTTTCAATTTCTTTTTCTAGTTATATATATATATACTAGGATGCAGACGGTGCTTAGTAGCACCCGACACAATCGTCCACAGACCATGGACTTGTTTGTTTGATTGAAATTGAATTGTGTGGTGAAATGAATTGATTTGATTGATGTGTGAATGGCGTGGGCCTTCACTAGACCGGGGATAAGGCTAGGCCTGATCCCGTTTCTAGTATCGTGCCGTTATGCCGCCGAAATTTTCTAAAATAAGTTAGAAAAACAAAAATATCATTTTATTGAATAAATGAATTGAATAGAAATTCATAGGTTGAAATAAAATGTTTTATCGTTAAAATATAATTTTTAACGTGAATGTGAATAAAATAAAATATTCATTTATAAACCGGACGGTTTGTTTATGTACACCTATTTGAATGACATTGATTGGGACGATAAATTTTACACATCGCCCAACATCACAAATAAAATATGTGTTTGATTGTTTGAAACCCCACACGGGTGTTGGGATGAAATTTGAAGTTCACTCATCCTGATTGATTAAATATGTCGATCGATTGATTGACAGACTGTTATAAGCGTTAGATATCTATATTTGATGCTTATACAGTGTAGTGCACTTTGGTTGATGGTTGATTATTTTTCAATGCTATTATATGTGTGTAATGTAGGAAAATCCATATAATTAACTTTATATGGTAATTGATTGGGCCTCATTCCAATTTGAAAAATAAAGAATATTATAAAATAAAAGTTCATGTGTTGACAGTACTCATCCATTGAGATTGGTCATGGGTTGAACGAAATATTTTAGTAATAAAATTTACATCTTTATCGATATAAAATAAAAGTTCATGTGTTGACAGTACTCATCCATTGAGATTGGTCATGTGTTGAACGAAATATTTTAGTTATAAAATTTACATCTTTATCGATATAAAATAAAAGTTCATGTGTTGACAGTACTCATCCATTGAGATTGGTCATGTGTTGAACGAAATATTTTGATAATAACAACTATTTTGAAAAAGAAATATTTGAAATAGAATATTTGAAAATAGAAATTTATGAAGCCGTGTTGATTAGATTGACGCCATTTTGACGTGAACGGTATTTATAATGAAATGAATTGAAAACGATTTCGAAATGAATTGAATTGAAAACGATTTCAAATGGAATTGAAAATGATTTTGAAATAAATTCAAATTGAATTGAAATTTGAATTGAATAGAAATGAATTTTAAAACGAATTTATAAAGAAGAATTCAATTTTGATTTGAGTTGAAATTGTTTTTGAAACGAATTCCAAACGATTTATATAATTCGTTTTAAATAGAAATCGACGAAATATATATTATATATATTATATATATATATAATATAATGGCCTGAATAGAACGCGCCGCGCCGCGGCAGTTCGCGAATTTCGACCATTTATTTCAAACGGACATTACGGGAGATCCGACCGTCGGATTCTCCTAAAACCGGAACCGTTGGGTTCGTATCGAAAAGAGCTTTCTAACGAATATTAGAAATTAGAAATCTAACGGTTGGATTTGGGATTATGTCCAAATCAAATTTGAAAAAGGTCGCTGTAAGTGCAGTTCGATGGCCGTTGATGGAAATCGACTGTACGGGCCTTGATAAAATTATTAAAAATAGCAATAATTTGTGTAAAATCATAAGAAATGATTTGTGAAGATTTGGGATGAAAAACTCCATATTTGAAAAGATAAAAACAGATTTTTATCGAAATGAACTAGTTTTTGAACTAGAATTATAATTCTATTTATTTTTAAATAAATAAACTGAATTTGAAATGGTTTTGAAAATAACCAAAATTTCCAATGATTGCATTGGAATGGATTTGAATCGAAATTGTCTTCGGAATATTTTGATGTTGGATTTCGTGATTATACAAATGTTGTTATGGAAATTTGAAAGATATATATTTATATCGTTATTTCCAATACGATATTTGTTAGTCGTATAATTTGATATTGAATATAAGCCGGTATATTTTCTATTCAGAGCCTTGGGTTTAATATCAAATGTGATTTGGGTTTGTCGTAAATGGTGTCTTCACTAACACTGTTCTTGAACCCAGTTGAGAAAAGATTAAATCTTTTTATCTAGATTTAATGAAGTGTACCAATTAAATAATGTTTAATTGGAATTGAATCGATATTGATTTTTGGGTTTATCGTGAACAGTGTTTTAAATAACACTCGTTCTTTAACCCGATAATTAATGGAATGTGATTTTGGGTTTATCGTGAACTGTGTTTTAAATGACACTGATTCTTTAACCCAGTCGAAGATTAAAACTAAGTGGAGTTTTAATGAATCTTTAATTAGATTGAAATAATCGAAATGGAGTATCGCTAGTTTTACTCCAGGCGTTAGTTAAATCTTTAATTAGATTTGAACGTGAAATGGTAATTGAATTTACCGATAACACCGTGGTGTTAGATATGAAGTATAACCAGTTTTACTTCATGGGATGAATAAGTTGGGATTGGGAAATTAAAACAAATGATTACTTCGGTAAGGTTCGCTAATCCCGACTAGTTTGAATTGATATTCAAAAATAGATTAAAGAATAAATTCAAGAAATTTATCTTGGATAAAATTAATAGGAACTTTTCCCTATGAATGTGAAATTTAGAAACTAACTGTCGGTTAGCTAAGCAGAATGGTTTTCTGGATATTGATCTGATGTTGGTTTCGGCCTTCAGGGTTAATATTTGGGAAATTATTCTCTTGATTAATTTACGGTTAGTGACTGATGAATTGGAATGAGGCGTATGTTGTGTTTGTGTAACACTTATTTAAAATATACGCGAGTTATTCGGAAAGACCGGGTTTATCCCATTCTGAATAACTGATACGACGATAAGTCGAAGATGAAGACGGTGGTCGAAGACCGGAAGTCTTCACGTCGTTTGGGTGATTACTGATGATCTTGATTGGGCTGTACACCCAAGAAGATGGAAACAGTTAGTGATCGTCCAGACGTACTTGGAGATCGATGGATACGCGGGGTACTAGGTGCCTCCGGTTTCGTTCAGACCCAGAACGGACTTGTAAATGGATTGTGTGTCTGACATTGGATTTTAGTCCGTGTGATTGATTTCTATTAAATATATATCTGTTTGGCGGCGGAGAATTTATTCTCTTGCTTAACGCCCTTCTCTGAGACGTACGAGCTCAGGGGTTATATATTGATGGATATCAAACGCATGGAGTGAATTGCCTGTGTGGCATGCCTAAGTGGCAATTGATCAAGGCTTCTGTTGAAAAGCAAAGTCTTGTGGTGATGATCAAAGCACGGCCTTTGTGGCGTAGCTTTGTGTAACGTTTACTTCGCGAATTTCACACCCGGTATGAACCAAAAACGGGAGACGGACCTCAGGGGGGACATGCGTTTTCTTTCTAGCTAAAAGTGGCGTCAGTGGTTTTACACGCCCTGACGAGTTTGACTTATGTGGTTGTTGCTGTTGCGAGGCGCCTCGGTTTGATCGGACGATCCGGGTCCGATGGAGTCATTTAGTTGGCTCACCTACGCCGCAAAGGGCGGAGAAACGTATTGTTTAGGCATTATAATCCACATCGGTGGACCGGCCCTGACGATCCAAGGTACGGTTGCGGCTGTGCCTGAGACACGGGCTAGAGCGTCTCGAATCGGTTGAGGACTATCTTTTGCCTCGGTTCATAGACGGAAATCCAATTTCCAAATACGTGACATTTGCGGTTTTATTTGTAAACCTATATATGGCGACATGATATATGGTACCCATGCCGCCTATGATTGATACTTATGATTTGAAGTTGTTTTATACACTATGCACTTCAAATAGTATCAAATGATTTGTTTTAAACGTATCAAGCATTCTTTGGCTGTTATAAGGGAAAACCCTATCCCCCGGCTTGCGTTGCATTGTATGATAGGACCTGGGTCTTATAACAGCTTCATTTTTCTTTATTTAGCATTGCGCTGTTTGTTTTATGCACTGGTATTCTTGGGAGGAAACCCGTTTCGTGTTATACGGCGTGGTCCCTTGATTTACCTAACTTTAAAAATAAAAGATTAATAACTGTTTTAGTTCTCACACCAGTCACATGACTGACCTGGAGTTTATAGTTTTAACCTAAACTCTGGGTGCCCCTATTTTGACACGGGCAGCTAGTAGTTTTGGTTTTGCAGATTTATATTCACAGGATCCTGGTTTACAGCTGGAACGATATCCGGAAAGCTTTGTATCCGTATATCTACTTCTAGTTGTGTATTGTATTATTTTCCGCTGCTATGTAATTTATTGTAATCTCTGATATTTCTGTGTAATATATATTCATTTATACTCTGTATATTCTTGTAATCTGATGCATTGTTGTAATATACAGTGAAATGTTCTTTTATATGCGTTCTGTTGTGGCTTGTTCTCGAACTATCCGACACTTTCCTTTACGGGGAAGTTACGGGTTTTCACACTATCTCAAGCAGAATTCCGAGACAAACGCAATAGCATAACCCATTTCCCTTAATTCTCATGTTTGAAATTAAGTATTCTTAAATTTGTTAATTTTTAATATTTAAAATCACGGGGTGTTACATTCTCCCCTCCTTAAAGGATTTCTCCCCCGAAATCTCAAAGTAAAGGAGAATGTATATCCTAACATCCAATCATCCATCTACTCAACCATCAAACATAGGTATCCATTGTCCTTACAAGATTTCTAATGTCGTATGAACATATGCAAAAAGTGTGTGTATATGTTCCTTATCGAATGCAAAATCAGGCGGTCTACTGATTCAGTTGACCTCCTTTATGCAAATCATGATAGTGCCATGCGTCCATTATGTATGCGAAAGAATCCAAACGATACATATTATTTCTACATGCGTGCATATTCATTCATCAAAATGCAGCGTCCACATGATAGCACAACCATTATACATCCATAAATTTAGATATGCCCACACATTTATATGCAATATGAAGGTGATTGAGCCGATCTAGTGCCTAAAGTATGTGTACATGCATCCACGAACAACCACCAGTAGCCACTTGCAACCACTCGCAACCATCAATCATAACATGTTTCAAACACATGTTTACATCCATCGGTTTCTACCTAAGGATAAAGAATTGGACTGAGGAGATATACTTGAAAGATAGATATAAGCTTGAATAAACTTATAAAAAAAAAAGAGATCAAGGAGGTACCTCAAAGAGAAAAGGTTAGGCTGCGCGTATTTTCCTCTCAGTTTCCCAAGTAGCGCCTTCCTCAGCATCACTCCATTGAACTTTAACAAGCTTAACTTCACTGTTGCGTAACTTTTTGACTTTCGTACCCAAGATACGAGTTGGAACTCTTCTCACAGTCGCTTCTCGTTCCACTTTTACTTCCTCTAATATGCTTGGTTCTACCACTTCCGCAAATTCATGTAAGCATTTTCGTAGTTGAGAAACATGAAAAACATTATGAACTCCAGCCAGTCTCTCAGGTAGCTCTACTCTGTAAGTCATCATCCCAATCCTTTCAATAATAGGAAATGGACCTACAAATCTTGGATCTAGCTTTCCTACGGACCGAAAGCGAATGACATTCCTCAAAGGAGATACTTTAAGGAACACCCTATCTCCAACCTTAAACTCAAGGTCGGTCCTTCTTTTGTCTGCGTAGGACTTCTGTCTATCTTGTGTCGCCTTCATTCGTCTTCTTATCAAGTTCACCTTTTCTGAGGTTTCTCTAATCATGTCCGGCCCAAGTACGAGTTTATCTGTTGACTCCCACCAACACGTTGGCAATCGACATGGTCTTCCATATAAAGCTTCGAAGGGCGCCATTCCTATGGTGGCTTGGTAGCTATTGTTGTAGGTGAATTCCACCAAAGGCAGATGATCCTCCCATGTCCCTCCAAAGTCAAGAATGCACAATCTCAAGAGGTCTTCTAATACTCTATTCACCCTTCCCGTCTGACCATTGGTTTGGGGGTGATAGGCCGTGCTTAAGCATAATTGGGTGCCTACTGCTTCTTGCAAACTCTTCCAAAACTCGCTCGTAAAGATAGGATTTTGATCGCTCACTATGGTGGAGGGTATCCCATGGAGTCGAGCTATTTCTTTGAGATAAATGGATGCTAGGGACGAGGCAGTCCTTCTACTTTTAACAGGTATAAAGTGAGCGCTTTTAGTCAGCCTGTCCACTATTACCCAAATACTATTATTGCCCCTTCTTGTCCTAGGCAACCCATCAACAAAGTCCATCAAAATGCTATCCCACTTCCATTGTGGGACCTCAAGAGGAAGAAGCAGACCACTGGACTTCTTCTGCTCCGCTTTGACTTGCTTTCATATCAAACACTTAGCGACGAACTTAGCTACATCACTCTTCATGCCATTCCAAAAGAAAACTCTTTTTATATCTTTATACATCTTGTCTCCGCTTGGGTATATGGTCAGTTCGGAATGGTGTGCCTCTTCGAGAACCGTCTTCACTATATCCCTTACTTGTGGGACGCATAAGTTTCCATCCCGTCTCAACAAACCCCTATCACCGATGGAGTACCTATTGAGATAACTAGAAGTCTCACCCCTAACTAGTTTTTCGATCACATCAACTAGCTGAGGGTCTTCTCGTTGCGCGGTTCCTATTGAGTCCAAAAGAGTAGGCCGCACCTCTAGTGATGCTAATAAACCAGACACAATTTCTGAGGAGGGCCTAAAATTAAAGTTTGCTATATACTCCAAAATTAAAGTTTGCTATATACTCCAAGCTTTGCCTTTCTACAAAGAGAGAACTCAAGGTCAGCTTCTTCCTACTTAAGGCACCTGCTACCACATTGCCCTTACCTAGGGTATAGGAAATCTCAAAATAATAAGAGGCCAGAAATTCCATCCACCTTTGTTATCTTAAGTTAAAATCTTTCTGCGAGAAAAGGTACTTCAACGATTTATGGTTGGTATACAATTCATACTTCTCACCTAGGAGATAATGACGCCAAGACTTAAGTGTAAAGACGATGGCAGCCAACTCTAGACGTTGGGTTGGGTAGTTTTTCTCATGTACTTTCAACTGTCTGCCTCCATAAGCTACTACCTTCCCTTCTTGCATCAAGACAGTGTTGTATATAACGTTGTTGTATACACAATTATATGATTTTTGTTTGATGATAACAACCAAAAAATATTATTATAAATGTGTTTGAAATCATACTGTTAAATATATACATCACTGACTGAAATATAGTATTTATATTTAAATGGAATATGGCAATACAGACATTGATATATTCATATTGTATTCTATTTAAATTGAATATTCTATTTCAATAACACAACAGTACAAATCTTATAAACTCCACTATTTAAACACTCACATAATATTTGTACTAATAAATAACAGAATGAAATAGACGAGTTTGTTTGACAACAATAAGATATTATTTTATTTCAATCAAACTTGTGTATTACAAATTACAGTACAACTCCGTTTCAGTACACAGCTTCCCACTATAACACTCACACTCGTATACATATAAATACTTTGATTTCATACATTTCAATATACAATTTTATATACACTCATTTACATATTGACACACTGGCTTCTTCAGTCTTCTGTCTTCACAGCTTACAAGTCAGTCTTCACTTCACAGTCAGTCCAGTCTTCATACCTGTGATATATAGAAACAAACACACAGTACACAGCAACAGGAATAGAACAGAAATAATTTACAAAATTTATGCAAATATAAATTTTAATTTTAAAATTTTATTTGCCTCAGTTTTCTGGTGTGTTTCTCATCATTTTTCTGACTTAATCTGATTCATTTGTGTCTAGACAGACAGTTTGTATATGCACAGGGACAAGAAATTTTCTGATGGCTGCAAATACACACGTGTATAAATACACGTGTGCACTGCCTCGCCAATCAGTGTATACAGTTGTGGAGCAGTCACATGGACTAAGTTCGACACAGTGCAATGACAATAACAAACACAATGGTGCATGGCAACATATTATAATGGTCGAGCTCACAGCAAATGGTGCAACATATACACGTGTATGCATTCATGGTCGAGTACATATCAATACAGCTCAACAACAATGGTGTGGTCGAGCTCGAAGTAATTACTCAAGTGAGAGTTAAGCACAATACAAATCAGTGTTCATCAAAATAGTGAAGCAATCGAGCATGAAGCACATGTTTCAGCAATGCATGCAGATCATATACAATGATGCAAATCAAATAGTCAAGACTCATTTCCATATCAGCTAATATTAGCAAGCTGATGGCAGATCACACAAATGGTACAAGCCAACATGGATGTTTCAAATTCAAAGCATGGGAATGCTGCATGGCAATCAAATATAAATGGTGGATACACATGATCAAGCATTTCAGATCAACTCAAAACAGGATGAAAACAGCATGTACCAATAATGTTTGCAAGCAATACCAGTTTGTTCAAGTTAAAGTGCACAAGCTCGAGCATGGCAAGTGATTCATGTATATTGTGTGTGCATTTACAACTATCAAGTATCAACACAACAGTAATCTAGTGGTGCAAGCAGCAAGATGATGGTGCAGCAACAATGAATAGGATTTTAGCACTAACAAAGTGGTGATATGTCCAATACGATATATATCTGGCAATGTCTTCATACGACAAATGAATATTATGCATGAATGTAACTGCAAGGATAAAGGAACTAGGAGCACCAAGTCAGGATGTATCATGGACAGTGCAGTAAAAAAAAATAGTGAAGTTCAAAGACAAGGCATGTTTCAATCAAGCTGTAGCATGATCAGACATTCAAGCTATGATGTAAATACATAGTGATAAGTCAAGTTGCAAGTGTCCGAGTATATCATGATCATGCATCTCGACAAATTCAAGTCAGTGTACAAGCTAGAACACAAACACTCAAGTGAATCAAGCAAAGAATGAGGAATTGGTGTTTTCAGTAATAAATAGCAAAACGTTTTTTTAAGAGGTAAATTCTTTCCTGAAATGGTGCTAAATTAGTTTAGCAAATAACTTTCTTTGGAAAAAGAAGGAAAGAAGTCAAAGCATATTTTTATTTCTGAAAAACTGATCTAACAAAATATTTTAAATGTTTGAGATGTTGTATCATATGTGGCAAGTGTTCATTTACTTTCAGATTTCAGAAACTCATTTGTTTCTTGGCAAGAAATCAGAGAAAATGTATGTTAACAAATAAGCAATTCAAAGCCGAGATTCCAAAAGGGGAAAGCCAGCAGAAATGTTATTTTTCAGTAATCAAATGTTTGGCAATGTTGTTAAAGGGGGACAACAAATAAATTTTCCAGAATTACACATTTCAAGTTTTGGCAAGAAATCCCAATTCATCCAAGGCAACAAGCTATTTCAAGGAGGACAAAAACTTGTCCAGGTTCACAAATCAATCACGGCATTAATCAACTGAAGAATCAAGCCGAGCAAAAGAAGAAATACACGCAGCAAAACTCAATCAAAGCCGAGAACCAAAAAGGGAAATCAACGCAATACATCAGCCAAGTCAATAACGAAATCAGAGAATTTTAGGATTCGAATTACCCTATACATACACAACCAATTCATCAATGGCAAAGTAGATCGAAATCCCACAAAATAAATTCGAGGAATTCAAAGAAAATCTAGAAAACTCACATCGTTTTTCGATCGCCTGAAATTTCCCAAAATAGTGAAGCAAGGAGCATCGCAAATCAACAGACATCATCAAGTGATTTAAAGCCATAAGGATTCGATCAATTTCCTAGAAGCATTGAATCGATTTGAGGAACAATAGAGAAAACCCTAGCTTTTGTGAATGAGGCCGCCATTTTTAATTTTTCCAGAGAGAATGTTCGGGAAAAAGAAACAAGTGGGCAAGCCAATGGGAAATGAGCCCGCCAAGTCTAGTTTGTAGTGTTAAAGGGGGATTTTTAAATTCCTTTTAATTTTAAGGGCTAGGGTTTCACTATTTTATTTTTTGATCTTTATTTTTGTATTGTTTTGTCTTTCAATTTCTTCGGTAAATGATCAACCAGTTTCTAGTGTTTGTAAAATACTAGGGGAATTCAGTCAAGGTGTTGACTGATAGTTGACAGAGTCTGTAAATTCTAGGGTTACGAGTTATAGGGTTTGTAATTCGGAAAATCTGATTGAGTGGATATCGGTCAGTCTAGGGTTTTGAGCGTAGGGTTAGGACAGGAGCAGGTGCTGCGAGTGTACATGGTCTTGTATGCGGGATCTGTTTATAACACCTAGTAGAAACCTTAGGAATGCAACAGTAGGAAGGGTTTTGCCGAAGCTGGGTATATGTGTGTGTGATTTATTTTCTGCACGTTTATTTCTGCTGCATCCTGTGATCTGTTTATTATTTTAATACCCTGTCAGTTTTTCAATACAGTTTAAAAACTGTGATAAACCCTATTCACCCCCCTCTAGGGTTAATCTAGATCCAACAGTGGTATCGGAGCCAGGTATTCCATTAACTCTAGAGTAATGGTGATTCCTAGTTGTCAACCGATAGAGAGTCAGTCCAGTTCATCTCCAACTATTTTCACTAGAACAGATTTTTTAAGCTGGAAATCCAAAATGGAATTTTGTTTAAAATCTGTTAATATTAAATGTTGGGATGTTGTTATCAATGGGTACGATATGGTAGATAAAGTCTTTAATTCCCGTGCTACACATATTCTTTATTCTTATCTTGATAATGATCAATACAGTCTGATTTCCCATTGTTTAACTGCGCAGGAAATCTTAACAGCTCTCAATACGAAGTATGGACAAATTGACAACAACTACTCAAAACCCTGAAATGTCAACTCATATTCAGAGTTTTGTTTAACAGGATTTACAAAAGAAACTTCAGATGAATCAGATGATGGAGAATCAACAAATGCTGAAACAGAAAATTTCTCATATGAAGATCTAGTTTACATGTGTCTTGATTTAACAAAATCTATTGATAAACTCCAACTGAAAAATAAGTCTCTGAAATCTAAGAATTTTGAGTTGACTAGCAAAATTGATGATTTGGAATCACAACTTGAATATGTTAAAAATTCTTCAAATTCTGTTTGCAAAAATTGTTTGAAACTGAAAACCAATCTTGTTCATCTCAATAAAAATATTCAAAAGGTTGAAAATGAAATTCTGATTTTAAATGAGAACAAGACTGAGTTGTCAGATTTGAATAACCTTCTGCAAAAGGAATTTGAAAATTTTAAAACAGATATAAATTCCAAATTTGAAATTGTTGAAAAGGAGAACTTGTTAAAATCAAATTTGATTTTGAAAGAAATTGAAAATGAGATTGAAAAATCTAAGAATTTTGAGTCTGAAAAACAAAAACGATTTGAACTTGAAATTTCCGAATCCCAAGCCAAAATTAAATTGCTTGAAAATGATAATTTGGTTTTGAAACAGTCCAACACTGAACAGAAGATCTCTATAAATAATTTCTCAAATTTACTAAAAGAAAATAGCGATCTAAAATCCAAAATTCAACGATTAGAATCAACTTTGGATAAATTTTCCAATGGGAAAAAATCGTTGAATATGCTGTTACAAAACCAAGTTTCTATTAGAAATAAATCTGGTCTTGGCTTTGAGAAAAATGATGTTTTCGGAAAACAAAATTCAATTGATTTGTAAAATCCTTTAGACTGCTTTGGAAAGAATCGATATGGAAATTCAAACTCTGATAATTGCAAAGGATTTTTGAATCATAAACATGATGAGAATTTGTCTTATAATAATCTATTTGAACAATCCTGGATCCCAAAACGGAATTAAACAAAGTTTGTTAATTTCAAACAGATCTGGGTTCCTAAAGGTACAAAGGTGAATTTAGATGGGTTGTTGTATAAACAAGTTTGGGTACCAAAATATGTGAATAAAACTGTGAGTGGTTTTACAAACTTTGTTAGACCACTTGATCCCCTAAACCATTAGGTACCTGAGGGGGCTGAGGAGCTGCTGTGCAGAAACTGAATTCAAACTGCTTCATATCATGGAATCATTCACAACTCATTATCCAAGACTGTTGAGGTAGAGATTTATTTACTCACGTCAATTTCAGGTATAACCTCTAAACTCAACCCTTGTAAATATTTTTCTTTTTCTTTGTGTATTCCTCCTTCTACCCCTTCTGTTTATTTTCTTTATCTCATCTGTTTATCTTTCTTTGTCTGTTTGGTTTGTCACTGTCATATCATTTTAAAAAAATTGTGCTTTCTAAAACTTCCAATTGTAGAATTCATATTTTATGGAAATTCACTTCATTTGTATGAAACTCTAACGTTTTAATCATTTCCAGATCTTGAATTTAAATTTGTAAATATCCGCAATTGTTTTGAAGTTTATTTTCTATTTGCTGAATTCATAACAGTGCTGATGTATTCTTGTAATATCTTGAACACTGTTAATTAGAATTCTAAATTCTTGAAGATCTGAAAATTTGATGAAATTTCACACACCACTGCTGTTTTGAGTTTCTTCTAATTCATTTTAGAAAAGTTTGAAATATTATACTCATTACAGCACACTGCTACTCCTCAGTCGTGATAATTTCATTGATTTTCAGATTGGCTTGGATATTTTTGATCTGTCTTGAATCATTGCTTATACCTTGATATTCACTGTTAATCATGATCATCTGGTTTAGATCTTTGTTTATTTGAGATCATTTGAAATTTCTGATATGTTGAATCTCACACACCTCTCAGATCTGAAATTATTAATTCTGTGTGATCGATTCATTGTATCTCATGATCAACATCCATTCTAGTGATTTCGAATAAATAATTTTTTTTGGGATCATGAATATGTCTTCAAACTTGATATAAATATTCTGAAAAATTCTTTGTGCATGTCAGAAATAATTTTTTTTAAAAAAAAAATCTTTGAAAAAGTGGTCTTAAATCTCTCTATTATTTCATGGTTATTTGATTTAAACATTTGTTTGTTTAAAATCATTTGAAATTATTGATTTACTGAATCACACACATATCTAGAATCAAAAATTTATAATCTGGTGTGATTGATTCATTAAATTATGATATTTTCATATTCCTTCAAATGATTTAAAATAAACAATATTTTTAATCTTGGATCATGAATCATTTTTTTTTCTGACCATATATTTGACAAGTCTGCTTTAAAACCAATTCTTTGTGCTGCTCTGATACTGTTTTGAAAAATGTTTGTTTTGGAATCACTTGCTTGCTGCTCTGATACATGTGCATAATCTATTGTCTCGTCTGCTTGGGCTTTGTACTTAATAATTCTTTTGTCTATGACATTCTTGTTCAACATCATGTTAAAATTTCCTCATAAATAGAGACACCATGTGGTATCAGTTTAGAATTGTTGAATATATTTTTTTGTATATTCTTTATGATGTTTATATCTCCCTAAATTTCTCTTGTGTTAGATTTTCACTTTTGGAAGTATTTATTAATTATTCATTCAGAAATTGAAATCAATATCAAAATTGAACTGTATTTGTAATACATCAAAATAATTATCAGATCTTGAAATTTTGATGAATTGTGACTGCAGTATATTTCACAACAAGAGGAGATTTTGTTTATATTTTCATGATAGTTGAACATGTATTATAATATCTCTGAACTGGCAATTATTTCATGACCATCTTCTTTAACTATCACCTATCTGCCATCCATCATGATTTTATATTAATGTAGAGAGTTTATTTTTTTTCTTGTTTTAAAACAGTGAAAATTATTTGTGATAGAAATGGGACTATATTAGTATTCAGAATTAGTGATAATTGAAAATTATCAATAATCCCAGTACAGTCGAGCTTTTCTCATAATATAATTAATTTAGAAATTTATTTCACAGTCCATTTCTGTACCTACCACAATTCTATCATCCATATTGGTTTCATATACCGAGAAGTTTTCCCTTTATAGTGCTGAAAATAATAAATATAATTAATATATAAGAGTGTCTCTAACCTCATTTAAAAATCCAAGCTCTGGTTATGCATGGTTATGAGACGTCTTATAATTTAAGCTGCGACTGATCCCATTTAAAAATCCAAGATCTGGTTATGCGTGGTCAGTGTGCTCTTAAATAAAAAAGGAAATAAAGTGCTAAAAATAGAAATAATTTTTGAAATTATCCTCTGAGTATAAAAGCCAGCCTATCAATCCATCTTCTATTCTGTGAAATATGTTGAAATTTTATGACGTATTATGATTTGTTGATTGATAGTTATTGGGATTTGAGATTATTCGATTTTCTCACTTAAGTTGAATTAATAATTATAGTCCAAATCCATCACTATTTTTTTTGTGCTTTATTTTTATAAAAATCCTTTGAAAATAATTAGAAATGATTTTTTTTAAAACTCTCTCTATTTTATATAAAATTCATCGTATATCCATCATTGTCTACAATGTGAAATATGCCACCTGTTCTTAGAATATTATGATTTTTGTTTGACTGATTGAAATTTATGATGACAGTTCTTCCTCTTAAGCTGATATTGTATTTGTTAGTCATTATTTTATCTATATTTTAAATTCTGTATCCTTTTGATGATAACAAAAGGGGGAGAATGGGTTGAGATTTTGATTTATGAGTGAATATTTTACAAACATTGAATTTTTGAAAATTTATGGTTATTCATATCATTCATTTCACTCATGCACAGTTATAGGGGGAGTTGTCTGTTGTAGGGGGAGCTAATAAATAGGGAGAGTTCAATTTTCACTGTCAAACACATTTATTGTATACAAAATCTTTTATTTGTTTGTCATCATCAAAAGGGGGAGATTGTTGTATATAACGTTGTTGTATACACAATTACATGATTTTTGTTTGATGATAACAACCAAATAAATATTATTATAAATGTGTTTGAAATCGTACTGTTAAATATATACATCACTGACTGAAATATAGTATTTATATTTAAATGGAATACGGCAATACAGACATTGATATATTCATACTGTATTCTATTTAAATTGAATATTCTATTTCAATAACACAACAGTACAAATCTTATAAACTCCACTATTTAAACACTCACAGAATATTTGCACTAATAAATAACAGAATGAAATAGACGAGTTTGTTTGACAACAATAAGATATTATTTTATTTCAATCAAACTTGTGTATTACAAATTACAGTACAACTCCGTTTCAGTACACAGCTTCCCACTATAACACTCACACTTGTATACATTGATTTCATACATTTCAATATACAATTTTATATACACTCATTTACATATTGACACACACTGGCTTCTTCAGTCTTCTGTCTTCACAGCTTACAAGTCAGTCTTCACTTCACAGTCAGTCCAGTCTTCATACCTGTCATATATAGAAACAAACACACAGTACACTGCAACAGGAATAGAACAGAAATAATTTACAAAATTTATGCAAATATAAATTTTAATTTTAAAATTTTATTTGCCTCGGTTTTCTGGTGTGTTTCTCATCATTTTTCTGGCTTAATCTGATTCATTTGTGTCTAGACAGACAGTTTGTATATGTACAGGGACAAGAAATTTTATGATGGCTGCAAATACACACGTGTATAAATACACGTGTGCACTACCTCACCAATCAGTGTATACAGCTGTGGAGTAGTCACATGGACTAAGTTCAACACAGTGCAATGACAATAACAAACACAATGGTGCATGGCAACATATTATAATCGTCGAGCTCACAGCAAATGGTACAACATATACACGTGTATGCATTCATGGTCGAGTACATATCAATACAGCTCAACAACAATGGCGTGGTCGAGCTCGAAGTAATTACTCAAGTGAGAGTTAAGCACAATACAAATCAGTGTTCATCAAAGCAGTGAAGCAATCGAGCATGAAGCACATGTTTCAGCAATGCATGCAGATCATATACAATGATGCAAATCAAATAGTCAAGATTTATTTCCAGATCAGCTAATATTAGCAAGCTGATGGCAGATCACACAAATGGTACAAGCCAACATGGATGTTTCAAACTCAAAGCATGGGAATGCTGCATGGCAATCAAATATAAATGGTGGATACACATGATCAAGCATTTCAGATCAACTCAAAACAGGATGAAAACAGCATGTACCAATAATGTTTGCAAGCAATACCAGTTTGTTCAAGTTAAAGTGCACAAGCTTGAGCATGGCAAGTGATTCATGTATATTGTGTGTGCATTTACAACTGTCAAGTATCAACACAACAGTAATCTAGTGGTGCAAACAGCAAGATGATGGTGCAGCAACAATGAATAGGATTTTAGCACTAACAAAGTGGTGATATGTCCAATACGATATATATCTGGCAATGTCTTCATACGACAAATGAATATTATGCATGAATGTAACTGCAAGGATAAAGGAACTAGGAGCACCAAGTAAGGATGTATCATGGACAGTGCAGTAAAAAAAAATAGTGAAGTTCAAAGACAAGGCATGTTTCAATCAAGCAGCAGCATGATCAGACATTCAAGCTAGGATGTAAATACATAGTGATAAGTCAAGTTGCAAGTGTCCGAGTATATCATGATCATACATCTCGACAAATTCAAGTCAGTGTACAAGCTAGAACACAAACACTCAAGTGAATCAAGCAAAGAATGAAGAATTGGTGTTTTCAGTAATAAACAGCAAAACATTTTTGTTAAGAGGTAAATTCTTTCCTGAAATGGTGCTAAATTAGTTTAGCAAATAACTTTCTTTGGAAAAAGAAGGAAAGAAGTCAAAGCATATTTTTATTTCTGAAAAACTGATCTAACAAAATATGTTAAATGTTTGAGATGTTGTATCATATGTGGCAAGAGTTCATTTACTTTCAGATTTCAGAAACTCATTTGTTTCTTGGCAAGATATTAGAGAAAATGTATGGCAGCAAATAAGCAATTCAAAGCCGAGATTCCAAAAGGGGAAATCCAGCAGAAATGTTATTTTTCAGTAATCAAATGTTTGGCAATGTTGTTAAAGGGGGATAGCAAATAAATTTTCCAGAATTACACATTTCAAGTTTTGGCAAGAAATCCCAATTCATCCAAGGCAACAAGCTATTTCAAGGAGGACAAAAACATGTCTAGGTTCACAAATCAATCACGGCATTAATCAACTGAAGAATCAAGCCGAGCAAAAGAAGAAATACACGCAGCAAAACTCAATCAAAGCCGAGAACCAAAAAGGGAAATCAACGCAATACATCAGCCAAGTCAATAACGAAATCAGAGAATTTTAGGGTTCGAATTACCCTATACATACACAACCAATTCATCACTGGCAAAGTAGATCGAAAACCCACAAAATAAATTCGAGGAATTCAAAGAAAATCCAGAAAACTCACATCGTTTTTCGATCGCCTGAAATTTCCCAAAATAGTGAAGCAAGGAGCATCGCAAATCAACAGACATCATCAAGTGATTTAAAGCCATAAGGATTCGATCAATTTCCGAGAAGCATCGAATCGATTTGAGGAACAACAGAGAAAACCCTAGCTTTTGTGAACGAGGCCGCCATTTTTAATTTTTCCAGAGAGAATGTTCGGGAAAAAGAAACAAGTGGCAAGCCAAAGGGAAATGAGCCGGCCAAGTCTAGTTTGTAGTGTTAAAGGGGGATTTTTAAACTCCTTTTAATTTTAAGGGCTAGGGTTTCACTAATTTATTTTTTGATCTTTATTTTTGTATTGTTTTGTCTTTCAATTTCTTCAGTAAACGATCAACCAGTCTCTAATGTCTGTAAAATACTAGGGGAATTCAGTCAAGGTGTTGACTGATAGTTGACAGAGTCTGTAAATTCTAGGGTTACGAGTTACAGGGTTTGTAATTCGGAAAATCTGATTGAGTTGATATCGGTCAGTCTAGGGTTTTGAGCGTAGGGTTAGGACAGGAGCAGGCGCTGCGAGTGTACATGGTCTTGTATGCGGGATATGTTTATAACACCTAGTAGAAACCTTAGGAATGTAGCAGTAGGCAGGGTTTTGCCGAAGCTGGGTATATCTGTGTGTGATTTATTTTCTGCACGTTTATTTCTGCTGCATCCTGTGATCTGTTTATTATTTTAATATCCTATCAGTTTTTCAATACAGTTTAAAAACTGTGATAAACCCTATTCACCCCCCCTTTAGGGTTAATCTAGATCCAACAAACAGCACCTAGTCCGGTACCACATGCATCCGTGTATACGGTAAACATCTTGCTCCCATCCGGCAATGTCAGAACTGGGGTTGTTGTTAGATCCCTTTTCAAACGTTGGAAAGCAATATCACAATCCAAATCCCAAGCGAAAGTTAGGTTCTTCTTCGTTAATCTTGTGAGTGGGGCTGAGATTTTAGCAAAGTCTTTAATGAATTTTTGGTAAAATCCTGCTTGCCCAAGAAAGCTTCGGACTTCGGTTGCATTCCGTGGAACCTTCAAATCTTGCACCGCAAATACTTTTGCGGGATCCACGGCTAACCCCTCTTTGGACACCACATGTCCAAGAAACCTCACTTCTTCTCTCCAGAAATGGCATTTGGAGAATTTTGCCTTCAGCTGATGTGTACGAAGAGTATCCATGATTTCTCTTAAATGCAAAGCATGCTCTTGTTCATTCTTCGAGAAGATCAAAATGTCGTCTACGAAGACCACCACAAACTTATTAAGGAATTCTCTAAACACCCTACTCATCAAGTCAATGAAGTAAGCGGGTGCGTTGTCAAGCCGAAAGGCATGACAAGCCATTCGAAGAAACCATCCGGGGTTCTGAATGCGGTCTTATCAATACTGTCTTTAGCCACTCTTAGCTGATGGAACCCGGTAGCCAAGTCTAGTTGGGAGAAAACAGACGCACCTACAAGCTGATCAAACAAGTCATCTATTCTAAGAAGTGGGTGCTTATTCTTCTTGGTCAGCTTGTTTAGCTCCCTATAATCAATGCATAGGCAAAGTGAACCATCCTCTTTAGTTGCGAATACTACTGGAGCACCCCATTCAGAAATACTCCGCCTTATAAACCCCTTTCCGAGCAGCTCTTTGACTTGCTTACAGAGCTCTTTTTTCTCCCTAGGAGCCATGTGTCTAACGGGTAGAGCTGCGTGTTTTGCATTATCAACAAGGTATATGCGGAAGTCTATCCCCCGCTTTGGAGGTAAGCCCTTCACCTCTTCAAATACATCTAGGTATTCACAGACTACTCTAACAAATTGCATGTTTTCAACAGACGCATCAAGAGATTCTAGGTAACTAAGCATAACAGAATGTATGGGGTTACAAGAGATTTCGAGAGTGTTGTCTAGGCGAGTCATAAGTCTAACCACTCTCTATTCACAGTCGAGGATGGCACCATTACTGGATAATCAATTCATGCCTAGAATCAATCCATAGCCCGTGAAGCCAAGAACAAAGGCGTTGCATTCAAACTCAACGCTCAAAATAGACACTCTCAAATCCCGACAAATCATTGAAAGATGAGCCGAACCACCAATAGGATTTGAGACTAGTATAAGATCCGTAACTAGGCTAGTATTTAGGTGCAGTGTTTCAACTAACGAAGCAGACACAAACGAGTGTGAAGCGCCAAAATAAAATAAAGTACGAAAAGGATGTTCAAACAGAAAAACCAAACTTTCAACAGAAATGTTTCTACCTCTTTCCTTTCCTGGTGCCAGGAGAGCCTGAATCTGCCCTCTTGTCTGCCTTGACGCCATGAGAGCCTGAATCTGCCCTCCAGAAGTAGACCCAGTTTTTTTGCCTTTGCCCATGTTTCCTCGGACAGTCTTTAACTAGATGTCCTGCCTCTCCACAGTGGAAACAGCCAGTCTTCTCCTTATTCCTATAGTCCTTGCTCAGATGGCCTGGTGTTCCACAATCAAAGCACTTTTTCTTTCCTTTGCTATTGTTGTTCTTCCCGCCTTTCTTGTTTTGCTTTTGTGGTTTCTTTTGGTCCCCTTGCTTCTTCGGTGCCTTATCGACATTAGTACCTTTCTCCTCTTCATGCATAAGCACCATGTCAACCAATTTCTCAAAGGTAGCCCCATCGGAATGTGGGTCATAGCTAACCCATGTAGTGGCTCATTCAAACCCTTAACGAACCTCAGGGCCTTCTACTCAGGTGTGTTTACCAAGTCTAAGCCAAATCTCGCCAATTGATTGAACTTGTTGACGTACTCCTTTATGACAAATTTCCTTGCTTCAATGCTAAGAATCTCTCCATATATAAATTCTCTTCTGCTCGTGAGAGAAATTTCATCTCGAACCTACGCCTGAAATCCATCCATGTCTCCACCGGATGCTCTCCATTCGTAACCTCCCACCAAAACGAGGCTTCGTCCTTCATTAACCAAGCAGCCAATTGGACCTTCCTTCCATCTTCAACCTCGAAAATACCAAATAGATCTTCCACCTCCTTAAGTCAATTTCGGGCTTCAACAAACGTCTTTGATCCGTGAAATGGTTTTCCACCCATTGCTCGTAAGTCTTTGCATATCTTAGAAAAACTATCAACACGGGGAGGGGGAGGGGGAGGAGGAGGAGCGGCTGCAGCTGGGGGAGGAGGGATGTCTGCTGAGCCTACAGCGGTGGCCCCAGCCTCCAGATACCTTCTGAACCAGGTTGGTATCGGTATTCCCTCGGGTAACCCAGACATGCTGAAAAGAAAATGAAGAGATTCAAAACGGAGAATTCGAAAGAAAGATATATGGCTCTTGGGGGTTATGTTTTTAAAACAAACTTTTCTCTTGAAAATACTCTCCTTAAAACATACTTCTGAAAGTATTTCTTTATAAAACGCTTTTGAAAAACAGTTTTTCAAAATCTCTCATCTATTCTGTTAACCTTTAGCTCTGATACCATATGTAACACCCCACGTCCGTTAATGTCACTCTCAAAGGGAATGCATTAACTTTCATGGAGTATTATTGTTGAGTAGAATAGAATATAACAAGACAGATACATATATTGGTACTTGAAAGATTTCAAAACGACATTTATTGCAGTGGAGAAATATTTTGATTACAACAACATCATAAACCAACAGAAAAACCAAGTACACTTAGTAACCATCTTGAAAAATTGTTTTCTGAGTACATAAAATAAAAGCATAAACCCAACATAAGTAGCCATAAAAGAGATGAGCTGAACTTTACTTTTAGCAATCCAAGCACTTCTAAAAGAGAGAGAAAGATCCTGATCAAGCTCCATTAGAACTAGTCCTACCCTGAGAACCTTTGGGGGGAGAAAGAAAAGAGGTGAAAACAAAGGAGTCAGACATAAAGTCTGGCGAGTATAATAACTTTAACAATATAATTATTAAAGTAACTAGGATAAGGCATAGACTGGTAAAACAAGGTATGACCTGAAACAAGTGGGCATGACAAAGCAAACAAGAGGAATATTCTGGCGTTAATCTCGTTCCTAATTACTACAGGATAATTACTATACTGCACCATTACTAGTCACCTTAAAAGTTGATCCCGCCTACAGAACATAATAATGATAATGGTAGTTTCGTATACTACTAGCTGCCTTCATAGGGGTCGTCTACCACTTCTCCACTAGTTGTACCACTACCCCCATGCGATCAGCTCCCTAACTCGTAGATACCCATGCTGGTTCCATAGTGGGGTGTATCACTCCCCAAAGTGGCAACCCGATACCACTAAAGATGCACGACTTATATCTATACGATGCAACAACGTCTTAACTACCAGCCCGGGCCTATGCACGCACAGGACCCCATTGGACTTGCGTTGCCATCGCTAACCTGTTTTGACCTCTTACAATCAAACCCAGTAAGCGTGTCCCGTCCTCGATTTGGGTCGAGCTCACAAAGATACTTAATGGGTTACTGGTTTGAAAAGGGCCCCCCATTCCTGACACAAGCTTTCCACCTATGCTTGGTCCCCACTAAGGTTTCCCACTTAACCCCATTCTTATTCATGTCTTCTTACATGTTTTAACTTGGTTAAGTGTTTCTAATCGTATTTCACAAGCCACCCAAGGCCACCCACTTAACCCCCATGTCCCACCAAGTGTTTATCTGGTTAAGTGTTACTTAATTCATTAGAACCGTAACCTTGTAAAGACCTCCCACATTAGACTACTGGTTGCGGTTGTTGGATTTGCCGGGCGGGTCCGGGAAGTCTTATACTGCAAACGAGCCTAACCTCGTGCCTTTACAATCATTACACATTTAATTTGTTCCCTTGACCTCTCACATTAGACTACCGTTTGTGGTTGCTGGATTTGCCTGGCGGGTCCGGGCAGTCTTATACCACAAACAAGTCTAACCTCGTGTCTTAGGCGGTTAATTACACATAATTATTTTAACCCAAATTGGATTAGTATCCCTATTCAAATTTGTCAATAAATTCCAAATTTATTTATGTCCATAATTTTCACCTAAATTATGTCCATAAATTCCAGGTATATAAATTATACCAATCAATGTCTCAAATTAATTATATGCCTTTTAAGGCCATTTTATGCCAATTCACTATTATGTATATTCAATATTTTCCCATTGTCTGCACGCTATTCATACGTTTTAATATGACATATGTTAGACTCACAAATAGTCTAACTTATAAAAAGAAAAGCAACATCACAACTTGCATAACACATAAAATGGATCTAAGAATCATGACATAAGTTTACATAGCCAATAACTTGCATATGTGGATATGGTTTTCCTATAACTTGCATATGGATTTCATTCAAACTAGCATATGATTTAACATACGAAACTAGCTTAGGCAATGGCCATAAGTTTACATAACTATGTACTGCCATGGATCTAAATATAGGTCTAAACAAAAAGATGTGAACTTGCACATGGATCTAAACATAAAGATGTGAACTTGCATATGGATCTGAACATGTAAATTAATGTCACATGTTTACATATAAACCAGCATATTTACATATGAACTTGTGTATAATCCACCTATAGACTTGCATAAGATTCATGTTTTTATCATCCCAAACTTGCATAAAATTCATAAATTAGCATATGATTCAACATCCCAAACTTGCATATGATTCATATACATATGTCTTAACACCCAAACTTGCATAAGATAAATCAAGTTAATCATGTATAATTTAACATATGAAACAGATCCATAATAACAAAACATCACATCACATGATTCAAAATCATATTCTCATAATCCCATTTATAACTTATCACAATTAAATTAATTAATTATTTTGTGAAAGATATTATACTCACAAACATAAGAACGGTCTTGTTTTTCTGGCATCTGTATTCTAAAACTGAATTGCTCGCCTTTGATGTAGACTAATTATTATTTAGATTAGATTAGATTAGATTCTTGCTTCTATCTTGTTTTTGAGTTGAAAGGGAACGACAGCTACTCTAGTTTCTCCATTGACGGCATGGCGGCTCTTGGTATGAATTAGTGTGATTTTAGGTTGAGAGTTAGGTTGCTTATATAGAATTTTAATTAATCTACAGCCGTTAGATTAACCCTAAATGCAATCAAGACCATCTAGTCAAGATAGAATAACACCTCAGCCCTAATGACTCAGCAAAGAGTCAAAACAACGTCATCTTTCAGATCTTCCCGGGGGGGGGGGGGGGTAGGTCGACGTGTATGGGTAGGTCGACCCCCTGGTCGACTTGGCCTTTGGGCGGGAGAATTCCCGCCCAGCCTGCTTCCCTGTATGAATTTGAATTTCTGAACTGTTTTTAATTTATTTGAATTCTAAAACTTTGGAAGGCCATAACTTCTCCATACAAAGTCCAATTCGTGCAAACTCGGACTCTATCTCAAGCAGAATTCCGAGACGAACGCAATGGCGTAACCCGTTTCCCTTAATTATCATGTTTGAAATTAAGTATTCTTAAATTCGTTAATTTTTAATATTTAAAATCATGGGTTGTTACATAACACAACTGAAAAAGATACACGGATACAAAGCTTTCCGAATATAGCTCCACCTATAAATCCAGGATCCTGTGAAAATAATATCTGCAAAACAAAAACTACTAGCTACCCGTGCGGAAAATAGGGGCACCCAGAGTTTAGGCTAAAACAATAAACTTCAGGTCAGTCATGGGACTGGTGTGAGAAGTAAAACAATTATTTAAAACCTTACTTTAAAAATAAAGTTAATCAAGGGACCATGCAGTATAGCACAGAACAGGTTTTCTCCCAAGAATACCAGTGCATAAAATAGTCAATACAATGCTTTTTGGAAAAATGAAGCTATTATAAGACTCAGGCCCCATCACACAATGCAACGCAAGCCAGAGGATAGAGTTTTCCCTTATAATAGCCAAACATGCTTGGTACATTTAAAATAAATCATTTTGATATTACTATAAGTGTATATTGTCAAAATCAACTTCAAATATAAATGTATCAATCATAGACGGCATGAGTACCATATATTATGTCGCCATACAGGGCTCTACAATTAAAACTGAAATGTCACGTATTGGAAATTGGATTTTCGTCAAGAGTCGAGGCAAGGGATGTACTCCTCATCGATTCAGATCACCTCTAGCAAGATGACCCAGGGTCCCTCGCAGTGAACCCTTGGCCCTCCAAGGATGTTCCTCCCTTACGTTTGAGGATTGGCAATTCCTAAACACATGTTTCTCGGTCCTATCGGATCTATCCATCGGCCCCGCAGTGACCGATATATCCGAAGCGCCTCGCATTCCATCATCCACATAGGTAAAAATAATAAATGTATGGGCTCCATACGATGACACCACCTATAGCTAGAAAGAAACGTCATGTCCTCCTTAGGTCCCTTATTCCATTTTTAACTCATACTGAGGTGTGAGGCTCGCAAATTAATGTTATACACAAAGAAACACTATTTAAAGCCATACTTTGATCATTAACCAAAAGTCTCTGCTTTTCAATAGAAGCCTTGATCCATGCCACTTAGCATGCCACACAGTTAATCCATACTGTACCACTGATTTCTACCAATATATAACCTCTAAGCTCGTACGTCTCCGAGAAGGGTGTTAAGCAAGAGAATAAATTCTCCACCACCAAACTGGTATATATTTAGCAGATATCAACGAATACAGTATAAAGGAATACAATGTCAGACACACTATGCATTTACAAGTCCATTCTAGGTCTGAACGAAACCGAAGGCACCTTATTCCTCGTCCTATATGTCCAATCCAAGAGAGAGGTCCTCGCATATCCGGTCGATCTCCAAGTACGTCTGGACGATCACCACTTATTACCTTGTCCTTGGTGTACAGCCCAATCAATACATCAGTAATCATCAAAACAATATGAAGACCTCCGGTCTTCAACCACCGTCTTCATCATCGAATTTTAATCGTCATGTCGGTTGTTCAGAATGGGATAAACCCATTATTCCTGAATAACCCGCCTATTTTATAATCAATAATTTTGTGCTATAAAAACACATCATACACCACATTCCAATTCAGAATATTCTTTTATTCAAATATTCACATCCTTAGGAGTAGGTTCCCATTAACTTTATCAAATACATGTTCTTTTAAATTTATTCTTTAATCTTCATTTGGATATCAATTCTAAACCAAATTAAGGTTTATTAACTAATCGGGATTATTGAGCTTTACCGAAGTAATAATTATTTTATTTCCCAATCTATTCATCCCATGGAGAAAACTAGTAATACTCCATATCTAACACCATAGTGTTATCGCTAAATTTAATTACCATTTCACATTCAAATCTAATTAAAGATTTAACTATCCTTGTAGCAAAACTGGTGATACTCCATTCTCGATCATTTCCCCAATTTGATAATCTAAATTATCACATCCGCATTTCAATCTAATTAAAGATTCATTAAAAACCCACTTAGGTTTAATCTTCCAACAATCATTATTTGATGATTATTTAACTTTGGAAACACTAACATGCCACATTGACAATCTACACCGTACTACTGATTTCCACCAGTATATAACCTCTAAGTTCATATGTCTCAAAGAAGGGTGTTAAGTAAGAGAATAAATTCTCCGCCACCAAACATATATATATATATATATATTTAGCAGAGATCAATAATACGGTTCGAAATACAGTATTAGACATGTAATCCTGTCTTCAACTGGGTTAAAGAACCAATGTCATTTAAAACACAGTTCATGATAAACCCAAAATCACATTTCATTAATTATGGAATCTTCACGGAAAATAGATCAATATATAATCGATATTAATTTCCATATCCGACTAACAATATAAATGAAATAGCGACAAAGCCTTTTAAATTCCATATATATTAGCAGTCTTCCTCCACAGAAGCTCACTTCAATTATTATCAAATCAAATTCCATTCAATTCCAATTTAATATATTAAATTGGAAAACTTTGCTCTGGAACATTTCCATTAAATCTTCATAAAAGATTTATAAATTCCAAATCACATTTCACAGTTAATCGGGTTAGAGAACAAATTTCATTTAAAACACAGCTCACGATAAACCCATAATCAACTTTCATTTCAATTCCAATTAAATATTAATTAATTAGTAAACTCCATTAAATCTTATTTAAAAGATTTATTCTTTTCTCAACTGGGTTTAATAACAGTGTTAATAAAGACACCATTCATGAAAAACCAAATATCCACTTTGATATTAAATATAAGGTTCTAAACAGAAATTGTATCATCTTACATTCAATGTCAAATTCTGAAACCAACACATATTGTATGGGGAATAACGATATACATCTATCTTCCAAATTCCACCACAATATCTGTATAGTCCAATATCGAAATCTTCCCAAGATGATTTCTATTTAAATCCATTCCAATTTATATATTGGAAATTTCTGGTCTAATTAAAACCCTTTATAAATCCAACTTATTTATTTAAAATTTATTTGATTTCAAATCTAGTTAATTTAGATAAATTTATATTTTTATCTTTATAAACATGTAATTTTTCATCCAAATTCTTCCCAAATCATTTATTATGATTTTACACAAATTATTACTATTTTTAATAATTTTATCAAGGCCCATACAGTCGGTTTCCAAAAACGGTCATCGAACTGCATCCATAGCAACCTTTTCCAAATCTGATTTGGGCATAATTCCAAATACAACTGTTCAAATTTAAATATCTTATATTCATTGGAAATCTCTTTTCGGTACTAACCCAATGGTTCTGATTTAGGAGAATCCGACTGTCGGATCTCCCGTTACATCAATTTGAAGTCAATGGTCGAAATTCACGAATGGTCGCTGCGTGGCGCGTTCTATTCAAACCATTTATATATATATATAATATAGTATATATAGTATATTTCATTCAAAATGTATTTTATAAATTCGTTTTAAAACCGATTCCCACTTTTATTTCAATTTTCAATAAAAATTGAATACTCCTTATCATTATAATATTTAAATGATAATATTTTCAAAATATCAGATTTTGAAATAATTTCCTTTTCGATATTCATTAAAAAAATGAATAAAATCGATATAAATATTGTTCGCATTAAAATGGCGCATAATTAATCAACAGAGCTTCACACATTTCAATATTTTCATGTCCACCCAAAATCAGACATCAATTTCACATTTTAATCCATTACTGAATATTATTTTATTCGTTATTTCAAAATATTCGTTATTCCAGAATTGAATCAAACACAATCAGTTAACATATAATGTTATTTATATGGATTTCTTACATCACATGTACACAACAACAATGATACACAATCAACCATCATCTAGAGTGCATTACACAGCTGCATAAGCATTAAATATAAATAATTAACGCTTACAACAATCTGTTAACCAATCGATTAACATACAATTAAACAATATGGATTAGTGTATGTCAAATATCATCCCAATACCCATGTGGGGTTTCAATCAACAAATACTGAATATTATTTGTGCAGTTGGAAGATATGTAAAATTTATCATCCCAGTCAGTTAAATGGGTGTACATAAACAAATCTTCCGATTTGTAAATGAATATTTATTTTCATTTCAGGAGAATTTTATGCCATTCATATATACGTTAAAATTATATTTTTAACGATAAAATATTTATTTCAACACTTGAGTATTTTTAATAGTTCATATACACATTAAAAATTGTATTCTTAATGAACAATATTTATTTTATAAAATTTCGGCATTATAACGGCGCACCACTGATTTCCACAAATTTATAACCTCTAAGCTCGTACTTCTCAGAGAAGGGTGTTAAGCAAGAGAATAAATTCTCCGCCACCAAACAGATATATATTTAGCAGAGATCAATAATATAGTTCAAATACAATGCTAGATGTGTAATCCTGTCTTTAACTGGGTTAAACAATCAATGTCATTTAAAACACAGTTCATGATAAACCCAAAATCATATTTCATTAATTATGGAATCTTCATGGGAAACAGATCAATATATATAATTGATATCAATTTCCGTATCCGACTAACAATATAAATGGAATAACGACAAAGCCTTTTAAATTCAATGTAACAACCCGGAAAATGCGAGCCAGTTTAAATTTTTTATTTTGGCAATTTCAGTGAATTTTGAATATTTAAAATGATTTATTTTAAATAAAAATGGTAAAAAATTTATTTTGAATAATTCAAACGTATATAGTTATATAGATCATCGTTAGAATGGAAATATTTATTTTAAATTATAAAAGGAATTGAAAATGGCGCGATAGTTCGATAATTCGATTTCAAACTTCAAATGAATGTATAAGATTCAAAATAAACCGAAATTTAACAAAACCAAAAATATTAGAATCTAATTGAGAATATCTTTCCAACGAATTTGAAAAATCAAAATTTCATAGCGGGAATCAAAAGATATGTCCAAATGAATTTTCAGAATAGTCGCTATGGAATTCTGGCCCTTAAAAATGGGAATTTTGCAAACGACCTCGGATTTCGACGAAACCACTTTGGTTGGATCCGTGATGTCAAGTTATTGCTAGATTCCAATTTTCATAATTTTTCGATTCAATATGTGAGGGTGGCAAAGGAAAACACGTTTGACCAGTTTCAATTGATTTTAATCGACTGGGAAATGACCATTTTTTAAATGGTCTCAGATTTTGATGAAATTAGTTTTGTTAGGACCGTATCGTCAATACGAAGCTAGAAAATATTTTTCTGGAACTTTTCGAGTTAGTATGTGACCCCAGTAAATTGAAATGCGCGTTCAAATTCAATAAATAGAGTTATATATTGATTTTGACAAAAACAGATCGAAACGATCGAATCAGCCTACGATACATATCCCATTGTGCTCGGAATGGGGGTGAAACGCTGGGGGTGACAGTCGGTGGGTTCGATTTCGAGTTGAAAAGAAAAGTTGCTTATAGAATTTAAATTAATTAAATATATATATTATATAATATAATCCAACTCACCCCTTTTTCTTCTATTCTCCCTCCCTCATCCTCTATCGGTCAATGATGGATTTCAATTTAAAAAGAAAAAAAACGTCGTAACCTCCAACCCTAGCCCGCCGCCAGTACACCGCCCTCGTCGCCACTTAAACGGCCGCCATCAACCTCCCCCTTCGACATCCCCTCGAACGAAATTCCCACCTCCAGTAAACCGCGTCAGCCATCAACAAACCCCCCTTTGCCTCCATCGCTCGCCGTACCTCTTCCGACGCCGACAACAACTCCGTGAGCACCCCTTCCTTCTCTTCCTGGAGGCGTTCTTAGTTGATTTGGCGGAGGAACAAGGTCGAACTTGACCTGGAATGAAGCAGAAGGGGTTTAATCCCCTAATGACGTGATTAGAGGAAATGAGGGTAATAATTATTTTTATTTGTTTTAATTTATATACCCATGTTTTAAAAATAAAACAGCAAGTGCTTTAAGAATATATAAAAATAACATTATGTTTGTAAATAGAAGATGTTTAAAAATATAAAAGAGAATTTGATTTTGAAAATATAAAATCAGTCTTTACAAAAATAAAAATTCTTTTTTAGGAGAGAAAAATATAACCTTTGTTTAGTTAAAGATATGATTTTTATGCTTATAACATATTAAAGGTATGATTTTTATACGGGTAGCATGTGAAAGAACTAATTTTTATTCTCTTAAAAATACGATTTTTATATACATGAAGTGAAGATAAAAATATAATTTTTATATGGAATGAAGCATCGAAAAATATATAAAGTAGAAAAATAAAGAAATGATTTTTATCTATTGAATGAAGCAATAAAAATATAATTTTTATCTGAAAAGCGTGGAAAGAACTGCATTGGAATTGCAAACAGATTCAGATTATTCAACAGTTCAAAAGCAAAGCACGGCGGAGTGGAACCCTCTGTGAGAACTTCTCACTTTTAATTTAATTTTCTAGTTAAAATATATACTAGGATGCAGACGATGTTTAGTAGCACCCCACACCCGTCATCCATAGACCATGGACGGCTTGTATGCTTGTTTGTCTGATTTTAATGTGTAGTTGATTGTGTGATGTGAAATGAAATAAAATATTTTATAGTTAAAAATAGAATTTTTAACGTGTATATGAAATGAAATAAATATAAACAAATCGGACGATTTGTTTATATACATACATTTGACTGATATTGATTGGGACGATAAATTTTACACATCGCCAACTGCACAAATAAAATCTGTGTTTGATTGTTTGAAAACCCCACACGGGTATTGGGATGATATATGACATACAGTAGTCCCAATAATTAGTTGTATGTCGATCGATTGATGGACAGACTGTTATGAGCGTTAAATACTTATATTTGATGCTTATACAATGTAGAATGCACTTTGGATGATGGTTGATTATTCATCATTGTTATTTTATACATGTGTTGTAGAAAATCCATATAATTAACATTATATGGTAATTGATTGGGCCTCATTCCAGTTTTGAAAAAGAAATTTTGAAATAGAAATATTTGAAAAAGGAATATTTGAAATAGAAATATTTGAAATAGAAATATTTGAAATAGAATATTTGAAAATAGAAATATATGAAGCCGTGTTGATTAGATTGACGCCATTTTGATGTGAACGATATTTATATCGATTTTATTCATTTTATATGAATATCGAAAGTGGTTTCAAAATCTGATATTTTGAAAAGAATTGAATTCGAATTGAAATTGAATAGAAATGAATTCGAATTGAAATTGAATAGAAATGAATTCGAATTGAAATTGAATTGAAAACAAACTGAAATTGAATTAGAAATCAATTTGAATTGAAATCGATTTGAAATGAAATTAAAATGAATTTATGTTGAAAAATTCAATTTTTATTTGAATTTGAAAAAGAAGTTGAAATCATTTTGAAAACGAATTTAAAACGATTTATAAAATACGTTTTGAAAGGAGATAGACGAAATATATATATAACATATATATTATATATATAATGGCCTGAATAGAACACGCCGCACTGCGGTTTCTCGCGAATTTCGACCATTGACTTCGAATGGATATTACGGGAGATCCGACCGTCGGATTCTCCTAAAACCAGAACCGTTGGGTTCGTATCGAAAAGAGATTTCTAACGAATGTTAGAAATTTGAAATCTAATGGATGGATTTGGAATTATGTCCAAATCAAATTTGGAAAAGGTCGTTGTAAGTGCAGTTCGATGGCCATTGATTGAAATCAACTGTACGGGCCTTGATAAAATTATTAAAAATATCAATAATTTGTGTAAAATCATAAGAAATGATTTGGGAAGAATTGAAAACCTCCATATTTGAAAAGAAAAAAATAGATTTTTATCGAAATGAACTTGAAACACCCCACCTCCGTTAGGGTCACTCTCAGAGGGAATGCCCTAATTTTTGTGGAGGTTTATAAGTATAAGTCACAGATACACAAGACAGATATAAATACACATATTTTTGAACAGCGGAAAACAACAGCAACTTTTATTTCATCAAAATACATGTTACACAAACCATGCCATAATTGTCTTACAATACTTCCAAAAACATTACATTTTCATAACTGTCTTGATTACATAACTTAAAGAAGCATAAAAACATAAGTAAACTGCATAAGTCCCCATAATTGCTATCCAAAGCCATAGTCCAAAACGAAAGAGATCCAAGCAATACATTCTTTCTCTTCAAGTTGGATGTGAAAACTGGTCAAGCTGCGGTATTCCCTCCCTGTGGACCTGGGGGGGGGGGGTAACGGACGAAAAGAAGACGAAAGAAAAGTAGAGTCAGACATAAAGCCTGAGTAAGTCTAGGACTATTCAGTCTATGAATAAAGAAATGAGCGTGATAAGTATAAACTAGAAATGGGGAAGCACCATAAACTAAGTTAAGTTGTCTAGAGTCGAATATACTATCGTACCCCATATTAATCTCTGCACCCCTATTAACTAGTTCCCAACAGGCACCTCATGATCAGGGTGAGGTGATCCATTTCAATGATCGGCTCCTACTCGCATAGTTACATGTGTCTTACGGCCCCCGATGTTGTAGCTACCTATACTGGTCCCACCATGAGGTGTCTTAAGTCCCATGGTGGCGGCGCAACACAATTCTAGAATGCACAGGTATACTACTGGTGCCCAGTGCATAATTTTTCTACACCGGAGTGTGTGCACGCCCGCACCCCATTAGAACCTACACTGCTGCACCACCGTCGTCGATTTGACCTCTTACAGTCAGCCCAGTAATCGTGCCCCACCCTGCCTAGTTCAGGGTATCCTGATACACCTTGTCGGGTTACTGGTGAAAAGGGTCCCCCGCTACTAGGTTTTCTATTTCTAGCCAACATGCTAAGTTGGTTAAGTGTTCTGTATAAACCTAACCCCCAATCAGTCTGTATAGTTTAGCATGTTCAATTTGATTAAGTATAAATTCAATTTACTTAATTCTATCAATCCTGACTCAGCCTTAATTGTCTTATTAAAGCTTCGACCACTCACATTAGACAGGTATTGTTGTGGCTGCCTGTTGCCGGTTGGGTTCGCGCAGTCTTACGCCACAACTCATTCTAACCTCGGGTATTTATTTGGCTCAATGTTTAACCACCCACATTGGACAGGTATTGTTGTGACTACTGGACAGCCGGGCAGTTCCGGGCAGGTTTATGTCACAACGCAATCCAACCTCGGGTTAAACACATCGTATTTTCTAAGTTTACATATTTTGTCTCTTTTCTTTTTATATGTAAATATTTACAGTCCATTATTCAAATTCATCTTTATTGGGTAAAATTAATTTATACCACTTAAATGTTCTCAAGGTCATTGGCATGCGACAGACATGCCAACACATATGTTTTATATTTTTAACCCAATGTCATTACCCCCGTTTTATACGTTCGCTATATTATGTTAGGCTTAACATTTAAGCCCAACTTAGCCAAATCTCAGTTATTCATTCACATCGGAATAGCATTCTACTTACAACGTATGACGAATCTTCAATTCAGGATTCTGAATTCTGAATTTGGAGATGCTATCCTTTGATGTAGGCGTTGTTTTGATTTAGTTGTCGTTGCTTTAAGATTTCAAATCGACTCGTAATCGTCTCTCAATTTTGATGGCTACTCCTAGTCTTTCTTTAGCAGCATGACGGTCTCATTCTCATTTTTATTTGTATGAATTAGGTGGAGTCTTAGGTCCTTTTTATAAAGTTTGTGAATTGATTAGAACCGTCGATGGAGCTTAGATTAATATTAGACGTTCATTTGAAAGAGAGACCAATCAGGAGCTGAGACCTAGCCCTAGTGACAAGACGAAGCTCAGAAATTCGGCCAAGCACAGACCAGGCCAGCCAGGAGGGGCTGGGTTCGACCTGGCTCAGGGGCCAGGTCGACTGCCCAGTCGACCCCTAGGTCGACTGCCCAGTCGACCCCTAGGTCGACTGCCCAGTCGACCCCTAGGTCGACTGCCCAGTCGACCTGGGTACCTTGGGCGGGAAAATTCCCGCCCAGCCCAATCTGGGTCCGATTTTTGAAATTTGAACTGTTTCTGAACTGTTTCTGTCTGTTTGAATTTTAAACTGAATTCTGAAACTTCCAAAGGTCATATCTCCCTCATACGGATTCCGTTTTACGCAATCTCGGACTCTATCTCAAGCAGAATTCCGAGACGAATGCAATGGCATATCCCGTTTCCCTTAATTATTTGAGTTGAAATTAATTATACTTTAATTTATGAATTTAACTATTATAGAATATATGGGGTGTTACATTCTCCCCCACTTAAAAGGATTTCGTCCCTGAAATCTTCAAGTTTAGAAAGAATGTATATCCTAACATCCAAACGTCCATCTACTCATCCATCAAACACGAGCATCCATTGTCCTTAAAAGACTTCTAATGCTTCGTGATCATATGCGAAGTGTGTGTATATGTACTTATCTAATGCAAAATCAGCCGGTCTACTGATTCAGTTAACCTCCTTAATGCAAATTATGTAAGTGTCATGAATCCATTATGTATGCAAATTTTCCTATTCAATTCTACATGAGTGCACAATCATTCATATAAATGCAACATCCATATGACAACACATTAAACTTCAACCATATACGAATATAAATACATATATGCATATGCAATATGAAGTGACTGAGCCGATCTAATACCTAGATTGTGTGTATATGCAACCACGAGCAACCACTAGCAATCACTTGCAACCACTTGCAACCATCATCCATAACATGTTTTCATCCAAAAGGGTTTCTACCTAAAAGATAAGGTCGAGGAGATATATCCTAAAAGATAGATAAAGCATAACTTAAGGAAAAAGAGAGATCGAAGATGTACCCACGAAAAGGAAAGGGTATGTTGCGCGTATTCTAGCCTCAGTTTCCCAAGTTGCGTCTTCCTCGGCGTCGCTCCACTGAACTTTGACGAGCTTGACTTCGCGGTTGCGTAGCTTTTTCACTTCAGTTTCTAAGATGCGTGTTGGAACTCTTCTCACGGTTGCTTCACGTTCCACTTCAGCTTCTTCTAGAATGCTAGGCTCTACTATTTCGGCAGACTCGTGCAAACACTTTCGGAGGTGAGAAACATGAAAGGCGTTGTGAACTCCGGCTAGTTTTTCAGGTAGCTCTAATCTATAGGCCATTTTACCAATTTTCTCGATAATAGGAAACGACCCTATGAACCTTGGCGCTAGCTTCCCTGTGGTTCCAAAACGAACGACATTCCTTAGAGGAGATACCTTAAGAAAAACCTTTCTCCAACCTCAAATTCAAGGTCGGTCCTCCTCTTGTCTGCGTAGGATTTTTGTCTATTTTGGGCTGTCTTCATTCTTCTCTGTATTAAGTGTACTTTCTCTGAAGTCTCTCGGATCATATCTGGTCCAAGTATGAGCTTGTCAGTAGACTCCCACCAACAAGTGGGCGATCGGCAAGGTCTTCCATATAAAGCTTCAAAGGGCGCCATTCCGATGGTGGCTTGGTAGCTGTTGTTGTAGGCAAATTCCACTAAAGGAAGATGGTCTTCCCACGTCCCTCCGAATTCAAGAACGCACAGTCTTAAAAGGTCCTCCAAAACGTTGTTCACTCTTTCTGTCTTGCCGTCGGTTTGGGGGTGATAGGCTGTACTCAAGCATAACTGTGTGCCTACCGCTTCTTGCAGACTCCGCCAAAACTCACTTGTGAAGATAGGGTCTCGGTCACTAACAATGCTGGAGGGTATTCCATGGAGTCGAACAATTTCCTTGAGATAAAGAGATGCTAGGGATGAGGCGGTCCTTTTACTCTTGATAGGTAAAAAGTGGGCGCTTTTAGTAAGCCTATCCACTATTACCCAAATGCTAGTGTTGCCTCTTCTAGACCTAGGCAGCCCATCAATGAAGTCCATTGAAATGCTATCCCACTTCCACCGTGGAACCTCTAGAGGATGGAACAGACCGCCCGGCTTCTTCTGCTTCGCCTTAACCTATTGGCAAGTCATACACTTAGAAACGAAATCTGCCATGTCCTTCTTCATGCCGCTCCAAAAGAAAGTTCTCTTTATGTCCTTGTACATTTTATCTCCTCCAGGATGTATCGTCATCTTGGAGTGATGTGCTTCCTCGAGAACCGTCTTTATTAAATCCCTTGTCTGTGGGACGCATAGTCTTCCGTCTCGCCTTAGCCAACCCTTATCATCGATGGAGTATCTATTGAGGTGACTTGAAGTCTCACCCCTAATTAGCCTATCAATCGTCTCCACAAGCTGAGGGTCTTCGCGTTGTTCTTTCCCTATTGAGTCCAAAAGAGTTGGGCGTACTTTGAGAGATGCTAGCAACCCCGGTACAAAATCGGAGGAGGGCCTAAAGTTAAAACTGACTAGATACTCCAAGCTTTGCCTTTCTATAAAGAGCGGGCTTAGGGTCAGTTTCTTTCGGCTCAACGCGTTTGCCACTACATTGCCTTTGCCCGGAGTGTAGGAGATCTCGAAATCGTACGAGGCAAGAAAATCCATCCACCTCTGTTGCCTCAAATTAAGGTCCTTCTGCGAGAAGAGATATTTCAACGATTTATGGTCAGTGTAAAGTTCGAACTTCTCACCTAGGAGATAGTGTCGCCAAGACTTAAGTGCAAAGATGATGGCGGCTAACTCAAGATCATGGGTCGAGTAGTTCTTTTCATGCACTTTCAATTGCCTTCCACCATAAGCTACTACCCTTCCTTCTTGCATTAAGACAGCGCCTAGTCCTGTCCCGCATGCATCCGTGTAAACCGTAAACATTTTGCTTCCATCTGGCGAGGTCAGAACTGGGGCTGTTGTAAGAGCCCTTTTTAGTCGTTGGAAAGCAAACTCGCAATCCAAGTCCCAATTGAACACTAGATTCTTCTTTGTCAGCCTTGTGAGTGGAGCTGAGATTTTCGCAAAATCTCTTATGAATTTTTGGTAGAAACCTGCTAGTCCTAGAAAACTTCGGACCTCAGTTGCATTCCTCGGTGTCTTCCAATCTTGTACCGCTACTACCTTAGCAGGGTCCACATCTAACCCATTTTTGGATACTACGTGCCCAAGAAACCTTACTTCCTCTCTCCAAAAGTGGCACTTGGAGAATTTGGCTTTTAGCTGATGGACTCGCAGAGTTTTCATGATTGCCCTTTGGTGCTGAGCATGTTCTTCTTCACTCTTTGAGAAGATCAAGATATTGTCTACGAAGACCACTACGAACTTGTTGAGGAATTCTCTGAACACCCTACTCATCAGGTCCACGAAGTGAGCGGGTGCGTTTGTCAAGCCGAAAGGCATGACAAGCCATTCAAAGAAGCCGTCTGGGGTTCTGAATGTTGTCTTATCGATGCTATCCTCAGCCACCCTTAGCTGATGAAATCCGGTCGCTAAATCGAGTTGGGAGAAAACAGACACTCCTACAAGCTGATCAAACAGAATGTCAATTCTGGGGAGAGGGTGCCTATTCTTTTTCGTTAGTTTGTTGAGCTCCCTATAGTCAACACAAAGACAGAGTGAACCATCCGCCTTTGTGGCGAACACCACTGGAGCGCCCCATTCTGAAATGCTCCTTCTAATGAACCCCTTCTCTAGAAGCTCTTTAACCTGTTTACTGAGCTCTTTCCTTTCCCGTTGAGCCATGTGTCTAACGGGCAACGCAACGGTCTTTGCATTATCTACAAGATATATGCGGAAGTCTATCTCCCGCTTCGGAGGTAAGCCCTTCACCTCTTCGAAGACATCCGGATATTCACGTACCACTCTAACCGATTGCAAACTTTCAACAGAAGCATCTAGCGATTCAAGATAACTAAGCATAACCGAATACGAGGGATTACAAGTAATTTCCAGAGTGTTACCGAGTTGGGTCAGAAGCCTAACCACCCTTTTCTCACAATCAAGGATGGCACCATTACTGGATAGCCAATCCATGCCCAAAATCAAACCATATCCCGAGAAGCCCATAACAAAGGCACTACATCTAAATTCTACGCTTAGAATAGAAATTTTCAATCCCACACAGATCATAGACAAATAAGCTGGGCCCCCGATTGGATTTGAAACAATTAAGGGGTCATCTACCATACTAGTTTCTAGGTGCAGAGATTCTACTAAAGCAGATGAAATAAAGGAGTGTGATGCGCCAGAATCAAATAAAGTGCGAACTGGGTGATCATAAAGATAAACTACACTTTCTACGGAAGTATTTATACCTCGCTGTTGCAGAGGTGGCGCTTCTAGCACATGAACCTGTGCCCCTGAGGTGGATCTAGTTTTCTGTCCCTGTCCTTTCTTCTTTGGGCAGTCCCTAGCCCAGTGGCCTATCTTCCTACACTGAAAGCAAGTAGCACTCATCCTCCTCTTCTTCTTCCTGCAGTCTCCCTCCAAATGTCCAAGAATTCCGCAGAAATAACATTTCCTTTTTTCACGTTTCTTGTCATTACTGTTAAGATCCTTTCTTCTTTGACTATTATTTGTCTTCCTTTTCTGGGACTCTTCCGCTTGTTGGTTCACGTAGAGAAGGAGGAGGAGTGAAAGCATCAGTAGCTGGGGAGTATGGTCTCCAGACATGCTGAAACAGAAAGGAGAGATTCAAAATGAAGGATAAAAGATAGTACCTATGGCTTTGGGGGACTATGCCATTTTAAAATAAAATAACATTTTGTCTTTAAAAATGCTTCTTTAAATTTTCTTTTGAAAATAAATTTTCAAAACATTTTATCTTATCTGGTAAACCTATGCTCTGATACTAAGTGAAACACCCCACCTCCGTTAGGGTCACTCTCAAATGGAATGCCCTAATTTTGGTGGAGGTTTATAAGTATAAGTCACAGATACACAAGACAGATATAAATACACATATTTTTCAACAGCGGAAAACAATAGCAACTTTTATTTCATCCAAATACGTGTTACACAAACCATGCCATAATTGTCTTACCATACTTCCAAAAACAATACATTTTCATAACTGTCTTGATTACATAACTTAAAGAAGCATAAAAACATAAGTAAACTGCATAAGTCTCCATAATTGCTATCCAAATCCATAGTCCAAAACGAAAGAGATCCAAGTAATACATTCTTTCTCTTCAAGCTGGATGTGAAAACTGGTCAAGCTGCGGTATTCCCTCCATGTGGACCTTGGGGGAGGGGGGAAACGAAAGAAAAGAAGACGAAAGAAAAGTAGAGTCAGACATAAAGCCTGAGTAAGTCAAGGACTATTTAGTCTATGAATAAAGAAATGAGCGTGATAAGTATAAACTGGAAATGGGGAAGCACCATAAACTAAGTTAAGTTGTCTAGATTCGAATATACTATCGTACCCCATATTAATCTCTGCACCCCTATTAACTAGTTCCCAACAGGCACCCCATGATCAGGGTGAGGTGATCCATTTCAATGATCGGCTCCTACTCGCATAGTTACATGTGTCTTACGGCCCCCGATGTTGTAGCTACCTATGCTGGTCCCACCATGGGGTGTATCAAGTCCCATGCTGGCAGCCCGACACAATTCTAGAATGCACAGGTATACTACTGGTGCCCAGTGCCTAATTTTTCTGCGCTGGAGTGTGTGCATGCCCGCACCCCGTTAGAACCTACACTGCTGCAGCACCGCCGTCGATTTGACCTCTTACAGTCAGCCCAGTAATCGTGCCCCACCCTGCCTAGTTCAGGGTATCCTGATACACCTTGTAGGGTTACTGCTGAAAAGGGTCCCCCGCTACTAGGTTTTCTATTTCTAGCCAACATGCTAAGTTGGTTAAGTGTTCTGTATAAACCTAACCAACAATCAGTCTGTATAGTTTAGCATGTTCAATTTGATTAAGTATAAATTCAATTTACTTAATCCTATCAATCCTGACTCAGCCTTAATTGTCTTATTAAAGCCTCGACCACTCACATTAGACATGTATTGTTGTGGCTGCCTGTTGTCGGTTGGGTCTGGGCAGTCTTACGCCATAACTCAGTCTAACCTCGGGTCTTTATTGGGCTCAATGTTTAACCACCCACATTGGATAGGTATTGTTGTGACTACTGGACAGCCGGGCGGTTCCGGGCAGGTTTATGTCACAACGCAATCCAACCTCGGGTTAAACACATCGTATTTTCTAAGTTTACATATTTTGTCTCTTTTCTTTTTATATGTAAATATTTGTAGTCCATTATTCAAATTCATCTTTATTGGGTAAAATTAATTTATACCACTTAAATGTTCTCAAGGTCGTTGGCATGCGACAGACATGCCAACACATATGTTTTATATTTTTAACCCAACGTCATTACCCCCGTTTTATACGTTTGCTATATTATGCTGGGCTTAACATTTAAGCCCAACTTAGCCACATGAAAAAGGGGAGGCTTAGAACATGGTGTTTATATATTCTAAGTAACATCAAAAAGGGGTGTGTGAACGCATGAACTTGCAACATAATGGTCTAATTAACATAAATTAGGCACTTGTGAACTTGCATTGTAATAGTATGTAATCATGACATAAAACATACCTAACATGAATCATGGTTTTAATCTAGTCATGTAAACTTGCATTTAAAAATGTGAATCTAACTTAATTATGTGTCGCATATATTATCACATGATTTTGATAACAACATAGGCCTAAAACATATTTTGTTTGGGCGTAAAGTTAAACATAAACTAGCCATTATCATAAAGTCAACACAAGTTCACAAAGATGCTTACTTTTGTCACTAATACAAAAGTATGGTTTTACACTTGAATCATGATGCCAATTCCAACATAAATTCATATGAATCATAATACCCAAATGGATCCAACTACACTAAAAATGATCATAAAAATATACATCATGTTGGCATAATAGTGAATCATATACTTGCATGAATCTCAACTTTGTTGTAATAAACTACCACAAACATATAGTCGTTAACATGAATCATATACTTGCAAATATCCAATAGGTGTTGTAATAAACTACCACAAACATATAGTCGTTTATTTTCAATATGAATCATATACTTGCAAATATCCAATAGGTCTAACGTCATTATATCACAACATACCAAATCTATTCATAATTAGAATCATAGCAACATACAATTATGATTTATCATCACCACAAATTAAGTACAATTCCATTTCTCATTTCACACAAATCAAATCTCAGTTATTCATTCACATCGGAATAGCACTCTACTTACAACGTATGACGAATCTTCAATTCAGGATTCTGAATTTGGAGATGCTATCCTTTGTTGTAGGCGTTGTTTTGATTTAGTTGTCGTTGCTTTAAGCTTTCGAATCGACTCCTATTCGTCTCTCAATTTTGACGGCTACTCCTAGTCTTTCTTCAGCAGCATGACGGTCTCATTCTCATTTTTATTTGTATGAATTAGGTGGAGTCTTAGGTCCTTTTTATAGAGTTTGTGAATTGATTAGAACCGTCAATGGAGCTTAGATTAATATTAGCCGTTCATTTGAAAGAGAGACCAATCTGGAGTTGACACCTAGCCCTAGTGACAAGACGAAGCTCAGAAATTCGGCCAAGCACAGACCAGGCCAGCCAGGAGGGGCTGGGTTCGACCTGGCTCAAGGGCCAGGCCAACTACCCAGTCGACCCCCAAGTCGACTACATAGTCGACCTGGGTGCCCCAGGTCGACTACCCAGTTGACTTGGGTGCCTTGGACTGGAAAATTCCCGCCCAGCCCAATCTGGGTCCGATTTTTAAATAAATAAATTGGATTTGAAAAGGGTTTTAAAAGTAACCAGAATTTCCAATAATTGAATTGGAATGGATTTGAATTGAAATTGTCTTTGGAATATTTCGATGTTGGATTTCGTGATTATACAGATATTGTTATGGGAATTTGAAAGATATATTAATATCGTTATTTCCAATAAGATATCTGTTGGTTGTAGAATTTGATATTGAATATAAGCCGGTATATTTTCTATTCAGAGCGTTGTATTTAATATCAAATGTGATTTGGGTTTGTCATGAATGGTGTCTTCATTAACATTGTTCTTAAGCCCAGTTGAGAAAAAGATTAAATCTTTTATTTAGATTGAATGAAGTTTACCAGTTAAATAATATTTAATTGGAATTGATTTCGAATTGATTCTTGGGTTTATCGTGAACGGTGTTTTAAATAACACTCGTTCTTTAACCTGATAATTAATTGAATGTGATTTTGGGTTGTCGTGAACGGTATCTTCAATAATACTGTTCTTAGACCCAACAGAGTTAAGAAAATCAGAAACTAACTGGAGATTAGTTAAGTTGAATGGTTTCTGGGGTATTAATCTGATGTTGGTTTCGACCTTCGGGGTTAATACTTAGAGGATTGTTCACTTGCTAATTTACGGTTAGGGACTGATTGAAATGTGATGTGATTTTGGGTTTATCGTGAACTGTATTTTAAATGACATTGATTCTTTAACCCAGTCATAGATTAAAACTAAGTGGAGTTTTAACGAATCTTTAATTAGATTGAAAAGATCGAGAATGGAGTGTCACCAGTTTTGCTCCAGGCGATAGTTAAATCTTTAATTAGATTTGAACGTGAAATGGTAATTGAATTTATTGATAACACCGTGGTGTTAGATATGAAGTATTACCAGTTTTACTTCATGGGATAAATAGGTTGGGATTGGGAAATTAAAACAAATGATTACTTCGGTAAGGTTCGCTAATCCCGACTAGTTTGAAGTGATATTCAAAGGAAGATTAAAGAATAAATTTAAAGGAATTTATCTTTGATAAAATTAATGGGAACCTTTCCCTAAGAATGTGAAATTTAGAAACTAACTGTAGGTTAGCTAAGCAGAACGGTTTCCTTGGTATTGATCTGATGTTGGTTTCAGCCTTCGGGGTTAATATTTGGGGAATTATTCTCTTGTTAGTTTACGGTTAGTGACTGATGAATTGGAATGAGGCGTATTTTGCGTTTGTGTAACACATTTTTATTATATACGCGAGTTATTCAGAAAGACCGGGTTTATCCCATTTTGAATAACTGATTCGACGATGAGTCGAAGATGAAGACGGTGGTTGAAGACCGAAGGTCTTCATGTCATTAGGATAATTACTGAAGATCTTGATTGGGCCGTACACCCAAGAGGAGAGAACCAGTTGGTGATCGTCCAGACGTACTTAGAGATCGATGGATATGCATGGTACTAGGTGCCTCCGGTTTCGTTCAGACCCAGAATGAACTTGTAAATGGACTGTGTGTCTGACATTGGATTTTAGTCTGTGTGATTGATTTCTATTAAATATATATCTGTTTGGTGGCGGAGAATTTATTCTCTTGCTTAACGCCCTTCTCAGAGACGTACGAGCTCAGGAGTTATATATCGATGGATATCAAACGCATATAGTAAATTGCCTATGTGGCATGCCTAAGTGGCAAATTGATCAAGGCTTCTGTTGAAAAGCAAAGTCTTGTGGTTGATGATCAAAGCACGGCCTGTGTGGCATAGCTTTGTGTAACGTTGATTTGCGAGCCTCACACCCCGGTTGTGAATCAAAAACGGGAAAAGGACCTCAGGGAGGGCATGCGTTTTCTTCTAGATAGAAGTGGCGTCAGTGGTTTTACACGCCCTGACGAGTTTGACTTATGTGGTTGTTGCTGTTGCGAGTCGTCTCGGTTATATCAGTGACTATGTGAAGCCGATGGAGTCATTTGTTGGCTCACTTACGCCCCAAAGGGCGGGGAAACGCAGCGATCAGGAATTTTAATCCACATCGGTGGACCGGCCCTATCGCTCCAAGGTCACTCGAGCTCTGACCTGAGACATGGGCTAGATTGTCTCGAATCGGTAGAGGACTATCTTTTGTCTCGATTCACAGATGGAAATCCAACTTCCAATACATGACGTTTCAATTTTAGTTGTAATCCTATATATGCCGACATAGTGGGATGGGGCGCTTATGCCGTCTATGATTGATACTTATGATTTGAAGTTGTTTTATACACTATACACTTATTATAGTATCAAAAGATTAGTTTTAAACGTATCAAGCATTCTTGGCTATTATAAGGTAAAAAACCTATCCTCCGGCTTGCGTTGCATTGTGTGATGGGACATGGGTCTTATAATATCTTCATTTTTCTTTATTTAGCATTGCGTTGTTTGTTTTATGCACTGGTATTCTTGGGAGGAAACCCGTTTCGTGTCATACGGCATGGTCCCTTGATTTACCGAACTTTAAAATAAAGAATAATAACTGTTTTAGTTCTCACACCAGTCACATGACTGACCTGGAGTTTATTGTTTTAACCTAAACTCTGGGTGCCCTTATTTTTGACACGGGCAGCTAGTAGTTTTGGTTTTGCAGATTTATATTCGCAGGATCCTGGTTTACAGCTGGAATGATATCCAGAAGGCTTTGTATCCGTATATCACCTTCAGTTGTGTATTGTATTATTTTCCGCTGCTATGTAATGTATTGTAATATCTGATATTTTATGAACCGTAATAATTATTTATACTCTGTATATTCTTGTAATCTGATGAAATTGTTGTAATATACAATGAAATGATCTTCCGTCTTCGTTCTGTTGTGGCTTGTTCTCGAAGTATCCGCTCTTTCCTTCACGGGGAAGTTACGGGTCCTTACAGTGGTATCAGAGCTTTGGTTTACTAAGCTCAGAGAACATGACACATTAGAACCATACGAAAGAATTCATCAGACGATTGGATTAGTAATATCCAATGGGAATGACTCATTAGAGATGGGATCAGTAGTATCCTAGAACGAGTGTGAAGAGTATATTTTTGAAAATGAAAACAAATTTTTGTTTTGAAAATTTAAATCAATTATATGTATTTGATTATTTATTTATATTGATTTGGACTATCCAGTGTATAAAGATTTTGCGTATACTTCTGATCCGCGTGTATTCAAAGTTTTAATATATTGGGTAGATATAGAATTACATTCTAGTCGCCCGGGGGTGATTCTGATGATTGATATATCATCATCACAATTTATATTCGAGCGACGAAGGTGTGATATCTATATATTTCCTATTGACTGGCGTGAGAACCAAAATTAGATAAGGGCTTATTATTGTGAATTGGCATCAAAAATCTGATTTTTAGACTATATATCAAAGTTATAGATTTGAAATGATAATCAACTAATTGATTAATGGTTGTGTTGTTTTATTATTGGTTAATTAATTAAATATTGAATCGTTTAGCCAAATTGAACCAAATAGTGAATTGTATTGAGAATTGGTCGCATTTGCTTGCATATACATGTATATCTATTGAACAGGTCATAGCAAGGAGGCTAGAGCAGAGAAATGAAATTGTTTGCCCGACAAATAGGTACATGCTTACAAATTTATTGGGTTTGGATGATTTTATGAGCCGATTGGCTTTTTCTTTTTCTTTTTGAGATCAGAGGGCCTATATGGCAATTTTGGGATTTTCCCGTTGCTCCCGGAGCAGGGGAAGTTATGGCGAAATTTTTCAGAAATTTAGGGTGTTAGCCAAATTTTTGAAAAATTTGAAAAGTCCTTAGAAACTGAAAAGTTGAAGAACTTAAGCCGTAGTGAAAATAGTAAAAATTGAGTTGATTAGTAAAACAACTTTCGGCTTCATTCCTTTTCGGGGACGAAAAGTTTTAAGTGGGGGAGATTGTAACAACCCGGAAAATGCGAGCCAGTTTAAAATTTTTATTTTGGCAATTTCAGTGAATTTTGAATATTTAAAATGAATCATTTTAAATAAAAATGATGAAAAATATATTTTGAATCATTCAAACGTATATAGTTATATAGATCGTCGTTAGAATAGAAATATTTATTTTAAAATATAAAAGGAATTGAAAATGGCGCGATAGTTCGATAATTCGATTTCAAACTTCAAATGAATGTACAGGATTCAAAATAAACCAGAATTTAGCAAAACCAGAAATATTAGAAACTAATTGAGAATATCTTTCCAACGAATTCGAAAAATCAAAATTTCATAGTGGGAATCAAAAGATATGTCCAGATGAATTTTCAGAATAGTCGCTATGGAATTCTGGCCCTTAAAATGGGAATTTTGCAAACGACCTTGGATTTCGACGAAACCACTTTTGTTCGATCCGTGATGTCAAGTTATTGCTGTATTCCAATTTTAATAATTTTTCGATTCAATATGTGAGGGTGGCAAAGGAAAACGCGTTTGACCAGTTTTAGTTGATTTTAATCGACTGGGAAATGGACATTTTTCAAACGGTCTCAGAATTTGACGAAATTTGTTTTGTTAGGACTGTATCGTCAATACGAAGCTAGAAAATATTTTTCTGGAATTTTTCGAGTTAGTATGTGACCCCAGTAAATTGAAATGCGCGTTCAAATTCAATATATAGAGTTATATGTTGATTTTGACAAAAACTGATCGAAACGATCGAATCAGCCTACGATACATATCCCATTATGTTCGGAATGGGGGTGAAACGCTGGGGGCAACAGTCAGTGGGTTCGATTTCGAGTTGAAAAGAAAAGTTGCTTTTAGAATTTAAATTAATTTAATATATATTATAGAATATAATCCAACTCACCCCTTTTTCTTCTATTCTCCCTCCCTCATCCTCTATTGGTCAACGATGGATTTCAATTTAAAAAGAAGAAAAAAAACGTCGTAACCTCCAACCCAAACCCGCCGCCAGTACACCGCCCTCGTCGCCACCAAATCGGCCGCCACCAGCCTCCCTCTTCGACATCCCCTCGAACGAAATTCCCACCTCCAGTAAACCGCACGACCATCGACAAACCCCCCCTTTGCCTCCATCGCCCGCCGTACCTCTTCCGACGCCGACAGCAACTCCGTGAGCACCCCTTCCTTCTCTTCCTAGAGGCGTTCTTAGTTGATTTGGCGGAGGAACAAGGTCGAACTCGACCTGGAATGAAGCAGAAGGGGTTTAATCCCCTAATGACGTGATTAGAGGAAATGAGGGTAATTATTATTTTTATTTGTTTATTTGTTTTAATTTATATACCCATGTTTTAAAAATAAAACAGCAAGTGCTTTAAGAATATATAAAAATAACATTATGTTTGTAAATAGAAGATGTTTAAAAATATAAAAGAGAATTTGATTTTGAAAATATAAAATCAGTCGCTACAAAAATAAAAATCTTTGTTTAGGAGAGAAAAATATAACCTTTGTTTAGTTAAAGATATGATTTTTATGCTTGTAACATATTAAAGGTATGATTTTTATACTGGTAGCATGTGAAAGAACTAATTTTTATTCTCTTAAAAATACGATTTTTATATATATGAAGTGAAGATAAAAATACAATTTTTATATGGAATGAAGCGTCGAAAAATATATGAAGTAGAAAAATAAAAATATGATTTTTATCTATTGAATGAAGCAATAAAAATATAATTTTTATCTGAACATCGTGGAAAGAACTGCATTGGAATTGCAAACAGATTCAGATGATTCAACAGTTCAAAAGCAAAGCACGGCGGAGTGGAACCCTCTGTGAGAACTTCTCACTTTTAACTTAATTTTCTAGTTAAAATATATACTAGGATGCAGACGGTGTTTAGTAGCACCCGACACCCGTCGTCCACAGACCATGGATGGCTTGTATACTTGTTTGTTTGATTTTGATGTGTAGTTGATTGTGTGATATGATGTGAAATGAAATAAAATATTTTATAGTGGAAAATATTTTATAGTTAAAAATAGAATTTTTAACGTGTATATGAGTGAAATAAATATAAACAAATTGGACGATTTGTTTATATACACATATTTGACTGATATTGATTGGGACGATAAATTTTACACATCGCCCAACTGCACAAATAAAATCTGTGTTTGATTGTTTGAAAACCCCACACGGGTATTGGGGTGATATATGGCATACACTAGTCCCAATAATTAGCTGTATGTCGACTGATTGATGGACAGACTATTATGAGCGTTAAATACTTATATTTGATGCTTATACAGTGTAGAATGCACTTTGGATGAATGTTGATTATTCATCGTTGTTATTTTATACATGTGTTGTAGAAAATCCATATAATTAACATTATATGGTAATTGATTGGGCCTCATTCCAGTTTTGAAAAAGAAATATTTGAAAAAGAAATATTTGAAATAGAAATATTTGAAAAAGAAATATTTGAAATAGAAATATTTGAAAAAGAAATATTTGAAATAGAAATATTTGAAATAGAATATTTGAAAATAGAAATATATGAAGCCGTGTTGATTAGATTGGCGCCATTTTGATGTGAACGATATTTATATCGATTTTATACATTTTATAATGAATATCGAAAGTGGTTTCAAAATCTGATATTTTGAAAAGAATTGAACTCGAATTGAAATTGAATAGAAATGAATTCGAATTGAAATTGAATAGAAATGAATTCGAATTGAAATTGAATTGAATTGAAAACAAACTGAAATTGAATTAGAAATCAATTTGAATTGAAATCGATTTGAAATGAAAATAAATGAATTTATGTTGAAAAATTCGATTTTGATTTGAATTTGAAATAGAAGTTGAAATCATTTTGAAAACAAATTTAAAACGATTTATAAAATATGTTTTGAAAGGATATCGATGAAATATATATAATACATATATATTATATATATATATAATGGCCGGAATAGAACGCGCCGCGGTAGTTTGCAAATTTCGACCATTGACTTCGAACGGATATTACAGGAGATTCGACCGTCGGATTCTCCTAAAACCGGAACCATTGGGTTCGTATCGAAAAGAGCTTTCTAACAAATGTTAGAAATTTGAAATCTAACGGTTGGATTTGGAATTATGTCCAAATCAAATTTGGAAAAGGTCGTTGTAAGTGCAGTTCGATGGCCATTTATGGAAATCAACTGTACGGGCCTTGATAAAATTGTTAAAAATATCAATAATTTGTGTAAAATCATAAGAAATGATTTGGGAAGAATTGGTATGAAAAAATCCATATTTGAAAAGATAAAAATAGATTTTTATCGAAATGAACTAGTTTTGAACTAGAATTAAAATTCTATTTATTTTTAAATAAATAAATTGGATTTGAAAAGGGTTTTAAAAGTAACCAGAATTTCCAATAATTGAATTGGAATGGATTTGAATCGAAATTGTCTTTGGAATATTTCGATGTTGGATTTCGTGATTATAGAGATATTGTTATGGGAATTTGAAAGATATATTAATATTGTTATTTCCAATACGATATCTGTTGGTCGTAGAATTTGATATTGAATATAAGCCGGTATATTTTCTATTCAGAGCCTTGTATTTAATATCAAATGTGATTTGGGTTTGTCTTGAATGGTGTCTTCATTAACACTGTTCTTAAGCCCAGTTGAGAAAAAGATTAAATCTTTATTTAGATTTAATGAAGTGTACCAGTTAAATAATATTTAATTGGAATTGAATTCGAATTGATTCTTGGGTTTATCGTGAACGGTGTTTTAAATAACACTCGTTCTTTACTCGATAATTAATAGAGTGTGATTTTGGGTTGTCGTGAACGGTATCTTCAATAATACTGTTCTTAGACCCAAAGGAGTTAAGAAAATCAGAAATTAACTGGAGATTAGTTAAGTTGAATGGTTTCTGGGGTATTGATCTGATGTTGGTTTCGACCTTCGTGGTTAATACTTCGAGAATTGTTCACTTGCTAATTTACGGTTAGGGACTGATTGAAATGTGATGTGATTTTGGGTTTATCGTGAACCGTGTTTTAAATGACATTGATTTTTTAACCCAGTCACAGATTAAAACTAAGTGGAGTTTTAATGAATCATTAATTAGATTGAAAAGATCGAGAATGGAGTATCACCAGTTTTGCTCCAGGCGATAGTTAAATCTTTAATTAGATTAGAACATGAAATGGTAATTGAATTTACCGATAACACCGTGGTGTTAGATATGAAGTATTACCAGTTTTACTTCATGGGATATATAGGTTGGGATTGGGAAATTAAAACAAATGATTACTTTGGTAAGGTTCTCTAATCCCGACTAGTTTGAAGTGATATTCAAAGGAAGATTAAAGAATAAATTTAAAGGAATTTATCTTTGATAAAATTAATGGGAACCTTTCCCTAAGTATGTGAAATTTAGAAACTAACTGTAGGTTAGCTAAGCAGAACGGTTTCCTGGGTATTGATCTGATGTTGGTTTTGGCCTTCGGGGTTAATATTTGGGGAATTATTCTCTTGTTAATTTACGGTTAGTGACTTGATATACACGTAAATGTGTATATTTTATCCGCACATTTATCTTATTTTATCTTTTAAATAATTGATATTGTGTATTTATAGCTGTGTTTTCAGATTGTTGACAAGAATCATGGTTTAGAGCATTTGATGAATAAAGCATGAAGATTTTGCTGAAAAAGAGTGAAGTTAAAATTACTAAAGCTTGAAGAGTTTAAAGCTTGAAGAACGGTTGCAAATAGAGTTTAGTTGGGTAGATTTGGCTCACTAAAGACTCATATTGTGTTCACATTGGCTGAATTGCAGACCATTTCACTCATGTAGCGTTCACATTAGCTCCTTTGCAAGGCTTCTCATTCATGAACTGCACTCGTTCACACTGGCTCACTTACATGGCCTCTTACTCTACAACCCTGTTCACACTGGCTTATTTGTTATTTGGGCTAAATCTTTAGTCCCACATTGTGTAACTAGCCTAGTTGTCTTTGTCATATCAGCTATAAATACCTTGTATCTCATTCATTGTAAAACACATTGGTTTTATTCTGTAATTCTCTTCTTGGAATAAAATCATTCTCTCCCTTTCTTTTTACTTTTTGTTTATTTTATTTATGTTCATGTTATTTATTTTCTTTTTCTCTTCTTCTTTAGCTATGTCTAGCTAATCCCCTTTGATTAGGGGGTGATGACGCTGATAGTATGATTCAATATGAATCACAAAGCCAAAGGATGAGGAATTCATGTATATATATCTAGATCTGAACCTAGGGTTAGATATGAACCTTAATATCCTGTGTCGTTTAAGAGCTATGCTCCTTCACAGGGTATATTCGTGTTCGGTCTAACAATTATCATATTTAGATCTAATTTTAGGGTTTTAGAAATTAATTAGTGAATCTGTCCTGATAGTCTATGGTTGTAGAGCTGAGCTCCTGCATAGGCTATGCTTGTCGTTATTTACATATTTGTTTCTAAAAACCTATTATCGTTGATTCATGTTTGTGACAGAAACATGTATTAGATCTGGTTAATCTTTTGGCTATTGATGATTATGAATCTGATCTATGTCATTATCCCCTAATTGCTTTCACTTAGTGTTAAAACTCTCTTTTATTTAATTTCTGCTATTTTCTTTGTTTTCCACCAATCAAAAGTTAGGGATAACTTGATTGGATTTATTAATAAAATAATTTGGTCCTAGAGTTCGACACCCTCTACAACAATCCTTGTTGTTTAGGAAAGACGAACGAATTTTACAGTTGTTTACAATTGTTTAATTTGTTCGCAAACAAATTTTGGCGCCGTTGCCGGGGACCAAAGTAATTTTTATTAGTAGATCCTTCGAGTTAATTTTTTTTTAAAAAAAAAAACAATAACACAAATATTTTTATTCTATTTTTCCTTTGGTATTCTTGTATAGATAGAAAAAAATCTTGTTGGTTGATTTGGTACTTGATCATTGATACTGTAATCTATAAAAAAAAAATTCCCTCTTTTTCTTTCAATTTCTTGCCATTTTTATTGATTTCTTTCTTTTTTTTAGTATCTTCTTCCAAATTTTCTTTACAATTTGTTTCCTTTCTTTTCAAATCTCTTGCCAATTTTTGTATTACCATTCTTACAAATAAAAGTAAAAAAAAAATAAAAAATCTTGTCAATTCTCTTTGGATTTCCTGCCATTTTTCTTTTCATTCTCTTCTACATAATCCCTCTTTTCTTCTGTTTCCAATTTCTTCACTACAACAAGAAAAAAAATTCCTTTCATCAACTTCTCTGATCTCTGCCGCCTAAATCATGCACAAACCTCTTCACCCATCAATCTTGCATATCACTACAGCATCCATCGCTGTCAACACCACCTCAGTCCCACACCATCGACACAAGAATTCACAAAAAAATCCACACAATCATACCACCCTGCTACATATACAGCATCGATCTAAACTCTCGACAGTCCGCCAAAAGACCAGCACCCTAGTTTGCAACCCAGATACTACCCACGTTGAAATCCGCTCCCATCACGCAAAACTCCTGTAATAACCCGGAAAATGAGAGCCAGTTTGAAATTTTTATTTTGGCAATTTAAGCGAATTTTGATTATTTAAAATGAATTATTTTAAATAAAATCACGAGAAATTTGTTTTGAATAGAATTCGACATATATATTATATACGTCGTCGTTAGAATATAAATAATTATATATAATTTATATAAATACAAACCAACTCAACTAGACCCTAGCATTTCTCAACAGCCGCCACTATCTTCTTATATACGGCTGAAATCGTTCGCTTGTTCTCCTCAAAATTTCACCAAATCAGATCGTTAATTCAACAAGATGATACATGAAAATCAAAGCCCTCTTCGCGCTCTTCTAATCTATACTAGGTTGATCATTTCTCGTTGCTTGAATCGTTTGGAATTCATACTCAAAAGAGCCGACTTCGGGCCCGGTATTCAAGCAGGTGGGGCCACCGAGTGGCTTGCCATCGTTGGCGTGGGGGGAGAGCCTTCCGGCGCTTCGAGCGCCGCCCGTTGATGAACCTCCGGTCAAGCGAGGTGGAAGAATGGTGAACCCTAAGTTGATCGATGGGTTTGGTGAATCGCGACTTACCTGAAGGGAAGACAGAGCAACCCCCTTCCTTAATCAATGTAATTACGCCTTTAATTATATTTAGTTAAATATTAGTGTAATTGTTTAATTACTGCAGCAATTAAAATGTACTGAAATTCTTATATATATATATATATATTGTTTTTTTAAATGTATATACCATTATTTTAAAGATAAATGTATATACCATTATTTTAAAGATAAATGTATATACCATTATTTTAAAGATAAAAATATACCATTGTTTTAAAGATAAAAATATACCATTATTTTAAAGATAAAAATATACCATTATTTTAAAGATAAAAATATACCATTGTTTTAAAGATAAAATTATACCATTGTTTTAAAGATAAAAATATTCCATTGTTTTGAAAAATTAGAACACTTTGATTTGAAAATATATATCGCCATGATTTGAAAACAGATATCGCATTGTTTTTAAAATAGAAATAGCAATTTAAAAATATGTTTTTTTTAAATTGAAAGTGACGAAATAAAGATTTGATTTTGAAATAAGTGAAAATTATAATTTTTATATATAGAACTTCGAATTAAAAATATGATTTTTATATATTGAACTTCGAATTAAAAATATGATTTTTATATATTGAACTTCGAATTAAAAATATGATTTTTATATATTGAACTTCGAATTAAAAATATGATTTTTATATATTGAACATCGAATTAAAAATATGATTTTTATATATTGAACTTCGAAAGAAAAATATGATTTTTATATATTGAACTTCGAAAGAAAAATATGATTTTTATATATTGAACTTCGAAAGAAAAATATGATTTTTATATGTTGAACTTCGAAAGAAAAATATGATTTTTATATATTGAACTTCGAAAGAAAAATATGATTTTTATATGTTGAACTTCGAAAGAAAAATATGATTTTTATATATTGAACTTCGAAAGAAAAATATGGTTTTTATATATTGAACTTCGAAATAAAAATGTGATTTTTATATATTGAATAGCGAAGTAAAAATTCGATTTTTACATAGGTAGTGAAAGCGGGCAACGAAGACGAAAAATGATGCGATAACGATGGAGATTTCTATCAAAGAAGAGTCAAGATGATTGGATAGCTATCGGTGAGAACTTCTCACCTTTCAATTTCATTTCTATTTATATATATATACTAGGATGCAGACGGTGCTTAGTAGCACCCGACACAATCGTCCACAGACCATGGACTTGTTTGTTTGGTTGCATAGATTAGTTATATGATTTGATTTGAATTTGGTTGTTTGGTGATTTTGATTGATGTGTGAATGGTGTGGGCCTTCACTAGACCGGGGATAAGGCTAGGCCTTGTCCCGTTTCTAGTATCGTGCCGTTATGCCGCCGAAATTTTCTAAAATAAGTTAGAAAAATAGAAGAATCATTTTATTTAAAGAATGAACTGAATAGAGATTCATATGTTGGAATAAAATGTTTTATCGTTAAAAATATAATTTTTAACGTGAATGTGAATAAATAAATATTCATTTACAAACCGGACGGTTTGTTTATGTGCACCTATTTGAAGGACATTGATTGGGTCGATAAATTTTACACATCGCCCAACAGCACAAATAAAATATGCGTTTGATTGTTTGAAACCCCACACGGGTGTTGGGATGAAATTTGAAGTTCACTCATCCTGATTGATTAAATATGTCGATCGATTGATTGACAGGCTGTTATAAGCGTTAGATATCTATATTTGATGCTTATACAGTGTAGTGCACTTTGGTTGATGGTTGATTATTTTTCAATGCAATTATATGTGTGTAATGCATGAAAATCCATATAATTAACTTTATATGGTAATTGATTGGGCCTCATTCCAATTTGAAAAATAAAGAATATTATAAAATAAAAGTTCATGTGTTGACAGTACTCATCTATTGAGATTGGTCATGTGTTGAACGAAATATTTTAGTAATAAAATTTACATCTTTATCAATATAAAATAAAGGTTCATGTGTTGACAGTACTCATCCATTGAGATTGGTCATGTGTTGAACGAAATATTTTGATAATAACAACTATTTTGAAAATAGAAATTTATGAAGCCGTGTTGATTAGATTAACGCCATTTTGACGTGAACGATATTTATATCGATTTTATTCATTTCGAAATGAATTGAATTGAAAACGATTTCGAAATGAAATGAATTGAAAACGATTTCGAAATGAAATGAATTGAAAACGATTTCAAAATGAATTGAATTGAAAACGATTTCAAAATGAATTGAATTGAAAACGATTTCGAAATGAAATGAAATGAAAATGATTTCGAAATGAATTGAATTGAAAACGATTTCGAAATGAAATGAATTGAAAACGATTTCGAAATGAATTGAATTGAAAATGATTTCGAAATGAATTGAATTGAAAACGATTTCGAAATGAATTGAATTGAAAACGATTTCGAAATGAAATGAATTGAAAACGATTTCGAAATGAATTGAATATATAACGATTTCGAAATGAATTGAATATATAACGATTTCGTTATATATATAACGATTTCGAAATCGTTATATATTCAATTCATTTCGAAATGAATTGAATATATAACGATTTCGAAATGAATTGAATATATAACGATTTCGAAATGAATTGAATATATGACGATTTCGAAATGAATTGAATATATAACGATTTCGAAATGAATTGAATATATAACGATTTCGAAATGAATTGAATATATAACGATTTCGAAATGAATTGAATATAAAACGATTTCGAAATGAATTGAATTGAAAACGATTTCGAAATGAATTGAATTGAAAACGATTTCGAAATGAATTGAATTGAAAACGATTTCAAAAGGAATTGAAAACGAATTCAAATTGAATTGAAAGCGAATTGAAATGAATTCAAATTGAATTGAAATTCGAATTGAATAGAAATGAATTTTAAAACGAATTTATAAAGAAGAATTCAATTTTGATTTGAATTGAAATGGAAGTTGAAATTGCTTTTGAAACGAATTTAAAACTATTTATAAAATTCGTTTTAAATAGAAATCGACGAAATATATTATATATATATTATATATATAATATAATGGCCTGATTATAACGCGCCGCGCCGCGGCAGTTCGTGAATTTCGACCATTTATTTCAAACGGACATTACGGGAGATCCGACCGTCGGATTCTCCTAAAACCGGAACCGTTGGGTTCGTATCGAAAAGAGTTTTCTAACGAATATTAGAAATTTGAAATCTAACGGTTGGATTTGGAGTTACGTCCAAATCAAATTTGAAAAAGGTCGCTGTAAGTGCAGTTCGATGGCCATTGATGGAAATCGACTGTACGGGCCTTGATAAAATTATTAAAAATAGTAATAATTTATGTAAAATCATAAGAAATGATTTAGAAAGAATTGGGATGAAAAACTCCATATTTGAAAAGATAAAAATAGATTTTTATGAAATGAACTAGTTTTGAACTAGAAATATAATTCTATTTATTTTTAAATAAATAAATTGAATTTAAAAAGGGTTCTAAAAATAACCAGAATTTCCAATGTTTGCATTGGAGTGGATTTGAATCGAAATTGTCTTTGGAATATTTCGATGTTGGAATTCGTGATTATACGGATGTTGTTATGGAAATTTGAAAGATATATATTTATATCGTTATTTCCAATACGACATTTGTTAATCGTAGAATTTGATATTGAATATAAGCCGATATATTTTCTATTCAGAGCCTTATATTGAATATCAAATGTGATTTGGGTTTGTCGTGAATGGTGTCTTCACTAACACTGTTCTTGAACCCAGTTGAGAAAAGATTAAATCTTTTTATTTAGATTTAATGAAGTGTACCAATTAAATAATATTTAATTGGGATTGAATTGATATTGATTTTTGGGTTTATCGTGAACAGTGTTTTAAATAACACTTGTTCTTTAACCCGATAATTAATGGAATGTGATTTTGGGTTTATCGTGAACCGTGTTTTAAATGACACTGATTCTTTAACCCAGTCGAAGATTAAAACTAAGTGGAGTTTTAATGAATCTTTAATTAGATTGAAATGATCGAAAATGGAGTATCACCAGTTTTGCTCCAGGCGATAGTTAAATCTTTAATTAGATTTGAACGTGAAATGGTAATTGAATTTACCGATAACACGGTGGTGTTAGATATGAAGTATTACCAGTTTTACTTCATGGGATAAATAGGTTGGGATTGGGGAATTAAAACAAATGATTACTTCGGTAAGTTTCGTTAATCCCGACTAGTTGAATCGAAATTCAAAGGAAGATTAGAGAATAAATTCAGGAATTTATCTTGGATAAAATTAATGGGAACCTTTCCCTATGAATGTGAAATTTAGAAACTAACTGTCGGTTAGCCAAGCAGAATGGTTTTCTGGATATTGATCTGATGTTGGTTTCGGCTTTCGGGGTTAATATTTGGGGAATTATTCTCTTGATTAATTTACGGTTAGTGACTGATGAATTGGAATGAGGCGTATGTTGTGTTTGTGTAACACTTATTTAAAATATACGCGAGTTATTCGGAAAGACCGGGTTTATCCCATTCTGAATAACTGATACGACGATAAGTCGTAGATGAAGACGATGGTCGAAGACCGGAGGTCTTCACGTCGTTTGGGTAATTACTGATGATCTTGATTGGGCTGTACACCCAAGAAGATGGAAACAGTTAGTGATCGTCCAGACGTACTTGGAGATCGATGGAGATGCAGGGTACTAGGTGCCTCCGGTTTCGTTCAGACCCAGAACGGACTTGTAAATGGACTGTGTGTCTGACATTGGATTTTAGTCCATGTGATTGATCTCTATTAAATATATATCTGTTTGGCGGCGGAGAATTTATTCTCTTGCTTAACGCCCTTCTCTGAGACGTACGAGCTCAGGGGTTATATATTGATGGACATCAAACGCATGGAGTGAATTGCCTGTGTGGCATGCCTAAGTGGAAATTGATCGAGGCTTCTGTTGAAAAGCAAAGTCTTGTGGTGATGATCAAAGCAAGGCCTTTGTGGCGTAGCTTTGTGTAACGTTTACTTCGCGTGTTTCACACCCGGTATGAATCAAAAACGGGAGAGGACCTCAGGGAGGGCATGCGTTTCTTTCTAGTTAGAAGTGGCGTCAGTGGTTTTACACGCCCTGACGAGTTTGACTTATGTGGTTGTTGCTGTTGCGAGGCGCCTCGGATTGACCGGTCGTTCTCGAACCGATGGAGTCATTTAGTTGGCTCATTTACGCCCCAAAGGGCGGGGAAACGCATGTTCAGGCATTTTAATCCACATCGGTGGACCGGCCCTGTCGCTCCAAGGGCCCACCTGAGTCTGGGTCCTGAGGGGCGGGCTAGAGCGTCTCGAATCGGTTGAGGACTATCTTTTGCCTCGGTTCATAGATGGAAATCCAATTTCCAAATACGTGACATTTGCGGTTTTATTTGTAAACCTATATATGGCGACATGATATATGGTACCCATGCCGCCTATGATTGATACTTATGATGTGAAGTTGTTTTATACACTATGCACTTATAATAGTATCAAACGATTTGTTTTAAACGTATCAAGCATTCTTTGGCTGTTATAAGGGAAAACCCTATCCCCCGGCTTGCGTTGCATTGTGTGATAGGACCTGGGTCTTATAACAGCTTCATTTTTCTTTATTTAGCATTGCGCTGTTTGTTTTATGCACTGGTATTCTTGGGAGGAAACCCGTTCCGTGTTATACGGCGTGGTCCCTTGATTTACCTAACTTTAAAAATAAAGATTAACTGTTTTAGTTCTCACACCAGTCACATGACTGACCTGGAGTTTATTGTTTTAACCTAAACTCTGGGTGCCCCTATTTTGACACGGGCAGCTAGTAGTTTTGGTTTTGCAGATTTATATTCACAGGATCCTGGTTTACAGCTGGAATGATATCCGGAAAGCTTTGTATCCGTATATCTCTTTCTAGTTGTGTATTGTATTATTTTCCGCTGCTATGTATTTAAATGTAATTTAAATCTCTGATATTTCTGTGTAATATATATTCATTTATACTCTGTATATTCTTGTAATCTGATGCATTGTTGTAATATACAATGAAATGTTCTTCTATATGCGTTCTGTTGTGGTTTGTTCTCGAACTATCCGACGCTTTCCTTTACGGGGAAGTTACGGGTTTTCACAGTTGGTATCAGAGCTTTGGTTTACTAAGCAGAGAACAAGACACATTAGAAACATACGAAAGAATTCATCAGATATTGGATTAGCAATATCCAATGAGAATGACTCGTTAGAGATGGGATCAGTAGTATCCTAGAACGAGTGTGAAGAGTATATTTTTAAAGTGAAAACAAATTTTGTTTTGAAAATTTAAATCAATTATTCGTAGTTGATTATTTATTTATATTGATTTGGACAGTCCAGTATATAAAGAATTTGCATATACGCCTTGCAAACGTATATTTGAAGTTTTAATATACCGGGTAGATATAGAACCGCTCTCTAGTAGCTCGACAATGTTCTGATGGTGGTTCGAAACATCATCAGCATTTATTTTCGAGTGACGAAAGTGAGATTTCTATATATTTCCTATTGACTGGTGTGAGAACCAAAAATTAGATAGGGCCTATTGTTGTGAATTGGCATCAAAAACATGATTTTTTTATATGTATCAAATTATGAATTTGAAACTCTAATTCACTAATTGATTGATGTTTGTGTTGTTGGTTTAGTTGTTTGCTAATTTCATTTAGCCTAATTGAATCAAATATTGAACTGTATTGAAAATTGGTCGCTTTTGCTTGCATATGCATATATATCATTGAACAGGTCATAGCAAGGAGGCTAGAGCCAGAGAATAAAATTTGTTTGCCCGACAAATAGGTACATGGTTACTACATAATTTCCTGTTTTGTTTGGGTGATGATGATTTTATGAGCCTATTGGCTAGCCGCTTGGCTTTTTCTTTTTCTTTTTGAGATCTGAAGGACCGGGGAAGCTATTTGAAATTCCCCGACGCTCCCGGTGCAGGGGAGGTTATGGCGAAATTTTTCAAAAATTTAGGGTGTTAGCCAAATTTTTGAAACTTTGAAATTTCTCAGAAACTGAAAAGTTGGAGAATGAAAGCCAAATCGAACGTAGAGTTGATTAATCAAACCACTTTCGACTTTGTTCCTTTTCGAGGACGAAAAGTTTTAAGTGGGGGAGATTGTAATAACCCGGAAAATGCGAGCCAGTTTGAAATTTTTATTTTGGCAATTTAAGCGAATTTTGATTATTTAAAATGAATTATTTTAAATAAAATCACGAGAAATTTGTTTTGAATAGAATTCGACATATATATTATATACGTCGTCGTTAGAATATAAATAATTATATATAATTTATATAAATACAAACCAACTCAACTAGACCCTAGCATTTCTCAACAGCCGCCACTATCTTCTTATATACGGCTGAAATCGTTCGCTTGTTCTCCTCAAAATTTCACCAAATCAGATCGTTAATTCAACAAGATGATACATGAAAATCAAAGCCCTCTTCGCGCTCTTCTAATCTATACTAGGTTGATCATTTCTCGTTGCTTGAATCGTTTGGAATTCATACTCAAAAGAGCCGACTTCGGGCCCGGTATTCAAGCAGGTGGGGCCACCGAGTGGCTTGCCATCGTTGGCGTGGGGGGAGAGCCTTCCGGCGCTTCGAGCGCCGCCCGTTGATGAACCTCCGGTCAAGCGAGGTGGAAGAATGGTGAACCCTAAGTTGATCGATGGGTTTGGTGAATCGCGACTTACCTGAAGGGAAGACAGAGCAACCCCCTTCCTTAATCAATGTAATTACGCCTTTAATTATATTTAGTTAAATATTAGTGTAATTGTTTAATTACTGCAGCAATTAAAATGTACTGAAATTCTTATATATATATATATATTGTTTTTTTAAATGTATATACCATTATTTTGAAGATAAATGTATATACCATTATTTTAAAGATAAATGTATATACCATTATTTTAAAGATAAAAATATACCATTGTTTTAAAGATAAAAATATACCATTATTTTAAAGATAAAAATATACCATTATTTTAAAGATAAAAATATACCATTATTTTAAAGATAAAAATATACCATTGTTTTAAAGATAAAATTATACCATTGTTTTAAAGATAAAAATATTCCATTGTTTTGAAAAATTAGAACACTTTGATTTGAAAATATATATCGCCATGATTTGAAAACAGATATCGCATTGTTTTTAAAATAGAAATAGCAATTTAAAAATATGTTTTTTTTTAAATTGAAAGTGACGAAATAAAGATTTGATTTTGAAATAAGTGAAAATTATAATTTTTATATATTGAACTTCGAATTAAAAATATGATTTTTATATATTGAACTTCGAATTAAAAATATGATTTATATATATTGAACTTCGAATTAAAAATATGATTTTTATATATTGAACTTCGAATTAAAAATATGATTTTTATATATTGAACTTCGAATTAAAAATATGATTTTTTATATATTGAACTTCGAAAGAAAAATATGATTTTTATATATTGAACTTCGAAAGAAAAATATGATTTTTATATATTGAACTTCGAAAGAAAAATATGATTTTTATATGTTGAACTTCGAAAGAAAAATATGATTTTTATATATTGAACTTCGAAAGAAAAATATGATTTTTATATGTTGAACTTCGAAAGAAAAATATGATTTTTATATATTGAACTTCGAAAGAAAAATATGGTTTTTATACATTGAACTTCGAAATAAAAATGTGATTTTTATATATTGAATAGCGAAGTAAAAATTCGATTTTTACATAGGTAGTGAAAGCGGGCAACGAAGATGAAAAACGATGCGATAACGATGGAGATTTCTATCAAAAAAGAGTCAAGATGATTGGATAGCTATCGGTGAGAACTTCTCACCTTTCAATTTCATTTCTATTTATATATATATACTAGGATGCAGACGGTGCTTAGTAGCACCCGACACAATCGTCCACAGACCATGGACTTGTTTGTTTGGTTGCATAGATTAGTTATATGATTTGATTTGAATTTGGTTGTTTGGTGATTTTGATTGATGTGTGAATGGCGTGGGCCTTCACTAGACCAGGGATAAGGCTAGGCCTTGTCCCGTTTCTAGTATCGTGCCGTTATGCCGCCGAAATTTTCTAAAATAAGTTAGAAAAATAGAAGTATCATTTTATTTAAAGAATGAACTGAATAGAGATTCATATGTTGGAATAAAATGTTTTATCGTTAAAAATATAATTTTTAACGTGAATGTGAATAAATAAATATTCATTTACAAACCGGACAGTTTGTTTATGTGCACCTATTTGAAGGACATTGATTGGGTCGATAAATTTTACACATCGCCCAACAGCACAAATAAAATATGCGTTTGATTGTTTGAAACCCCACATGGGTGTTGGGATGAAATTTGAAGTTCACTCATCCTGATTGATTAAATATGTCGATCGATTGATTGACAGGCTGTTATAAGCGTTAGATATCTATATTTGATGCTTATACAGTGTAGTGCACTTTGGTTGATGGTTGATTATTTTTCAATGCTATTATATGTGTGTAATGCATGAAAATTCATATAATTAACTTTATATGGTAATTGATTGGGCCTCATTCCAATTTGAAAAATAAAGAATATTATAAAATAAAAGTTCATGTGTTGACAGTACTCATCTATTGAGATTGGTCATGTGTTGAACGAAATATTTTAGTAATAAAATTTACATCTTTATCAATATAAAATAAAGGTTCATGTGTTGACAGTACTCATCCATTGAGATTGGTCATGTGTTGAACGAAATATTTTGATAATAACAACTATTTTGAAAATAGAAATTTATGAAGCCGTGTTGATTAGATTAACGCCATTTTGACGTGAACGATATTTATATCGATTTTATTCATTTCGAAATGAATTGAATTGAAAACGATTTCGAAATGAAATGAATTGAAAACGATTTCGAAATGAAATGAATTGAAAACGATTTCGAAATGAATTGAATTGAAAACGATTTCGAAATGAATTGAATTGAAAACGATTTCGAAATGAAATGAATTGAAAACGATTTCGAAATGAATTGAATTGAAAACGATTTCGAAATGAAATGAATTGAAAACGATTTCGAAATGAATTGAATTGAAAACGATTTCGAAATGAATTGAATTGAAAACGATTTCGAAATGAAATGAATTGAAAACGATTTCGAAATGAATTGAATATATAACGATTTCGAAATGAATTGAATATATAACGATTTCGAAATGAATTGAATATATAACGATTTCGAAATGAATTGAATATATAACGATTTCGAAATGAATTGAATATATAACGATTTCGAAATGAATTGAATATATAACGATTTCGAAATGAATTGAATATATAACGATTTCGAAATGATTTGAATATATAACGATTTCGAAATGAATTGAATATAAAACGATTTCGAAATGAATTGAATTGAAAACGATTTCGAAATGAATTGAATTGAAAACGATTTCGAAATGAATTGAATTAAAAACGATTTCGAAAGGAATTGAAAACGAATTCAAATTGAATTAAAAGCGAATTGAAATGAATTCAAATTGAATTGAAATTCGAATTGAATAGAAATGAATTTTAAAACGAATTTATAAAGAAGAATTCAATTTTGATTTGAATTGAAATGGAAGTTGAAATTGCTTTTGAAACGAATTTAAAACTATTTATAAAATTCGTTTTAAATAGAAATCGATGAAATATATTATATATATATTATATATATAATATAATGGCCTGAATAGAACGCGCCGCGCCGCGGCAGTTCGTGAATTTCGACCATTTATTTCAAACGGACATTACGGGAGATCCGACCGTCGGATTCTCCTAAAACCGGAACCGTTGGGTTCGTATCGAAAAGAGTTTTCTAACGAATATTAGAAATTTGAAATCTAACGGTTGGATTTGGAGTTACGTCCAAATCAAATTTGAAAAAGGTCGCTGTAAGTGCAGTTCGATGGCCATTGATGGAAATCGACTGTACGGGCCTTGATAAAATTATTAAAAATAGTAATAATTTATGTAAAATCATAAGAAATGATTTAGAAAGAATTGGGATGAAAAACTCCATATTTGAAAAGATAAAAATAGATTTTTATCGAAATGAACTAGTTTTGAACTAGAAATATAATTCTATTTATTTTTAAATAAATAAATTGAATTTAAAAAGGGTTCTAAAAATAACCAGAATTTCCAATGTTTGCATTGGAGTGGATTTGAATCGAAATTGTCTTCGGAATATTTCGATGTTGGAATTCGTGATTATACGGATGTTGTTATGGAAATTTGAAAGATATATATTTATATCGTTATTTCCAATACGACATTTGTTAATCGTAGAATTTGATATTGAATATAAGCCGATATATTTTCTATTCAGAGCCTTATATTGAATATCAAATGTGATTTGGGTTTGTCGTGAATGGTGTCTTCACTAGCACTGTTCTTGAACCCAGTTGAGAAAAGATTAAATCTTTTTATTTAGATTTAATGAAGTGTACCAATTAAATAATATTTAATTGGGATTGAATTGATATTGATTTTTGGGTTTATCGTGAACAGTGTTTTAAATAACACTTGTTCTTTAACCCGATAATTAATGGAATGTGATTTTGGGTTTATCGTGAACCGTGTTTTAAATGACACTGATTCTTTAACCCAGTCGAAGATTAAAACTAAGTGGAGTTTTAATGAATCTTTAATTAGATTGAAATGATCGAAAATGGAGTATCACCAGTTTTGCTCCAGGCGATAGTTAAATCTTTAATTAGATTTGAACGTGAAATGGTAATTGAATTTACCGATAACACGGTGGTGTTAGATATGAAGTATTACCAGTTTTACTTCATGGGATAAATAGGTTGGGATTGGGGAATTAAAACAAATGATTACTTCGGTAAGTTTCGTTAATCCCGACTAGTTGAATAGAAATTCAAAGGAAGATTAGAGAATAAATTCAGGAATTTATCTTGGATAAAATTAATGGGAACCTTTCCCTATGAATGTGAAATTTAGAAACTAACTGTCGGTTAGCCAAGCAGAATGGTTTTCTGGATATTGATCTGATGTTGGTTTCGGCCTTCGGGGTTAATATTTGGGGAATTATTCTCTTGATTAATTTACGGTTAGTGACTGATGAATTGGAATGAGGCGTATGTTGTGTTTGTGTAACACTTATTTAAAATATACGCGAGTTATTCGGAAAGACCAGGTTTATCCCATTCTGAATAACTGATACGACGATAAGTCGAAGATGAAGACGATGGTCGAAGACCGGAGGTCTTCACGTCGTTTGGGTAATTACTGATGATCTTGATTGGGCTGTACACCCAAGAAGATGGAAACAGTTAGTGATCGTCCAGACGTACTTGGAGATCGATGGAGATGCGGGGTACTAGGTGCCTCCGGTTTCGTTCAGACCCAGAACGGACTTGTAAATGGACTGTGTGTCTGACATTGGATTTTAGTCCGTGTGATTGATCTCTATTAAATATATATCTGTTTGGCGGCGGAGAATTTATTCTCTTGCTTAATGCCCTTCTCTGAGACGTACGAGCTCAGGGGTTATATATTGATGGACATCAAACGCATGGAGTGAATTGCCTGTGTGGCATGCCTAAGTGGAAATTGATCGAGGCTTCTGTTGAAAAGCAAAGTCTTGTGGTGATGATCAAAGCAAGGCCTTTGTGGCGTAGCTTTGTGTAACGTTTACTTCGCGTGTTTCACACCCGGTATGAACCAAAAACGGGAGAGGACCTCAGGGAGGGCATGCGTTTCTTTCTAGTTAGAAGTGGCGTCAGTGGTTTTACACGCCCTGACGAGTTTGACTTATGTGGTTGTTGCTGTTGCGAGGCGCCTCGGATTGATCGGTCGTTCTCGAACCGATGGAGTCATTTAGTTGTCTCATTTACGCCCCAAAGGGCGGGGAAACGCATGTTCAGGCATTTTAATCCACATCGGTGGACCGGCCCTGTCGCTCCAAGGGCCCACCTGAGTCTGGGTCCTGAGGGGCGGGCTAGAGCGTCTCGAATCGGTTGAGGACTATCTTTTGCCTCGGTTCATAGATGGAAATCCAATTTCCAAATACGTGACATTTGCGGTTTTATTTGTAAACCTATATATGGCGACATTATATATGGTATCCATGCCGCCTATGATTGATACTTATGATGTGAAGTTGTTTTATACACTATGCACTTATAATAGTATCAAACGATTTGTTTTAAACGTATCAAGCATTCTTTGGCTGTTATAAGGGAAAACCCTATCCCCCGGCTTGCGTTGCATTGTGTGATAGGACCTGGGTCTTATAACAGCTTCATTTTTCTTTATTTAGCATTGCGCTGTTTGTTTTATGCACTGGTATTCTTGGGAGGAAACCCGTTCCGTGTTATACGGCGTGGTCCCTTGATTTACCTAACTTTAAAAATAAAGATTAACTGTTTTAGTTCTCACACCAGTCACATGACTGACCTGGAGTTTATTGTTTTAACCTAAACTCTGGGTGCCCCTATTTTGACACGGGCAGCTAGTAGTTTTGGTTTTGCAGATTTATATTCACAGGATCCTGGTTTACAGCTGGAACGATATCCGGAAAGCTTTGTATCCGTATATCTCTTTTTAGTTGTGTATTGTATTATTTTCCGCTGCTATGTATTTAAATGTAATTTAAATCTCTGATATTTCTGTGTAATATATATTCATTTATACTCTGTATATTCTTGTAATCTGATGCATTGTTGTAATATACAATGAAATGTTCTTCTATATGCGTTCTGTTGTGGTTTGTTCTCGAACTATCCGACGCTTTCCTTTACGGGGAAGTTACGGGTTTTCACAACTCCATATCACCACCCTTTTCCGCCTACAAGTCCACCAGCATTACTCAAATAAATTATCGCAACTCTCCCTTCAGCAAATCTCCTAGTCCAGAACTGCATCCCAACCCCCTCCAAAAACTGCACAGCATACCATCTTGCTGGCTATTCACGTTCGCTCAACATCTATTCCTTCTCCGTTCATACCGCATCCCTCCCTTCCTCACCATTCTTCAAAACCAAGATCAGCCACAATTCCTATCTTCACAAACATCCTTCACCCCTAATTCATCACCAATAAACCCCAACCAGCGCAAACTGCTCCTCTGCCAAATCCTGAAATTCCAAGCTACAAACCACCCCATTCTCAAACGCTGTCCGACAAACCTTTCACCGCTAGTTCAACTCCAACCGTCTCTCCCTTCACAGAAGCTTCAGGTCAAACTCGAACTTGATCGCGACCCTGAAAACCTGACAACCGAATACCAACCTCAATTTTTATTTCGAAAACAAACTCCGTTTTTATTTTGAAGTCGATTTTTAATTTGGGTCTGAAGTTTTATCTTCAATTCCTTATCTTTTCTTGATTTTCAAGTAAATAAGAAAACTGGCCCCTTCTGGAAGCAGGTCGTGTACCATACTTGGGGTATTGGGCTGAGGAAAGGCCGTGAAGTAATTTGGGTATTCAAGTTTATTTAATCTACCCCGTGCCGCAGCGCAGTCAAGCAAATAATAGGAGGCGACAACAACAAAAAGCAGCGGACTATTCAGTGTTCGAGCAGTTGCACACCAAGTGGGGTGTGAACGCGCTAGCGCTACCCAATTGCACTAGACGGACTGCCAATCAAGGTGAGTATTTTCTAACTCTACAGGGATTGCTGCTTCAAATAAAAAATATATATAGACATTGCTTGTAAAAATCTTCTGCAGGGCATCGGCTTGCTTGTAATTTTTTTTTATTGACTGTTCTGAGACTGTTCATTCTGTGACTGAATATTTTGCCTGTTGATGTGTGGTTTAAAATTTTAAAACGAACATGGGATTAGTTGAAAAGTTTATTTTTGAAATCTAATTGAGGATTCCACAAAGCTCATAGGACAAAATATTTGTTAAATTGACAATTAGGATTGATACTCTCTGAGGTGTCTAAGGAACGGTAGAGTCTAGAACTCAAACAGGTTCTTAAACCTTCAGTTGTGTTTCTACGGTGATTCGTGGCACACTAATAATCCCTGTCCGAACCTGGCCCAGACTTGTATTCATATAATCCGAATTTGTTAATTTTAACAATTTTTTTAGAAGCTTCTTGAAAATGTCCCAATTCCCTTTTTCCAATGGATTTTACGATAGTTGTGAAAATCAATATAATCCATATAATTTTACACCAAATTCATATGGATATTTTAATAACAACTTTTATACAAATAATTTGGATTTTATGCCATCAACTTTTAAAAAATTTCAAGATAATCCCGATTGTACACCAACAAATTTTCAAAATGATGATCAACCCTCAACTCTTGAAACACATGTTAAATCTTTACTTGAAATGAGCATACAACAAAATAAAGAAATAAATGAATTGTGTAATTTATACATGTGCAACAATTCAAGTGAAAGCTTTCAAAATAATCAAAATTCGATTTCACCTCCTAATTCAAATGATTCTGATTATAACCCTTGTCAATTCAATTTTGAAGTCCAGAATGAATTTCAAATTCAAAATGGAAATGTAAATTACTTTTCAAATGATTTTGGCAACGGGAATAATTTCAATTGTGGTGCTACTGAAAACTTTTGTTCTCAACAATTTCAAAGTGAAAATTCTCATGTAAACAATTATAAATTTGATTTTGTTGAGCAAACGAACGTACTTGACGATTACTTGAAGTTTTGTGAGAAACAAAATCGAATCCAAACTTGTATGATTCAAATAAAAATCCACCTTTGCCCACAATCAACGATTTTCAAATAACAACTTTTGAAATCGATGAAAATCTCAATGAAGTTGTTGAAAGCTCTGTGATTGATTTGAATTTAAATTCTTTTGAAAACAAAGACGTCAATCTTCTATTCGATCTTCCTCTCTCAAATTATGAAAATTTACCAACTTTAGATTATCAATATGACAAAAATGATAAAGTTGTTGATAACTGTTTATGTGAGGACGATTTTGATGAGCGAAAACTTCTTAAACTGATTGACAACGATGTTGTTGGGTCTGAAATTGAAAATTAAACATTTGAAAACTTTGAAATTCTTGAGGTTGAAAACAATGGGACTATTGAATGTGATCTCAAACATGATGACGATTTTTCTGAAATTGTTGAAACTCCTTGCGACCTGATCATTTCAACTGAACCACACCGTGATCACTCGTTTTTCACTGATAAATTTCTACAGTATATGAACTCGTTTTGGAATAACACTGTTTTTGAGAAAACACGATTTCGAAATTTACTGAAAATTCATTTGTTTGGTTTAAACTTTAGGTCTACGAATGAACCTTTAGTTAACAAAATTTCAAATATCAAAGCAAAACCGAACAATATTTCTCAAAACAAGTGTGGGGGTGAGAGTGATGCACACGTCTCTCAATTTATACATAATCGGAACAAGTCAAACTTTGTTTTTGAAACTTTTGTTGAACCCCAGCCCGATGACCTCTCTTTTGTTGCTATAAAAATTCAATTCGATTTCAGGATCAATTGTAAGCTCAAGCTTTTAAAACTAGCAACTCAAACTTTTGAAAAAACGAAATTTATTTTTCCAAATCTGTCACGTAATATACAATCCTTTATGATTTGGTTTTCTGTGCTTCAGCTGTGTCTCATAATCTTAATGAGGCTGATCCATTGGTCCATTGTGGACCGGTACATCTATTCGATGACTGCGTATTTTCTGCACACACATCCGGTAAGCCGTGCTGACCCTCTTATTTTTATTTCCCTTTCACTAAGATATGTCTGATTAACGACTGTGAGGACACAGTCACACTCAAGTGTGGGGGGAGTTTACATTACATCATCAATCAAATTTTATGAAGTAGGTCATTCATTGAACAAGGATTAACTTAAATTCATAAATAACACCTTGGTTCTTGTTTGATAAGTTGAATTGTTGGGTGATGGGAATGAACATTATTTATTCATTGAGTCGTAATGTGTCTTTTTAAGATGCTAGCTTGAGACTGTGCAGACGTTAGTCGTGTTCTGGAGTAAGCGTGTCAACCTTTGTTATACATGTTAGAATGTGCAAGTAAAAAAAATCAAAAAAAAAATCAAGAAATAAAAATGATTTTGCACCTACATTTGTTGGATTTTCTGAGTTTGTTTTCATGCATAATATTTTCTTTTCTGCTCAAATTTTCAAAATCGTAAGTTCTAAAATCCACTTGGCCCAATTAAGGAGAAATGACTCATTGTAGCATTCTTCTTCGATACCTCACATTATTCAAACCCAAGTTTTAGTCGATTTACATCCATGTTTCGACAAGTTTATCTTATATTGGTATACTCAAGAACCTTTGTTTAAAGGTCAAAAACGTCACTTTTTATACTAATATTACACCACCCACTCCGTACTTGTTTTAAGGTAGGATAACCATATACCACATCTTATTTTATATGGGTTATCTATCTTACGAAACTTTGCTTATCATTCCTTTCAGCTTTTTGTACAACATCAATCTAGACTTGTGTGTTGAACTAAGGTTATAGAAGTAGAGTAACTAGGGCACAAAACTTTCCTTTCATGAAGTGTTGGTAGTAGAGGGGGAATCAAATGAAATCAAGTACGTCATCATTCCATCTCCACTCATCATTCATCATGCAAAAGAAAAAAGAAAAAAAAAGAGAAAAAGAAAAAAAAAAGAAGAAAAAAAAGAATAGAAAAAAATGAAATAAAGAGAGAGTCTCCCTGAATAAAATAGTCTTCATCATTCCTGACTATCCATTTCCATTCCATCCACATCTATCATACTGTACTTAGAAGCAAGGATTGTATTGAGGAGATGAAAGGAAACAAAATGTCCATATGTGCCTTAGTATTACTTTATCTTTTGTAGCTTGAAGTTCAACTAATACACTTGCCCTCTCATCTATAATATTTTTAAGAACTTACAAAATTTTCCTTCATCTATGCATAACTCACATCCAATACATTACAGTTACGGTGGTGCAAAATTATTCAAAAAAAAAAGGTTGAATAAATGATTGGGTGCACATTGTCGATGTGTAGAACTTTGGTTGACACCACGCTCTTAACCGTCAAGACAATTACAGTGTTATCAAGGAATTACGATTCAGCTTGAAAAATCTTATTCATTTTTGCACCAATAATGGGATGGACAATTGGAACTAAACCGTTATTATTGAAGTTAGGTGAAATCCTTGGAATGTGAAAGACCTTAAATATATTGTTTGATTAATCCGCGTACATAAGACGCTTTGGATTTTGTGGGTAGTATCCGCTGAAAACCCTCACGAGACAACACTCGTCCTACTGGGGACACCCAGAGGTTTAACGGCTTGTTGCATACGCTAAATGCAATCGTGTTTCCTACGAAAGTGTGACATATCTTAGTTTAGTTTATTCGAGGACGAATAAAAAGATAAGTGTGGGGGTATTTGATATACACGTAAATGTGTATATTTTATCCGCACATTTATCTTATTTTATCTTTTAAATAATTGATATTGTGTATTTATAGCTGTGTTTTCAGATTGTTGACAAGAATCATGGTTTAGAGCATTTGATGAATAAAGCATGAAGATTTTGCTGAAAAAGAGTGAAGTTAAAATTACTAAAGCTTGAAGAGTTTAAAGCTTGAAGAACGGTTGCAAATAGAGTTTAGTTGGGTAGATTTGGCTCACTAAAGACTCATATTGTGTTCACATTGGCTCAATTGCAGACCATTTCACTCATGTAGCGTTCACATTAGCTCCTTTGCAAGGCTTCTCATTCATGAACTGCACTCGTTCACACTGGCTCACTTACAAGGCCTCTTACTCTACAACCCTGTTCACACTGGCTTATGTGTTAATTGGGCTAAATCTTTAGTCCCACATTTTGTAACTAGCCTAGTTGTCTTTGTCATATCAGCTATAAATACCATGTATCTCATTCATTGTAAAACACATTAGGTTTTATTCTGTAATTCTCTTCTTGGAATAAAATCATTCTCTCCCTTTCTTTTTACTTTTTGTTTATTTTATTTATGTTCATATTATTTATTTTCTTTTTCTCTTCTTCTTTAGCTATGTCTAGCTAATCCCCTTTGATTAGGGGGTGATGACGCTGATAGTATGATTCAATATGAATCACATAGCCAAAGGATGAGGAATTCATGTATATAGATCTAGATCTGAACCTAGGGTTAGATCTGAACCTTAATATCCTGTGTCGTTTAAGAGCTATGCTCCTTCACAGGGTATATTCGTGTTCCGTCTAACAATTATCATATTTAGATCTAATTTTAGGGTTTTAGAAATTAATTAGTGAATCTGTCCTGATAGTCTATGGTTGTAGAGCTGAGCTCCTGCATAGGCTATGCTTGTCGTTATTTACATATTTGTTTCTAAAAACCTATTATCATTGATTCATGTTTGTGACAGAAACATGAATTAGATCTGGTTAATCTTTTGGCTATTGATGATTATGAATCTGATCTATGTCATTATCCCCTAATTGCTTTCACTTAGTGTTAAAACTCTCCTTTATTTAATTTCTGCTATTTTCTTTGTTTTCCACCAATCAAAAGTTAGGGATAACTTGATTGGATTTATTAATAAAATAATTTGGTCCCAGAGTTCGACACCCTCTACAACAATCCTTGTTGTTTAGGAAAGGCGAACGAATTTTACAGTTGTTTACAATTGTTTAATTTGTTCGCAAACATGACTGATGAATTGGAATGAGGCGTATGTTATGTTTGTGTAACACATGTTTATTATATACGCGAGTTGTTCAGAAAGACCGGGTTTATCCCATTTTTAATAACTGATTCGACGATGAGTCGAAGATGAAGACGGTGGTTGAAGACCGGAGGTCTTCACGTCGTTTAGATAATTACTGATGATCTTGATTGGGTCGTACACCCAAGAGGAGAGAACCAGTTGGTGATCATCCAGACGTACTTGGAGATCGATGGATATGCGGGGTACTAGGTGCCTCCGGTTTCGTTCAGACCTAGAACAAACTTGTAAATGGACTGTGTGTCTGATAGTGGATTTTAGTCTATGTGATTGATTTCTATTAAATATATATCTGTTTGGCGGCGGAGAATTTATTCTCTTGCTTAACGCCCTTCTCTGAGTTATACGAGCTCAGGGGTTATATATCGGTGGATATCAAACGCATGGAGTGAATTGCCTATGTGGCATGCCTAAGTGGCAAATTGATCAAGGCTTCTGTTGAAAAGCAAAGTCTTGTGGTTGATGATCAAAGAACGACCTGTGTTCCATAGCTTTATGTAACGTTGATTCGCGAGCCTCACACCCCGGTTGTGAATCAAAAACGGAAAAGGACCTCAGGGAGGGCATGCGTTTTCTTCTAGATAGAAGTGGCGTCAGTGGTTTTACACGCCCTAACGAGTTTGACTTATGTGGTTATTGTTGTTGCCAGGCGCCTCAGATATATCGGTGACTATGTGAAGCCGATGGAGTCATTTGTTGGCTCATTTATGCCCCAAAGGGCGAGGAAAAGCAGTGTTCAGGAATTTTAATCCACATTGGTGGACCGGCCCTATCGCTCCAAGGTCACTCGAGCTCTGACCTGAGACATGGGCTAGATTGTCTCGAATCGGTAGAGGACTATTTTTTGCCTCGGTTCACAGATGGAAATCCAACTTCCAATACGTGACGTTTCGATTTTAGTTGTAATCCTATATATGGCGACATAGTGGGATGGGGCGCTTATGCCGTCTATGATTGATACTTATGATTTGAAGTTGTTTTATACACTATACACTTATTATAGTATCAAAAGATTAGTTTTAAACGTATCAAGAATTCTTAGCTATTATAAGGTAAAAACTCTATCCTCCGGCTTGCGTTGCATTGTGTGATGGGACTGGGTCTTATAATAGCTTCATTTCTCTTTATTTCGCATTGCGCTGTTTGTTTTATGCACTGGTATTCTTGGGAGGAAACCCGTTCCGTGTCATACGGCATGGTCCATTGATTTACCGAACTTTAAAATAAAGAATAATAACTGTTTTAGTTCTCACACCAGTCACATGACTGACCTGGAGTTTATTGTTTTAACCTAAACTCTGGGTGCCCTTATTTTCGACACGGGCAGCTAGTATTTTTGGTTTTGCAGATTTATATTCACAGGATCCTGGTTTACAGCTGGAATGGTATCCGAAAAGCTTTGTATCCGTATATCTTCTTCAGTTGTGCATTGTATTATTTTCCGCTGCTATGTAATGTTTTGTAATCTATGATATTTTATGAACTGCAATAATTATTTATACTCTGTATATTCTTGTAATCTGATGAAATTTTTGTAATATACAATGAAATGTTCTTCCGTCTGCGTTCTGTTGTGGCTTGTTCTCGAAGTATCCTCTCTTTCCTTCACGGGGAAGTTACGGGTCCTTACATTCCATATATATTAAAAGTCTTCCTCCATAGAAGCTCACTTCGATTGATATCAAATCGAATTCCATTCAATTCCAATTTAATATATTAAATTGGAACTTTGCTTTGGAAAATTTCCATTAAATCTTCATAAAAGATTTATAAATTCAAAATCACATTTCACTGTTAATCGGGTTATAGAAAAAATGTTATTTAAAACACAGTTCACGATAAACCCACAATCAACTTTCATTTCAATTCCAATTAAATATTAATTAATTGGTAAACTTCACTAAATCTTATATAAAAGATTTATTTTTTTCTCAACTGGTTTTAAGAACAGTTTTAGTAAAGACACCATTCACGACAAACCCATAATCCATTTTGATATTAAATATAAGGCTCTAAACAGAAATTATATCGTCTTGCATTCAATGTCAAATTTTGAAACCAAAACATATCATATGGGGAATAAAGATATATATCTATCTTCAAAATCCACCACAATATCCGCATAGTGTAACACCCCACCTCCACTAGGGTCACTCACAAAGGGAATGCCCTAGTTTTGGAGGGGCATTATCTAGTAAACAGGCACAGAGATAACACAAGACAGAACATAGATAAAATAGAGTATATAAAGCAGCGAATATAAACTTTAAAACCAAATCTCATTACTGAAAAATAGAGTCAACACCTCTTACATCAAAATGCCAAGTCATTTTTTCATTACATCAAGTTCTAAAGAGGCATAATACTTAAAACAACATAAGTAAAATATTATTCCCCAAAAAGTGCATGAGTGCAGCCATAGCATAGCTCAAGACCAAACCGTACATGAGCTGTCAGAAAGCAAGCAAAGTCCAAGCTAAGAGCTAGAGTTTCCTCCTTGAGGACCTGGGGGGGAATGAAAGACAAAGAGGCGAAAGAAAACGGGTCAGTCAAAAAGACTGGTAAGCCCTAGTGACTATCAGCATAGAAACTAGTAAAGTTAACAAGACATGAATAAACTGGAATTAAACATAGGAATGATGATAAGTCTGACATGATAACTAAGCTAACAAGATAACTCAAGTCTAACATTGCGTATTCAAGGTTCGCCATACCAACTATACTGGTATACTAATCCCGTGTCAACTATAAATCAAGAAATAATCCCTTAGCCCAATATCGTGAAGTGACCCAATTCGGGGTCCAACGGTATGATCTAATCGATCGGCTCCCTACAAGTCTAGCTCGTCGTGTGTCTATTTCATACAGCCCTATCACGAATGTAGTCAGCCGGCGAATCCAGTAACTACTCACATTGGGTCCTATTGTTTGCAGTTACTGGATTCGCCGGGCGGTTCCGGGCAGATTTATACTGCAAACTCAACCCAACCTCGAGTTGGCCACGTTCAAGTTATCTAAGTGTCATATCCCAAATTCATATTTTCAAGTATAATTTCATGTCAAATTCATGTTCCTATCCAAGCTCAAGTTATAACGATATTCATGCTTTCAAGTTCATACTAAATTCAGGTTTTCCTATACTACCCAAATCGCATCCCTAACGCTCGTGAATTCGAATCAAGGCAATAGATGTAACTGGGGAATAACATAACAAGGATGGGTATAAAGTGGCAAAGGTGATTTCAAGGCAAGCATGGTGTAACTTGAGATATGATCATAACATAACTGGCATATGAAATAGGGTGATAAACATAGCAATAAATGACATAAGATGATAATCCTAAACTTGTGACTAGCGATAGTTTCAACATCACAACATCACAGGCATGTTAAAATAATGATAGGGTTTAGATTATGACATGAACAGGCCCCTAAATCAAGTTCTTATCAGTATTCCACAAATCAAGGTTCAATATGAACGGTACTAGGTTCAAGGTGAATAGATCTAGGGTGAATAAGAGTAGATCTAAAATAATAGATCAAAAAGGAATAGTCATAGATCAAAGATATACAAGAGTAGGTCTCAAGTAGTTATCATGTTTATGTTCAACTTCAATTTACACATGTCCATATTAAGTTTAGAGTTTAGATCTAAGAGTAACTGGGGAGATCGTGGTTTTTGAGAACTAAGAACAGAAATTGTCGTAGGATCGTTGTTGAGATGTTGATCTATTCCCTTGAATTGTTGTAGAAACGTTGGCCTTCGATTTGGATATAGTTTGAATGTTTAAGCTTCAAGTTGGAGGCGGCGACCATGGTTCAAGAGGAAACTTAGCAGCATAATGGTGCTAGAAAGATTTGTTGTGGACTAACCTAGGTCTTATGGTGTTTTTATAGTTGCAACAACTAGTTTAGGCCATAGGATAAACCCTAGAATCGATCTAAATCGCCAAAATTGTCACAGGCCCTCAAACAAGCCAACAGGGTCAAGCAGGAGCAACCAGGCCCAAACCAGGTTCAGGGACCAGGTCGACACCCAAGTCGACTGCGCAGTCGACCTGGTCCTGGGGGTGTCGACTGCCCAGTCGACTCCCCAGTCGACCTGGGGTGCTGGGCGGGAAATTTCTCGCCCAGTCTTCTGGGTTTTGAAATTCGAATTTGAACTCGAATTTGAACTGTTTTGAACTCTGAAAATTTCTGAAACTTTGGGGAGCCATAACTTGGTCATACGGACTCCGATTTTCGAAAACTCGGACTCGATTTCGTGCAGAATTCCAAGATGAACGCAATGGCGCAACCCGTTTCCCTTAGTTCTTATATTAAAATTTAATTCTGCCTATATTTATGGTTATAACACATTATCAAAATACGGGTTGTTACATTCTCCCATCCTTAAAGGATTCCGTCCCCGAAATCTCTAAGTTAGGAAGAACGTATCCTACCATCCATTATCCATCTACTCAAAACATCATCCACAAGCAAACATTGTCCTTAAGAGATTTCTAATGCTGTATGAACATATGCAAAAAGTGTCTGTATATGTTCCTTATCTAATGCAAATGATCAGGCCTGATTGATCTTTCTAATGCAAAATATGTTTAGTGTCATGAATCCAACATGTATGCAAACAAATCCTAGTCACGTAATCACTATATGTGTGCACAAACATTCATCCATATGCAACATTCATATGATAACACATTCAATATCATCCATAAATAAGTATAAACACTCATGCATATGCAATATGAAAATGTGTCTGAGCCGATCTAGTGCCTAATGTGTGTTATGCAACCACAAGCAATCACTTGCAACCATTCGCAAACATCAAGCATAACATGTTTCAAATACATGTTTACATTCATAGGATTCTACCTAAGCTTGTTAAGATAGGATCGAAAGGATATACAAGATAAAACATCGTATCTAGGGAAAAGAAGTTAAAGATGTACCCCTAGAAGGTCCTTCTTGCGGGGCTTGCCCTTGCTTCTTAGGGGCAGTTCTTGCTGATGTTTCCAGTTTCACCGCATTGAAAACATGCTCCTATCTTCATCTTCTTCTTCCTACAGTCCTGGACTATATGCCCATCAATACCACAGAAGTTACATTTTCTTTTCTCACGTGACTTGTCATCCTTGTTGTCGTTGTCCTCGCCTCCCTTCTGGAAGTCTTTCTTCTCGTTCTGAGACTCATCCACCTTAACTTCTTTCTTATAACTCATACCTTTCCTTTGTAACATGTTAACAAGCCTCACAAAAACTATCTCCATCGTACAGAAAACCCTCTATGAAGCTAGAAAGAAGATTAGCCGCAGGTAAGACTACTGCGACTACAGATGGAGAAAAGAAAGGAAAAGAGACTCAAACAAGGAAACAAAGGATAGTGCTAATGGATTTTGGGGAATAGCCTTTTCAAAATAAACTTTTCTTGAAAAATTCTTCTTTATAAATGGTTTTGAAAATAGTTTCAGAAGGTTTTTAAAACTTTTGCCCAGTCTGGTAACCTTTTGCTCTGATACCAAATGTAACACCCTACCTCCGCTAGGGTCACTCACAAAGGGAATGCCCTAGTTTTAGCAGGGTATTATCTAGTAAACAGGCACAGAGATAACACAAGATAGAACATAGATAAAATAGAGTATATAAAGCAGCGGATATAAAGTTTAAACCCAAATCTCATTACTGAAAAATAGAGTCAAAACCTCTTACATCAAAATGCCAAGTCATTATTTCATTACATCAAGTTCTAAAGAGGCAAAATACTTAAAACAACATAAGTAAAATATTATTCCCCAAAAAGTACATGAGTGCAGCCATAGCATAGCTCAAGACCGAACCGTACATGAGCTATCAGAAAGCAAGCAAAGTCCAAGCTAAGAGCTAGAGTTTCCTCCCTGAGAACCTAAGGGGGAACGAAAGACAAAGAGGCGAAAGAAAACGGGTCAATCAAAAAGACTAGTAAGCCCTAGTGACTATCAGCATAGAAACTAGTAAGTTAAAAAGACATGAATAAACTGGAATTAAACATAGGAATGATGATAAGTCTGATATGATAACTAAGCTAACAAGATAACTCAAGTCTAACATTGCGTATTCAAGGTTCGCCATACCAACTATACTGGTATACTAATCCCGTGTCAACTATAAATCAAGAAATAATCCCTTGGCACAATATCGTGAAGTGACCCAATTCGGGGTCCAACGGTATGATCTAATCGATCGGCTCCCTACAAGTCTAGCTCGTCGTGTGTCTATTTCATACAGCCCTATCACGAATGTAGTCACCTGTGCTAGGTCCACCATAGAGTGTATCAATCCCTAGGGTGCCAACCACCGACACGAATCAAGAATGCACATATAATCCTACTGATGCCCAATGTTTGCTTTTTCAACCCTGGACTAAGTGCACGACCCTAGTCCGCCTGAATCTACAATGGCGCACCAACTCAGCCGTCGTTCTGGTCGCTTACAATCTGCCAAGCAATCGTGCCCCACTCTGCCTAGTCCCAGGGTACCGTGATACATCTAGTCGGTTACTGCTGAAAAGGACCGCGTAACTAGGGTTTCGTTAAGCAGGTTAAGTTGTCATTTAAAATCGAGACTTAACCCCATCTACATGTCATGTCAAATTGACTAAGTGTGTCGTTCTAGTTCAAGACTTAGTCCTACGAATCATGAGTCAGGTTGGTTAAGTGTGTTCAAGCGGTTCATGACTTAACCCTATCAAATCAACGTGTCAAATTGGTTAAGTATATTCAAGTGGTCCATGACTTAACCCTATCCAGTGGCATTAATTTACTTAATGCACGCCTAACCTCTCACATTAGAATTGGTTATGGTTACTAGATGTGCCGGACGGGTCCGGGCAGTTTTACACCATAACCTAGTCTAACCTCGGGTTTCGAGTGCGATATGACCAACTAGTCACATTGGGTCCTATTGTTTGCAGTTACTGGATTCGCCGGGCGGTTCCGGGCAGATTTATACTGCAAACTCAACCCAACCTCGAGTTGGCCACGTTCAAGTTATCTAAGTGTCATGTCCCAAATTCATATTTTTTAGTATAATTTCATGTCAAGTTCATGTTCCTATCCAAGCTCAAGTTATAACGATATTCATGCTTTCAAGTTCATACTAAATTCAGGTTTTCCTAAACTACCCAAATCGCATTCCCGACGCTCGTAAATTCGAATCAAGGCAATAGATGTAACTAGGGAATAACATAACAAGGATGGGTATAAAGTGGCAAAGGTGATTTCAAGGCAAGCATGGTGTAACTTGAGATATGATCTTAACATCACTGGTATTTGAAATAGGGTGATAAACATAGCAATAAATGACATAAGATGATAATCCTAAACTTGTGACTAGCGATAGTTTCAACATCACAACATCACATGCATGTTAAAATAATGATAGGGTTTAGGTTATGACATGAACAGGCCCCTAAATCAAGTTCTTATCAGTATTCCACAAATCAAGGTTCAATATGAACGGTACTAGGTTCAAGGTGAATAGATCTAGGGTGAACAAGAGTAGATCTAAAATAATAGATCAAAAAGGAATAGTCATAGATCAAAGATATACAAGAGTAGGTCTCAAGTAGTTATCATGTTTATGTTCAACTTCAATTTACACATGTCCATATTAAGTTTAGAGTTTAGATCTAAGAGTAACTGGGGCTTACAGATCGTGGTTTTGAGAACTAAGAACAAAAATTGTCGTAGGATCATCGTTGAGATGTTGATCTATTCCCTTGAATTGTTGTAGAAACGTTGGCCTTCGATTTGGATCTAGTTTGAATGTTTAAGCTTCAAGTTGGAGGCGGCGACCATGGTTCAACAGGAGACTTAGCAGCATAATGGTGTTAGAAAGATTTGTTGTGGATTAACCTAGGTCTTATGGTGTTTTTATAGTTGCAACAACTAGTTTAGGCCATAGGATAAACCCTAGAATCGATCTAAATCGCCAAAATTGTCACAGGCCCTCAAACAAGCCAACAGGGTCAAGCAGGAGCAACCAGGCCCAAACCAGGTTCGGGGACCAGGTCGACACCCAAGTCGACTGCGTAGTCGACCTGGTCCTGGGGGTGTCGACAGCCCAGTAGACTCCCCAGTCGACCTGTGGTGCTGGGCGGGAAATTTCCCACCCAGTCTGTCTGGGATTTGAAATTCGAATTTGAACTCGAATTCGAACTGTTTTGAACTCTGAAAATTTCTGAAACTTTGGGGAGCCATAACTTAGTCATGTGGACTCCAATTTTCGAAAACTCGAACTCAATTTCATGCAGAATTCCGAGACGAACGCAATGGCGCAACCCGTTTCCCTTGGTTCTTAATTTAAAATTTAATTCTGCCTAGATTTATGGTTATAACACATTATCAAAATACGGGTTGTTACACATGGTCACAGAATCTAATATTGAAATCTCCCGAAGATGATTTCTATTTAAATCCATTCCAATTTATATATTGGAAATTTATGGTTTTTATTAAAACCCTTTATAAATCCAATTTATTTATTTTAAAATTATTGGATTTAAAATCTAGTTAATAACTAGTTCATTTAGATAAAAATATATTTTTATCTTTACAAACGTGGAATTTTTCATCCAAATTCTTCCCAAATCATTTATTATGATTTTACACAAATTATTACTATTTTTAATAATTTTATCAAGGCCCGTACAGTCGGTTTCCAATAACGGCCACCGAACTGCATCCATAGCGACCTTTTCTAAATTTGGTTTGGACATAATTCCAAATCCAACCATTCAAATTTAAATCTCTTATATTCATTGGAAATCTCTTTCCCATATGAATCCAAGCGGTTCCGGTTTTAGGAGAATCCGACCGTCGGATCTCCCGTTACATCAATTTGAAGTCAATGCTCGAAATTCACGAACGGTGCTGCGTGGTGCGTTCTATTCAAACCATTTATATATATATATATATAATATAATACATATATAATATATATTTTGTTCAAAACGTGTAATAACCCGAAAATGCGAGCCAGTTTGAAAATTTTATTTTGGCGATTTTAGCGAATTTTGAAGATTTAAAATGAATTATTTTAAATAATATCGACGAGAAAATTTATTTTGAATAGAATTCGAACGTATATATTATATACGTCGTCGTTAGAATATAAATATTTATTTTAAATTATAAGGGAATTGAAAATGGCGCGGTAGTTCGATAATTCGATTTCAAACTTCAATTGAATGTACCGGGAGCAAAACAATCCGGATTTTTGTGAAACCAAAAATAATAGGATCTATTTGATGATATCTTTCCAACGAGTCCGACAAATCGAAATTTCATAGCGGGGATCAAAAGTTATGTCCAGTTGAAAATTCTGAATAGTCGCTATGGAATTCAGGCCCTTAAAAATGGACATTTTGCAAATGACCTCGGATTTCGACGAAACCACTTTTGTTGGGTCCGTGATGTCGAGTTATTGCTAGATTTCAAATTTCATAATTTTTCGAATCAATATGTGAGCGTGGCAAAGGAAAACGCGTTTGACCAGTTTCAGTTGATTTTAATCGACTGGAAATTGGCCATTTTTCCAACGGTCTCAGAATTCGACGGAACTAGTTTTGTTAGGACCGTATCGTCAATACGAAGCTAGAAAATATTTTTTGGGATTTATAGAGTTAGTATGTGACCCCGGTAAATTTGAAATGTACGTTTAAAATTCAATATAGCGATTTAAATGTAAATTCAACGGAAACTTATCGAGACGATCGAATCAGCCAACGATACATGTCCCATTGTGTTCGGAATGGGGGTTAAACGCTATGGACGACAGGTGGTGGGCCTCGTTTTGATGACGTACGTAAAAGTCAACTTTTAAAAATAATAAAATAATAAAAAAATAAAAAAAAAAAGAAAAACCCTTTCCTCTATAACCGTTCTGGCCCCCCCCCCTCTTTATTTCAAAATTGATTTTTATAAAAAAAAAAAAAGAAAGGCGACGGGGTGGGGGCGATTCGCCGCCGCCACGGCCAGCAAGGCCGCCGCGCCTCAGGCGCCGCCTCCCAGGAGGACCACCGCCCTCCTCCGCCCCTCGTTCTCCACTCCCCTCCTTCGATCGACGCAAGCACCCAGACCCCCCTCCCCTAACGCGACGCGCCGCACCTCCCTCCACCTCCTTCTTCCCCGCCTGCTCCTCCCCTCCTCCGCAGCTCGAGCTTCCCCCCTCCTAACGCGAACCCCCCTGTAAGTCTTTTCCTCTTCTTTTTTTATTTATTTTATTTTGTTTTATATAAACTGAAAAAAAAAGAGGATAAAATACTGTTTTTATTTTTAAAGTTTAAAACTGTTTTTTTTTGTTTTTGTTTGTTTAAAAACCGATTTTTTTTTTGACATGATTTAAACTTTATAAAAGATGTGATTTTTAAATTAGAAAAGACAGTATTTTTAAATTAGAAAAGACAGTATTTTTAAATTAGAAAAGACAGTATTTTTAAATTAGAAAAGACAGTGTTTTTAGAATTATAAAAGACGTGATTTTTAAAGCAGAAAAGATTTGACTTTTAAAGTAATAAAATATGATTTATATATTTTTAAAGTAGTAAAAATATAATCTTTTATATTGTAGAAAGATTAAAAATATAATCTTTATAGGATAGAGAATGTAAAAATATCATCTTTGTATATGTAGCGAAATAAAAATCTGATTTTTATTTTATATACGTTGAAGTAAAGTGATGATTTTTTTTATAATGGTGAAATCTATATTTTCGAAAAGGCGAAATCTTTATATAGCGAATAGCGAGATAAAAATATAATTTTTATCCATATAATAGCAAAGTAAAAATTCGATTTTTATATATTGAATAGCAAAGTAAAAATTCGATTTTTATATATTGAATAGCAAAGTAAAAAATTCGATTTTTATATATTGAATAGCGAAGTAAAAATTCGATTTTTACATATGTAGTGGCTACGACAACGAAGCGGTCAAAAAGGGCGAGAACGACGAAGATCTCTACAATAGGAGTGTCGTGAAGTTGGATAGCTTTTGGTGAGAACTTCTCACTCTAAATTCTCTTTTTTCTAGTTATATATATATACTAGGATGCAGACGGTGCTTAGTAGCACCCGACACAATCGTCCACAGACCATGGACTTGTTTGTTTGGTTGCATAGATTAGTTTGATGATTTGATTTGAATTTGGTTGTTTGGTGAATATGATTGATGTGTGAATGGCGTGGGCCTTCACTAGACCAGGGATAAGGCTAGGCCTCGTCCCGTTTCTAGTATCGTGCCGTTATGCCGCCGAAATTTTCTAAAATATGTTAGAAAAATAAAAATATCATTTTTATTGTGTAAATGAAATGAATAGAAATTCATGTGTTAAAATAGAATATGTTATCATTAAAAATAGAATTTTTAACGTGAAAGTGAAAGTGAATAAATAAATATTTATAAACAAATCGGCCGATTTGTTTATATACACTGATTTGACTGATATTGATTGGGTCGATAAATTTTACACATCGCCCAACTGCACAAATAAAATCTGTGTTTGATTGTTTGAAACCCCACACGGGTGTTGGGATGAAATTTGATGTTCACTCATCCTGATTGATTAAATATGTCGATCGGTCGATTGACAGACTGTTATAAGCGTCAGATATCTATATTTGATGCTTATACAGTGTAGTGTACTTTGGTTGATGGTTGATTATTTTTCAATGCTATTATATACATGTGTTGTATGGAATCCATATAATTAACGTTATATGGTGATTGATTGGGCCTCATTCCAATAGGGAAAATAAGGAATATTATAAAAGAAAATTCATGTGTTGAATATAAAAATAGTCATGTGTTGACGATGATCATGTGTTGAGTGAAATATTTTATATAATAAAAATTACATCTTTATCATACTTAAATTTAGAACTACTTCTCAGTAGGAGTCTAATTAAAATCAAACGATAGATACCATAGTTTTATAAAATATTTTACATAACAAAAATAGTGAGGTGTTGACAGTACTCATGTGTTGAGATTAGTCGTGTGTTGAAAGAAATATAGATTCATGTGTTGAATGGGATAAATATTCATTTGTTGGATAGAATAAAGGAGTTTTGAAAAATATAAAGCCGTGTTGATTAGAGATGCGTTATTTCGACGTGAACGATATTTATATCGATTTTAAACGATTTCGAAATGAATTGAATTGAAAACGATTTCGAAATGAATTGAATTGAAAACGATTTCGAAATGAATTGAATTGAAAACGATTTCGAAATGAATTGAATTGAAAACGATTTCGAAATGAATTGAACTGAAAACGATTTCGAAATGAATTGAACTGAAAATGATTTCGAAATGAATTGAAAACGAATTCAAATTGAATTGAAAGTGAATTGAAATGAATTCAAATTGAATTAAAATTTGAATTGAATAGAAATGAATTTTAAAACGAATTTATAAAGAAGAATACAATTTTGGCTTTGAATGGAAATAGTGTTGAAATGGTTTTGATACGAAGTTAAAACTATTTATATAATTCGTTTTAAATAGAAATAGACGAAATATATATTATATATATTATATATATAATATAATGGCCTGAATGGAACGCGCCGCGCCGCGGCAGTTCGTGAATTTCGACCATTTATTTCAAATTGACGTTGCGGGAGATCCGACCGTCGGATTCTCCTAAAACCGGAACCGTTGGGTTCGTATCGAAAAGAGCTTTCCAATGAATATTAGAAATTTGAAATCTAACGGTTGGATTTGGAATTATGTCCAAATCAAATTCGAAAAAGGTCGTTGTAAGTGCAGTTCGATGGCCGTTGTTGGAAATCGACTGTACGGGCCTTGATAAAATTATCAAAAATATCTATAATTTGTGTAAAATTATAATATGTGAATTGGAAAGATTTGGGCTGGAAAATTCCACATTTGAAAAGATAAAAATTGATTTTTATCGAAATGAACTAGTTTTGAACTAGAATTAAAATCAATTTATTTTTAAAATAAATAAATTGAATTTGAAAGTGATTTTGAAAATAATCAATATTTCCAATACGTGAATTGGACTGGAGTTGAATCGAAATTATCTTCGGGATATTTCGATGTTGGATTTCGTGACTATACAGATATTGTTATGGGAATTTGAAAGATATATTTTATATCGTTATTTCCAATACGATATATGTTGGTTTCAGAATTTGATATTGAATATAAGCCGATATATTTTCTATTTAAAGCCTTGTATTTAATATCAAAGGTGATTTGGGTTTGTCGTGAATCGTGTTTTAGAAGACATTGGTTCTTTAACCCAGTTAAAGACAGAATATTGATTTTGTGAAGATTAAAACTAAGTGGAGTTTTAATGAATCTTTAATTAGATAAAAAAAGTGAATTGATAAATTAAATTATCAAATCTGAAAGGTGATCGAGAATGGAGTACCACCAGTTTTGCTCCAAAGCGATAGTTAAATCTTTAATTAGATTTGAACGTGAAATGGTAATTAATTTTACCGATAACACAGTGGTGTTAGATGTGGAGTATTACCAGTTTTCTCCATGGGATATATAGGTTGGGATTGGGAAATAAAATAAATAATTACTTCGGTGTGGTTCGCTAATCCCGACTAGTTTGGAAAACCATGATATGGTTTGAAATGATATACAAGGGAAGATTAAAGAATAAATTTAGAAGAATTTATCTTGGATAAAATTAATGGGAACATTTCCCTAAGAATGTGTTTTGTGAATAAAAGAATATTCTGAATTGGAATGAGGCGTTTGTTGTGTTTGTGTAACTTTCGTTTATTATATACGTGGGTTATTCAGAAAGGCCGGGTTTATGCCCATTCTGAATAACCGATTCGACGAGATGTCGAAGATGAAGACGGTGGTTGAAGACCGGAAGTCTTCACATCGTTTGGGTGATTACTGATGATCTTGATTGGGCTGTACACCCAGGATGAGGGAAACAGTTGGTGATCGTCCAGACGTACTTGGAGATGGATGGATATGCGAGGAAAGTGCCTCCGGTTTCGTTCAGACCCAGAACGAACTTGTAAATGGATTGTGTGTCTGACATTGGATTTTATTCTGTGTTGATTGATCTCTATTAAATATACATCTGTTTGGCGGCGGAGAATTTATTCTCTTGCTTAACGCCCTTCTCTGAGACGTACGAGCTTAGAGGTTGTATATCGATGGACATCAGTCGCATGGAGTGAATTGCCAATGTGGCATGCGTAAGTGGCAATTGATCAAGGCTTCTGTTGAAAAGCAAAGTCTTGTGGTTGATGATCAAAGCACGGCCTGTGTGGCGTAGCTTTGTGTATAACGTGAATTCGCGAGCCTCACACCTCGGTATGAGTCAAAAACGGGAGACGGACCGCTGGGAGAGCACGACGTTTCTTTCTAGCTAGGGTGGTGTCAGTGACCTACCAGCCCTGACATTTATATACTTTTCACCTGTGTGGTTGTTGGATACGAGGCGCCTCGGATATAGGTCTGTAAGGACCGGGAAACGTGTGTTCAGGAATAACTAATCCTCAAAAGCAAGAGAGGACCGGCCCAGCCGATTCCAAGGATCAAAGTGGGGTCCTGGGACATTTGCTAGAGTGTCTCGAACGCGGAGAGGAGCTTGCCCCTTGCCTCGACTCATGACGGAATCCAATTTCCAATACGTGTATTTCGGCTTTATTTGTAGAGCCTAGTATGGCGACATAGTGGGATGGGGCACTCATGCCGTCTATGATTTATATTTATGATTGAAATTGTTTTTGACACTATACACTTATTATAGTATCAAATGATTTGTTTTAAACGTATCAAGCATGCTTTGGCTGTTATAAGGTAAAAACCCTATCCTCCGGCTTGCGTTGCATTGTGTGATGGGACCTGGGTCTTATAACAACTTCATTTTTCTTTATTTAGCATTGCGCTGTTTGTTTTATGCACTGGTATTCTTGGGAGGAAACCCGTTCCGTGTTATACGGCGTGGTCCCTTGATTTACTGAACTTTAAAATAAAGAATTATAACTGTTTTAGTTCTCACACCAGTCACATGACTGACCTGGAGTTTATTGTTTTAACCTAAACTCTGGGTGCCTCTATTTTCCACACGGGCAGCTAGTAGTTTTGGTTTTGCAGATTTATATTCACAGGGTCCTGATTCACAGCTGGAACGATGCTCGGAAAGCTCTGTATCCGTGCATTACTTCTAGTTGTGCTTTTATATTATTTTCCGCTGCTATGTAATTTATTGTAATCTCTGATATTTATCGAATGTAATTTAATCATTTATACTCTGTATATTCTTGTATCTGATGGAATTGTTGTAATAACAATGAAATGTTCTTCCGTATGCGTCCTTTTGTGTGTTGTTCTCAAAGTAATTCGTTCTTTCTCATCTCTTCGGAGACCGGGGAAGTTCGGGTCGCTTCAGTTGGTATCAGAGCTTTGGTTTACAGAGCTCGAGAACAAGACACATTAGAACCATACGAAAGAATTCATCAGATATTGGGTTAGTAATATCCAATTAGAATGACTCGTTAGAGATAGGATCAGTAATATCCTAGAACGAGTGTGAAGAGTATATTTTTCAAAAGAAAACCATTTTGTTTTGGAAAATTTAAATTGTTTGATACGTATTTGATTATTTATTTATTTTGAATATGGACAATCGAGTATATATAGATTTCGCGTATACGCGTCATGAACGTATATTCGAAGTTTTAATATATTAGGTAGATATAGAATCACATTCTAGATATCCGGGGATGATTCTGATGATGGTGCATCATCATCAGTATTCATATTCGAATTTCGAAGGTGTGATTTCTATATATTTCCATTAGACTGGTGTGAGAACCAAAACTAATATAGCTAGAATACATTGTTGTGAATTGGCATCAAAACATGATTTTTGTATATATATCAAAATTATGAATTTGAAACTCTAATCCACTAATTGATTGATGTTTGTGTTGTTTGTTTAATTGTTTGATAATTTTGAACCATTATGCCTAATTGAATCAAATATTGAATTATATTAAAAATTGGTTGCTTTTGCTTGCATATGCATATACTTACATTGAACAGGTGATAGCAAGGAGGCTAGAGCCGAAGAATAAAATTTGTTTGCCCGACAAATAGGTACATGTTTACTACATAATTTCCTGTTTTGTTTGGGTGATGATGATTTTGTGAGCCTGTTGGCTAGCCGCTTGGCTTTTTCTTTTTCTTTTTGAGATCTGAAGGACCGGGGAAGCTATTTGAAATTCCCCGATGCTCCCGGTGCAGGGGAGGTTATGGCGAAATTTTTCGAAAATTTAGGGTGTTAGCCAAATTTTTGAAATTTTGAAAATTCTCAGAAACTGAAAAGTTGGAGAATGGAAGCCGGATCGAACATAGTGTTGAATAATCAAACCACTTTCGACTTGTGTTCCTTTTCGGGGACGAAAAGTTTTAAGTGGGGGAGATTGTAATAACCCGAAAATGCGAGCCAGTTTGAAATTTTTATTTTGGCGATTTTAGCGAATTTTGAAGATTTAAAATGAATTATTTTAAATAATATCGACGAGAAAATTTATTTTGAATAGAATTCGAACGTATATATTATATACGTCGTCGTTAGAATATAAATATTTATTTTAAATTATAAGGGAATTGAAAATGGCGCGGTAGTTCGATAATTCGATTTCAAACTTCAATTGAATGTACCTGGAGCAAAACAATCCGGATTTTTGTGAAACCAAAAATAATAGGATCTATTTGATGATATCTTTCCAACGAGTCCGACAAATCGAAATTTCATAGCGGGGATCAAAAGTTATGTCCAGTTGAAAATTCTGAATAGTCGCTATGGAATTCAGGCCCTTAAAAATGGACATTTTGCAAATGACCTCGGATTTCGACGAAACCACTTTTGTTGGGTCCGTGATGTCGAGTTATTGCTAGATTTCAAATTTCATAATTTTTCGAATCAATATGTGAGCGTGGCAAAGGAAAACGCGTTTGACCAGTTTCAGTTGATTTTAATCGACTGGAAATTGGCCATTTTTCCAACGGTCTCAGAATTCGACGGAACTAGTTTTGTTAGGACCGTATCGTCAATACGAAGCTAGAAAATATTTTTTGGGATTTATAGAGTTAGTATGTGACCCCGGTAAATTTGAAATGTACGTTTAAAATTCAATATAGCGATTTAAATGTAAATTCAACGGAAACTTATCGAGACGATCGAATCAGCCAACGATACATGTCCCATTGTGTTCGGAATGGGGGTTAAACGCTATGGACGACAGGTGGTGGGCCTCGTTTTGATGACGTACGTAAAAGTCAACTTTTAAAAATAATAAAATAATAAAAAAATAAAAAAAAAAAGAAAAACCCTTTCCTCTATAACCGTTCTGGCCCCCCCCTCTTTATTTCAAAATTGATTTTTATAAAAAAAAAAAAAAAAGGCGACGGGGTGGGGGCGATTCGCCGCCGCCACGGCCAGCAAGGCCGCCGCGCCTCAGGCGCCGCCTCCCAGGAGGACCACCGCCCTCCTCCGCCCCTCGTTCTCCACTCCCCTCCTTCGATCGACGCAAGCACCCAGACCCCCCTCCCCTAACGCGACGCGCCGCACCTCCCTCCACCTCCTTCTTCCCCGCCTGCTCCTCCCCTCCTCCGCAGCTCGAGCTTCCCCCCCCCCTTCCTAACGCGAACCCCCCTTGTAAGTCTTTTCCTCTTCTTTTTTTATTTATTTTATTTTGTTTTATATAAACTGAAAAAAAGAGAGGATAAAATACTGTTTTTATTTTTAAAGTTTAAAACTGTTTTTTTTTGTTTTTGTTTGTTTAAAAACCGATTTTTTTTTTTTGACAAGATTTAAACTTTATAAAAGATGTGATTTTTAAATTAGAAAAGACAGTATTTTTAAATTAGAAAAGACAGTATTTTTAAATTAGAAAAGACAGTATTTTTAAATTAGAAAAGACAGTGTTTTTAGAATTATAAAAGTCGTGATTTTTAAAGCAGAAAAGATTTGACTTTTAAAGTAATAAAATATGATTTATATATTTTTAAAGTAGTAAAAATATAATCTTTTATATTGTAGAAAGATTAAAAATATAATCTTTATAGGATAGAGAATATAAAAATATCATCTTTGTATATGTAGCGAAATAAAAATCTGATTTTTATTTTATATACGTTGAAGTAAAGTGATGATTTTTTTTATAATGGTGAAATCTATATTTTCGAAAAGGCGAAATCTTTATATAGCGAATAGCGAGATAAAAATATAATTTTTATCCATATAATAGCAAAGTAAAAATTCGATTTTTATATATTGAATAGCAAAGTAAAAATTCGATTTTTATATATTGAATAGCAAAGTAAAAAATTCGATTTTTATATATTGAATAGCGAAGTAAAAATTCGATTTTTACATATGTAGTGGCTACGACAACGAAGCGGTCAAAAAGGGCGAGAACGACGAAGATCTCTACAATAGGAGTGTCGTGAAGTTGGATAGCTTTTGGTGAGAACTTCTCACTCTAAATTCTCTTTTTTCTAGTTATATATATATACTAGGATGCAGACGGTGCTTAGTAGCACCCGACACAATCGTCCACAGACCATGGACTTGTTTGTTTGGTTGCATAGATTAGTTTGATGATTTGATTTGAATTTGGTTGTTTGGTGAATATGATTGATGTGTGAATGGCGTGGGCCTTCACTAGACTGGGGATAAGGCTAGGCCTCGTCCCGTTTCTAGTATCGTGCCGTTATGCCGCCGAAATTTTCTAAAATATGTTAGAAAAATAAAAATATCATTTTTATTGTGTAAATGAAATGAATAGAAATTCATGTGTTAAAATAGAATATGTTATCGTTAAAAATAGAATTTTTAACGTGAAAGTGAAAGTGAATAAATAAATATTTATAAACAAATCGGCCGATTTGTTTATATACACTGATTTGACTGATATTGATTGGGTCGATAAATTTTACACATCGCCCAACTGCACAAATAAAATCTGTGTTTGATTGTTCGAAACCCCACACGGGTGTTGGGATGAAATTTGATGTTCACTCATCCTGATTGATTAAATATGTCGATCGGTCGATTGACAGACTGTTATAAGCGTCAGATATCTATATTTGATGCTTATACAGTGTAGTGCACTTTGGTTGATGGTTGATTATTTTTCAATGCTATTATATACATGTGTTGTATGGAATCCATATAATTAACGTTATATGGTGATTGATTGGGCCTCATTCCAATAGGGAAAATAAGGAATATTATAAAAGAAAATTCATGTGTTGAATATAAAAATAGTCATGTGTTGACGATGATCATGTGTTGAGTGAAATATTTTATATAATAAAAATTACATCTTTATCATACTTAAAGTTAGAACTACTTCTCAGTAGGAGTCTAATTAAAATCAAATGATAGATACCATAGTTTTATAAAATATTTTACATAACAAAAATAGTGAGGTGTTGACAGTACTCATGTGTTGAGATTAGTCGTGTGTTGAAAGAAATATAGATTCATGTGTTGAATGGGATAAATATTCATTTGTTGGATAGAATAAAGGAGTTTTGAAAAATATAAAGCCGTGTTGATTAGAGATGCGTTATTTCGACGTGAACGATATTTATATCGATTTTAAACGATTTCGAAATGAATTGAATTGAAAACGATTTCGAAATGAATTGAATTGAAAACGATTTCGAAATGAATTGAATTGAAAACGATTTCGAAATGAATTGAATTGAAAACGATTTCGAAATGAATTGAACTGAAAACGATTTCGAAATGAATTGAACTGAAAACGATTTTGAAATGAATTGAAAATGAATTCAAATTGAATTGAAATGAATTCAAATTGAATTAAAATTTGAATTGAATAGAAATGAATTTTAAAACGAATTTATAAAGAAGAATACAATTTTGGCTTTGAATGGAAATAGTGTTGAAATGGTTTTGATACGAAGTTAAAACTATTTATATAATTCGTTTTAAATAGAAATCGACGAAATATATATTATATATATTATATATATAATATAATGGCCTGAATGGAACGCGCCGCACCGCGGCAGTTCGTGAATTTCGACCATTTATTTCAAATTGACGTTGCGGGAGATCCGACCGTCGGATTCTCCTAAAACCGGAACCGTTGGGTTCGTATCGAAAAGAGCTTTCCAATGAATATTAGAAATTTGAAATCTAACGGTTGGATTTGGAATTATGTCCAAATCAAATTCGAAAAAGGTCGCTGTAAGTGCAGTTCGATGGCCGTTGTTGGAAATCGACTGTACGGGCCTTGATAAAATTATCAAAAATATCTATAATTTGTGTAAAATTATAATATGTGAATTGGAAAGATTTAGGCTGGAAAATTCCACATTTGAAAAGATAAAAATTGATTTTTATCGAAATGAACTAGTTTTGAACTAGAATTAAAATCAATTTATTTTTAAAATAAATAAATTGAATTTGAAAGTGATTTTGAAAATAATCAATATTTCCAATACGTGAATTGGACTGGAGTTGAATCGAAATTATCTTCGGGATATTTCGATGTTGGATTTCGTGACTATACAGATATTGTTATGGGAATTTGAAAGATATATTTTATATCGTTATTTACAATACGATATATGTTGGTTTCAGAATTTGATATTGAATATAAGCCGATATATTTTCTATTCAAAGCCTTGTATTTAATATCAAAGGTGATTTGGGTTTGTCGTGAATCGTGTTTTAGAAGACATTGGTTCTTTAACCCAGTTAAAGACAGAATATTGATTTTGTGAAGATTAAAACTAAGTGGAGTTTTAATGAATCTTTAATTAGATAAAAAAAGTGAATTGATAAATTAAATTATCAAATCTGAAAGGTGATCGAGAATGGAGTACCACCAGTTTTGCTCCAAAGCGATAGTTAAATCTTTAATTAGATTTGAACGTGAAATGGTAATTAATTTTACCGATAACACAGTGGTGTTAGATGTGGAGTATTACCAGTTTTCTCCATGGGATATATAGGTTGGGATTGGGAAATAAAATAAATAATTACTTCGGTGTGGTTCGCTAATCCCGACTAGTTTGGAAAACCATGATATGGTTTGAAATGATATACAAGGGAAGATTAAAGAATAAATTTAGAAGAATTTATCTTGGGTAAAATTAATGGGAACATTTCCCTAAGAATGTGTTTTGTGAATAAAAGAATATTCTGAATTGGAATGAGGCGTTTGTTGTGTTTGTGTAACTTTCGTTTATTATATACGTGGGTTATTCAGAAAGGCCGGGTTTATGCCCATTCTGAATAACCGATTCGACGAGATGTCGAAGATGAAGACGGTGGTTGAAGACCGGAAGTCTTCACATCGTTTGGGTGATTACTGATGATCTTGATTGGGCTGTACACCCAGGATGAGGGAAACAGTTGGTGATCGTCCAGACGTACTTGGAGATGGATGGATATGCGAGGAAAGTGCCTCCGATTTCGTTCAGACCCAGAACGAACTTGTAAATGGATTGTGTGTCTGACATTGGATTTTATTCTGTGTTGATTGATCTCTATTAAATATACATCTGTTTGGCGGCGGAGAATTTATTCTCTTGCTTAACGCCCTTCTCTGAGACGTACGAGCTTAGAGGTTGTATATCGATGGACATCAGTCGCATGGAGTGAATTGCCAATGTGGCATGCGTAAGTGGCAATTGATCAAGGCTTCTGTTGAAAAGCAAAGTCTTGTGGTTGATGATCAAAGCACGGCCTGTGTGGCGTAGCTTTGTGTATAACGTGAATTCGCGAGCCTCACACCTCGGTATGAGTCAAAAACGGGAGACGGACCGCTGGGAGAGCACGACGTTTCTTTCTAGCTAGGGTGGTGTCAGTGACCTACCAGCCCTGACATTTATATACTTTTCACCTGTGTGGTTGTTGGATACGAGGCGCCTCGGATATAGGTCTGTAAGGACCGGGAAACGTGTGTTCAGGAATAACTAATCCTCAAAAGCAAGAGAGGACCGGCCCAGCCGATTCCAAGGATCAAAGTGGGGTCCTGGGACATTTGCTAGAGTGTCTCGAACGCGGAGAGGAGCTTGCCCCTTGCCTCGACTCATGACGGAATCCAATTTCCAATACGTGTATTTCGGCTTTATTTGTAGAGCCTAGTATGGCGACATAGTGGGATGGGGCACTCATGCCGTCTATGATTTATATTTATGATTGAAATTGTTTTTGACACTATACACTTATTATAGTATCAAATGATTTGTTTTAAACGTATCAAGCATGCTTTGGTTGTTATAAGGTAAAAACCCTATCCTCCGGCTTGCGTTGCATTGTGTGATGGGACCTGGGTCTTATAACAGCTTCATTTTTCTTTATTTAGCATTGCGCTGTTTGTTTTATGCACTGGTATTCTTGGGAGGAAATCCGTTCCGTGTTATACGGCGTGGTCCCTTGATTTACTGAACTTTAAAATAAAGAATTATAACTGTTCTAGTTCTCACACCAGTCACATGACTGACCTGGAGTTTATTGTTTTAACCTAAACTCTGGGTGCCCCTATTTTCCACACGGGCAGCTAGTAGTTTTGGTTTTGCAGATTTATATTCACAGGGTCCTGATTCACAGCTGGAACGATGCTCGGAAAGCTTTGTATCCGTGCATTACTTCTAGTTGTGCTTTTATATTATTTTCCGCTGCTATGTAATTTATTGTAATCTCTGATATTTATCGAATGTAATTTAATCATTTATACTCTGTATATTCTTGTATCTGATGAAATTGTTGTAATAACAATGAAATGTTCTTCCGTATGCGTCCTTTTGTGTGTTGTTCTCAAAGTAATTCGTTCTTTCTCATCTCTTCGGAGACCGGGGAAGTTCGGGTCGCTTCAAAACGTATTTTATAAATTCATTTTAAAACCGATTCCCACTTTTATTTTGATTTTAAATCAAAATTGAATACTCCTTATCATTATAATATTTAAATGATAATATTTTCAAAATATCAGATTTTGAAATAATTTCCTTTTCGATATTCATTATAAAAATGAATAAAATCGATATGAATATCGTTCGCGTTAAAATGACGCAGAACTAATCAACAAGGCTTCACACATTTTAATATTTTCGTGTCCATCTGAAATCGGACAACAATTTCACATTTTAATCCATTACTGAATATTATTTTAAAATATTTGTTATTCCTGAATTGGAATCAGACACAATCAGTTGACTTTATATGGATTTCATACATCACATGTACACAACAATAATGATACACTGTAACGGCCAGCAAATCCGTACTATCTGAGTTGACTAATAACACCACACGTCCAACCCAAATTGTACAGAAATACGAATCATTATTAGAAAGAAGTTAGAAGATGAGAAATAAAAGGAAAGAAAAATTAGAATAGAAGAAAACAGAGAAGACAAATCTCACAGCGGAACGAATAACATATATTATATAATATAACTTTTGGAAATACAAATCAGTAACTGAATATACATACCGTTATCAGAGAACAACATTTATTCCAGGAACAATTATAAACACCTGTTTCCATATACAACATAGTACACAACGGAAATATGATAGTCTATAGTTAACTGGTGAAGCCTCCTGCTTCCAACTCTTCCAAGTGAATCTGAAAAATCCCGATTACTTGACTGCCCGTACAAATTTGGGCACCCAAGAGTTTAGGGAAAACAAAAACAAAATAAACTCTGGGTCAGTCATGGAACTGGTGTGAGTAAACTCCAACCATTTGTTTAACTTTCAAAATCCTTTCGAAAGAAAAGATAATAGTAAGACCAGCCCACACATAACATGAATGGTTTTTACCTTACTATAACCCAAAATACTTTGATACGAAAATCCAGTGCTATTATAATAGTGTCTAAATCAAATAAATAACAATCTAGCGGAACACTTGCATCTCACGCTCCACATACATAGTATAAAATCAAAAACCACAAGGCACTTATTGGAGATTGGATTTCCAACATGAAAAGGTATGGAACCACCTTCCGATAGTCTATCTCTAGAGAGGAATACACTGGGTTCAACAAAAACATCTTGCAACCCGGCCCACACATGATCGACCACTCATTTCGCTTGAATGTATCAAATGTATATCACCAACGGTTGGGATCAACAATCATTTCCCAAAAAGGGACAGCATCGAATAGAATAAGGAATTAAATGAATCTCTAGATATGTGATAATACACCCTAATGGGAGTGACCCACATAGCCATGTTGCCTGCCCGATTTTTGTCATTTCCCAGTTGTTAAGGCCTGAGGCTACGATTTCTTGCTATTCATTGATAGCACAATCACTTTGAATGCCACATTGTTAGATCCATTAATCACTAATTGATTTGCAAAAATATATTTTGGACATTATGCTAAGGGAATAAATCCGTTGCCACCATATATATCTATACAGACCAACATATTTAATTATTGGAAATACTCTGTCAGACATTCGTCCATATACGCTCGTTCTGGGACTGAACGAAACTGAAGGCACAATTTCTATTAATAGAAAAAGCCCTTGCACTTTACTCCGTCTTCGATTATCTTCATATAATCTAATTCGCAACGCTACCGCCAATACAGAGTGTTTCACGAATAATAATCCAACTGGTTTCTCCATATTGACAATGATATTAGCAAACACTTCGATAGTCGGTTCTTAACTATCGACCAAAAAAAAAAACATCCATTCAAAACATCAAACAGTCACTGGGCCTGTTAATTAATATTTCATTGATTAATTCACTTCTTCATTTCCCTATCAAATATTTGTTAACCAATTATTTTCAGTAATCTTTTTGATCTCTTACGCTAGTTGGAAAAAAACATTTCCCTACATTACCTTCTTTTATTTTCTATACTTAGAAAATATATTCTATTCGCAATTGAAAGCATTTTCAATCGCTTATCTCTTTCACGATGACTTTAATTATACTCAGGAAATATTTACTTTTATATTTCCAAAATTCCATCACTTGGGGTAAAACGAATGCTATGTAAAACATCGTTACAACAACCCGAAATATTTTATTCAACTAATTCTTATTCAAACACTTCTCTTCGAGTCTGGATCTTGCTATTTATCAATTAAAAATGAAATCAATCAAGTTAGGGTATAATTACCTCTCAGACCTTAACAAAAAACATCCTGAACTTCAAACGGACAAAATCTTGCCGATACAGTGCATAAAATCTCATATATGAATTTAAACATGTACCTTTTTGTTGAGAACATAAATTAAAATCTTCATATACTTCATCCCATACCTGTCTAACACATGCTCACTTGTTTTTAATTCAATTTAACTCAATCCAATCGTTTGAATTCAGTTTCGCTCATTTATTCTTTAATTAGCTATTATGCCTATTTCACTTGTTTGTTTGAACATAACATGTTCAAACAAAATATTTAACTTGCTCATAACCAAATTGAATTTCAATTTCAATTCTATTTTCCTTTTCGATTTCGAATATAAATTTTCAATCGAATTCACTTATTTAAAGCCCAATATCAATTCAAAATCTCATTAACTAATTACTATTCAAATTAGTTAATTCTATTCAATAATCAAAAATCTGATTTCTGTTTCAAAAATCAATTCATTACTCCAGTTGTGTTCACATATAATTTACAACTCAAATCTGAAATTTTCTAAATAGAAATTCGGATTTTATTCGCTTAAAATCCTTTTACAAAATTAAATAAACTGCTATGGTTTTTAAATGGTTATGGCGCTGTTTTTATGAATATTTGATTTTGACATAACTCAAAATCTATTCGACGAAATCCAGATTTTTCTCTCCATTAGAAAACTATTATCAAATCGGTCCAGACGTTTCTTGTTTCAAAGAATTCCGACTTCAATGTAGTTCTGTATACTCAATTAAAGTTCGAAACGACAATTTACGAACTGTCGTGCTGTGGCGAGTTCGTTTTAATAATATAAATATATAAACGTTTGAACTTCGTTTATATATAAATTCTAGCTCCATTCTAATACATTTTTAATATATATCAAAGGAATTTTCCCAATTCAACATAATATTTTCGATTATCTAAAATTGTCGATTTTTCCTTGCTTTGTAATATATTTTTATTTATACTTCGATCTTCTATATTCAAATTCCATTTCAAATTATAATCCTTTGGATTTATTTCCATTCAGTTTAAAAGTCCTCATTCTAAAATATATTCCGTCGTTCCTATTTCGAAATGATTTCAACTTTCTATTTTCAAATTCTATTTTCAATTCTATTTGAATTTTCCATATTCCAATTTCATCTTCAATTCTATATTCAGATTCTATTTGAATTTTCTATATTCAAATTCTATTTGAATTCTATTTTCAATTATATATATTCAAATTCTATTCAATTCTATTCAAGTTTCTGTATATTCAAATTCTATATATTCAAATTCTATTCAAATTCTATTTATTCAATTTGACCTTTAAATAAAATTCGAATTTATTGAATTCAAATTATGAATCCTTCCGGATTTATTTTAGTTCAATTTATATTCTGAACATCAGAATAAATTCCATCGTTTATTTCTTTAAAACGATTTCTCCATTTCTATTTTTAAATTCACATTTGAATTTAAATATTCAAATTATCAAATGATAATTTTTCTCACTTTATTTCTATAAACACTGTTTATAATTTCATTTCAATTATCTGATTATCCAACGAAAATCAATCCATTTCATTTATAAACACCGTTTATAAATTTACATCAATTTTCTACGTTATTTAATTTATAAATATCACTTATAAATTAATCACTTCAATTTCCTGTACTATTTAATTTATAAACAGTTTTTATAATTTCCATACTTGTTTAAAACAAGTTAATATTTTTATAGCTCATTAAAAATTCAAATTTCTATTTAAAAAAAAAATAGATTTCCCCTTTCAAATCTCAAATATCATTTTCACTATATTTTTATATATCAACAATTTGTCCATAGTGATTTTAAACATTCAAAAAACCCAATTTTCAATCAACACATTATATATGTGATAATATGTGAAAACAGAAAATTAATAAAATTTTGAGGAATCCAGTTGGATCCCGCCAACCTGTTCTCCTGCATTCACAGACGTTAGTTAACAAAAATAACACCCATCCTATTTCGTGGCAGGATATCGCGGTATAGAAGGTCATCCACTATCATAGCGTGGGGCGTATAAGGTGATCATCCGCTAATGGTACCGTGGGCATCCGCTAATGGTACTGCGGGAACAATCCAACCACCCAATATACATATATATATAATAGTTAAGCCTAAATAACTAATATATTTAAAACAACCAGAAAGCATTTAAACAAGCAATAAACAATTATTTTTAACGAATAAAAATAATTCTAAATAAAGGGGTGAGTGAGATTTACTCACTTGATTTTTATTTCGCCGATCTATTTTGATTTCTGATTGTAAGATCTGAAATTATGAATCCAATATCCTACTCCCCGATCTTCCAACCTTGTATAAATTAAACACAATATTTCTAAGGAATTATTAACTTAATTAGTAACTAAACTAAATTAACTAAATTAAATTTACTTTCATCTCACTCCTTTAATCACATTTTACCTTTTGTATTCATAAATTTACATGATTATCTATACATAATCATTATATGAAATTACAGTTTTAAATCCAATAATTAAATTTTTAACTAAACATTAGTTTCCGCTAATTATTTATTGGATTAATCAAATCGGTTTATTCGTATAAACAACTCTATGAAATTTACTATCGAAAATTTTCAGCATTCACCTTGCTTTTAGGATTTCGGCACATAGCATCCCACAGAAAATTTCTGCCCAAGCTTTCCTGGCCCATTCGATCACTACTGAATCAACCACCTCTTCAACTCACTATTGATCCTCGAAAAATCACAGATCTGAAACCTCCCCTTGCCGTCATCGCAATATTGACAACGAGCTACAGGAGGCTCGTGAATATAATTCCCCCAACCATACTGCTCGCGAACTCCTACCAGTCTCGATCGCTCCCCCAAATCGATATCGAATACTGCCCATCGCTCCCCACAATTCAAGTCAGAAACCCCTTTCGCGAACCCTAACAAACCCCCGACGACCACATCGCACTCGCCTCTTACACTCGAAGACGACCTGAACTCGCTCCACTATCCCTACCACGAGAGCCCATCCCGAAGTCAAACTCAACACCATCGCGCAGTCCACTCGAGGTGCAGGCATCAGCATCTAACCCTAATTGACTTCGCGACTTCCAATTTCATGCGTGGACGAGCTGTTGGAGGATGTCACTTGCGATTGATTCTGAGGGTGCGGAAGTGAAGCTGAAGCACGGATTTTAGAGAGGATGGAGCTTCCGATTTTGATTTCCAGTACGTCTTCCATTCGGTGATGAGCTTTAGTAGTTCTCTGTGGTTTGGGAATCGCGAATATGTTATCGATTTTTAATTTTAACAGTGGATGGATTTTTAAAGTAAAGGGGTGCTCCACTGTTGCTTTCGATTTTAATAGCAGAAGACTGAAAAGAAAATGAAATCAAATATGGAGGGGTCGTCGGGATTCATAGAAGGAAGAGAATACTTCACTGTTAAGGAATGTAGGTTAGCTTAAGGTACAACATAATTAATTATGATTTGATTTCTATTTAATGCGATTTGAAATAAAGAGATTTTTACCCCTTTTAAATAGATATCGATTTGATTTTCGATTTGATTTCGATCTTATCCATTATAAATATCTCGAGGTTCATAATTAAAAATCGTGAACCGCCATTTTAGCTTACCGACCGTTGTCCCAATGTTATAGCGTTATACCGAACTCAACAGAATAGAGGATAAAATTTGATTCGAACGTATACATAAAATAATCATATTAAATTGATATAATATAATTTAAATTCAATACAAATAAATTCTTCGATAATAAATTTATATTATTATTCTAATTCTAATAGAAGTTTGTATAAATCACCTGAACTGTTTCAATTCAGTTTTAAATTCAAATAAATTCATTTTCGTATTTCGATAATTATATGTATATTAGAAATAAATCGTATATCGATTATTAATTCAATGGATCAATAAAAATTTCATTTATATTATTAACACAATATTTTAAAATAATATTAAATATTCAAAATAAATCGACAAAAATCCGGGTCGTTACATTCTTCTCCCTTAGAAGAATTTCGTCCCCGAAATTGCTAAGGTAAGAAAAGTGTTGCAAACCCATTAACTTTCAAATTCCACTTATGTTGAAACTCTACACTTTATATTTCAACAAATTTAGTTCTACCAAAACTTTTGGTTCTTGTTTATATTATACACCATATATGCTCACATTCAATTTATCTGAATGATTTATAATCAATTCGTATTCCATTCAAATTGATTCTGATCAATTTAATTACTTCGATTGATTTAACTTTCTTAAGTTAAATTTAAATTCCAGAATTCAAATCCCCGGGTATTCATTTCAAATCCTTTGAAATACATAAATATATACTTTTATTTATAATCTTTTCAAATCCACACATTTGAATTTCAAATCAACTTGTTTTCTTTCAAACAAATTTTCATCAAATCTTTTCTAAGGTAGCAATTCATCACTTAGAAACTCGAAAATGAACACTGATAATGCTGCAGTCATCATCAGAATTTTTTTCCAGCCATTGAAGTGAGTTCAGTGCTTTATTACCTTTAAAATCCATCCAAAATGATTTCTAATCAAAAATCCCTTTCAAAACAAAGCTATATTATTTTAATATACTCCAAAAAATATTTTTTCCAAACTTCCCAGGATTTAAATTCCAAATTCTAGTTTGAATTCAATTTTAATTCATCTCATTTGTATATGTTTCATTCATATACAAATTCTGTTTGGTTATAAATAACCATTTCATATATGCTCAACTCATTTTAGGGTACTACTGACCCTATCTCTAACGAGCACAACACCACCAAAGCCTAGGTGTTCGCTCAACCCAAGACTTGATTCCAATTGGAATGGCCCGCAAATCCATACTATCTAAGTTAACTAATAACTCCACACGTCCAACCCAAATTGTACAGAAATACGAATCATTATTAGAAAGAAGTTAGGGGATGAGAAATAGAAGGAAAGAAAAATTAGAATAGAAGAAAACAGAGAAGACAAATCTCACAGCGGAACGAATAACATATATTATATAATATAACTTTTTGAAATACAAATCAGTAACTATATATACATACCATTATCATAGCACAACAGTTATTCCTGAAAGAGTTATAAACACCTGTTTCCAGATACAACATAGTACACAGCGGAAATATGATAGTCTATAGCTAACTGGTGAAGCCTCCTGCTTCCAACTCTTCCAAGTAAATCTGAAAAATCCCGACTACTTGACTGCCCGTACAAATTTGGGCACCCAAGAGTTTAGGGAAAACAAAAACAAAATAAACTATGGGTCAGCCATGGGACTGGTGTGAGTAAACTCCGACCATTTGTTTAACTTTCAAAATCCTTTCGAAAGAAAAGATAATAGTAAGACCAGCCCACACATAACATGGATGGTTTTTACCTTACTATTACACAAAACACTTTGATACGAAAATCCAGTGCTATTATAATAGTGTCTAAATCAAATAAATAACAATCTAGCGGAACACTTGCGTCTCACACTCCGCACACATAGTATAAAATAAAAAACCACAAGGCACTTATTGGAGATTGGATTTCCAACATGACAAGGTATGGAACCACCTTCCAATAGTGTACCTCTAGAGAGGAATACACTGGGTTCAACAAGAACATCTTGCAACCCGGCCCACACATGACCGACCACTCATTTCGCTTGAGTGTATCGAATGTATATCACCAACGGTTGGGATCAGCAACCGTTTCCCGAAATGGCACAGCATCGAATAAAATAAGGAATTAAATGAATCTCTATATAGGTGATAACATACCCTAATAGGAGTGACCCACATAGCCATGTTGCCTACCCGATTTTTGTCATTTCCCGGTTGTTGAGGCCTGGGGCTACGATTTCTTACAATTCATTGATAGCACAATCTCTTTGAATGCCACATTGTTAGATCCGTTAATCACTAATTGATTTGCACAAATATATTCTGGATATTATGCTAAGGGAATAAATCCATTGCCACCATATATATCTATACAGACCAACATATTTGATTATTGGAAATACTCTGTCAGACATTCGTCCATATACGTTCATTCTTGGACTGAACGAAACTGAAGGCACAATTTCTATTAATAGAAAAAGCCCTTGCACTTTGCTCTGTCTTCGATTATCTTCATATAATCTGATTCGTAACGCTGCCGCCAATACAGAGTGGTTCACGAATAATAATCCAACCGGTCTCTCCATATTGACAACGATACTGGCAAACACTTCGATAGTCGGTTCTTTAACTATCGAAGAAAAATAAACAAACATCCATTCAAAACATCAAACAATCACTAGGCCTGTTAATTAATATTTCATTAATTAATTCACTTCTTCATTTCCCTATCAAATATTTGTTAACCAAATATTTTCAGTAATCTTATTGATCTCTTACGCTAGTTGGAAAAAAAACATTTCCCTATATCACCTTCTTTTATTTTCTATACTTAGAAAATATATTCTATTCGCAATTGAAATCATTTTCAATCACTTATCTCTTTCACGACTACTTTAATTATACTCAGGAAATATTTACTTTTATATTTCCAAAATTCCATCACTTGGGTTAAAACGAATGCTGTGTAAAACATCGTTACAACAACCCAAAATATTTTATTCAACTAACTCTTATTCAAACACTTCTCTTTGAGACTGGATCTTGCTATTTATCAATTAAAAATGAATTCAATCAAGTTGGGGTATAATTACCTCTCAGGTCTTGACTGAAAACATCCTTAACTTCAAATGGACAAAACCATTATTCCCGAATAATCAACACCATACAAACAAATTATTCATTGTTAAACGTATATATGTTTCTCTTTCTATTACCAGATTATCGATTTCCTTTTTGTTTATAATATTCTATTTTTAAATTCGTTTCCTTATCGAATTCTATATATATCAATACATTTATTTCTAACTATCAAATTTTTCTTAAAAATATTCTAACTCCTTAAATTCCCGGGAGTTTTCCATAACCTCCCTTGTACTGGGAGCATCGGGATATTTCAAATAGCCTCCTATGGCCCTCACCAATCCAAAAGAAAAAGAAAAAGCCAGGCGGCCGGCCGATACGGCGCATAAAATCTCATATATGAATTTAAACATGTACCTTTTTGTTGGGCACATAAATTAAAATCTTCATATACTTCATCCCATACCTGTCTAACACATGCTCATCCGTTTTCAATTCAATTCAACTCAATCCAATCATTTGAATTCAGTTTCGCTCATTTATTCTTTAATTAGCTATTTTGCCTATTTCACTTCTTACATGTTCAAACAAAATATTTAATTTGCTCATAACTAAATTGAATTTCAATTTCAGTTCTTGTTTCCTTTTCGATTTCAAATATAAATTTTCAAATCGAATTCACTTATTCAAAGCCCAATATCAATTCAAAATCTCATTAACTAATTACTATTCAAATTAGTTAATTCTATTCAATAATCAAAAATCTGATTTCTGTTTCAAAAATCAATTCATTACTCCACTTGAGTTCACATATAATTTACAACTCAAATCTGAAGTTTTCTAAATAGAAATTCGGATCTTATTCGCTTAAAATCCTTTTATAAAATTAAATAAACCGTTATGGTTTTTAAATGGTTATGGCGCTGTTTTTCTGAAAACTTGATTTTTATATAACTCAAAATCTATTCAACGAAATCCAGATTTTTCTCCTCTATTAGAAAACTATTATCAAATCAGTCCTGACGTTTCTAGTTTCAAAGAATTCCGACTTCAATTGAGTTCTGTATACTCAATTGAAGTTCGAAACGACAAGTTACGAACTGCCGTGCTGCGGCGAGTTCGTTTTAATTATATATATATATATATAAACATTTGAAATTCGTTTATATATAAATTCTAACTCCATTCTAATATATTTTTAATATATATCAAAACAATTTTCCCAATTCAACATAATATTTTCGATTATCTAAAATTGTCAATTTTTCCTTGCTCCATAATTTTTTTTTTATTTATATTTCAATCTTCTATATTCAAATTCCATTTCAAATTATAATCCTTTGGATTTATTTCTACTCAGTTCAAAAATCCTCATTCTAAAATATATTCCGTCGTTCCTATTTCGAAATGATTTCAACTTTCTATTTTCAAATTCTATTTTCAATTCTATTTGAATTTTCCATATTCCAATTTTATCTTCAATTCTATATTCAAATTCTATTTGAATTTTCTATATTCAAATTCTATTTGAATTCTATATTCAAATTTTATTTCCAATTCTGTATATTCAAATTCTATTCAATTCTATTCAAGTTTCTATATATTCAAATTCTATATATTCAAATTCTATTCAAATTCTATTTTTTCAATTTGGCCTTTAAATAAAATTCGAATTTATCGAATTCAAATCGTAAATCCTTCCAGATTTATTTTAGTTCAATTTATATTCTGAACATCAGAATAAATTCCATCGTTTATTTCTTTAAAACGATTTCCCCATTCCTATTTTTAAATTCACATTTGAATTTAAATATTCAAATTATCAAATGATAATTTTCCTCGCTTTATTTCTATAAACACTGTTTATAATTTCATTTCAATTATCTGATTATCCAACGAAAATCTATCCATTTCATTTATAAATACCGTTTATAAATTTTATTCAATTTCCTACGTTATTTAATTTATAAATATCACTTATAAATTAATAACTTCAATTTCCTGTATTATTTAATTTATAAACATTGTTTATAATTTCCATAGTTATTTAAAACAAGTTAATATTTTTATAGCTCATTAAAAATTCAAATTTCTATTTAAAAAAAAATAGATTTCCCCTTTCAAATCTCAAATATCATTTTCACTATATTTGTATATATCAACAATTTGGCCATAGTGATTTTAAACATTCAAACAACCCAATTTTCAATCAACACATTATATATGTGATAATATGTGAAAACAGAAAATTAATAAAATTTTGTGGAGTCCAGATGGATCCCTACAATCTTCTGCATCCACAGACGTTAGTTAACAGAAATAATACGCATCCTGCTTCGTGGCAGGATATCGCAGTATAGAAGGTCATCCACTATCATAGCGTGGGGCGTATAGGGTAATCATTCGCTAATGGTACAGCGGGCATCCGCTAATGATACTACGGGAATAATCCAACCACCTAATATATATATATATATATTTATAATAGTTAAGCCTAAATAATTAATATATTTAAAAAAACCAGAAAGCATTCAAACAAGCAACAAACAATTATTTTTAATGAATAAAAATAATTCTAAGTAAAGGGGTGAGTGAGATTTACTCACTTGATTTTTATTTTGCCGATCTATTTTGATTTCCGATTGTAAGATCTGAAATTATGAATCCAATATCCTACTCCCCGATCTTCCAACCTTGTATAAATTAAACACAATATTTCTAAGGAATTATTAACTCAATTAGTAACTAAAATAAATTAACTAAATTAAATTTACTTTCATCTCACTCCTTTAATCACATTTTACCTTTTGTATTCATAAATTTACATGATTATCTATACATAATCATTATATGAAATTACAGTTTTAAATCCAATAATTAATTTTTTAACTAAACATTAGTTTTCACTAATTATTTATTGGATTAATCAAACCAGTTTATTCGTATAAACAACTCTATGAAATTTATTGTCGAAAGTTTTCAGCATTCACCTTGATTTTAGGATTTCGGCACATAGCATCCCGCAGAAAATTTCTGCCTAAGCTTTCCTGCCCCATTCGATCACTGCTGAATCAACCACCCCTTCAACTCACTGCTGATCCTCCAAAAATCACAGATCTGAAACCTCCCCTTGCCGTCATCGCAATACTGACAACGAGCTACAGGAGGCTCGTGAATATAATTCCCCGAACCTTACTGCTCGCGAACTCCTACCAGTCTCGATCGCTCCCCCAAATCGATATCAAATACTGCCCATCGCTCCCAACAATTCAAGTCAGAAACCCCGTTCGCAAACACTAACAAACCCCCCACAACACGATCGCACTCGCACCTTCCATTCGAAGACAACCTGAACTCGCTCCGTTATCCCTACCACATGAGCCCATCTCAAAGTCGAACTCAGCACCATCGCGCAGCCCACTCGAGGTGCAGGAGTGAGCATCGAACCCTAACTGACTTCACGACTTCCAATTTCATGCGTGGACGAGCTGTTGGAGGATGTCACTTGCGATTGATTCTGAGGGTGCGGAAATGAAGCTAAAGCATGGATTTTAGAGAGGATGGATCTTCCGATTTTGATTTTCAGTACGTCTTCCATTCGGTGATGAGCTTAAGCAGTTCTCTGTGGTTTGGGAATCGCGAATATGTTTTCGATTTTTAATTTTAACCGTAGATGGATTTTTAAAGTAAAGGGGTGCTCCATTATTGTTTTCGATTTTAATAGCAGAAGACTGAAAAGAAAATGAAATCAAAGAGGGAGGGGTCGTCGTGATTTATAGAATACTTCACTGTTAAGGAATATAGGGTAGCTTAAGGTACAATGTAACTAATTACGATTTGATTTCTATTTAATGCGATTTGAAATAAAGAGATTTTTATCCTTTTTAAATAGATATCGATTTGATTTTCAATTTGATTTCGATCTTATCCTATATAAATATCTCGAGGTTCATAATTAAAAATCGCGAACCACCATTTTAGCGTACCGACCGTTGTTCCAATGTTATAGCGTTACACTGAACTCAACAGAATAGAGGATAAAATTTAATTCGAACGTATACATAAAATAATCATATTAAATTGGTATATTATAATTTAAATTCAAAACAAATAAATTCTTCGATAATAAATTTATATTATTATTCTAATTCAAACGGAAGTTTGTATAAATCACCTGAACTGTTTCAATTCAGTTTTAAATTAAAATAAATTCATTTTCGTATTTCGATAATTATAAATATATATATTAGAAATAAATCATATATCAATTATTAGTTTGATGGCTCAATAAAAAATTCATTTATATTATCAACACAATATTTTAAAAAAATATTAAATATTCAAAATAAATCGACAAAAATCCGGGTCGTTACATACACAATCAACCATCACCCAGAGTGCATTACACAACTGCATAAGCATTAAATATAAATAATTAATGCTTACAACAGCCTGTCAACCAATCGATTGACATACAACTAAACAATTGGGATTAGTGTGCGCCAAATATCATCTCAATACCCATGTTAGGTTTCAATCTACAAATACTGTTGTGCAGTTGGGCGATGTGTAAAATTCGTCGTCCCAATCAACATCAGTTAAATGGGTGTACATAAACAAATCGTCCGATTTGTAAATGAACATTTATCTTCATTTCAAGAGAATTTTTTGTCGTTCATATATACGTTAAAATTATATTTTTAACGATAAAATATTTATTTCAACAGTTGACTATGTAATAGTTTCATATACACATTAAAAATTATATTTTTAATGAACAATATTTATTTCAGAAAATTTTGGCATTATAACGATGCGATATTAGAACCCGCGTAATGATTAGCATTACCCCTCTCCTGAAACTGGCTCGCGCCATACATAATAATCAACCCAATCCATATACCACAATACAATTCATTTCACCATAATACAGTCAATTTTCCAGAAATTCAATCCAAACAAACAACCATTGTTTGTACAAATAAGTGGTTTCGGGGGCTACTGAGCCCTGTCTGCAACCTAAAATATATTTTTCAGTAAAATAATTTGAGTGAGAAGTTGTTCTCAACTCAATCCGAGATTTCCCTTACAGGGAGGTTTGGGTCGTTTCTAAATCAATTTAAAATTTTGATTAAAGCTATTTTAATGAATATGCAAATATATATTGGTTATTTTTGCTAAATAAAATTTGAGAATAATTTTAAAAGAACTTATCTTTGATAAAATTAATGGGAACCTAACCCTAAGGACATGAATATTTGAATAAAAGAATATTCTGAATTGGAATGGGGCATATGATGTGTTTTTATTGCACTTGATTATTGATTATAAAATACGTGGGTTACTCGGTAATACCGGGTTTATCCCATTTTGAATATCCAATATGACGACTAAAAGTTGACGATGAAGACGGTGGTTGATGACCAGAGGTCTTCACATCGTTTGAATGATTGCTGATTTCTTGATTGGGCTGTACGCCCAAGATAAGGTAATAAGTGGTGATCGTCTAGACGTACTTGGAGATCGACCGGATATGCGAACCTGTATTGGACATACAGGACGAGGAATAAGGTGCCTCCAGTTACGTTCAGATCTAGAACGGACTTGTAAATGGATAGTGTGTCCGACATTGTTTTCCGTTATACTGTATTCGTTGATCTCTGCTATATATATATATATTTGTTTGGTAGTGGAGAATTTATTCTCTTGCTTAACACCATTCTCTGAGACGTATGAGCTTAGAGGTTATATATTGGCAGAAACCAGTGGTACGGTATGGATTGACTATGTGGCATGTTGAGTTTCATGGATCAAGGCTTCTGTTGAAAAGCAGAGTCCTGTGGTTGATTATCAAAGCACGACTTTAAATAGTGTAGCTTTGTGTATAACATTAATTCGCGAGCCTCGCACCTCGGTATGAGTTAAAAACGGGATAAGGGACCCAAGGAGGACATGGCATTTCTTTCTAGCTACGGGTGGTGTTATGGTATGGAGCTCAGACATTTATTTATTTTTACCTATGTGGATGATGGAATGCGAGGCGCCTCGAATATATCGGTCACTGCGGAGCCGATGGATAGGTTTGATAGGTTCGAGAGACGTGTGTTCAGGAATCACCAATCCTCAAACGTAAGGGAGTATTGGCCTTGGAGGACCAAGGGTTCACTGCGGGGGATCCTGGGTCATCTTGCTAGAGGTGATCTGAATCGGTAGGGAGTACATCCCTTGCCTCAACTCATGATGGAAATCCAATTTCCAATACGTGACATTTCAGTTTTAATTGTAGATCCTAGTATGGCGACAAGATATATGGTACCCATGTTGTCTATGATTGATACATTTATATTTGAAGTTGATTTTGACACTATACACTTATAGTAATATCAAAATGATTTGTTTTAAACGTACCAGGCATGTTTGGCTATTATAAGGGAAAACTCTATCCTCCGGCTTGCGTTGCATTGTGTGATGGGACCTGAGTCTTATAATAGCTTCATTTTTCCAAAAAGCACAGTGCTATTTGTTTTATGCACTTCTATTCTTGGGAGAAAACCCATTCCGTGCTATACGGCATTGTCCCGTTATTTACTTTATTTCTAAAGTATGGTTTTTAATAACTGTTTTACTTCTCACACCAGTCCCATACTGACCTGGAGTTTATTGTTTTAACTTAAACTCTAGGTGCCCCTATTTTCCATATGGCAGCTAGTAGTTTTAATTTTGCATATATTATTTTCACAGGATCCTGGATTTACAGGTGGAGCTATATTTAGAAAGCTTTGTATCTGTGTATCTCTTTCAGTTGTGTTATGTATTATTTTTCCGCTGCTATGTAAATTATTTTAATCTCAGATATTTTTCTTATGTATATTATTTATTCATACTCTGTTATATTCTTGTACTCCGATGTAAATTTTTGTAATAAGCAATGAAATATTATATTGTTTATGTTCTGATTTGTCGTGTTCTTAACTCAATCCGGGCTTTCCCTTACGGGGAGGTTGGGTCATTTCAGATTCCACTATCAAGCATCTCTTTAATAAGTTTATCTAATTCATTCTTTATATGATATGAATTCGTATAGGGTCTCAAAAAAATAGTTTTAGCATTAGGGATAAGGTTAATTTTATGATCATGCTCCCTTTCAAGTGGTAAAAGAGTTTAGTAGTAATTACAGCAGGGAATTGTTGTAAAATTTTGTGAACCTTTGAGTGTATTACTCCATTTTTTGAACTAACAGGAGGCACTTTAAGTTCCTTAGAATACAGTAGTAATGTGAGTTACCCCTTAACAAACTCTTTAGAGATTTCCCTATCATCTACTAATATGTTAATATCTTTAATTCCTTGCCAAATATAAGAAGAATTTTGAAACTGAGTGTGACGAACAAGGATTTCGCTCGGTCCGAACCAGTTGCTAAACCGATTCAGGCCGCTCGAAACGCCCTATCGTTTGAGAACAGGACAAAACAGAACGCATATAAAAGAACATTTCACTATATATTACAACAGTGCATCAAATTACAAGAATATACAGAGTATAAACGAATAAATATTACACAGAAATATCAGAGATTTAGATTACATTTAAATACATAACAGCGGAAAATAATACAATACACAACTAGAATAAGATATACGGATACAAAGCTTTCCGGATATCGTTCCAGCTGTAAACCAGGATCCTGTGAATATAAATCTGCAAAACCAAAACTACTAGCTGCCCGTGTCAAAATAAGGGCACTCAGAGTTTAGGTTAAAACAATAAACTCCAGGTCAGTCATGTGACTGGTGTGAGAACTAAAACAGTTAATCTTTATCTTTAAAGTTAGGTAAATCAAGGGACCACGCCGTATAACACGGAACGGGTTTCCTCCTAAGAATACCAGTGCATAAAACAACAGCGCAATGCTAAATAAAGAAAAATGAAGCTATTATAAGACCCAGTTCCCATCACACAATGCAACGCAAGCCGGAGGATAGGGTTTTTACCTTATAATAGCCAAGAATGCTTGGTACGTTTAAAACAAATCATTTGATACTATTGTAAGTGCATAGTGTATAAAACAACTTCAAATCATAAGTATCAATCATAGGCGGCATGAGTGCCCCATACCACTATGTCGCCATATATAGGTTATACAATCAAAATCGCAAAGTCACGTATTTGGAAATTGGATTTCCATCTATGAACCGAGGCAAAAGATAGTCCTCAACCGATTCGAGACTGCCTAGCCCGAGTCTCAGGCAAGCGCGCAGGCAAGCCTTGGATCGTCAGGGCCGGTCCACACGGAGTGGATTAAAATGCCTGAGCACTACGTTTCGCCGCCCTTTGGGGCGTAAGCGAGCCAACGAATGACTCCATCGGACCCGGATCGTCCGATCTAACCGAGGCGCCTCGCAACAGCAACAACCACATAAGTCAAACTCGTAAGGGCGTGTAAAACCACTGACGCCACTTTTAGCTAGGAGGAAACGTAGGCCCTCCCTGAGGTCCGTCTCCCGTTTTTGGTTCATACCGGGTGTGAAACTCGCGAAGTACACGTTACACAAAGCTACGCCACAAAGGCCGTGCTTTGATCATTACCACAAGACTTTGCTTTTCAACAGAAGCCTTGATCAATTGCCACTTAGGCATGCCACACAGGCAATTCACTCCATGCGTTTGATATCCATCAATATATAACCCCTGAGCTCGTACGTCTCAGAGAAGGGCGTTAAGCAAGAGAATAAATTCTCCGCCGCCAAACAGATATATATTTAATAGAGATCAATCACACGGACTAAAATCCAATGTCAGACACACAGTCCATTTACAAGTCCGTTCTGGGTCTGAACGAAACCGGAGGCACCTTGTACCTCGCATATCCATCGATCTCCAAGTACGTCTGGACTATCACTAACTGTTTCCATCTTCTTGGGTGTACAGCCCAATCAAGATCATCAGTAATTACCCAAACGACGTGAAGACCTCCGGTCTTCGACCATCGTCTTCATCTTCGACTTATCGTCGTATCAGTTATTCAGAATGGGATAAACCCGGTCTTTCCGAATAACTCACGTATATTTTAAATAAGTGTTACACAAACACAACATACGCCTCATTCCAATTCATTAGTCACTAACCGTAAATTAATCAAGAGAATAATTCCCCAAATATTAACCCCGAAGGCCGAAACCAACATCAGATCAATATCCAGAAAACCATTCTGCTTGGCTAACCGACAGTTAGTTTCTAAATTTCACGTTCATAGGGAAAGGTTCCCATAAATTTTATCAAAGATAAATTCCTTGAATTTATTCTTCTTTTGAATTTCGATTCAACTATTCGAGATTAACGAACCTTACCGAAGTAATCATTGGTTTTAATTTCCCAATCCCAACCTATTTATCCCATGAAGTAAAACTGGTAATACTTCATATCTAACACCACAGTGTTATCGGTAAATTCAATTACCATTTCACGTTCAAATCTAATTAAAGATTTAACTATCGCCTGGAGCAAAACTGGTGATACTCCATTTCGATTCTTTCAATCTAATTAAAGATTCATTAAAACTCCACTTAGTTTTAATCTGTGACTGGGTTAAAGAATCAGTGTCATTTAAAAAAAAACACGGTTCACGGTAAACCCAAAATCACATCACATTTCAATCAGTCCCTAATTGTAAATTAGCAAGTGAGCAATTCCCTAAGTATTAATCCCGAAGGCCGAAACCAACATCAGATCAATACCTCGGAAACTATTCAACTTAACTAATTTCCAGTCAGTTTCTGATTTTCTTAACTCCTTTAGGTCTAAGAACTGTATTATTGAAGATACCGTTCACGACAACCCAAAATCACATTTCATTAATGATCAGGTTAAAGAACGAGTGTTATTTAAAACACTGTCCACGATAAACCCAAAAATCAATATCAATTCAATTCCAATTAAATATTATTTAATTGGCACACTTCATTAAATCTAAATAAAAAGATTTAATCTTTTCTCAACTGGGTTCAAGAACAGTGTTAGTGAAGACACCATTCACGACAAACCCAAATCACATTTGATATTAAACACAAGGCTCCGAATAGAAAATATACCGGCTTATATTCAATATCAAATTCTACGACTAACAAATATCGTATTGGAAATAACGATATATATATCTATATCTTTCAAATTTCCATAACAACATTTGTATAATCACGAAATCCAACATCGAAATATTCCGAAGACAATTTCGATTCAAATCCATTCCAATGCAATCATTGGAAATTTTGGTTATTTTCAAAACCATTTCCAATTCAATTTATTTATTTAAAAATAAATAGAATTAAAATTCTAGTTCAAAACTAGTTCATTTCGATAAAAATCTATTTTTATCTTTTCAAATATGGAGTTTTTCATCCCAAACCTTTCTAAATCATTTCTTATGATTTTACATAAATTATTACTATTTTTAATAATTTTATCAAGGCCCGTACAGTCGATTTCCATCAACGGCCATCGAACTGCACTTACAGCGACCTTTTTCGAATTTGATTTGGACATAATTCCAAATCCAACCGTTAGATTTCAAATTTCTAATATTCATTAGAAAGCTCTTTTCGATACGAACCCAACGGTTCCGGTTTTAGGAGAATCCGACGGTCGGATCTCCCGTAATGTCCGTTTGAAATAAATGGTCGAAATTCACGAACTGCCGCGGTGCGGCGCGTTCTATTCAGGCCATTATATTATATATATAATATATATAATATATATTTCGTCGATTTCTATTTAAAACGAATTATATGAATAGTTTTAAAATTGTTTCAAAAGCAATTTCAACTTCCATTTCAATTCAAATCAAAATTGAATTCTTCTTTATAAATTCGTTTCAAAATTCATTTCTATTCAATTCAAATTTTAATTCAATTTGAATTCATTTCAATTCGCTTTCAATTCAATTTGAATTCGTTTTCAATTCATTTCGAAGTCGTTTCCAATTCATTTCATTTCGAAATCGTTTTCAATTCATTTCATTTCGAAATCGTTTTCAATTCATTTCATTTCGAAATCGTTTTCAATTCATTTCATTTCGAAATCGTTTTCAATTCAATTCATTTCGAAATCGTTTTCAAATCGATATAAATATCGTTCACGTCAAAATGGCGTCAATCTAATCAACACGGCTTCATATATTCCTTTATTTTCAAATATTCTATTTCAAATATTTCTTTTTCAAATATTTCTTTTTCAAAACTGGAATGAGGCCCAATCAATTACCATATAAAATTAATTATATGGATTTTCATACAACACATGTATATAATAGCATTGAAAATAATCAACCATCAACCAAAGTGCACTACACTGTATAAGCATCAAATATAGATTTCCAACGCTTATAACAGCCTGTCAATCAATCGATCGACATATTTAATCAATCAGGATGAGTGAACTTCAAATTTCATCCTAACACCCGTGTGGGGTTTCAAACAATCAAACACATATTTTATTTGTGCAGTTAGGCGATGTGTAAAATTTATCGACCCAATCAACGTCATTCAAATAGGTGTACATAAACAAACCGTCTGGTTTGTAAATGAATATTTATTTATTCACATTCACGTTAAAAATTATATTTTTAACGATAACACATTTTATTTTAACATATGAATTTCTATTTCAGTTCATTCTTTAAAAAAAATGCTATTTTTATTTTTCTAACTTATTTTAGAAAATTTCGGCGGCATAACGGCACGATACTAGAAACGGGACAAGGCCTAGCCTTATCCCCGGTCTAGTGAAGGCCCACGCCATTCACACATCAATCAAATTCACTTTCGTTATGCAAACCACAAAATTTGGAGTAAGGGTCTAACCTAGCCTTACTCCTTCGCCTTATAACGGCGCACGTCTAATCCTAACCAATTTATCGATTCGATTTTTCACACCACAAACCACATTCAAACCAATATCACAATCAATAACCAAACAGCCAAACAAACAAGTCCATGGTCTGTGGACGATTGTGTCGGGTGCTACTAAACACCGTCTGCATCCTAGTATAAATATATAACTAGAAAAGAAATAGAAAGGTGAGAAATTCTCACATATAGCTATCCTAGCTCCACGGCACTTCTTTTTCGAATCTTCGTCAGCTTCGTCGCCCGTAGCCACTACATATATAAAAATCGAATTTTTACTTCGCTATTCAATATAAAAATCGAATTTTTATTTCAAAGTTCAATATATAAAAATCGAATTTTTATTTCAAAGTTCAATATATAAAAATCGAATTTTTATTTCAAAGTTCAATATATAAAAATCGAATTTTTATTTCAGTTTTTGCTCTTTTAAAAAAAAACAGTTTTTAAATCTTTTACTTTCAAGACCAATTATATTTACTTTCAAAAACCAATGTTAATTTGTTTTCAAGAACCATACCATATATATGAAGTTCTAAAAAAAACTGCATTATATACTTTGTAAAAACTGCTTTATATTCTCAATTCAAAGATATTTTTATTTTCCTTTTCAAAGCAATTTCTTCATTCAAAAAAAAAATCAAACTTTTTATTCTTTCAAAAATCAAACTTTTTATTCTTCTCAAAAATCAAACTTTTTATTCTTTCAAAAATCAAACCTTTTAAATCCTTTTCAAATCAGTTCAGTTTTTAATCCTTTTAAAAAAAACTGTTTTTAATAAAAAAAAAAACTGTTTTTAATCTTTTTTTTTTTAAAAAAAAAAAAATCAATTCAGTTTTTTACTCTTTTAAAAATCAAATCAGTTTTTACTTAAAAAAACGAAATCAGTTTTATACTTTAAAAAAACGAAATCAGTTTTATACTTAAAAAAACGAAATCAGTTTTATACTAAAAAAAACGAAATCAGTTTTATACTTTAAAAAATCAATTTAGTTTATATAAAATAAAAGTAAAATAAATAAATTTAAAACTTACGGTGGGGGCGCTCCATCTCGCGGTGGAAGGAGAAGAGGTCATCTCGCGGTGGCATGGGGGCTCGAATGACGAGGTCGAAGTCTGGGGGGGTTCGGTTGTCGTAGGCGAAGGGAGGGAAGGGGAGGAGGAGGAAGAAGAAGGAAGGGGGGGGGGGGTTTAGCGTCGCGGCGCCGCCGCTTGGGGGGGGGGGGGGGTCGTCGATCGCCAGGAGCGATTCTTCCTTTTTTTTTATTTTTTTTTATTTTTTTTATATTGAATCGATCTGTTGAAGGGGGGGGCCTGAGCGGTTTTAAGGGGGGGAGATTTTCTTTTCTTTTTTTTTATTTAATTATTAAAAAGTTGACTTTCACATACGACCTCTATACGAGGTCCACCGCCTGTCGCCCATAGCGTTTCACCCCCATTCCGAACACAATGGGATATGTACCGCAAGCTGATTTGATCGTTACAATCAGTTTCCTTTTGAATTTACATTTAAATCACTATATTGAATTTTAAACGTGCATTTCAAATTACCGGGGTCACATACTAACACTAAAAATTCCAGAAAAATATTTTCTAGCTTCGTATTGACGATACGGTCCTAACAAAACTAGTTTCGTCGAATTCCGAGACCGTTGGAAAAATGGCCTATTTCCAGTCGATTAAATTCAACTGAAATGGTCAAAACACGTTTTCCTATGCCACGCTCACATATTGATTCGAAAAATTATGAAATTTGGAATCTAGCAATAACTTGACACTGCGGATCCAACAAAACTGGTTTCGTCGAAATCCGAGGTCATTTGCAAAATGTCCATTTTTAAGGGCCTGAATTCCATAGCGACTATTCAGAATTTTCAACTGGACATATCTTTTGATTCCCGCTATGAAACTTTGATTATTCGGATTCGTTGGAAAGATATCATCAATTAGATCCTATTGTTTTTGGTTTCACTAAAATCCGGATTGTTTTGCACCCGGTATATTCAATTGAAGTTTGAAATCGAATTATCGAACTACCGCGCCATTTTCAATTCTATTTATAATTATATATAAATATTTCTATTCTAACGACGACGCGTATAATATATACGTTCGAATTATATTCTAAACATTTTTCTCGTCGATATTATTTAAAATAATCTATTTTAAATATTCAAAATTCGCTAAAATTGCCAAAATAAAAATTTCAAACTGGCTCGCATTTTCCGGGTTGTTACAATCTCCCCCACTTAAAACTTTTCGTCCCCGAAAAGGAACAAAGTCGAAAGTGGTTTGATCAATCAACACTACGCTCGATTAGGCTTCCATTCTCTAACTTTTCAGTTTCTGAGAATTTTCTAAAATTTCAAAAATTTGGCTAACACCCTAAATTTTTGAAAAATTTCGCCATAACCTCCCCTGCACCGGGAGCATCGGGGAATTTCAAATAGCTTCCCCGGTCCTTCAGATCTCAAAAAGAAAAAGAAAAAGCCAAGCGGCTAGCCAAAAGGCTCACAAAATCATCATCACCCAAACAAAACAGGAAATTATGTAGTAAACATGTACCTATTTGTCGGGCAAACAAATTTTATTCTCTGGCTCTAGCCTCCTTGCTATGACCTGTTCAATGTAAGTATATGTATATGCAAGTAAATGCGACCAATTTTCAATATAATTCAATATTTGATGCAATTAGGCTAAATGGCTAAAAATTAGCAAACGAATAAACAAACAACACAAACATCAATCAATTAGTGAATTAGAGTTTCAAATTCATAATTTTGATACATAGTCAAAAATCAGGTTTTTGATGCCAATTCACAACAATAAATCTATCTATATTAGTTTTGGTTCTCACACCAGTCAAATGGAAATATATAGATATCACACCTTCGTCACTCGAAAATAAATGCTGGTGATGGTATACTTCATCATCAGGACCATGTCCGGGCAACTAGAGTGTGATTCTATACCTATCCAATATATTAAAATTTCGAATACACGCGGATCAGACGTATACGCAAAATCTATATATACTGGATTGTCCACATCAATATAAATAAATAACCAAATACGAATAATTGATTTAAATTTTCAAAACAAAAATTGTTTTCATTTTTTTTTAAATATACTCTTCACACTCGTTCTAGGATACTACTGATCCCATTTCTAACGAGTCATTCTAATTGGATATTACTAATCCAATTATCTGATGAATTCTTTCGTATGGTTCTAATGTGCCTTGTTCTCTGAGCTTTGTAAACCAAAGCTCTGATACCACGTGTGACGAACAAGGATTTCGCTCGGTCCGAACCAGTCGCTAAACCGATTCAGGCCGCTCGAAACGCCCTATCGTTTGAGAACAGGACAAAACAGAACGCATATAAAAGAACATTTCACTATATATTACAACAGTGCATCAGATTACAAGAATATACAGAGTATAAACGAATAAATATTACACAGAAATATCAGAGATTTAGATTACATTTAAATACATAGCAGCGGAAAATAATACAATACACAACTAGAATAAGATATACGGATACAAAGCTTTCCGGATATCGTTCCAGCTGTAAACCAGGATCCTGTGAATATAAATCTGCAAAACCAAAACTACTAGCTGCCCGTGTCAAAATAAGGGCACCCAGAGTTTAGGTTAAAACAATAAACTCCAGGTCAGTCATGTGACTGGTGTGAGAACTAAAACAGTTAATCTTTATCTTTAAAGTTAGGTAAATCAAGGGACCACGCCGTATAACACGGAACGGGTTTCCTCCCAAGAATACCAGTGCATAAAACAACAGCGCAATGCTAAATAAAGAAAAATGAAGCTATTATAAGACCCAGTTCCCATCACACAATGCAACGCAAGCCGGAGGATAGGGTTTTTACCTTATAATAGCCAAGAATGCTTGGTACGTTTAAAACAAATCATTTGATACTATTGTAAGTGCATAGTGTATAAAACAACTTCAAATCATAAGTATCAATCATAGGCGGCATGAGTGCCCCATACCACTATGTCGCCATATATAGGTTATACAATCAAAATCGCAAAGTCACGTATTTGGAAATTGGATTTCCATCTATGAACCGAGGCAAAAGATAGTCCTCAACCGATTCGAGACTGCCTAGCCCGAGTCTCAGGCAAGCGCGCAGGCCAGCCTTGGATCGTCAGGGCCGGTCCACACGGAGTGGATTAAAATGCCTGAGCACTGCGTTTCGCCGCCCTTTGGGGCGTAAGCGAGCCAACGAATGACTCCATCGGACCCGGATCGTCCGATCTAACCGAGGCGCCTCGCAACAGCAACAACCACATAAGTCAAACTCGTCAGGGCGTGTAAAACCACTGACGCCACTTTTAGCTAGGAGGAAACGTAGGCCCTCCCTGAGGTCCGTCTCCCGTTTTTGGTTCATACCGGGTGTGAAACTCGCGAAGTACACGTTACACAAAGCTACGCCACAAAGGCCGTGCTTTGATCATTACCACAAGACTTTGCTTTTCAACAGAAGCCTTGATCAATTGCCACTTAGGCATGCCACACAGGCAATTCACTCCATGCGTTTGATATCCATCAATATATAACCCCTGAGCTCGTACGTCTCAGAGAAGGGCGTTAAGCAAGAGAATAAATTCTCCGCCGCCAAACAGATATATATTTAATAGAGATCAATCACACGGACTAAAATCCAATGTCAGACACACAGTCCATTTACAAGTCCGTTCTGGGTCTGAACGAAACCGGAGGCACCTTGTACCTCGCATATCCATCGATCTCCAAGTACGTCTGGACTATCACTAACTGTTTCCATCTTCTTGGGTGTACAGCCCAATCAAGATCATCAGTAATTACCCAAACGACGTGAAGACCTCCGGTCTTCGACCATCGTCTTCATCTTCGACTTATCGTCGTATCAGTTATTCAGAATGGGATAAACCCGGTCTTTCCGAATAACTCGCGTATATTTTAAATAAGTGTTACACAAACACAACATACGCCTCATTCCAATTCATTAGTCACTAACCGTAAATTAATCAAGAGAATAATTCCCCAAATATTAACCCCGAAGGCCGAAACCAACATCAGATCAATATCCAGAAAACCATTCTGCTTGGCTAACCGACAGTTAGTTTCTAAATTTCACGTTCATAGGGAAAGGTTCCCATAAATTTTATCAAAGATAAATTCCTTGAATTTATTCTTCTTTTGAATTTCGATTCAACTAGTCGAGATTAACGAACCTTACCGAAGTAATCATTGGTTTTAATTTCCCAATCCCAACCTATTTATCCCATGAAGTAAAACTGGTAATACTTCATATCTAACACCACAGTGTTATCGGTAAATTCAATTACCATTTCACGTTCAAATCTAATTAAAGATTTAACTATCGCCTGGAGCAAAACTGGTGATACTCCATTTCGATTCTTTCAATCTAATTAAAGATTCATTAAAACTCCACTTAGTTTTAATCTGTGACTGGGTTAAAGAATCAGTGTCATTTAAAAAAAAACACGGTTCACGGTAAACCCAAAATCACATCACATTTCAATCAGTCCCTAATTGTAAATTAGCAAGTGAGCAATTCCCTAAGTATTAATCCCGAAGGCCGAAACCAACATCAGATCAATACCTCGGAAACTATTCAACTTAACTAATTTCCAGTCAGTTTCTGATTTTCTTAACTCCTTTAGGTCTAAGAACTGTATTATTGAAGATACCGTTCACGACAACCCAAAATCACATTTCATTAATGATCAGGTTAAAGAACGAGTGTTATTTAAAACACTGTCCACGATAAACCCAAAAATCAATATCAATTCAATTCCAATTAAATATTATTTAATTGGCACACTTCATTAAATCTAAATAAAAAGATTTAATCTTTTCTCAACTGGGTTCAAGAACAGTGTTAGTGAAGACACCATTCACGACAAACCCAAATCACATTTGATATTAAACACAAGGCTCCGAATAGAAAATATACCGGCTTATATTCAATATCAAATTCTACGACTAACAAATATCGTATTGGAAATAACGATATATATATCTATATCTTTCAAATTTCCATAACAACATTTGTATAATCACGAAATCCAACATCGAAATATTCCGAAGACAATTTCGATTCAAATCCATTCCAATGCAATCATTGGAAATTTTGGTTATTTTCAAAACCATTTCCAATTCAATTTATTTATTTAAAAATAAATAGAATTAAAATTCTAGTTCAAAACTAGTTCATTTTGATAAAAATCTATTTTTATCTTTTCAAATATGGAGTTTTTCATCCCAAACCTTTCTAAATCATTTCTTATGATTTTACATAAATTATTACTATTTTTAATAATTTTATCAAGGCCCGTACAGTCGATTTCCATCAACGGCCATCGAACTGCACTTACAGCGACCTTTTTCGAATTTGATTTGGACATAATTCCAAATCCAACTGTTAGATTTCAAATTTCTAATATTCATTAGAAAGCTCTTTTCGATACGAACCCAACGGTTCCGGTTTTAGGAGAATCCGACGGTCGGATCTCCCGTAATGTCCGTTTGAAATAAATGGTCGAAATTCACGAACTGCCGCGGTGCGGCGCGTTCTATTCAGGCCATTATATTATATATATAATATATATAATATATATTTCGTCGATTTCTATTTAAAACGAATTATATGAATAGTTTTAAAATTGTTTCAAAAGCAATTTCAACTTCCATTTCAATTCAAATCAAAATTGAATTCTTCTTTATAAATTCGTTTCAAAATTCATTTCTATTCAATTCAAATTTTAATTCAATTTGAATTCATTTCAATTCGCTTTCAATTCAATTTGAATTCGTTTTCAATTCATTTTGAAGTCGTTTTCAATTCATTTCATTTCGAAATCGTTTTCAATTCATTTCATTTCGAAATCGTTTTCAATTCATTTCATTTCGAAATCGTTTTCAATTCAATTCATTTCGAAATCGTTTTCAAATCGATATAAATATCGTTCACGTCAAAATGGCGTCAATCTAATCAACACAGCTTCATATATTCCTTTATTTTCAAATATTCTATTTCAAATATTTCTTTTTCAAATATTTCTTTTTCAAAACTGGAATGAGGCCCAATCAATTACCATATAAAATTAATTATATGGATTTTCATACAACACATGTATATAATAGCATTGAAAATAATCAACCATCAACCAAAGTGCACTACACTGTATAAGCATCAAATATAGATTTCCAACGCTTATAACAGCCTGTCAATCAATCGATCGACATATTTAATCAATCAGGATGAGTGAACTTCAAATTTCATCCTAACACCCGTGTGGGGTTTCAAACAATCAAACACATATTTTATTTGTGCAGTTAGGCGATGTGTAAAATTTATCGACCCAATCAACGTCATTCAAATAGGTGTACATAAACAAACCGTCTGGTTTGTAAATGAATATTTATTTATTCACATTCACGTTAAAAATTATATTTTTAACGATAACACATTTTATTTTAACATATGAATTTCTATTTCAGTTCATTCTTTAAAAAAAATGCTATTTTTATTTTTCTAACTTATTTTAGAAAATTTCGGCGGCATAACGGCACGATACTAGAAACGGGACAAGGCCTAGCCTTATCCCCGGTCTAGTGAAGGCCCACGCCATTCACACATCAATCAAATTCACTTTCGTTATGCAAACCACAAAATTTGGAGTAAGGGTCTAACCTAGCCTTACTCCTTCGCCTTATAACGGCGCACGTCTAATCCTAACCAATTTATCGATTCGATTTTTCACACCACAAACCACATTCAAACCAATATCACAATCAATAACCAAACAGCCAAACAAACAAGTCCATGGTCTGTGGACGATTGTGTCGGGTGCTACTAAACACCGTCTGCATCCTAGTATAAATATATAACTAGAAAAGAAATAGAAAGGTGAGAAATTCTCACATATAGCTATCCTAGCTCCACGGCACTTCTTTTTCGAATCTTCGTCAGCTTCGTCGCCCGTAGCCACTACATATATAAAAATCGAATTTTTACTTCGCTATTCAATATAAAAATCGAATTTTTATTTCAAAGTTCAATATATAAAAATCGAATTTTTATTTCAAAGTTCAATATATAAAAATCGAATTTTTATTTCAAAGTTCAATATATAAAAATCGAATTTTTATTTCAAAGTTCAATATATAAAAATCGAATTTTTAAATCAGTTTTTGCTCTTTTAAAAAAAAACAGTTTTTAAATCTTTTACTTTCAAGACCAATTATATTTACTTTCAAAAACCAATGTTAATTTGTTTTCAAGAACCATACCATATATATGAAGTTCTAAAAAAAACTGCATTATATACTTTGTAAAAACTGCTTTATATTCTCAATTCAAAGATATTTTTATTTTCCTTTTCAAAGCAATTTCTTCATTCAAAAAAAAAATCAAACTTTTTATTCTTTCAAAAATCAAACTTTTTATTCTTCTCAAAAATCAAACTTTTTATTCTTTCAAAAATCAAACCTTTTAAATCCTTTTCAAATCAGTTCAGTTTTTAATCCTTTTAAAAAAAACTGTTTTTAATAAAAAAAAAACTGTTTTTAATCTTTTTTTTTTTTTTTTAAAAAAAAAAATCAATTCAGTTTTTTACTCTTTTAAAAATCAAATCAGTTTTTACTTAAAAAAACGAAATCAGTTTTATACTTTAAAAAAACGAAATCAGTTTTATACTTAAAAAAACGAAATCAGTTTTATACTAAAAAAAACGAAATCAGTTTTATACTTTAAAAAATCAATTTAGTTTATATAAAATAAAAGTAAAATAAATAAATTTAAAACTTACGGTGGGGGCGCTCCATCTCGCGGTGGAAGGAGAAGAGGTCATCTCGCGGTGGCATGGGGGCTCGAATGACGAGGTCGAAGTCTGGGGGGGGGGTTCGGTTGTCGCAGGCGAAGGGAGGGAAGGGGAGGAGGAGGAAGAAGAAGGAAGGGGGGGGTTTAGCGTCGCGGCGCCGCCGCTTGGGGGGGGGGGGTCGTCGATCGCCAGGAGCGATTCTTCCTTTTTTTTTTTATATTGAATCGATCTGTTGAAAGGGGGGGGCCTGAGCGGTTTTAAGGGGGGGGGGAGATTTTTTTTTTTTATTTAATTATTAAAAAGTTGACTTTCACATACGACCTCTATACGAGGTCCATCGCCTGTCGCCCATAGCATTTCACCCCCATTCCGAACACAATGGGATATGTACCGCAAGCTGATTTGATCGTTACAATCAGTTTCCTTTTGAATTTACATTTAAATCACTATATTGAATTTTAAACGTGCATTTCAAATTACCGGGGTCACATACTAACACTAAAAATTCCAGAAAAATATTTTCTAGCTTCGTATTGACGATACGGTCCTAACAAAACTAGTTTCGTCGAATTCCGAGACCGTTGGAAAAATGGCCAATTTCCAGTCGATTAAATTCAACTGAAATGGTCAAAACACGTTTTCCTATGCCACGCTCACATATTGATTCGAAAAATTATGAAATTTGGAATCTAGCAATAACTTGACACTGCGGATCCAACAAAACTGGTTTCGTCGAAATCCGAGGTCATTTGCAAAATGTCCATTTTTAAGGGCCTGAATTCCACAGCGACTATTCAGAATTTTCAACTGGACATATCTTTTGATTCCCGCTATGAAACTTTGATTATTCGGATTCGTTGGAAAGATATCATCAATTAGATCCTATTGTTTTTGGTTTCACTAAAATCCGGATTGTTTTGCACCCGGTATATTCAATTGAAGTTTGAAATCGAATTATCGAACTACCGCGCCATTTTCAATTCTATTTATAATTATATATAAATATTTCTATTCTAACGACGACGCGTATAATATATACGTTCGAATTATATTCTAAACATTTTTCTCATCGATATTATTTAAAATAATCTATTTTAAATATTCAAAATTCGCTAAAATTGCCAAAATAAAAATTTCAAACTGGCTCGCATTTTCCGGGTTGTTACACTGAAACTTAATTTGTAATTTAGAAAAGTTAAAGGATACATCCCCTAATTCCTTCATCCATTGTGCTCCTAGCACCACCTGGCATCCTTCCAGAGGAATCATCAGCAAGTCCAGTGGTATTGAGCAGCCTTGGCATTTAAAGATGACATTCTTGCAAATTCCCTGACCTTGAATCTTCTACCATTAGCAATTTGAACTGCATAAGGTAAAGTCTCTTGAATAGGTAAATTTAACTTCTTTGATAGTTCTGAATTTATGAAACTATGTGTGGAACCAGAATCTATGAGCACAATAATAAGCTTCCTATTGATGTAGCCATGAATATGATAGTGTAAAATGTAGGAATACTACACATTGCATTAAGAGTAATAGCATATGTTTCTTCTTTATTTATATCTGTTATATTTTGTTCCTCACTATCTTGCTCTTCACTGGCATTAAGTTCTTCTTCTTTGTTGAAGAGGTCATTCATATCATCTAGTGGCATGATGCCTTCAACAACGTAAACTATCTTTGTTTTGCAAACATGACCAGGGTGCCATCTCTCATTACAACCAAAACAGAGGTTCTTTATTTTTCTATCAACAATTTCTTGAGGTGTTAAACCCTTGACCTTTGCAGCAGAGTCTTTACCCTCCTTATCATTGAGTTTTTCTTCACTAAACTTGGTTTGTGTTTGAATTCTTGAAGTAATAGACATCTTATCTTTATTTTTTCTGGCTTCCGTACATTCAAACACTTTTGCAAGACTCACAGCTTCTCTAAAATCTACCAGGTGTAATGTTATCACATCATAACGAATTTCTTCTTTAGGACCATCAATAAATTTCTCCAGTAAGAACTGATCTGGTAATGCTTCACATAAGCCCTATAATTCTTCAAATTTGGTGAGATATGTACGCACTGTAGTAGTTTGTTTAATGTTAGAAATTGCTCCATAGGGTCTTTGAAAGTTTTTAGTTGTAAATCTCACTATCATCTCTTCTTTAAATATTACCCATTGTTCATAATTCCTCACTTTCTTGGTAAGCCAACCATACCATAAATGCGCCTCACCCATGAAATGGAATGAGCATGTAGGAGCCCACTCATTTTCTGGAGTGTTACGATATTGGAAAAGTTGTTCCACATTGTTGGTCCAGTCATTTACATTGTCTTCGCCTTCATAATTGAGAAAGTCCAGTTTGATTATAGTATTCTGGAGGAGCTTTGGAGTTGTTGAACTACAAATTGCTAATTGGTTTAGCGGGCTTGAATAAAATGCCTGTAATATTTCTGGAATTTCTTTAAGCATGAGGTATGTAAGGGGTTCGATTTTCATTCTTGAATTCTTTCATATCTCGAACAAGACCCTGAATTGCTTCATTATTAGTATCCATTTTATTGCTAAGGTATTGAGCATTTTCTTGCTGATTCTGGCAGGCTTCTTGTAACTCTTTGATATGCACATAAGTTTTTGCATTAATCTGCTCCTATCTGGATTCATCAAGATTTTCTTCATTGGAAGCATCGGGTTGTTCCTAAGGATTGATCTGCTCTGATACCACTTTGTTATGATATAGTTTTTTAGCCATTGAACGAGTGAACAACCAAGATCAATTTCAGGAATTAATATTAGGAAAGAAGGGGATTGCATAGATTTTCGGGGTTGGGAAAAGAGTTTGGATTACGCAGAGGAAGATGAGAAGATGGTTGAGATAAGAATGAGAGATTTGAGTTGAGAAAAAATTACAGAAAGTGTTAGAGAGATTTAAGGAAGAAGATTAGCTAGGAATGACATTAAGAAGAAGCAAGAATTTTCATTTATCGAAACATGCACGTAAAAGAGAACCCCTAGGCTTATTTATACATTACATAACAAAAGTTGGGCCAGGCCCAATATTACATCAACTAACATTTGTAAGCCCAGGTACCAAGTATTTATTATTTGCTTCTTTACAATAAAATGCTTTATGTCAATTGTGCATATAAAGTGCACAGCCATACTCTTGCAATCCTCCATTAATTCCTCTGTTAAAATGATTCTGATCCTCCAGTAGTGTGTTAGCATCATGTGTCAACTCCTTACTTCGTTCACCTTTAAGCCCTCTACCAGAATTCCTAATTTCACATGTGTTTGTGACTTCAGCCATGGTGTTCGATGGAATGCACCTACCAACTTTATCCTCTTGAGTATATGTTGAGTTGACTTTGGCCCTAACATTTACTCAGTTGGAAGTTGGTCTGTAAGAAATTTATGGCATGTGTGAGGAAGAGAGTATGACGAGATCAAAAAGGAGCACGAGGGAGGCAGTAGATTGAGTCGTTTTCATTGATTGAGGAACAATTAATTTTGGTGACTGGAGCTATAACAGAGCAAGGAGGAGGGTCCAAACCAGTCAAATAAGATGTCCCTTTTTAGAAGTCACCTAGGTTGCCAAATCATTATTTACAGTTCCCTTTTCATACAATCACTTTGTATTGATGATGAATCGACGTTGATTCGTCAATATAACATCCTAAAGCTTATTGATTTGACTGGAAATGAGATAATAAGATTTATCAGGACACAAATGTAGTCTCGGGCTAAGTAAAGAGTGGGGGATCCGAGACCCGCTTCTTTGAAACACAAATCGCTGTTGGCCTGACAAATCTAATATGGTTTTGATCAAAGAAACCTAGTTTTGGTTTCTTGTCGGGTCTGGATCTGAAGGAAGACCTTTTGCAAGTTAGTGAAGGTGAAGTTCAGAGGGAAAGGGAGATAGGATAGAGTGCGAGAGATTGGAAATTATATGTTAAAAATTCGTTTTGGAGCCAAAAAATTTCATTTAGGATCCGGATGAAATTTTAGATTTGGAGCCGATGGAAAATTTGTATGCCCCATTATATACCATTTTATAATCGATAATTCTTTGAGGTTCGGAAAGTTAGAGAAAAAATTATACCAGAAACATACTGGTTATATAATTTAGAACATGGGAGACTACTCCCCTGAATTTCCCTATTTGGTTGCAAATTCATTCAAACTGACCCAAAAGTCTTCGGGATTACTTCCCGCATCCTACTATAATAAGTATTTAACAAATTAAAAAATACATTGATATCTGTATTCAAAAAGTAAAATATTATCTGATATTTGAAAAACAAATACAAATGCGGATACGATCACATTCGCATTCGATAATTATCCGTTCGGCTACAATTAAGAATATAACTATTTATGTGTAATTAAATAGATAAAATTGTTGTTATTTACCATTTTTGTATAAGTAAAATATCTTAATATGTATCATTTTTATCATTTTTTAATATTAACTTCAACTATTATTATATAATTATCATTTCATTAATCAACATTTATTATAAAATTTTATAATTAATAACTATTAAATTATTCAATAGAGATCTGTTCACAAATTATAAATTATTAATTATTAATTAGGTATTTAGTATTAACTTATTTATTATTGATTATTAACTTAATAATTAATTACTGATTATTAATCAATTATACTTGCTAGTATTAACTACCAAATATTAAAAATTAATTATTAATTACTAGCTAAACATTAAATATTAATTAACAAATATTAAATATTAATTACTAATATTAAATATTAGACATTTATTACAAAAGGCATTTTTTGACCGTTGTAAAATAAATATCTACCACAATGAGCATTTTGTGAATGTTGTAAAATTAACACCTATTACAACGAGCCTGAAACTATCATTGTAAGTATTCTATTACAACAGGAAATCGTTGCCTGTTGTAAAGAGGGCATTGTACATGACATTACAATGGTCAGGAATTGCCTTTTGTAAAAAGAACGTTGTAATAGGGTATCTTTGTTGTAGTAACTTCTATTTGTATATTAATGTGAATCCATTGGCACTGCATGATAATGTTCAAAACATCCGGTTTAGAACTGTATTAAATTTTTGGTTCAAATAAAATATAAAAACAACTTCAAGTTGTTAAAATTTATTTTTTAATACAACATGTAAATGTAAATATATAAATAAGATACAACTCATTTTGAAAATTTTGAAATCCTTGGATGCATCATCAGTATCCCATATGATGATTTGTTTATCTCTTTTAGCTTCTTTAAGAAGTACAATGTTATCATTTCACACAGTTTTAATACAGATTCGGGTTTTTAATTTATGAATTATTTCAAGATCATTGGTTAAGGAACTTTAGGTTCTGTAATGCTTATATACATGCATATGTATATCAAGTTTATTGATTATGATGAACTTTTGTCTCTCAACCTTTTTGCATACTATTAATTCAGAAGCTTTTACATTCTTGGTAGACTAGGAAAAAATGATAATATTTCAAACTTGTAAATTTTATCAAGAAGTTTTATTTTTTTAATTCAAGACTTTAGGTCTCAAACTTTGAGTTACACAACTTCTAGTTTAAAAATTTTCTTTGCACAACATCAGATTGTGGTTCTAACATTTTTATTTCTTCCAATTCGTTAGATATTATTTGCTAAATACATCAAATAATAATACACATGTTTATTCTTAGTTGAAACATAAAAATACATCATTTAACTTATAGTAACTAATACACTTATGATAATAAGATAATATAATATATTATCATAACAATACATTTAACTCATTTGTTATGAAAACAATGGAAATAACCCCTATGTGGTCGAAATATATGAATCAAATGAATAAATTTTGCTTAAAGCAATACAATAAAATTCGGATCTAGCTGCAATAATAACCAACGGTAAAATTAAAATGAACACCTTAAAATTTTAATGCATTTGTCAATAATCATATTTGCTAAAATTGCCATATTTTCCACATGTCTCTCTCTCTCTATATATATATAGTATCTAAAAAGTTGAGTAGAAGAGTATAATCACGTAATCAAGACTTTACATTCTCTAACATGAACGGTCTAAAAATTTACAGATCTATACATAGAATTCACAATTATAAACAAAAATAATTACATGTCTCAAATTTAAATTATTTCTCTTATAAGGAAATTAACTCTATAATTTTTTATAGAGAACGAAAAAAATCCTTTTTAGAACAATTTTTTTCTATACAATTAATATTGGATCTAACCTTTATACAATCTTCAGGATGCGTATTTTCTTTATAGAAGTTTTTCTAAGAGACAATAAAATATTTCTTCGGGAAATATGAATTATATCTCAAAACACCATACAAAACAAAAAGTTTTCAAAATTAAAACTGTATTTAAAAAATATGTAAAGTTTTGGAAAGTTAAAATCTATACAATGAAATCTGAAAAGTAGATCTACTAAAAAATAAGTCCGAATTCGAAAATTTAAGGAACAAATCTAGAATTTTGAATCAAGGATACTTAAATCCGTATCTTAATTAGTAGCAAAAACAAATCTAGAAAAGAAAATTTGAAGAGTTTCAAACTTGATTTCATTAACTGGGTAAAAGGAAGAGATGGATCTGATTTCAGTAATTAGTTAAGAAAAGATTATTCTTTGGACCACATAAACTTCATAGGAAAAATTATACCATTATTATATAATAAAATTACTATAATAAAACTTCAAATTTTATTATAATTTACATATTATTATTGTATATTTTAAAATGAAGTAACTTCTCTAGAACGTGCTTTTATTCATGTATGAGAGCCATTTTACTATTTTTCTTCAAGAAAATAGTATTTATCATAAATGTAGTGATCTCTTGTAACAATAATTTTTTAAGAAATTATGTGTAACATAAAATTTGAATATAAGATTTTTTTTTCCATTAAAACTTTTGCTTTCATTGATTTTTTAAATCCTTTCCTGTTATTGAATTATTGTCCCTTTGCAACAAGAAAATATTAAACGCACTTATATGCTTTAAGACTTTATTTCAGCTTTTGAAGGATTTAACTTTTCCGCTTTATGCATATGAACTTTAGGCTTCAATTTTTTTTTCTTCAAATTTGAAAGAATTTGTTTACATCATGAGTTTTTTATTTTTTATTTTTCAATTTCACTTCCAATGATAAATCGATATTGCTACTGAATTTAAATGCTACACTATTATATTTTATACCCATAATTTTGTTAGGTATACATAAAAAATTAAGAGATATTCTGTCTTCAATCTTTCCAAAAGTATTACATATGAAAAGTAATAGTAGATTGGGAATGATAAAATTAGATCCATCTCTATATCACCAATAATGAAAACAATATATATATATATAATCAAGGTTCCATCAAATTGGATTAGAAATGCTCAAAATTAGATCTACAAGGGATTGAAAGAATAAATCTAAGGCTGTTTCTATTTGAAACCACATTTTTACTGAGTAAACCCAGAAAAAACGATGACTAAACTGCCCCTGCTTTGTTATATAATTTTCCCCCAAATTTTAGCATACCTCATAGATCTCCTAGGAGATTTTTTAGCGTACCTTGTAGAGTCCCTATGAGATCCTTTAGTGTACCTCGTAGGGACCTACGAGGTGACCTAAAGGCACCTCGTAGGGGATCTACGAGGTACACCAAAGAATCTCGTAGAGCCCCTACGAGGGAGGTAAAATTGACATTCTTTTAATAATACATGGGTGAACTCAGCAAAACGCTGGGTTCCTTCCATTTTTCTAGTTTGTCTGGGTATACTCAATAATCTCTTGGGTCTAAATAGAAATAACCTAAATCTAAACACATATTTGGGGTCAATAAAAATAATTAGATCTAAAAAAATAGATCCATTAGAACTATAAAAATATAGAATAACATATATAAAATCTTGAATCAAGAATTCTTAAGTAGAAAATAATTGCATAAAAAATCCATAGACCCATTAATCATGGATTTTCAAATAGAAAATATTAAATAACAAATATAGAAATCCATGAATAAAAAAAATACCCAAACAAAGATTACTTACATGACAAATCCATAAATGTAGATCAAGAATATTTCAAATTTGAATATAAAAAAATTAAAATAGATCTAACAGAATCTCATGTAAATAACGAGTTATAAAATAAAACAAGAATAAATAATAAAAGAAGAAAAGCCATTAGAGAGGATATAAGATATCAGCGAGAGACCCTTTTATTTCTATTGATTCAGATGTACATAGAACACAAATACTCTCAATTTATAGACTCTACATGCTCTATGAATTATAATAATGTCCTTTCACATTCAACATATTCTCTCTTATTATTATAATGTATTACAACAATACTGCATGAGTATTGTTAATGTTTCTCCAAAACCAAATAAGGGAGGGGTCATATTTTATTTTCACTCCATTAAAAATTAAATTGTTAAGAGGGGTACAAACACAGTGAAAAAAAAACAATTTTACCCTCCATTCAAATAATTAAAACACGGTAAAAAAAACCATTCTTTTCACTCGAAACCCTAAAGTTCACGCAGTTATTCTCTTCTCAACACAAAATTCAATCGCAACAATGGTTCGAATAAAACATTGCGTTCGATCCCAAAGACTAGATCCAAAAACAATCGAGAACAAGCTAAAAAGATAAGATTTCTGGATTTATACAAGTTTCGATTTTTTTAAATGTTTTTTGGTAGAAGTAATTTGTGTTTGGATTGATAAATCTGAATTTAATCAGCGGTTGCCTTCCAAAAATTAGTATTTAATTTGATGTCATACCATCGTTTGCAATACTCGGTGGTAATTGTCGTCTTTTTATTAAAGTTCGGTGCGTGATACCTGAACTAATGTTGTAACCTGTAATATGTTAAAATGATGACCCTTTGTCGAAAAGTTTATTTTTGTTTGACTTTTCGTTGTCGAATAATTTGCTAAAACTCATTTTATCTCTATCGAATTTCATATAGATGAATTTTATACGATAATAGAAGTTGATCTTGGCTTTTAGCAGCATGCAATCATGTTTTTATACTGTTATTTGATACATTCGAATGGAAAATAATAGAAGGCATTTTGGTCTATATTTTACAAATTGTAAAGAGGGGTTATGTTAAATGATCCCCCTTAATAAAAAATGAAATTAGTCTGAAGGACAAAATTAGACAAAAATTTAGGAATATAGACAAGGGGCCAAAATTTAGCCACAAGGACACTTTTTAGTGTAAAAAGAAAAAAATGATAGGACCATGAATTCCTTGATTTACACTAAAAAGTGTCCTTATTGCTAAATTTTTGGCCTCTTGTCCTTATGTCTAAATTTTTATCTAATTTTGTCATTGTGCCTAAAAACAATAATAAAGAATTTATTAAAAAAATGACCCTCCCTTAACCGTTTTAGTAGTGGCATTAACAATACTCTTCTACATAAGTGTTAAAATATTGGTCTGAAAAGAAATGATTTTTAAATATAAATTTATGTCAACTTAAATCAAATAGAGTTTATTTTACACATAAAATGAAAAATGATAACAAATTTAATCAAGCAAGCCGAATAGTTTTAGTTCAAGTCCAGCACCGTAATTTTCTAATTCAAGGCTTTTCTTCCCTGATTTTATATATGTAGACATCCCTAATCAAATAACTTACTCTTTATGATGCTTCTTCCTCATTTTTCTAAATTCCATAACAAATCACATAAATTGCCGTAAATCAAGTCTAAGGATATGAATCTCAATATCGGTAAGCGTCTATAGCGGAAAACAGATTAATTTTCATTGTTATTGAATTAGGATGTGTATGCATGTGTGTTGTAGAAGGGGGAAGAAATGATTGGCGTTGTGTACATATGAGTAATGCATTTTCTAATCTATGCCTAAATCAATATATGCTTAAATTAATGCTTATGCATCGAATCGTTGGAGATTTGGGTAAAAAATTGACCATCAAAGGGCAAATTATACTTTATGATCGATCATACAATTTGACCCTTCATCTTGAATCATTGACCTATAAAGGTCGGCCACTTAATAGTCCAAGTCAACCCGGGCTTCTTACGTGTGCGCATTCTATTTAAAAAAGTTATATATTTAAAAATAAAGGTATAAATGAATAAAAATAAGGATTGAATAGTATAAGGTTTATGAAACACCCCACCTCCGTTAGGGTCACTCTCAAAGGGAATGCCCTAATTTTAGTGGAGGTTTATAAGTATAAGTCACAGATATACAAGACAGATATAAGAACACATATTTTTGAACAGCGGAAAACAACAACTTTTATTTCAAGAAAATACGTGTTACACCAACCATACCATAATTGTCTTACAATACTTCCAAAAACATAACATCTTCATAACTGTCTTGATTACATTATTTAAAGAAGCATAAAGAAAACATAAATAAACTGCAAAAGTCCCATAGTTGCTGTCCAAAGTCATAGTCCAAAACGAAAAGATCCAAGCAATACATTATTTCTCTTCAAGCTGGATATGAAGGCTGGTCAAGCTACGGTATTCCCTTCCTGTGGACCTGGGGGGGAAACAGAAGAAAAGAAGATGAAAGAAAAGTAGAGTCAGACATAAAGCCTGAGTAAGTCTAGGACTATTCAGTCTATGAATAAAGAACTGGGTATGATAAGTATAAACTAGAAATGGGAAAGCACCATATACTTAGTTAAGTTGTCTAGGGTTGAATATACTATCGTACCCCATATTAATCTCTGTACCCATATAAACTAGTTCCCAACAGGCACCCCATAATCAGGGTGAAGTGATCCATTTTATGATGATCGGCTCCTACTCGCATAGTTACATGTGTCTTACGACCCCAGATGTTGTAGTTACCTATGCTGGTCCCACCATGGGGTGTATCAAGTCCCATGGTGGCGGCCCGACACAATCCTAGAATGCACAGGTATGCTACTGGTGCCCAGTGCCTTATTTTTTTGCGCCGGAGTGTGTGCACGCCCGCACCCCCTTAGAACCTACACTGCTGCACCACCACCGTCGATTTGACCTCTTACAGTCAGCCCAGTAATCGTGCCCCACCCTGCCTAGTTTCAGGGTATCATGATACACCTTATAGGGTTACTGCTGAAAAGGGTCCCCCGCTACTAGGTTTTCTATTTCTAGCCAACATGCTAAGTTGGTTAAGTGTTTTATAAACCTAACCCCTAATCAGTCTGTTTAGTTTAGCATGTTCCATTTTGATTAAGTATTAATATAATTTACTTAATCCTATCAATCCTGACTCAGCCTTAATTGTCTTATTAAAGCCTTGACCTCTCACATTAGACAGGTATTGTTGTGGCTGCCTGTTGCCGGTTGGGTCCGGGCAGTCTTACGCCACAACTCAGTCTAACCTCGGGTCCTTATTGGGCTCCATGTTTAACCACCCACATTGGATAGGTATTGTTGTGACTACTGGACAGCCGGGCGGTTCCGGGCAGGTTTACATCACAACTCAATCCAACCTCGGGTTAAACACATCGTATTTTCTACATTTACATATTTTGTCTTTCTTCTTTTTATATGTAAATATTTGCGGCCCATTATTCAAATTCATCTTTATTGGTTAAGATTTATTTATGCCACTTAATTATTTTTCAAAGTTATTGGCGTGCGTCAAACAAGCCAACACATATGTTCTATATTTTTAACCCAAACGTCATTTCCCCCGTTTTATTCGTTCGTTCCAATGTAAGGTGTGTTGGGTTTAATACTTAAACCCAATTTAGCCATATGAAAAGGGGAGGCTATAACATGGTGTTTATAAGGTGACATAAAAAGGGGAGTGTGAACGCATGAACTTGCAACATACGATCTAATTATCATAAGATATGCATATGTGAACTTGCAATTGTAACAACATATAATATAAGCAATACTTAAACATGAATCATTCTATTCAAAAAATCATGGTGTAAACGAAACATGTAGTCTTGGCATAAATAATACTTAAACATGAACCACTCTAATCATATAATTATGGCATAATCATAATTGAACATGGCATAAACATAATTGATTATGAATCCTATTATTCATATAATCATGGGTTTTTGTCCAATCTATGTAACTTGTAAGGGGATGCAATTCTAGTGTAAATTTGTAATTTAACTTATGTGCCAAAAATATATTATCATATGATTAAGATAACAACATAAGCTTAGAAAACATGTTTTTAACTAGGCATAATAACAAACATAGCTTAGACATGTTCATAAAATTAATACAAGCTTACAACGACGCTTGCTTTTGTCACTATCACAAAATCATGATTTTTATACTTGAACTATGATGCCAATTTCAACATAACCTTCATATGAATCATAATACTTAGGTGAATCAAATTACACTAAAGATGACCAAAGAATTTTACATCATGTTGTCATAACAATAGACCATAAACTTGCATGAATTTCAAAATAAACTATTACAACATATAGTTGTTGTTTCAACATGAATCTTATACTTGCATTTACCAAATGGGTGTTGTAAATAACTACCACAAACATATAGTTTTCAATATGAATCATATGCTTGCATAAGTCCCAATCAAAATTCCACAACATGTGGTTGTCAACATAAGCCACATACTTATATGAATCAAACCATAGCATTGCCAAATCGTTTAGAATCAAAATAACATACAAATATAAGTCATTATCGCCACAATTCCATTTCGGTTCCAACGCAAATCGCGTACTTGCAAATATCCAATCGTATACCATAATATTCCCAAATCGTTTTGCATCAAAGCAACATACAAATATAGATAATTATCGCCACAATTCCATTTCTTACATTACACAAATCAACCCAATTATTTAATTCATATCGAAATAGCACTCTACTTACAGCGTATGGCGAATCTTCAATTCAGAAATCTGAATTCTGAATTTGGAGATGCTATCCTTTGTTGTAGGCGTTGCTTTGATTTGATTTACGTTGCTTTAAGCTTTGAATTATCTCCTAGTTGTCTCTCTATTTCTGACGGCTATATTCACTCTCTCCTCAGCAGCATGACGGTCTCATCTCCATTTTAGTTCAAGTGAATTAGGGTTAGTCTTAGGTCCTTTTTATAGAGTTTGTGAGTTGATTTAGACCGTCGATGAAGCTTGGTTCAATGATAGCCGTTCGTTTGAAGGAGAGACCAACCAGGAGCTGACACCTAGCCCTAGTGACAAGGCAAGGCTCAGAAAATCAACCAAACACAGACCTGGCCAGCCAGGACTTGACCAGACCTGACCAGTAGGTCATTTTTGACCTGGGCGCACTTGGCAGGTGCGCCAGGTCAAAAATGTACTGGCGCACTTCCCAAGTGCGCCAGTGCATTTTTGTTCTGGCGCACTTCCCAAGTGCGCCAGTGCATTCTGACCCGTTTTCCGGTTTTTTGCCCAACTTCGTTCGTCCATATCTTCTTCATACGATATCCGTTTTACACAAACTCAGACTCTATCTCAAGCAGAATTCCGAGACGAACGCATTGGCGTATCCCGTTTCCCTTAATTCTTTGATTTGAAATTAGTTATAGTTTAATTTATGAATTTCACAGTTATAAAATACACGGGGTGTTACAGTTTAAGAATTGGAAATATGGAACTACTCTTTGTGAAAATGCTTTATTCAATATCATCAATTATTTATTCAATTTAATTAATGAATAATTCATAATTTGATTTTAATATGCGTATAAAAATCATATAAAATTGAAGTATAAGAAATGACTTCTAATTAACATTTAAGAATTTTTAAAGTCTATTTTATGAAGTCTTATAATTCAAGTTCTGATAAATTTAGTTTGTATGTATTAAATTGATTTGGAAAGTTTAAATTTAATTAAACATTGAATTAAAATATAGAAAATCATGAAATCAGCCATTCACGTTATATTTAACCTTGCAAACTACTACAGATATTTAAAATGGAAGAGTTGAGGTTTCTAATATTAATGTTGAATATTTAGTTATTGATTTATTACATTAAAAATTAGGAAATTATTTATTAATTATAAATGATAAAATTATATGTTGAATATAAATTCTAGTTAATTATGGAACATGTATTCAGTTATTCATTTCTATGGATGTATTTCCTTATATAAGGTAAAATGTTGAGAATGAATGTTATTAACTAATGATTTTGTCGTTGGAGAACTGGGTAAGAAATGGATCATCAAAGCGGAGATTACACTTTAGGATCGATCATACAATTTGACCCTTCATCTTGAATGGTCGACCTATAAAGGTCGACCACTCAACAATCCAAGTCAACCCCAACTTCTTACGTGTGCACATTTTATTTAAATAAAGTTACATATTTAAAAATAAAGGTATAAATGAATAAAAACATGGATTTGAATAGTATAAGGTCAAAGAATTTGAAATATGGAATTACTCTTTATGAAAATGTTTTATTCAATATCATCAACTATTCATTTAATTTATAAATTGAATAGTTAATAATAAATCAAATTTTAATATTTTTTTTATAAAAATCATATAAAATTATAGAAATCTAAGAAATGACTTCTAATTGACATTTGGAATCTTTAAAGTATATTTTACGGAATTATAACTTATTGTTCAAGTTTTGATAAATTTAGTTATGTATGTGTTAAACTGATTTGAACAGTTTATATTTATTTAAACATTAAATTAAAATATATAAAACTATGAAATCTTCCATTCATGTTATATTTGACCTTGCAAACTAGTTTAGAGATTTAAGATGGAAGATTTGATATTTCTAATATTAATATTGTATATTTAGTTATCAATTAGTTATACAAAAAATTAGAAAATTAATTATTAAATATAAATGATAAAATTATAAACTGAATCTAAATCTAGTTAATTCTGGAACATGCATTCAATTATTCGTTTCTAAGGATGTATTTTCTTATATAAGGTAAAATGTCAAGAATGAATTTTATTAACTAATGATCTGGTCGTTGGTGAACTAGGTAAGAAATTGATCATCAAAGGGTTAGGGCCGGCCATACAATTTGACCCTTCATCTTGAATGGTCGACCTATAAAGGTCGACCTCTCAAAAGTCCAAGTCAACCCTGGCTTCTTATGTATGTGCATTCTATTTAAAAAGGTTATATATATATTTAAAAATAAAGGTATAAATGAATAAAAACCTGGATTGAATAGTATAAGATTAAAGAATCGGAAATATGGAATTACTCTTTGTGAAAATGTTTTATTCAATATCATCGATTATTTATTCAATTTAGAAATCAAATAATTAATGAGTAATTCAGATTTTGATTTAAATTTTCATAAAAATCATATAAAATTCTAGAAATGTAAGAAACGACTTCTAATTAACATCTAATAAATTTTGAAGTATATTTTATGAAATTATAATTTATTACTCAAGTTCTGATAAATTTAGTTATGAATGTATTAAATTGGTTTGGATAGTTTAAATTTATTTAAATGTTGAATTAAAATATTGAAAATTACGAAATTAGCCATTTATGTTATATTTGCCTTCCAAACTACATTGGAGATTTAAAATGGAAGAGTTGAGGTTTCTAATATTAATAATGAATATTTTTTATTGATTAGTTACAAAAAAATCAGGAAATTAATTATTAATTATAAATGATAAAATTCTAAATTGAATCTAAATTCTAGCTAATTCTGGAACATACATTCAATTATTAATTTCTAAGGATGTATTTTCTTAAATAAGGTAAAATGTTGAAAATGAATTTTATTAACTAATGATTTGGCTGTTTTGCATTTATATATATTTTGGATAATATATTTTATTGTCTATGTAATCATCTTTCATGTATATTAATTTATATGTTATGAATTATTCACCATTGATACAGATTTATTTGATTGTTAATTTATGATGACAAAGTGATGACATCCTTGTTATGATTCATGAACTCTGTTGACGCGCTTTTCGGTCAAAGCAGTCACAAGTCAAATTCATGACTAACGAAGCACTTGAATCTCCAGAACGTCGTCGAGACAATTTGGTCGAAGTCGCGACGAACTTGGAATCGAGTTAAGATAAATTTCATTTTGGGTATCGACATTGATTCGGTCATGTATGGAAAATGTTTGTCGATCACTCAAAAAGGCTTGCGCACACCTTGTCGATCACCTAAAATTGCTTACTTAAACTCACAAGCTTCGAATCGACCATTTGGAAAAAGTCGAAGATTTGGCACTTTGCTAAAGTGAAGATTTAGCACTCCGAAATCAGTGATCAACATTGCATGATCAAGCAAAACCATGGATGCACATCAGTCCCGACACACGCCCCACTTGGCAAGTCTTCAAAATCCTTCATATACCCTAGGGATACATATATATGGTCTTTGCATCCCATACGAGATGTGAAGCACCGTACCTCATATCTCTTTGAGGGATACTATGCGCAACAGGTTGGCAAGCTCCAGGGAGCTGATTGCATTGGCTAGATCCCGCATTTCCATGAGCTCGCATCTATTTTCGTCATTTGGCTATTAGCGCGGCTTGATGATGCAAAATTCTATTCCAGATTTGGCAAACAAATACATGAGTCGATCACTCCATTTCGGTTAAGCACCGCGCATTCCTTGACTTGGCATCGTATCCCCCTTAGGGCTACGAATTTCTTATCCCACCAAAGGATACAAAATCCGTCTCCCACCAAGGATACGAATTTCTCATCCCACTAGGGATACAAAATTCATATCCCATCAAGGGATGAAATTTATTTCTATTTTCCTTAGCAAACTCTGGACCATGCCAGATATGAGTAGATCACCTAATACAAAATTTGTATCCCCTCAAGGGATAAGCTTTTCTCCTATTTGCCGTAGCAAACTCTAGACTAAGCCAGACACGAGTGGATCATCTATTTTAGAGTAATCGACACACATAGATCAATGTTTTTTATCATGTCATCCTGGGAAGCGAAATTTCACAAAGCAACATGGTTTTTTGGCTAAGTTTTCGGAATACGAATTTCGCATCCCCTCGTGATATGAAATTCAGGCCGATGCCTCCAAACCTCACCTATAGATAACCCCTTGTTTGGCATTCTAAAGGGTCGGCATTCTTGGACCTTGGCTACACTTTGGCATGCAAGATTGGAGCTCCAAGACACCATTAATGGCTGTCATCATCATCTCCATGACTTTTGGACATTTCTTGGACCTCTAAACTGCACATAGACGTTTGTCTACAGTTTTTGGCATTCGCTAGGACTTTTGGACATGCATGCATACTCTTGGACATTGAAGCTACTTTTGGATATTGTTGCTCATGCCAACATACTTTGACTCAACGAAGAAGTAGAAGAGCATTTTGGTTGAAGTTTAGAATCAACAAACAATTTGTTGTTCTATTATATAACTTTGTACACTTAAATTTTTAGAACTTGTACAAACATTATAATCAATAATATTATGATGAATGATTACTATAACGTGGACGTAGGCATTAGCGTCGAACTACAAAAAAAATATGTGCGTCCCTTTATATTTCTCGTACTCTAGATATCTGGATTGCAAGGTTACTATTTAACTTGCTCTAGGGGTTGGCATGCACGAATAACCAATTTCCAACATCAACAAATTCTAATTATTTGTAACAAGAAATTTGAATGAAAAGAGTTATAATACCATTTGGTATGACACTTTCAATAATATTTCTCAGGTTATTTTGTGGACTTGTTATATGTAGTATTGAGCAAATTGAGCGTAATTTATAAGCCGTAAGTAAACGTGTAAGTATCACTCAATTTTATGGAATGTCATTGTGATATTTATTCGGTTATTTATTGTAAGTAGATAACACCCTCATAATGGGAATTATGGTATGAGCGTAAGATGATACATGTAGCGAGGAGTAGAGCTTTGCACTTATATTTAGCAAGTATGGCATATGCCCTATGATGAGCATAACTTCGTCCATTATTATTAGTTCTATAGTCACTACTATGATGAACACCTTTTGTTGACGTTGGAGAGAACTAGATGGTCGGAATCCACCTAAGAGGTTTGATGCGCCAGGAAGGAGGCACACAACTTCTGCTTTTGTTTTTATTTTCGGATTCAATTTTGGATTTCAGCTTTAATTTCGGATTTCAACTTCGAATTCGACTTCAACATTGACTTCTATTTAGGTTATCAGATTCATTCGTAGATTTATTTGGAATTCTATCAAATTCTACTATGGTTAAAAGGAAACAGTTAGCTCGTTCGGAAGGAGCAAGGATGGAGGAAGTTAGGAATTTTCCTTGATCGGACATCTGTCAAACTACGTCACTCAAGACGACATCGATGGAGTCATTAAAGATTTAACTAAGGATCTTGCTTCTCGCTAGGAAAAATTGGAAAAACATTTCCATCGATAAGAAGCCACTACGTACACTCTTCTCAGTGGACTCGAAGGGTTACGAGGCATTCGAGTCAAGGTAACATGATCGGAACAAGTGCTAGTGTTCCACAATGATTAGTTCGGGACTTGTGAGCAATTCCTGAAGAGCAACCCTGTGTCGACGCCAATCCATAGATAACTACCAGATTGGCTAGGCTCGGGGGCACCACCTCCAATCCCGTACAAGGTTCAGCTTAGGTTGTGGTTAATAAGGTTTCAGGATCAGGTGTTGGGAATATCACTCAAGTACCGAGGTGTGCCACTTTGGATGCAGGAACTCCCATAGTTCCAAATTTTGGATTTGTGCTAGTCGAGACACCTCCAGTCAGGATCGAGCCTAATATTCCGGTTGGGGCTCAACAAGTCGCTAACTTATGACTTGGTGCTGAGGGGGAAACATGTCGGTTTAAACGATTGGAGACAGTTGTTTGGTACAAGAAGTGAAAGTTAAGTTGTTGATGTTGTTCGCTACTTTACTCGGGGTGGAGCACTCAATGCTAATTTGGAAAGTGTCACTCACAGCCCCTTTTCTAAAGACATCAAGAATTCCATAAACCCACCGAACTTCAAGTTGTCGGTGTTACAAGCTTTCGATGGTAGGAAGGATCCTACAGCTCGGCTTATGCGCTTCATGTGCCATAAGGAAGTACTTTCAGTTCGGACAACGTTATGGCAAAGTGTTCACCGCTTTATCTAACAGACACTGCTGCTTTGTGGTTCAGACAGTTGGAACCCGAATCTACAAACAGTTGAAACGTCTTGGTTCAAAAGTTTGTCGAGTAGTTCAGCGTTCATAACCCATCCTAAGAATGACATGACTCTGACGATAGTTAAGCAAAGGACAGGTGAGACTTTGTGCAAGTTTCTCGAAAGATTTAATGCAATAGTGGCCTCTGTCGACAGGCCAGGTCCGTCCATGGTCCTAATGGTCATCGTCTCTGTCATTCCTGACAAGACCGACTTCAAAATATCATTGCGACGAGACCCACCAAGGGATGTCGCCGAATTCTACTTCGAGACTGAAATATTTCTCAGGGAGGAGGACTCCCATGATGAAAAACCTGTGCATCAAGTCAACTATGTAGTAGACAGGACCATATGCTCCCGGAAAGGAAAGGGTAAATATTTGGACGATCAAAACACATGACCTCGCTTTGAGCCAAAGTTCCCAATGAACACTAAACTTACTCATGGGATGGAAAGGATTTACCTCAACATCCACGAATTTGCATCTTTCCAAAAGCCTCCCAAGAGGGACCCGACTCCAAAACAAGCAACCTTTGATAAGCACCACTTATTTCATGAACCGCTAAGTCATGACATCAATCATTGCAGGCAGCTTTGCGGTCTGATTGAAGCACGCGTAAGGCGCGGTGAACTACCAAGGCACCACACACACCACACACTCAGCTTCCTACCACATATGAGGATAGGGGTAGGTCGGGAGGCCCTTAAGGGCTTATAATCAATTGATTCAACCCTATGGATCCTTTTGGCTTTCCAGATTGAGAAATTACTTATGTTTATTCTTGTTGTTGTTGACTTCTTCCCTTTTTGACTTTCTTTACTTGTAATCAAAGGTGCAATGTCATCCTACACACGCACGAAACCGACCTATGGTCTCTAGTCGTGCTTTTTATTCGATTATTGACCGTTGCGCCTCTGTTGTATTAATAAAAGGCTACTTTAGGACTTCGGTCCACACTTGGCCCGTCAAGTATAAAATTAGGACTCTGGCTCCACACTTGATCAGTCAAATATAAAATTTGGGCCCCGACTCCACACTTGGTCCACCAAGTATTAAATTAGGGCTCCGGCTCAACACTTGATCAGTTAAGTATAAAATTAGGGCTCCGGCTCCACACTTGGTCTCAAGTATAAAATTAAGGCTTCGGCTCCACACATGATCAACCAAGTATAAAATTCGGACTTCCACTTCCTACTTGGTCCACCAAGTATAAAATTAGGACTCTCATCCCCACTTGACCACTCAAGTGTAAAATTCAAACTCCAACCTCGCATCCAGCCAACCACTCATAAACTTCAAACTCTGGTTCGCAACTTTGGACTTCAGTCCCGACCTGTGAAAACTTGGGCTATTGGGTGTTAAGATTCTCCAAATGGGTTCACCAAACATAAGAACTTCTTGACTTGGTCTGCTAAGTACGCAAGTTCCTAATCTTAACCTTTCTGCATGAGAATCTTAACAATCTGGTCTGTCAAGCACATAATATCACATAACTTGGTCTATTACATACCAATCTCTTTTTGAAGGCATATACTTGCTCTGGAAGGACCCAATAAGTCTATGACTTCTTATTTTCTGGATGTCATGAATCCCAGACTTAACAGTCTTCCAAATTATGATCTCAGTGATCATCGTATTTCTACACCAATATGGTCTCAGCGATCATGGGCATTCTATTCTAATTCGAAATTAGTGATCATCGGATTTCCATTACGATCTCAGTGGTCGTTGGTTTTCTATTCCATTGCAATCTCAGTGATCGTTGAATTTCTATTCTATTACGATCTCAACAATCGTCAGACTTTCCTTAATTCTTAGCTCACATATTTAAAGACTTTGCAGGCTACTTGAAAAATTCATCTTCCTTCGATCTACAAAGACATGTTTTGGGGGGTATTGTGTTGACGTGCTTTTTGGTCAAAGAAATCACTGGTTAAGTTCGTGGCTAAGGAAACACTCGAATCTGGAGAACATCGTTGAGATGATTTAGTCAAAGTCGCGACATGCTCAGAATCGTGCTAAGATATATTTCATTATGGAAATCAACAATGATTCAGTCGTATGTGGAAAACACATGTCAGTCACTCAAAAAGCCATGTGCACACCGCGCTGATCACCTAAAATTGCTTGCGCAAACTCAAAAGCTTCGAATCAACCATTTAGCGAAATTCGAAGATCCGGCGCTTTGCCAAAGTCAAGATTTGGCACTCCAAAATCAGTGATTAACATAGCGTGATCAGGAAAAACCATGGATGCACATCATCCCCAGCGCGTCCCTTCAGAATCATTTGTACCTAATAGGGATACGTATATACGGTCTTCGCGTCCCATACAAGATGCAAAGCATTGTATCTTGAATCCGTCTGAGGGATATTACGTGCAATAGGCTGGCAAGCTCCAAGGAGCTGATCGTATCGGCCCGATCCCACATTTCCTTGAGGTTGCATTGTGTTTTCATCATTTGGCTTTTGGTCCAACTTGATGATGCGAAATTCCTATTCCAGATTTGGAAAAGCAAATATATGTGTTGATCACTCCATTTCGGGTGAGCACGGCACATTCCTCGACTTGACATCGTATCCCCTATAGGGATACGAATTTTGCATCCCACCATGGGATATGAATTTTGCTTCTTATCCCATTAAGGGATGCGATTTTTACCTATTTGCCATGGCAAACTCTGGTCTATGCCAAACACGAGCAGATCGCCTATTTTAGAGTGATCGAGACACACAGATCACTGGTTTTCATCATGTCATCCTTAGATGTGGAATTTTACAAAGCTGCATGGTTTTTTGGTTATATTTTTAGGATATGAATTTAGCATCCCCTTAGGATGTGAAATTTGGTCTGATGCCTCCAAACCTCACCTATAAATACCCCCTTGTTTGGTATTCTAAAGGGTTGGCATTTTTGGACCTTGGCTACATTTTGACATGCGGGATTGGAGCTCCAAGACACCATTCATCTTGTCATCATCATCTCTATGACTTTTTGTAACGTCCCGCCTTTTTGACCACTTCAAATTGGTAATTAAACCAATTCAAAATGTTCAAAACGATGGATCGTTATTTAGCTTATAGAGTTTAAAGACGGAATCAACACAAAATAAATAAATACACAGTATTGAATAGTAAAAATAACTTTTATTTATAATCAGATTTTTTTTTGAATACAAAACTTTTATATATACAGCGGAATGAAAATACAGTTTGAAGACAATAAATATTTACTGTTTTAAAAATCTTCAGAGTGTGCGTCTCTTGGAACCCCCAACTTTGCCAATCCTTAAATCCTAAGTTGTGATCCTTTAAAATCTGTAACACTCGGGTTTGACCCGAGCGTTTCATGCAAATACATAAAACACTTGAGTCAGGATTAATCATAGTTCAAGTAAATTAACTTCAATAGAAACTGAAATATAATGGTTAATGCTCATATGCCAAATATAATGGTGCAGTGTCTGTGTTATATCGGTTTTTATTTTAGGAACAAATGGTCATGGAAGCCTACATATACACACGTGTATAGGTACACGTGTGCACTGCCCTAGCATTCCGCAATAACAAGTGCAGTGATGATCATGCAACATGCACAAATTTACAATGAAACATGGCAGCATAGTTAGATAGTGCGTCATCTAGTATGGACAATTTATACACTAAATTAGTTGTACATTTAATGTTTCAAAATGGTTTAAAAGTAATCTGACAAGTATTTATACTTTAGTTTAACATGTCTCAGCATGCATCAGGTGGACAAGATACCAAGACACACTACCGCATAATATATAACCACAAGACATTATATATCCGCCCAGCTATACCATGGCACCATTTTTCCGTTCGACTCAGGTAAAAAGAAAACATTATTGGTTCAAACAATAGACATGCAGGTTGCTTAATTATTATTTTTAACTGGAATAGAAAAGTTCAAGATAAACCATATAGAAGCAAATTCAACTATCATAAAAATGTTTTCCCATGCCTATGATTCTATATATATATTGACTGTTCTCGATATAAATGCTTTCTGTACCCATACATTTTAAATAGAGTATAATTAAGAGAAGGAAACAAAACAAAAAGGCACACATACCCTTATAGCTTGAGTACAAATCTAAGTTCTTGTATATGTACAGATTAGTTGAATAACCCATCTTCGCATTTAAAGCTCAAAGAGAAGAAGAAGAAGAAAAAAGTCTGAACTTGGTTTTATAACACAGGAGAAACACAAAAAAATCACATGGATTCATTGTTTTTGTGCCTACTGTAAATCACATTCAATTCTACAGCTAAATACAAATATATATATATATATTATTTATTTATTTATTTTTATGTTTCTTGGTTTTTATATGAGGATTAAATCAGTCCAATACAACCTATCCAAACCTATATACATGTAAATATCTCTGTCATGTTATATATGCAAGCAACATACAAGGCAAGTATAATTCAACATTTAAAAGTACACGACAAGGTGATAACAGGAAATTGAATGGCTCAAATTTATATGCACTAACACACTACTCGTAGATATGCTGCGAGTGATGCATATAATAGGCAAATATACATGATCAAACTACTCGAGTGGGCAAGAATTAATAGATGCTTACTGTCAAAACATAGTGGCGAAACTATCAAAGTGCTTACTGTCAAACCGAAGGGCCAAAATTATCAAAGTGCTTACTGATCAGTATGAGCCTATATCATATTTCCTGAAAATACCCAGCAATGTCAAGGCCCCGCGTATGGCATTATGTTAACCAAATTTTCTATATGTATATAATCAACCCAATCCCACCTAGTATGTATTTCAGCATGCATTTGAATTTTTCAGGTTCAAAACAAAATAAATCGGTTCTGATTTTCAAAGCAGGTTCAATAAGTGGGAAAATATGTCAATATGCCTATTTCCGATTTAAGACACAAGGAGTAGTAGCTACATATATGTTGTCAATACACACAAGAATACATATATCTGAACTTCACATAATTATACATGTGCAGTGGCATAACCGGAAAATAAATCTGGGTGGCTAAAAATTAACAATATCATTTATAGATAAAATAAACGTGAATCAACAATGTTATCAATACACTGGATTCATCTCTAAAATATTAAAAATATCTGCAAATTATAGGAACATCGCTTATGTGCACGATTAGTGTGCTTATTTGCAAACTATGTGTTTCATTCTAATATTTCTACTTATTCTAGGATTTTAACCTAATATAATATTTCGAGTCTAACACATGAGAAAAACTCCTACTGGTAAGTTAACTTATGGACAGTGAAAAACGACAGAAAGGTCTATTAAGTTCACTGACTATGTAAGGAGTTGCATGTATAAATTTTAGCATATCACCGACATATATATTTTTAATCATTTCTGTTTTGTTTTTTTTTGTTTTTTTTTTAATTCTAAAACAAAAGAAATATCATCTACTGTATTCATGTAGCAATTCTGGCTAGTAGATTTACCCATTTTGGGATGCAATTCCAGTCAATTTAAAACAAACTAAATTTATCAAACATAAGGTATTAGCAGCTTATCTCTTGGACAACCCCAACTAAAAAGGTATGAATTTTATGTAGTTACCACAAACTATCCAAATTAAACAACTTATAAATAGAATTTTTAACCAATATGTGCACAAAATAAGACAGAGTTTCAATGGTAATCACAAGTAAAACAAGAACGAGACAGTAGGAGAAATGCAGAGGCAACATAGTCACCAAATCACAGGCAACCACAACTCACTTACACGCAACGTAATCAACCAACCATACGACAACCAACAAAGACACCCACGATTAAACGCAAACCGGCAAAACATTCTAACATCGCTATTATACTCAATTAATAATTGATGTTAACTACTTGAATTAAGATAAATCGTGAGTGAGATAACTCACCGAAACGTTGCAGTGACAGAGCCAGTGAGCGGTTTCGAGTCGATTGCAGGCAGCGATGAAGGGTGTAGTGGTGAAGCGACCATGCCTTGACTGAAAGGCAGCACCCTGGAGATGGCTTGGGCTTCGCAATGATGCATGCATTCAGGAGGGGCAACGAAGGCGTGATGATGAACGAAAATATTGAAGCAGCGTACGAATTAGGGATGCATTCGATAAGGAGGAGGCGACAGTGGTTTGCTTCATTCAAATTTAGGGTTACGAGCAAGGAGGAAGGGCGATTTGATAATGGAAGCCATTAACGTGATTTTTGGGGAAACTAGGGATTCGACTGCCTAAAATTGGAAAGAGGAATGATTTTTGTTTTTCTGTGTGAAAAGAAGAATACGGTGGAATATATAAAAGTGGAAATAGGCTTTCAGAAGAAGGAACACGCTGAAGATAAGAACGGAGTTCCATCATATAGGGTTAAGGTTATCCAGCGTTAGGATATAGGTTGACAGAAAAATATCTGGGGTAGGTTTCAACCAAGTAAAATTTTATATTTAAGGGTACCATAAACTATTGTTGAATGTCCGATATTCGTATTTTAAACACAGTTTCACAAATATAATAAAAATTATACATATTCCTTTGTTTCAACGTGCTGAATTTTATAAAATTAATTCGGTTGTATTCCAACTCTGTTAGTATAACAATAATATTTTATTTTTAATTTATCTACCTGTTTACTGATTCTATTTCATTCGTTTATTAAAAACTCTATTTCCATATTTTGAAATGTTAAATTCTGATCTCTTAGCATATCTAGACCAATTCCCATATTTTCCCAATAAAATCTTCAATTCGTTAATAACGTATAAATTCAATCACTTGTGTGTGTGTGTGTATATATATATATATTAGTCAAATCAAAATATCCAATTCAATTCAAATACAATAAATATTGTTTTCCATCTGGTCATTCTAAATTGAGTTCAATCCATACTCAAACCCATATATCCGACTCAAATATCAAAATCTAATTGATTACTAACAGTTAATTATTTAATTAATTCTATATTCCAGTTGTCGAAATTTTTGGGTCTTTACACTTTTGGACATCTCTTGGACCTTTAAACTTCACATGGACGTTTGCCTACAGTTTTTTGGGATTCACTTGGACTTTTGGACATCTTTTGGACATACGTGCATACTCTTGGACACTGAAGCTATTTTTGGATATTGTTGCTCATACCAACATACTTTGACTCACCGAAGAAGTAGGAGAGTATTTTGGTCGAAGTTTAGATTTATTGTTTTATTATATAACTTTGTACACTTAAATTGTTAGAACTTGTACAAACATTGTAATCAATAGTATTATGATGAATGATTACTATAACGTAAGTGTCGAACTATAAAAAAAGTTGTGTGTCCCTTTATATATCTCGTACTCTGGATATCTGGATTGCAAGGTTACTATTTAAATTGCACTTGGGGTTGGCGTGCGTGAATGACAAATTTCTCATGTCAATAAATTCTAATTATTTGTAACAAGAAATTTGAATGAAAAGAGTTAAAATACCATTTGGTATGACACTTTCAGTAATATTTTGTAACAACCCGGAAAATCTGAACCAATTTAAATTTTTTAAATTGGCTAAAATAGAGAATTTTAAGTATTTAAAATATTAAATAATAACGATGAAAAGTAAGTTTGAATCGACGTTTGAAAATAAATATAATTAATTCTAATTATAAACAAGGCTTGAAATAGCGCGGTAGTTTCAAAATTTGAATTCAAACTTTGACTGACTGTACCGGGTGCAAAACAAAACCGATTTGAGTGAAACTAAAAATATTTAAATCTGTTAGTGAATACCTTTCTAATGAATCATAAAAATCAAAGTTTCATAGCGGGAAGCAAAAGTTATGGCCAAATGAATTTTCAGAAAGGTCGTTATAGAGTTTATATAGCCCGTGAAAATGGCCATTTTGCAAACGACCTCAGAATTCAACGAAACCACTTTTGTTGGATCCAGGATGTCAAATTATTGCTAGGTTTCAAATTTCATAATTTTTGAAGCTAGTATGTGACCGTGGCAAAGGAAAATGTGTTTTGTCGATTTCTATTAAATTGGATCGACCAGAAAAAGGCCATTTTTAAACGGTCTTAAAATTAGACGAAACTAGTTTTGTTGGGACCGTATCGTCAAAACATAGCTAGATTTATTTTTCTGGAATTTTTCGAATCAGTTTGTGGCCCTGGCAAATTGAAATGTACGTGCAAATCGAATATTGAATGTTTTATATTTTAATTTGAAGGAAAACTAACTGAAACAGTCGAATGGGCCTACGAAACATATCCCATTGTGTTCGGAAGGGGGATAAAACGCTAGGGACGACAGTTATTGGGTTTGGATTGGTGTTCGTGTGTGAAAGAGGGTATTTTGGAGATTTAAAAATATATATATAAAAAAAATCGTTGGTCAGAAATACCCTCTCTCTCCCCCGTAATCAAATCGGGAACGACGATAAAGCCTTCAAAACTTCCCAGGCCGATTTCTTCCAAACCGCTTCGTTTTAGTCCTCCACGCAGTTAAGGATTTTGAAGAGCTCGGTGAGAGCTTCAGATCCATACCCGCTTTTCTCTAATTGGTGGCGCGAATCTCGAGATCCGACGCAAGGAAGGTGCGCCGTTCAGAGCGCCGCCACCACTCCCTCAGGCCGTCGAACTGGCCAAGAACCCCATCATCGAGAAGCCCTCTCCAAGGACGACAAGGTGGTACCCTCCGATCGTCTCCACGCTGCTCGGTTTTCGCGAAAACTACAAACCTAGTTTTGAACAGATTAGCGAGGTAACGACTGTTATAATATTAAACTGTTTTATAGCACTTTAAAGCGCTACGGTTTTTGATTTCACTGTAAAAATCGTATCTTTTTCGTTTGTTGACGAAATTCAGTGAAACAAGAGACAGTGGACTCGTGTGGATGTCTTCTACATTCTAGAAGAGACCGCATATTTTTCTGAGCCTTCTGCTATTTTTGGTGGAGTGGAACCCAATGTGAGATTTCTGAACTATAAACGATATTGAAAACGATGATGTATAAATTATATAGTCGATGTATGAGTTACATAAGCGTTGTACACCTCATGTATAAGCGTTGTATATGTTGTACGGTCGATGTATAAGTTATATATGCGTTGTAAAAATTATATATGTGTTGAATGGAAGTGAAATTTACTTATATAAATATATATATTTATACGCCCCTCGTCCACAAACTATGGACGATATTTATTGGTTGTGATTGGTGTGAAAATTGGTTGATTACGAATGGCTGATTAGAATTGTTTGTGGTTGAAATAGATTGATTGTGGTTGAAAAATACCCATTTGTGGTTGAGAATTATTTGGTTGAAACCACATAGGATTAGTTTGTGGAAATGAAAAAAAAATATACATGCCGCCGGCGTGCGAACTACATGCATGAAATCCCCATTGTCAAAAGTTGCGAGGCTTTAAGGTAGAGTGAGGAGCCGTACTAGGGACGACCCCGGTTTTAACTACCCTGCCGTTATGTTGCCGAAATTTTGCATAATATTCATGTGTTAGAATTAGTTTCATGTGTTGAATAGAAAACCTTCATGTGTTGAATAGAAATTCATTCGTTGAATAATATTCATGTGTTGAATGGTATTCGCGTTTGAAATAAATTATTTTATAATAAAAATCATATTTTTACCATCTATATTAACTATATGAAATAGCCGTGTTTTGAAACAAATTGTTTTGCAATAAAAATCACATTTTTAATATACATATATATATATATAAACTATAGATATCTTCTTGTGTTGAATAGAAATTCATTCGTTGAATAATATTCATGTGTTAAATGGTATTCGTGTTTTAAATAAATTGTTTTAACAATAAAAATCACATTTTTATTTTATATATACGAACTATAGAAACCATTCATGTGTTGAATTGAAATTCATTCGTTGAATAATATTCATGTGTTGAATGGTAGTCGTGTTTTGAAATAAATTGTTTTATAATAAAAATCATATTTTTATCATTTATATTAACTAAATAAAATAGTCGTGTTTTGAAATAAATTGTTTTGCAATAAAAATCAAATTTTCCCTATATATATAAACTATAGGAAACCTTCATGTGTTGAATAGAAATTCATTCATTGAATAATATTCATGTGTTGAATGGTATTCGTGTTTTAAATAAATTATTTTAACAATAAAAATCACATTTTTATTTTATATATACGAACTATAGAAACCGTTCATGTGTTGAATAGAAATTCATTCATTGAATAATATTCATGTGTTGAATGGTAGCCGTGTTTTGAAATAAATTGTTTTACATTAAGAATCACATTTTTATTATATACATGAATTGTTAAAAATAGTGAAGTGCTGAAATAGAAGACAATTGGATAAAAATATCATTTTTATCATAGATATGAAAAGCATATTGTTTTGGAATCGAAGAATCGATTATATATATAATTAAAATATAACGAATAACGAAGCCGCAGTTCGTGTTTTGAAACCGTGATTTCAAACGATTAGTGCGGAAGATCCGACCATCGGATTTTCCCAAAACCGAAACCGTTGGGTTCGCTTTGGAAATATCTTTCCAACGACACCAACTTTGTAAAGATCCAACGGTTGGATTGTCTAGAATGTTTAGTTCAAATCTGAAGAAAAACAGCGCCAGAATCGATTATATATATATATAATTATATTAAATCGAATAACGACGCTGCAGTTCGTATTTTGAAATCGAAACTTCAAATGATTGTACCGAGAGATCCGACCGTCGGATTTTCCCAAAACTGGAACCGTTGGATTCGTTTTGAAAAGATCTTTCTAATGACATAAATTTTATGAAGATCCAACAGTTAGATTTTCAGATATGTATAAATCATATCTGAAGAAAAACAGCGCCACGGCCGCGTTATGGCCCGAAGCGTTGTTTGAATAAATTGGCTATTTTAAAATAAATAAAAATAGCGATAAATCATTATAAAATATTATAAACGATATGGAATGTGAAATTTAGAAACTAACTGAAGGTTAGCTAAGTCGAATGGTTTCCTGGATTTTGATCTGATGTTGGTTTCGGCCTTCGGGGTTAATATTTGGGAAATCGTTCTCTTACTGATTTACGGTTAGCGATTGATGGATTGGAATGATGCGTATGTTTTTTGTGTTTGTGTAGCACATGTTTATTATATACGCGAGTTGCTCAGAAAGACTGGGTTTATCCCATTTTGAATAACTGAATCGACGATAAGAAATCGAAAATGAAGACGGTGGTCGAAGACCGTAGATCTTCACCTCGTTTGGATGGTAACTGATGTCCTGATTGGGAGGCATCCCGAGATATGGATAACGAGTGGTGATCGTCCAGACGTACGTGGAGATCGATGGGTATGCGAGGTATATAGTGCCTCCGGTTTCGTTCAGACCCAGAACGGACTTGCAAATGGACTGTGTGTCTGACATTGGAATTCAGTCTGTGTGATTGATAGCCATCAGTTGCATGGTGTGAATTGCCTATGTGGCATGCTAAGATGTAGTGATCAAGGCTTCTATTGAAAAGCAAAGTCTTGCGGTGATGATCAAAGCACCGCCTGTGTGGCGTAGCTTTGTGTATAACGTGAATTCGCGAGCCTCACACCCCGGTATGAACCAGAGACGGGAGAGGACCTCAGGGAGGGCATGCGTTTCTTTCTAGCTAGAGGTGGTGTCGGTGCCTAAACTGGCTGACATTTATATTATTTTCACCTATGTGGTTGTTGTTGTTGCGAGGCGCCTCGGTTATATCGGTCGATCCAGGACCGATGGAGTCGTTCGTTGGCTCACTTACGCCCCAAAGGGCGGGGAAACGTAGTGTTCAGGAATTTTAATCCACATCGTTGGACTGGCCCTGTCGCTCCAAGGGTCGATGCGTTCTGATCCTAAGACACGGGCTAGAGCGTCTCGAATTCGGTAAGGACTATCTTTTGCCTTGGTTCATGACGGAAATCCAATTTCCAAATACGTGACTGTGCGGTTTTGATTGTATACCTATATATGGCGACATAGTGGAATGGGGCATTAATGCCGTCTATGATTGATACTTATGATTTGAAATTGTTTTTGAAACATATAAACACTAGTAATAATATCAAATTCTTTTGTTTTATTCGTATCAAGCATATTTTGGCCATTATAAGGTAAAAACTCTATCCTCCGGTTTGCGTTGCATTGTGTGATGGGAACTGAGTCTTATAATGGCTTCATTTTTATAAAAAGCATTGCGATGTTTAAAAGAATGATTTGTTTTAAAGCACTGGCAGACCAATGGAGTAAACCTGTTCCACGAAAGTGGCGTGGTCCCGTGATTAGCCAATTGTATAATGTGTTAAGTAGATTTCTCATACCAGTCCCATGACTGACTCGTAGTTTGTTTCACTTGCAAACTCGGGTGCCCCTTTTTCTACAAGGGCAGCCTTGTCTTCCCGTTTTAGCAGGCTCTTTCTGGATAGCTGGAGCTGAAGATGAATTCTATCATTTATCTCTTTTTATGCTGTTCAGCTCCTATTGTACATATTATGTTTGTTTCTGCTGTAGACATTTATGTATAACTGAACTGTATTTGTACTAAGTATGATCCTGTATACTATGCAACTCTGATGATTATTGTTTATCCAGTGTATTATTTGTTCATTATCTGTTGTATTTATTTAATTCTTTTCTGCTATTATCTGTTTATGTGTTATATTCCAAAGATTACCCTTGCCGCCGTCAGTACGAGGTTTGGGGTCGTCATATGTTTCTCATGTTATTTTGTGGACTTGTTATATGTAGTATTGAGCAATTGATTGTAACTTATAAGCAGTGAGTAAATGTTTAAGTATCACTCAATTTTATGGAATGTCGTTGTGATATTTGTTCGGTTATTTATTGTAAGTAGATAGCACCCTCATAATAGGAATTATGATATGAGCGTAAGACGATACATGTAGTGATATGTCGTGGATGACACATACATTGATATTTATTTAAAAAAGGACTTGAATTATGAGTGCTTTAAGGTAATTACAAGTGTATGGTTTTAGGTTATAGTAAACAATATTAAGTAACATTCATTTTTAACTCTGGTCAGTTATACTTAGGAATATCATTAGATCTTTTAAGAGAATGTTATAAAGATAATTATTAATTAAGTATTTTAGATTTGTAGTGACCTTGTTTAAGTGACAATTGGCTTTTTCAAAGGGGGTTCAATTCTTTTGTCCCCATTTATGCTATCCCCATGTGCCCATTGGGTGAGATTTACCTAGTTTCCACTTTTTGCAATTAAACCCTTCAACATTTCGAGGGTTTAACTGCAAAAAGTGGAAATCAAGGGGCTGCTATTGGTTGGGCACACATGGGGACAAAACCAATTTGGGGATAGAATAATTAAGCTGCCCTTGCAAGTAATATTACACCTTTAAAAAGGAAGTTTTAAGGAAAATGTTAAAGGTGCGAAATGTTTTTAGCTTGTTGTGGAAACTGTTTAAGTAGCACTTATCTTAAACCCTTTTAAATTTAATTAAATCTTTAAAAGAGTGTTTTTAAAGTAACGATTAAGCGGGAAATGATTTAGGTTTGTAGTAAACAGTATTTTAGTAATTTTTGATTTTGAACCCACGAATTATATCTTAAAGTGGGAATATACTTAGTTTTCTAGAACACAAAAAATATTATGATTTTAAAGCCTTGAAAACATTAAGTAGCACTTGGGCAGAGATGGTAAGAGGAGTAGTTTCACTAGAGGAGGGGGCAAGCAATTCAGATCTGCACTTCATTCCACTAAATGCTTGGGTGAAAGTACTTTTTTCACCGTAGAATCCAACAATAAAATTGAAGAGGATAAATGGAAGAATTCATTAGTGCCTTATGTATTGGGTAGCCATCCTTTGTACAAACAGTTTGTGGAGTATGTTCAAACACATAGTCTCCATCTGGTACGTATGATATATATTACAAAAAAAAAATTGGGTTTATTATTTTAAGATTTGCAGAGGAATCTAATTGTATTCAAACCATTACGTCTGGGCCATTCACATACAATTCAAAGACTATTATTTTAAAACAATGGAAACATAGGATGAAGTTACAAGAGACTATTTCACTTCACTTGTCATTTAAGTTAAACCATTTAATATGAATTCAGAATGCTAAAATTCTAACACTATAAGTAGTATTGCTTCCACACTGGGTAGACTAGTTCGAATGGATACAGACACTTTGAAGTAAATTTGATTGAACTACACATGGATTCTTATATAGATCGATATGAATTTCACATATCCTCAGAATATAAAGGTAACACATATAACAAAGAAGAATTGCTTGTGAAAATGGCTTATGAATACAAACCTTATACTTGTGAACATTTTGCTGTTTATGGACATAGTACTGGGAATTGTAATGTATCAACTAGCCAGACATGGAAACCGAGGCAGAATGTAAATGCTGATATATAGATTCAGAATGATATGGCAAATTTTGATGTATGACAACCTTCTGGAAAAACTATGGGTTTATAATCGTATAAGCAACATTTGGACACAAGAGTTTACAAGTAATTATGGTGGAATATAATTTTGATGTACTGTTGTGTCCAAATGTTGATTATGCAACTATATTCCAAAGGTCTTGAGTATGGATAACATAAGCATCCAAAGGTTTACAAGTAATTATATAATTATTATGAATAAAACATGGATTTGATTTCATATAGTTTATTGTTCCTTTATCCATTTTTTATGTAAATCTGGGCTTTGAATAAGTAGAGGAAAGAAAGAAAAACATAGTAGATTTGTTTGAGGTTTAGAACAAGAACACAAAAATCTCTTTAATTTACATTCGTAACCCAAAATCCATATAAACACAATAGATTGACACTTCTATTTTATTTAGATATTTGAAGGGGTTTTAGTTTGGTTTTCGTATATCCTCAGATCCCTATAGGCATACACAATCCAAAATTTACGCTAAGCAAGTATAGATAAGAAGAAAATGTTAACGATTTCACTTATAGTCCTTGGAGATTGAAGATGTATGCAACCCTAAATGTGATATTTCTTTAGATTTGATGCCACATAAGTCGAATCCAAATCTTCTCTCTTTTGTATTTACATATATATAATTAAGGAAGAATCATGTACATATATAAATGTAAGATCTAGAACTAAGTAAAATAAAAAATAAAAGAAGAATGAGAGAAAAAAGAGAAGACTAACCTTTCTCTAAGGCCGAACCTAAAAAGGGTAGAAATGTGAACGCAGCCACATGAGAGTGTAACTTGGAATGGGGGTCTAAGGTCTTATTTATAGATGCTAGAGCGAGTTAGAACCGTTAGATTCAAATAATAAATATATAAACCATCAGAAGCATCAAATCATAAAAGAAATAACCTAGAAAACCCTATTAGCCACCTAGTCAACCATACATAGTTGTCGACCTCCCTTTATAAAGCGGTCGACCTTGCGATTGAACCCTACAGATAATGGGCGGTCGACCACCCTTCTGGCTTGGGTGCAATGAAGACCGTTGCTTGTATTTTTATTTACTGTTTTATTAATGTAATCTAATCAGTTTTAATTATATTAACATTATCCCTTGCTTATACACATACACGCATAATTTTAAATTCAAAACTGAAATTATTTCTTAATTATCCATTAATTCAAATACAATTTCAAATTTTGGACTTTATTTATTTTTAATTCAAAAACTTAAATCATTTGTAACTTCTTCATATGGACTTCGTTTTCAACATTTTATACATAAAAACAGATTAGAATCTCACCATGAATGCAACTATAGCCAAATTATATAAGTATTAAATATTCGTATTTTGACCTATTGTTATTTTAACTATTTCAGTTCTCTACGCTTATTTATGATATATTTTATGTATTTTTACATTCTTCCTTCTTTAGAAGCAATTTCATCTCGAAATCTTTTCAAATTGGCGAACAACACAACTCACTCTAGTAAACATGTTAAATAACTAGGTAACTAATTTATACATCCGTCAAGTAACAAACTTTAAATGTGATTATGTGCTGCAGTGAGCTTAGTTTTAACATGGAAGTGAAACTTTTGACGTTGTATGTATACAATATAACATATTATGTAGGGGTGTATACGGTGTGGCAACCACTACAATTTCAGTTAATTGTTAGCATACCATTCTCCAATGGTTAGATCATTTTGTAAACCGTCACTATCAACCATTGGTTACGATTTTCCATCAACGATGCAGTTTCCTAACCATTAAAAATGGTATGGTTGAAATCCAAATATTGTCAATGCAATAACAGTTTCCAAAGAAACAATTAAAAGTGGATGCTCAAAATAAGATGTATTATAAATCAAAGGGTACAACTTATACTATAAACGCTGTGCTAGAAGGCCTCAAACTTATGTAGCTCACAACCGAGCTTGATTACATCAATTAATAATTGTAAAGCTCAAAAGCAACAAATAAATGGAAATTAGATTTTTAAGATGTTACATGTAACACCCCGTATTTTCGGTGGACATGAAAGTAACAAATCAACGTATAATTAATCTGTAAAGAAGAATTAAGGGAAACGGGTTGCGCCATTGCGTTCGTCTCGGAATTCTGCTTGAGATAGAGTCCGAGTTTGCATAAATTGGACTACATATGAAGAAGTTATGGCCTTCAGAAGTTTAAGAATATATAAAACAGCTTGAAACTGAATTCAAAAATTCAAAACAGAACCCAGAAGAGGGCTAGGCGGGAAATTTCCCGCCCAGAACCTAGGTCGACCTGGGGGTCGACCTCCCCCCATAGGTCGACCTAGGGGTCGACCTGGGCTTGTTTTGCCAGATCTGGACTGCAGCGATTTTTACCTATTCTGGACGGACCAGATGGCTTCTAGGGCGATCTAATGGCTCTAAAACACTCTCTACACCTATAAAAGAGTGCCTAGACCTAAGGTTTCTCCACACAAATTCTTTGAGGCGTCTGCATGCTGTTTCTCCCTATTTTAGCCTCCACTATTAAAATAAATCTTATTCTCTACCAAAACAAGTTATAGTTCTTCAAATTGGAGATTCAAATCAAGTTAAAGCTTCAAGAAGGGAATCAAAGGCTAATTCAACGGCTTCAAGCAACGTAACGCGAATCATAGCAAATCGCCACAACGCTATCTTATTATCCTTTTCTAAACCGATCACTGTAAGTTCGGTTATTCTTTGGATTTGAATGTGTAATTGGAATCGTGAATGTAATAAATCAAAATATATAACTGTACCTATTTGCAAGTTAATTATCTTTGATTCATGCATATGTCAAATCTAAAGTTATCTATGCCTTTGGATCTGATTCACGACTATGACTATGAGAATTTTGCCTAAGACTATGACTATGAAACTATTGCCTATAACTATGACTACGACTATGAGACTTTTGCCTAAGACTATGACCATGAAACTGTTGCTTCTGAAATTATTGCCTATGACTATGATTCGTGACTATGAGACTGTTGCCCACGACTATGATTCATAACTATGAGACTACTGCCTATGATATTGATTAAGAAATTATTGTGATTAGTCGCCCATGACTATTATGGTTAATTGCCTATAACTATTGTAGTTAGTTGCTTATGCCTATTCCCATTGTTACAATTAACCAATCATGTTGTACCTTGAACTGGCATTATGTTGGACCAAATCACCTATGCCTATTCCCTTAATTATGTTAGATCTCATATTTAATGTGTAACTTGGCTAGTTTATTCCTATTCACTATTATGTACATCGAACCTGTTGGAGCCATTATTTTTACATGCCTATTGTTTTATATCAATTCTTCTGCTTATCCCCTATTCCTTTTGTTAGTGCCATTTCATGAGTACTTAGAAAACTTGTGAATAAGTTAATTTGGCATAATAAATATGTTGGCATAATCTAAATTGGCTATAATAGTGAATGATTTACATGCATATTAGACTTGGGCATAAATTGATAAATTTTAATTAGCCACAAAGTATGTAATTGGCTTGTAAACCAAGTTTTGGACATAAACGGTAAACTAGAATATTAAATCAAGTTTTGACATGAACTGTAAATTGGAATATCAATCTAGATTGGGCATGAACTGTAAAAGGGGAATATTAAATCTAAATTGGTATAAACTGCAAGTTGGGCTAATTGATAGGTAAATCAAGTTTTGGGCATAGAATATAAGTATGTTAATTGGCATGACAAATGAATATGATCTAGGCTAAATTGATTTTGGAAAATTTACATAAATAGTAAATATGTAAATTAGAGAAGAGGAAAATGCCTAACCCGAGGTTAGATTGAGTTGTGGTGTAAAACTTCCCGGAATCGCCTAACACATCCAGTAACCATAACAATACGTGTCTAATGTGAGAGGTTAGTGCATCAAGCCTAGAAAGACCCGAGGTTAGACTGAGTCGTGGTGTAAAACTGCCCGATACCGACCGGCATAACCAGTAAACACAACAATACTTGTTGTAATGACCCGCATCGTCAGCGGTGTAATAATTAATTTATTTAATTATTTAAAAGGTGATTAAAAGGATTTATTGGTTGTGGAATAAAATAATGATGAATATTTAATTAAAATAATAAATTAAATAATATATTAAATTCTGAAATAATCATAATTGGCTGAAATGACGATATGGTGTGAACCGGATCATCTGTGATATTTAATTCAGCTTAGAATTGAATTTGAATAACGAATATATTATATAAACGATAGTTGAACGTATAGTTTATAATATAATTATAAACGAGCTCGAAATGGCGCTGCAGTTCGTAAATTGGTGATTTGAACTTCAACTGAATGTACAGGATTCGTTTTAGGCCGGATTTCTGTGAAATAAGAAACACGTGGAGCTGGTGGAGTATATCTTTCTAGTGGAAGAGAAAAATCGGGATTTCGTCGTGTAGATTTTGATTCACGTCCAAATCAAATTTTAGAAAAGTCGTTGTGGAATTCCTTTATAGTTTATAAAGGAATTGTTTATATTTTAAAAGGGAATTTCAATATAAATCGAATATCGGGTTGACCTAGATTGAAATATCGAGTTAGAAATCAATATAGGATTTTTCTGAGCTGTATGGTATTCCACTGTGAATATATAAGATAATATTTATTTTTAAATTTTAAATTTAATTATATTTAAATATATTTATATATTTAAATGGGTCATCCAGAGCTTTAAAAATACGCCGTGTGAGCATACGGAGTCGGAATTCGACGAAACCAGTTTCGTTGGGACCGTAATGTTTAACTGTAGCTGCATGTCTAGTTTCATGATTTTTAAGTACTGTGTGTGATCACACGGATTTTTAGAGTGCAAAAACGAATATAAAATAACAAGTAAAATATCTAAAATCATTTCTAAGGCCTAGAAACATGCCACATGTTCACCTCTCCAACCACACACAAGAACCTGTTCCCCTATAAGATCAAAGTTGAGCCGCCAGTTCTATTTTTTTCATTTCAGCAAAAACGTGAATACATCATTGTTTAAAAATCAATGTAAAATCAAATAAAACACTATAAATCCCAATACATGGATATTTGGGTAACTTAGATGTTTATACACACATCTATATTGGTTTTTGAGGGTTCGAACAAATTTCCTATCGCTGGTTTTTATAGCAGCGCCATTAGGGTTCGACATACCAGGAAATTGAGGAAGAAGTGGATGGATTTGAGTTCGTATTTGGATTTGTGGTGTCGAGTAGGAGCTGCTGCGACAATTTCGAGGGGGTCGGTGCAAAAAGTCGACGCGGGTTTCCCTGTAGGTCTGCTCGACGCAGATGGGAAAGGGCCACCGAGTTTTGTGCTTCTGGGATCAAGTTGGAGAGGAAACCATGACGGGAGTTTTGAGATTTTTGGTTTGATTTGTAAGTGAAGAGAGAAGGTGCGGTTTGGAGATGAACATTTGGGAATGGCTGTTGTATTTGGAGCAGGCTACACCGTGGAGCTGACTGGGAGTGAATCCGAGCTCGTTACAACTTATGGCAAAATAAATTGTCCGTCTAAATCAAGCGATGGTTATCGTTATTAACGATGATCGTCCAATGTGAGTAAATCTCACTAATTCTGAACAGTTTATAATTTCATGCTGTATTTTTAGAACTATTAAATATTGGCTGATTGACTGTGTGTTGATTGTTTGATTGAACTGCTAGTCAGTTAGTTGAATTTCTATATTGATTCTGTTTAACAGAATATATCATATTGAAATGAAAGTGGTGTTATATTATATTGTTTAACATCTGTGGATGCAAGAAGACAGGTTGGAGGAATCCAACTGGATTCCTCAACATTTATTTTACTGTTTTTCATATATTGTGATATATGATGTGTTATATAATCTGTTATGGATTATGTGTGTTGGAATGATGTTGATCATTGTTATTCGATATTTTAAATATCATAAAAGACGCTGGGATGTAAAAAGAATTATTTCAATGTATATTGAAAAAAAGGGATTTTATAAAATCAACAGATTTTATAAAAGGAAATATTTAGAAAGTAAATAAAAGGGAAAAATGTTTTTAAAACGAGTAGAGTTTTATAAAAGGGAAATCATTTGTAAAGTGAAGAACTGTTACTAAAAGTAAATCTTTATCAATGAATAGTTTATTCGAATAGAAAGTAAAATGAGTTAATCGAATATAGTTTATTCGAATAGAAAGTAAAAGAATTTAATCGAATATAGTTTATTCGAATAGAAAGTAAAATGAGTTAATCGAATATAGTTTATTCGAATAGAAAGTAAAATGAGTTAATCGAATATAGTTTATTCGAATAGAAAGTAAAAGGAGTTAATCGAATATAGTTTATTCGAATAGAAAGTAAAAGGAGTTAATCGAATATAGTTTATTCGAATAGAAAGTAAAAGGGGTTAATTGAATATATAGTTTATTCGAATAGAATAAAGGAGTTAATCGAATATAGTTTATTCGAATAGAAAGTAAAAGGAGTTAATCGAATATAGTTTATTCGAATAGAATAAAGGAGTAAATCGATGATAGTTTAATCGATTAGAGTTAAAGCAAATGAGTTAATCGAATATAGTTTATTCGAATAGAATAAAGGAGTTAATTGAATATATAGTTTATTCAAATTGAATTAAAAGAGTTATCGAATATAGTTTATTCGATAGGAGTTAAGTGAATAGAGTTAGAGTTAAATCAAAAGAGTTAAATGAATAGAATAAATTGAATAGAGTTATCGAATATACCTTATCGAAGGAAAGAATTATCGAATAAAAAACATTTGAAAGAGAGTTACGTAAGGAAGTTTGTTAAAGAATTAAAAGGTGAACTTTGACTATTTCAAGGTTAGAAACGTTGTTCAGTTAAGGTTTGAGAGGTAGTATTACCCAAACTTGATTGACCTCATTTTTAACTAAGGAATGGTTAAGGTACGATAGTGAATGTGGGTTAAAGGAATTTAGTTAATAAGCAAAGTGGTTTGAGTTGGCATCGCAATGGTTTGTTTAAACATCTGTCTAAGTCCAATGAAGGAGTTTTGGAAATGTTTTCCAACTAAGAACCAGAAATGTTTTCTGATATAGAAAACAAGAAATGGAAATGTTTTCCAATGGTAATAACATATACTTTCTAAATTTAGAAAATAAGAAATGTTGAATATAGGGAAACAAGAGATAAAAAAATGAACTAAGGAGATAAATGTTAAATGATGTTTGATCGATATAATTTCCATCTGGAAATAATATCGTTGTTTGCACACCAGTTTTTCTTCGATAGTTAAATCACAGACTATCGAAGTTTTGACCATTTTAAAGTTTTTAATATGGAGAGATCGGTTGGATTATTATCCAAAGAACCACTCTGTATTGGCATAAGCGTTGCGAATCATATATGCCAAAGGAAATTGAAGACGGAGTTATGTAAGGGCTATCCTGTTTACATAATAGTGCCTTCGGTTCATCCTGCTCCAGGATGACTTGTATGGACGGATGTCTGACAGAGTATTTCCAGACGATCACGTATGTTGATTTCTCTAACCGTACCAAGAGTGGAAGCGGAGAAGGAAACTTCTTTTAGCTAACACATAATGTATAGTTGAGGACGTCAATCGGTGATTTGATGGATTTGACGATGTGGCATTCAAAGTGAATCTGGTGTGATGATAAAGCGTAGCTTCTAGCCTCATCAACCGGTAAATGACAGAAATCGGGCAGGCAGCATGGCTAAGTCGGTCGCACCGAAGTAGAGTGTATAATCACCTGATATAGAGTTTCATTTACTTCTAAAATCTATTGTTGATGTTGTCCCATTCGAGAAACGGTTGCTGATCCCAACTGTTGGTGATATACATTTGATACACTCAAGCAAAATGAGTGGTCAGTCATGTGTGGCCGGGTTGCAAGATGTTCTTGTTGAACCCAGTGTATTCCTCTCTAGAGGTACACTAGCGAAAGGTGGTTCCATACCTTGTCATAGTTGGAAATCCATTACCCAATACGTGCTTGCGGTTTTGATTGTATACTATATATGTAGAACGTGAGATGAAAGCGTTTCTGCTAGATGATTATTATACTGTGTTGATAGACATTATTATAATATCAAAATGTTTTTGATATAAAGATATTTGGATTCTCATAAGGGAAAAACCCGTTCCGTTATACGGCGTGGTCTTATGAAATATCGATTACCTATTTGAACTGATTTAAAATGTTTTACTCACACCAGTCCCATGACTGACCCGGAGTTTATTTTGTTGTTTTCCCTAAACTCTTGGGTGCCTAAATTTGTACGGGCAGTCAAGTAGTCGGGATTTACAGATATACTGGAAGAGCTAGGAGCAGGAGGCTTCAGGATCATATAGCTAGTTATTTCCGCTGTGTTGTAAGTGCTGTACTTTGATAATGATATGTATATTCAAGTACAGATTTATATTTCAAAGTTATGTTATGAAATATACTTATTCGTTCCGCTGTGATATTCGTGTTACTCTGATGTTGTGTTCTTCTTCTTCTTCTATTCTAATTTTCTATCTTATCTTTCCTCACCCTCTAATTTCTTTCACTAATGACTGGTATTTTTCAATGTTTGGTTAGTCATCATTGAGTTTATGGTGATAACCAAAGTCGTCAAAATCCCGGGTCATTACACTTGTCTAATGTGAGTGGTTGGTGCTTTAATTAATTAATTAAAGCTCATGAACAATCAAGCTAGAAATGGTGAGGTTAAGTAATTAAGGAAACACTTAACCAACTTAACATGTTAACAAGACAAGAAGGGTGGGGTTAAGTAATTGAGAAAACACAACATGTTAACTAGACAAGATTGATAGGGGTTAAGTTAATTTGGACACTTAACCAACTTAACATGTTAACAAGGCAAGATTTGTGGGGGTTAAGTAACTAAGGAAACACTTAACCATTATAACATGTTAACTAGACAAGTGGGTAAGGTTAAAGTAAATGTTTAATATGCTAACTAGACTAGATGGTGGGGTTAAGTAAACTTAGAACACTTACCCGTTATAGCATGATGAATAAACAGGGTTAAGTTAATGAGAGACACTTAACCAGTATAACCTGATAAACGAGTAAGGTTAAGGAACACTTAATCAATTTGACATGATATATGGGTAGGTTAAGTCAACGTGAACTACTGGATAACACTTAACCAATTTAACATGATAAGTGAATGGGTTAAGTTAACTTGAATTGACTAATGACACTTAACCAATCCAACATGATGAGAAAGAGAACTAAGTAGTAAACCTTAGACAAGAAAGCCACGTAGAACACGAGAAGGAGCGAACGTCTGTCTGATCTTGAAAAAGGCTCCAACGAACTGGGGTACGAAGCACGTGGCTAGAGGGGACGTGAGGGTACTCTTGGTATCCCTCTGTGAGGCTGCCGATGATCCTCCTAGGCTCACAGAGGTTAAGGTCTGCGTTTGAAGAGCCAAGGGTATGCCTCGGTTGCAATAATAAGGCAATCTAAAGACTAGGATGGACCAACGTGATTCTGCGAGACCATTTTTTGCCCTGTGATAGCAACTAGTCATCTACCTACCATCTTGAGTCAGTCGAGATACGTGAAGCGGAAAGGAGGAGAACTTCAACAGACCATATACTTGCTATCTAGTTATGGCTGAGGTTGGCCCATAGGTTTGTGGGGGCATAGAGGGGCCTGCGTACAGTTCTCATTCTTGATTTTCTTGGGTGCCTTTCATTTGTTAGTTGAGAGAGGGGTCTAGTGGGACCATAGGCACTGTAAAAGCAGACCTTAGCATCTGCAATTGGCAGATATCTGAAAGCTTTCTACCGAGTTCTGTGTTTCTTGACTAGCCCTGCCATGGGACTTGGGTCGCACAGATAGAGGGCATGTGCATCTAGACATCGATAACGATTCACGACACATACGTGGGGAAAGTCTAGGAACATATACCACTCTGGGTAGTGTGTCCTAGCCTGGGGGCATCGTTCGATAGGTAGCATAATCCCTAGTTGGACCTAGGTCGCATAAACCCTGGATCCGAAAGCGTTCAATAGGTAGCATAAACCCCAGTGGCCCTGGGTAGCATAAACCCTGGTTGAATCTTGGAAGCGCTCGATAGTAAACCCTAGATTAGATCTAGGTAATAAATGGAATCCCCATAATAGATGTACACCTGAAGGCAACCACAATTATGGGGATTGGGATCACGTTATCATATGATCATTTTATATAGATTACTAGTTTGGACACTAGTTAGGTAGTGCAAAGATATAGAAATCAGTATAACAGGGTAGTCACGAAGTAGAGAAGGAGTAGAGGAGCATTCAGTTTATCAGTATATTCAGTTTATCAGTATATCCAGTTTATCAGTACATTCAATTTATTCTTGCCACATCATATCCCATGCTTATCCCATGTTATCTTGTACTATGGTTTAGTCTTATATTTAGTTTATTCATTTCATGACCCTTTTCCCCGTTTAAATGCTAAGAATCACTGAACTTACTAGGGTTATGTCTAACCTAGTTTGCTTTCGCCTCTTTTCTTTCGCCCCCCCCCCCAGGTAGCCATGGAGGGAATAACTCAGCTCATTTTGGACCGTTACTCTTTCCGAGCATGAAGATTCTTTGACACATTGCTTTGAACTCCATTTTCTACTACTATGGCCAGGTCATGCTTTATTAGGGAATATCATTGCCAGTTTATGCTTCTTTATTTTAAACAAGACATATGCTTTGTTGTAATAAGTATTGGTGTTGTAAAACAATCTTTGTACCAGCTGTTTTTAATCAATAAAGGTTATTTGTTTTCCGCTCCTTTATTTGTCTGTCTTGTAATTTTTCTGCATCTTGTACCAAAAATGCTCCACCGAAGTTAAGGCATTCCCTTTGTGAGTGACCTTAATGGAGGTGGGGTGTTACACTTGGTATCAGAGCTGAAATTTACCGGATTAGATAAAAAGATTTGAAAAATTATTTTCCAATGGTTTTAAAAGAAGCATTTTCAAAAGAAAAGTTTTGTTTTAAGAGCATATTTCCCAAAGCCATATGCACTATCTTTTGATCCTCTGTTTGAATCCTAGTTTCCTTCTTTCGTGTGTCTCTGCGGCTCCTGTCTTTTTGGGAGATAACCTCATCGTGACATGGTTTCGTAGGCTTGATGAAACTACGACACTTGTCAAAGGGCAAATAATCGCCTAACTTCCACCTGTAGCCGTAATTTTCTTTCGAGCTTTGTAGGATTCTTCGTGCGATGGAGGCAGCTTTCGTGAGACATGTCAACAAGTTACACAAGGATGGCAAAGTTGAGAATGAGGGAGTTTGGCTAAGGAGCACAACACAAAGATGAAGAACATATGGATATGGACTTTGTTCACAAAGGAGGGGAGGAAAGAATAGTAAAACCTAAAGCAAGAGGAAGTATCTTTATTTTGGTATAACGGGTCGTATAGTTAAGGGCAAGGGCAAGAACAAAGGACTGGATTTTCCGGAAGGCAAGTGCATGCTCCCACTGCCAGCGTACCTGAGAGAGAGACAATAAGATTTCTGTTGATAGAGTTTTTCCCCTTTGATTATCCTGTTAGTACTCCTTTTGATCTTTGCGCTTCACATTCCTATATATCTGCTTCCATAGTTGAGTCTCTGCACCCTAGATATTGTATAGTAGAGGATCTGTAATGACCCGGATTTTGAGCGACTTTGGTTATCGACGTAAGCTCGACGTCGATAACCAAAACATCGAAAAATCCCAGTAATTAATGAAATAAATTAGAAGGTGAGAATAGATAAGATAGAACTAATAGAATAGATGAAGAAGAAGAACACAACATTAGAGTAACACGAACCTCACAGCGGAACGAATAACATATAATAGATAACATAACTTTGAAATATAACAGTTATGTATACAATAGCACTTATCAGAGTACAACACTTTCAACACAGCGGAAATAAACTATAGCTATATGATCCAGAAGCCTCCTGCTCCAGCTCTTCAAGTATATCTGCAAATTCCTGACTACTTGACAGCCGTACATATTAGGCACCCAAGAGTTTAGGGAAAACAACAAAGTAAATTCCGGGTCAGTAATGGGACTGGTATGAGTAAAACAGTTTAAACAGGTATATGAACAAGTAAACGATATCTCATAAGATCACGCCACAGAACGGAACGGGTTTTTCCCCTTACGAGAATCCAAAATATCTTTATATCAAAAACCTTTTGATATTATAATAATGTCTATGTACAAATAGATATCAACTAGCAGAAACGCTTTCATCTCACGTTCTACATATATAGTATACAATCAAAACCGCAAGCACGTATTGGGTAATGGGTTTCCAACTATGACAAGGTATGGAACCACCTTCCGATCAGTGTACTCTAGGAACGATACACTGGAGTTCAACAAGAACATCTTGTAACTCAGCCAAACATGACCGATCACTCATTTCGCTTGAGTGTATCGAATGTACATCACCAACGGTTGGGATCAGCAACCGTTCCCGTATATATATATATATATATATATATATATATATGGGACAGCATTGATAGATTTAAGAAACAAATGTATATTCTCTAGATAGGTGATTATACACCCTACTTCGGTGCGACCGACTTAGCCATGCTGCCTGCCCGATTTCTGTCATTTACCGGTTGATGAGGCTAGAAGCTACGCTTTATCATTACATCAGATTCACTTCGAATGCTACATTGTCAAATCCATCGAAAATCACTAATTGACGTTTTCAACAGTACATTACGTGTTAGCTAAAGAAGTTTCCTTCTCCGCTTCCACCCTTGGTACGGTTGAAGAAATCAATGTACGTGACCTTTCTAGAATTACTCTGTCAGACATTCATCTTCATTCACTTAGAATGTCACATCGTCATACCCGCCAAATCACAAATTGACTTATTCAAAAATAACACGGGTATACAGCTAAGAGAAACGAATTCCTCCGCCACCAAATGTGAATACGTTTGAACAGATCAACTTACGCGATCCATTGGATATACTCTGTCAGACCTTCGTCCATACAAGTTGTCCTGGGACTGGACAAACCGAAGGCACTATTCCGTATATCCATCTTAGTCACTGTTATCTAAGACTTATACAACATCCCTTGCATTTTACTCCGTCTTCAATTATCTTTGGCATATATGATTCGCGACGCTTATGCCAATACAGAGTGGTTCTATGGATAATAATCCAACCGGTCTCTCCATATTAACAATGTTAAAATGGTCAAAAACTTCGATAGTCTGTGAGTTAACTATCGAAGAAAAACAAGTGTGCAAACAACGATATTATTTCCAGATGGAAATTATATCGAACAAACATCATTTAATCATTAATCTCTTTAGTTCCTTTATTTACTTATCTCCTGTTTCCCTATATTCTAAATTCTTATTTTCTTTTATCAGTAAACATTTCTGATTCTCGTTTGGAAAACATTTTCAAAACTCCTTTACGATCAAACCTTACCATTTCTTAGTTAAGAAGGAAGTCACTCAAGTTGGGGTATAATTACCTCTCAGACCTTAACTGATCAACGTTATAACTTTGAAATGGTCAAAGTTTATCTTTTAATCTTTAACAACTTCTTTACGCCTTTCTCGGAGTCAATTTTACTAATCCACTTCTATATTTAAAACATTGGTTATAACGATAACGTTATAATCCCTACTTTCGAATTATCTAACTTTAATAATAATTTCTATTCTTATTAGTGAATAATTAACCTAACACTTATTTATTTATAAATAAATAAATCTCTATTTAAACACTGGAAAAGTATAAGTACTTTCCCGAATTCGATATAATCGAATTTGCCGATTAACTCTCTTCGAGAAATCTCTATTTGATTAACTCTTCTTCGAATAACCTATATTCGATTAACTCCTTCTCGAATAAACGATATTCGAAAATCTCTCTTCGAATAAGTAATATTCAATAACTCTTCCTTTTCAAATATCTCATATTTGAAAATCTTACTTCGATTAAACTAAAATCGATAACCCCCTTCGATGAAACTAACATCGATAACTCCTTTCAACTCCTTTCGATGAAACTAACATCGATAACTCCTTTCGATGAAACTAACATCGATAACTCCTTTCGATGAAACTAACATCGATTTATTTAACTCGACGAACTTAACTCGACTAACTTAACTTGACTCGACTAACTCGACTTACTTGGTTCGACCAATTCGATTCGTTTAACTAGGCTCGACTAACTTGGTCGAACCACCCGATCAACTCAACATATTTAACTTAACTTATTTCTCAACTTGATCAAATCAATTAACTCCTATCGAATAACTAATATTCGATTAAACTCCATTCGCTTGACTCTAGATCGCAGCGATCACAATGGTTACACCTGACTCCCTCAGGAAACATCCGACCGCCGTAGGCTATTTACAGCCCTACGAATTACGCTAGCAGTCGTACAAGATGGCAACTTACCCTGAATACTATGTTTGACTAACTCTGTTTCAAATAACTATATTTGATTAACTCTAGTTCGTTTTAACTCTAATTGATTAACTCTAACTAATTAACTCCAACTGGTTAACTCTAACTGGTTAACTCTAACTGGTTAACTCTATTTGACTAACTCGACTTGACTAACCCTGAAACGACCCGCAAATCCGTACCCTTTGAGTCGACCAATAACACCACACGTCCAACTCAAATTGCACAGAAATACGAACCATTATTAGAAAGAAGTTAGAGGGTGAGGAGTAGAAAGAAAGAAATATTAGAATAGAAGAAAACGAAGATCACAAACTCACAGCGGAACGAATAAAATATATTAAATAACATAGCTTTTGAAATACAAAGCAGTAACTGTATATATACATACCATCATCAGAGCACAACAGTTATCTCTGGAACAGTTATAATCACCTGTTTCCAGATACAACAAAATACACAGCGGAAAATATGATAGTCTATAGCTAACTGGTGAAGCCTCCTGCTCCAAGCTCTCCAAGTATATCTGAAAAATCCTGACTACTTGACTGCCCGTACAAATTTGGGCACCCAAGAGTTTAGGGAAAACAAAACAAAATAAACTCTGGGTCAGTCATGGGACTGGTGTGAGTAAACTCCAATCATCTGTTTAACTTTCAAAATCCTTTTCAAAAGAAAAGATAATCGTAAGACCGATCCACACATAAACACGGATGGTTTTTACCTTACGATAACCCAAAACACTTTGGAAATCATATATTATCTGATATTATAATAATGTCTAATCACAAGTAATTAAAATCTAGTAGAACGCTTGCATCTCACGCTCTACATATATAATATACAATCAAACTCGCAGGCACTTATTGGAGATTGGATTTCCAACTTGACAAGGTATGGGACCACCTTCCGAACGTGTATCTCTAGAGGCAAATACACTGGGTTCAACAAGAACATCTTGCAACCCGGCCCACACATGACCGACCACTCATTTCGCTTGAGTGTATCGAATGTATACCACCGACGGTTGGGATCAGCAACCGCCTCCCGATAAGGGACAGCATCGATAGATTTAAGAACAAAAGAATTTTCTCTAGATAGGTGATCATACATCCTAATGGGTGCGACCCACATAGCCATGCTGCCTGCCCGATTTTTGTCCAATTCCGGGTTGATGAGGCTTGAGGTTTGAATTATCTTCCAGAACATCTGGCCATCATTCACTTTGAATGCCACATCGTCAGATCCATCGGAAATCACTAATTGATTCCCACAAAAATACTCAGATTGTTAGGCTAAAGAAGTTTCCCTTCTATGCCATCAACTTCGTACGTTTGAAGGAACCAACGTACGTAACCCCCTTTGGAAATACTCTGTCAGACACTCGTCCATACAAGTTGTCCTGGGTCTTGGACAAACCGAAGGCACTAACCCGTAAACAGGATAGCCCTTGCATAACTCCGTCTTCAATTTTCTTCAGCATAAGTTGCTTCATAACGCTTACGCCAATACGGAGTGGTTTTCAGATATCAAATCTGATCCCGGTCTCTCCATATTGACAACGGAGGTATATAAAAATAAAACTTTGATAGTCGGTGATTTAACTATCAAAGAAACATCCATACAATCAACGGTCCTATTTCCAAATGGAAATTCTATCAATCAAGCATCAAACAACACTGGGCCCTTTGTATATTAGTTCTTTATTACATTATCATTTCCAATTCCCATTTCCCATCTTTCGTGTTCTTTCAAAGTACTATTTTCTCTCTTGATTATTGGAAAACATTTCCAATGTATATAATTCCTTTATTGAGGAAATATCTCTTATTCCAATTAGAAAACATTTCTAATTCCTTTGAATTAACTGATGTTATCAACATCGTTATTACAACTCAAATCATACATCATTCGTTAACTAACGATATCACTAACCAGCCCTTGCTATCGAGCCTTAACCATTTCTCCGTCAATATTGCCGTCAGTCAAGTTGGGGTATAATTACCTCTCAGACCTTAACTGAACGACATTCTTAACTTCGAAATAGTCAGAACTCACGACTTTAAACCAAACATTGCTTTCAACAACAGCGTTAAAACCGCTGTCTAGCATTATAGGACACTTATCATAATCATAGCATTAAGATTGCTATTAAAACAGTTATTATAACGGCAGCGTTAAAAATTGCTATTTAGATTTACCAAGACATTTATTATAACAGCAGCGTCTAAAATTCTCTGTTTAGTTTTATAAAAACATTTCTTACAAAGACAGCATTAAAATCGCTGTTTAAAATTTATAAAAGCATTTCTTATAACAACAGCGTTATGATTGCTGTTTTGAATAAAATACCGTGTGCGACGCACACGCTTCCGTTGTTCATTTATAAACTCTGTTTATTTTAAACAATTCAAGTTCTCCTTTAAACATAATTATAAACTATACATTCTTTTAACCACTTAATATAAATCCCCTTTTTATATACATTTTATTTGCAAAATATTTCCTTGTTTAAACTATTATTCTTTTAATTTAAGCATTTGAAAATCTTCCTTTAAACTTTCCTCTGTAATTTGCTAAATTCAAATCCATTTCCAAATATTGGTTTTCAAAACCGATACTCACTTTCAAATATACATTCATATTTGAACTCACCTCTTAATTTATCCAATGGTTAATGATCCACTTGATTTATATCTTTATTTATAACATTTTTCTTGGTTTACCCAATGAAATAGGTTTCCATTTGCACTCAATGAAAAAGAAATTTATTTCTAATTTGGAATTAAACTCTGCTTTTAAATTCTAATTTCCTTTTCACATTCGATGATATTTTACGATATCTAAAATACCAGGTTCCTAAGGCCAGGGTAAAACAAACACACAAATTCAACCATGGATAATGTAGCATAACATATATCGCCATCAAATAAACCAGTAAATAAAATGTTGAGGGATCCAGTTGGATCCCTCCAACCTGTTTCCCTGCATCCACAGATGTTAGTAACATCAAAAATATCGCATAAAAAAAAAATCGATGATTATATCAACCAATTTATCAACTATTCAACCAACCAACCATTTCACATAAAAATTTTTTTTTAAACGAGTGAGTTTACTCACCTTGTTTTGCAGTTGACCATTCTGCTGTGTTTTGTTTAAAACAGGCATTTGACTTTTATACCGAATTCCAGTAGCTTTGTACTCAGTAATAACTAGTTCCAAAATGTGAACCTCATTGCTGCGATTCCATCATGACTTAATTGGTCCAATTCTTCTTTTTCTTTCTTCTTTCCACGCTTTTCCTTTCTCTTTGTTGAAAATCCCCTATACCATCGTACCCTCGTTTGCAATTTAGTTCGAAACCGGTATTGGTCCATCCCTTTGAATCACCTCTTTTACTTTGGTTTGAATTCAATCGGTTGTTTTCCCTTCACACGCAACAAACCGAAACCATGAGGCCTTCCTTAATCATTTCCCTTTTTTTTTTATTGTAAGCGTGTCCTTCTAATCCTTAATTAACAAAAATCCAACGTCCTGTACCCTATACCACAGACTTGCGGCTACCCCTTACTTCCAGTTGAACACTTCCCATGCCCACGCAATGCCTCACTCACAACAGCATACTCCCTTTAGCTCAACCAAATCCCACCGTTAATCATTTATTCATCCCTTTAATTAACGGTTACTTCATCTTCCTATGAACACCTGCTACCGCCTCTACACAGCCGTCCTCACACCATCCTACTCCCCAACCCTATAAAACTCAACTATATCCCGCAAATTCATACGCCCAAAGCTCGTTGCCCATCTGAAACCTCCCCGGACTGTCGACTCCCTCTTCGGCTTGCCTAGCGACAGTGAACTCCTAGCCATGGCCTCGCTGTTGGACTTCCAGCGACCGAAAGCAACTTATGAGATGCCGAAGATGCTCGCGTGAGCTTCAGGGATCAAGAGTTGATATATATATATAGTATATATATATATATATATGTATATATATATATAGATATATATATATTTCTTCTTCGTTCATTCGTTGGTTTTTTTTTTCTTCTTTTTCGTATTAAATTTCCGGAAGAAAATGGTCTACTGTGGCCTTGTTTATATAGAACGAAGGCTTGGCACCCACGAAATTTAGCATAGCTGTAGAAATAGGGGTAGATAGGCTTGGGATTTTGATTACTTTGTCGGCAAGGTTTTGAAAAAAATGGCATGAAGCACCAACATAAAGTACGTCCGCATGCAGACACAAGCATGTGCATTCATTTAATTTCTACTGTGTAATGCATGTGCTATTTAATTTACTTTGTACGTGCTGATGAGAATTTCAAACTGGTCATGTGCGAGATATTTAGGTATATATGCTTCAGTGAAAATGGCAATTCGCAGTGTATTAGACTAGGCAAACTAGCTGTGCAATATTTAATGCGGAAGAGAAGTAGTATATATTTTATTTTATATTATACTATACGAAACTTCGTAGTGAAGTATCCAGTAAAACTAACCACCGTCGACTTCTGTCTACTGATAAAGAACCTTATCTTGGTGTAAAAAGGTATTCTGAACCCAATGGGACAAGTTTCGTCGCATTCTGACATCGTATGAAAAAATTTCCTTTATAAAACCAGAAATGAACACACGTTTAAATTTTTCACGATCACCAGATAAATCAAAACAACTTGAAACTGCGAACACCGATAATAACTTTTCGATACGAACCCAACGGCACTAGTTTGGTCGCATTCTGAGACTGTTGCCCCGGTAGGCTATTTTTAGGTGTACCGCAATGCCATTTTTAACGCCAAATTATCTGGTCTTTAAAATTAACAAACTATATAGCTATCCTGACTCTAATCGACGATACGAACTCAACGGAACTGGTTTCGTGGCCTGATTTGATCGTTTGTTCAAGTTACACTCTAATATCCCTTTATTCAGTTGAATTAATTTAATTGCACTGAACGAGCGTTTACAGCTACCGTGGTTACATACGACATCGGTTTGCCACGCAATTCAACACCGTACAATAATTTAACGCTACGGTCCCAATGAAACTGATTTCATCGAAATCTGAGTCCGTTTGCAAAACGGCCATTTTAACATGTAAAATTTAAATAACGATTTCCACAGCGACTATTTCAAAATTTGATTTGACCATAATTAACAAATTATAACACGAAATCTGGATTTTTCTCTTTCATATGAGAATTATAATCAATACGGTTCCAACGTGTCTTATTTCACAGAAATCCGATTTATATCGGATCCTGTATCCTCAGTTGAAGTTCAAAACTCTATATTACGAACTGCCGCGCGTTTTCGAGCTCGTTTTATAATTATATTATAAATTAACGTTCAAACTTCGTTTTTAATTAATAAATTCCTATATATAATTCAATTAAAATTCTTAAAATATTCAGAATTCAACGGCCGAAAATCCGGGTCGTTACAAACCCCTTTCGAATAACATATTCAATTAATTAACTTTCGAATACCATATTTGATTAACTAACTTCGAATACCATATTCGATTAACTCCTTTCGAATGTCTATATCTGATTAACTAACTTCGAATACCATATTCGATTTCTCCTTTCGAATACCATATTCGATTAACTAACTTCGAATACCATATTCGATTAACTAACTTCGAATACCATATTCGATTTCTCCTTTCGAATACCATATTCGATTAACTAACTTCAAATACCATATTCGATTAACTAACTTCGAATACCATATTCGATTAACTAACTTCGAATACCATATTCGATTTCTCCTTTCGAATACCATATTCGATTAACTAACTTCGAATACCATATTCGATTAACTAACTTCGAATACCATATTCGATTTCTCCTTTCGAATACCATATTCGATTAACAAACTTCGAATACCATATTCGATTAACTAACTTCGAATACCATATTCGATTAACTTACTTCAAATACCATATTCGATTTCTCCTTTCGAATGTCTATATTCGATTAACTAACTTCGAATACCATATTCGATTTCTCCTTTCGAATGTTTATATTCGATTAACTAGCTTCGAATACCATATTCGATTAACTAACTTCGAATACCATATTCGATTTCTCCTTTCGAATGTCTATATTCGATTAACTAGCTTCGAATACCATATTCGATTAACTAACTTCGAATACCATATTCGATTAACTAACTTCGAATACCATATTCGATTTCTCCTTTCGAATACCATATTCGATTAACAAACTTCGAACACCATATTCGATTTACTTTATTCACTTTATAAAGACTTCCTTTTTTAACAACGTTTTATTCATTTGAAAAGATTTACTTTTAAATAACGGTTCTACACTTTAAAAACGATTTTTTTTTTATAATTTTCCCTTTCCAATTCTATTTGTAAATGGTTTACAAATATTCCCTTTTCAAATTTATTCTTGAAATATTCTATCTCCTTAAATTCCCGGGAAAATTCGCCATAACCCCCTTTGTATTGGGAGCATCGGGAAAACCCCCAAACTCGCCACACAGGCCTTTCCATTCAAAAAGAAATGTTTTGAATTTATTTCCTTTTCAAATATATCCTATTTATAAATATTTAAATTTATAAACATTTCTTATTTATAAATATTCCACTTTATAAATATTCTATTTTCAATATCACTTTGAAAATCCTCCTTTATCTACATTTCGGTATGTTATGGTATTCAATCATATCAAATCACGATGTCTAATCTCGTCCATACACACACAATCAACAACAGGTTATAATTCACATCATATATTAAAATATATGAAAAACAATAAAATAACTGTTGAGGAATCCAGTCGGATTCCTCCAACCTGTTTCCCTGAATCACAGATGTTAGACAATATAGATAACATCACTTTCAGTTCCATATGATACATTCTGTTAAACAGAATCAATATAGAAATTTAACTAACTGACTAGCAGTTCAATCAAACAATCAACACACAGTAAATCAGACAATTTCTAACAGTTTTAAAGATACAACATGAAATTATAAACTGTTTAGAGTTGGTGAGATTTACTCACATTGGTCGGTTATCGTTGAATAACGATAATCGATTATCGATTCGGGTCGGACAATTTATTTTGCTATAAATTGTGACGGACTCTAATTGACTCGCGGTCAGTTCCATTGCGTAGTGTCCGTCCATACGATCCCAACGCAACTTACGGTTCGTCAATCGGGCTTCGTACGAGCTAGATATGGGCATTTCAAGTTAATACATATTTGAATTTAAATTGAACTCAACTTTTAATTAAACGGGCCTCACCCCTCTTGAACTTCGGCCGAACCAAAGAATAAAAGCCCGCCTCTCTCTTCTTCCTTCCCAAACGTGGCCGCTCCCTCTCCAGTAAGAAAATTGGCCATTCACAACCTCTTTGCTCCTCTCGTTCTCCTCCATACTCCACGTTTTCACCAATTAAACCCGCCGTTCAACTCTTTTTCCCAATCTCATCTCCCTCAACTCCTCAACACCACACTCGTCGTCCTCTATCAGAACCCGACATGCTGATGCTCGCTACAGGGTGCGACACCCTTCTGAACCGAACTCCACCAGATTAGCACCCAAGGTGCGGATTTACCTCCCGATCCCAAAACAACCCACGAAAGCTTGAATCAATGCTCCTACACAAATCGATTGGCAACCCTAATTGGCGCTGGAAGTTTCAGCGAACAGGAAAGGGGCGTCGAACCTACCATACTGTATACCAAAATGAAGAGAATCCCTCACTAATTCCAACAATGTTCGAGTTACGATTTATAGATTTGTATTTTATTTCTTTGTGATTTTCTTTTGAATTTCTGTGCTGCGTGTTGGGGTTTATACGTATATATATGTTTGTGTTTGGTTGGTAATGTTGGAGGCTGAGAATCGATGAAGCGTGGCATTTGTTTTGACCAGAAAAATTAGTAGGATATTTATTTCATTTATTCTCTTGATTTAATATTCGTCCATGGTTCTTAAAAATCCCTGCGACCACATACAATACCCAAAATCACCAAACTGGACATGTAGCTACAGCTCGACATTACGGTCCCAACGAAACTGGTTTCATCGAATTCCGACTCCGTATGCTCACACAGCGTATTTTTAACTGTCAAAATACTGACTGTTTCTCACTCTAAAAATCCGTACGGCCACACAGTGACTCTAAAAATCATGAAACTGGAAATCTAACAACTATTTGACATTGCGGATCCAACAAAACTAGTTTCGTCGAATTCCGACTTCATTTGCAAAAATGGCTATTTATAAAGCTCTAAATAGCCTATTTAAATATATAAATATATTTAAATATAATTAAATTAAATATTAAAAATTAAATATTATCGTCTATATTCACAGTGGCATACCACACAGCTCTAGAATATTTCTGTATGTATTTACAACTCGATATTCCCTTCTGGATCAACCCGATATTTGATTTATATTGAAATCCCTTTTAAAAATCTAAATAATTCCTTTATAAATTATAAAGGAATTCTACAGCGACTTTTTTAGAATTTGATTTGGACATATTTCAAAATCTACATGACTAAATCCCGATTTTTCTCTTCCACTAGAAAGATATACTCCACCAGCTCCACACGTTTCTTGTTTCACAGAAATCCGGCTTAAAACGAACCCAGTACATTAAGTTGAAGTTCAAATCGCCAAATAGCAAACTGCCGTGCCATTTCGAGCTCGTTTATAAATATATTATAAACTATACGTTCAACTGTCGTCGATTCAATATAATCGTTATTATATTTCAAATCGAAACTCCATCAAATCTCGTATGATATTCAATTCACATGATATTGTGAATTTCACTATTTCCGACTATTTCGACATTATAATATATTATTATATTATAATTATTTATTAAATATTCAATATTATTTAATTAAACGATCATTAACTTCTCTAAATCACCAATTATATAATTAAATAAATTAATTATAATCCCTCTGACAATGCGGGTCATTACATTCTTCCCCACTTAAAATAATTTCGTCCTCAAAATTGCTATGTTAGTGGACGACCCTATCTATTGGAACTCCTAAGATCTGTTTACCCCTTATTTCTGATTTCAACTGAACCAATTAATATCGACAAAAATATTTATTCATTCCGACTAACTAAAATTTTCAAAAATTCTGAAAATTTTCTAACACTTTAAACTTTCGGAAAATTTCGCCAGCACCTCCTTTGTACTGGTCAATAGCTCAAACTCCTACTCGCCTCTCTGGGCCTTCTTTTACCCAAAAGAAAATCAAAACGCCAGACGGCTTGCCAATTCGGCTCATAAATTCCAAACTCATATAAAATATAAACTTGTACCTTTTTGTCGGGCATATTAACCTTATCACTTTCACCTGCTGTCAATTCAGCGTATACCAATATCAATCAAATCAAACACTGATCTGTTTATCCTCAACACAACCATTCGTTTGTCCGAGCCAAATTCAACTTTTAAATCAAAGTCCTATTCTCGATTCCAAATCCATAACTCCCCAACCAAATATCGTTTCAAATCCCAATCTTATAAATCGAATTTTATCTTGATAATTTGTATTACAATTCAAATTCCACTTAACCGGATTCCCTTCCAGTTTGTTTCTACGAATTTTTATTCAATTGCTTTTATATTCAAACTGTCTTTTTCCTGGGAGTTTGAAACCGCTTGGTTTTTCTCAAAACTCAAACTTTCCTTTGCAGGATTCAAACAATTTTGTTTTTCTCAAAACAATTAAAAATCAAAATCCTTGGTAGTGATCCGTCACTTACACACTCGAAAATGAACACCGATGATGTCATGATCAACATCGGAATCTATTTTCCAGCTATCGAAGTGAGTTCAATACTATATCACTTTCAAATCCATTTCTAAATATTTTCATTTTTGAAATCACTTTCAAAATATCCTTCACAAGGCTTGTAAACAATTTAAAATCTCCAAGGATCTTAAAATTCACATATATTAAATCCAGATTCATTTACAAACACCTTTCCCATTTTTAGGATTTTAAATTCCAATTCTGATCTAAATTCAGATTTAATTTATTTCAATTTCATATATTTTTCTTATATAAATTCTGATTGGTCATATATAACCATTTCACATTTTATAATCTTATCTGATTAAAATCACTACCAATACATCCTATATATGATAATATATCACATATCCATACTGTGTCGGTCCATCGTATTCAAGTGTTTATTTACTCCTACCGATACAGTGGATCAAACTGATCGACCAGAACTCATAAACAACTCAGCCAATGAATCTCCACAATATAAAACCATTTTATATCAAATACAAATACGCACTCGTATATATACACTCAACTTAATCTAGGGTGTTACTAACCCTATCTCTACCGAGTCACGCCACAGAGCCAAGGTAATTCTTAACTTAAGCTCTGATACCAACTGTAACGACCCGGATTTTGAGCGACTTTGGTTATCGACGTAAGCTCAACGTCGATAACCAAAACATTGAAAAATCCCAGTAATTAATGAAAGAAATTAGAAGGTGAGAATAGATAAGATAGAACTAATAGAATAGAAGAAGAAGAAGAACACAACATCAGAGTAACACGAACCTCACAGCGGAACGAATAACATATAATAGATAACATAACTTTGAAATATAATAGTTATGTATACAATAGCACTTATCAGAGTACAACACTTACAACACAGCGGAAATAAACTATAGCTATATGATCCAGAAGCCTCCTGCTCCAGCTCTTCAAGTATATCTGCAAATTCCTGACTACTTGACTGCCCGTACAATTTAGGAACCCAAGAGTTTAGGGAAAACAACAAAGTAAACTCCGCGTCAGTCATGGGACTGGTATGAGTAAAACAGTTTAAACAGGTATATGAACAAGTAAACGATATCTCATAAGACCACGCCGCAGAACGGAACGGGTTTTCCCCTTATGAGAATCCAAAATATCTTTATATCAAAAACCTTTTGATATTATAATAATGTCTATGTACAAATAGATATCAACTAGCAGAAACGCTTTCACCTCACGTTCTACATATATAGTATACAATCAAAACCACAAGCACGTATTGGGTAATGGGTTTCCAACTATGACAAGGTATGGAACCACCTTCCGATCGATGTACTCTAGGAACGATACACTGGAGTTCAATAAGAACATCTTGTAACTCAGCCACATATGACCGACCACTCATTTCGCTTGAGTGTATCGAATGTACATCACCAGTGGTTGGGATCAACAACTGTTCCCGTATATATATATATGGGACAGCATTGATAGATTTAAGAAACAAATGAATATTCTCTAGATAGGTGATTATACACCCTACTTCGGTGCGACCGACTTAGCCATGCTGCCTGCCCGTTTTCTGTCATTTACCGGTTGATGAGGCTAGAAGCTACGCTTTATCATTACATCAGATTCACTTCGAATGCTACATTGTCAAATCCATCGAAAATCACTAATTGACGTTTTCAACAGTACATTACGTGTTAGCTAAAGAAGTTTCCTTCTCCGCTTCCACTCTCTTGGTACGGTTGAAGAAATCAATGTACGTGACCTTTCTGGAATTACTCTGTCAGACATTCATCTTCATTCACTTAGAAGGTCACATCGTCATACCCGCCAAATCACAAATTGACTTATCCAAAAATAACACGGGTATACAGCTAAGAGAAATGAATTCCTCCGCCACCAAACGTGAATACATTTGAACAAATCAACTTACGCGATCCATTGGATATACTCTGTCAGACCTTTGTCCATACAAGTTGTCCTGGGACTGGACAAACCGAAGGCACTATTCCTATATCCATCTTAGTCACTGTTATCTAAGACTTATACAACAGCCCTTGCATTTTACTCCGTCTTCAATCATCTTTGGCATATATGATTCGCGACGCTTATGCCAATACAGAGTGGTTCTATGGATAATAATCCAACCGGTCTCTCCATATTAACAACGTTAAAATGGTCAAAAACTTCGATAGTCTGTGAGTTAACTATCGAAGAAAAACAAGTGTGCAAACAACGATATTATTTCCAGATGGAAATTATATCGAACAAACATCATTTAATCATTAATCTCTTTAGTTCCTTTATTTACTTATCTCCTGTTTCCCTATATTCTAAATTCTTATTTTCTTTTATCAGAAAACATTTCTGATTCTCGTTTGGAAAACATTTCCAAAACTCCTTTACGATCAAACCTTACCATTTCTAGTTAAGAAGGAAGTCACTCAAGTTGGGGTATAATTACCTCTCAGACCTTAACTGAACAACGTTATAACTTCGAAATGGTCAAAGTTTATCATTTAATCTTTAACAACTTCTTTACGCCTTTCTCGGATTCAATTTTACTAATCCACTTCTATATTTAAAACATTGGTTATAACGATAACGTTATAATCCCTACTTTCGAATTATCTAACTTTAATTATAACTTCTATTCTTATTAGTGAATAATTAACCTAACACTTATTTATTTATAAATAAATAAATCTCTATTTAAACACTGGAAAAGTATAAGTACTATCCCGAATTCGATATAATCGAATTCGCCGATTAACTCTCTTCGAGAAATCTCTATTTGATTAACTCTTCTTCGAATAACCTATATTCGATTAACTCCTTCTCGAATAAACGATATTCGAAAATCTCTCTTCGAATAACTAATATTCGATAACTCTTCCTTTTCAAATATCTCATATTTGAAAATCTCACTTCGATTAAACTAAAATTGATAACCCCCTTCGATGAAACTAACATTGATTTATTTAATTTGACGAACTTATCTCGACTAACTTAACTTGACTCGACTAACTCGACTTACTTGGTTCGACCAATTCGATTCGATTAACTAGGCTCAACTAACTTGGTCGAACCACCCGATCAACTCAACTTATTTAACTTAACTTATTTCTCAACTCGATCAACTCGATTAACTCCTATCGAATAACTAATATTCGATTAAACTCCATTCGCTTGACTCTAGATCACAGCGATCACAATGGTTACGCCTGACTCCCTCAGGAAACATCCGACCGCCGTAGGCTATTTACAGCCCAGCGAATTACGCTAGCAGTCGTACAAGATGGCAACTTACCCTGAATACTGTGTTTGACTAACTCTGTTTCAAATAACTATATTTGATTAACTCTAGTTCGTTTTAACTATAATTGATTAATTCTAACTAATTAACTCCAACTGGTTAACTCTAACTGATTAACTCTAACTGGTTAACTCTAACTGGTTAACTCTATTTGACTAACTCAACTTGACTAACCCCTTTCGAATAACATATTCGATTAACTAACTTTCGAATACCATATTCGATTAACTAACTTCGAATACCATATTCGATTAACTCCTTTCGAATGTCTATATCCGATTAACTAACTTCGAATACCATATTCGATTTCTCCTTTCGAATACCATATTCGATTAACTATCTTCGAATACCATATTCGATTAACTAACTTCGAATACCATATTTGATTTCTCCTTTCGAATACCATATTCGATTAACTAACTTCGAATACCATATTCGATTAACTAACTTCGAATACCATATTCGATTAACTAACTTCGAATACCATATTCGATTTTTCCTTTCGAATACCATATTCGATTAACTAACTTCGAATACCATATTCGATTAACTAACTTCGAATACCATATTCGATTTCTCCTTTCGAATACCATATTCGATTAACAAACTTCGAATACCATATTCGATTAACTAACTTCGAATACCATATTCGATTAACTAACTTCGAATACCATATTCGATTTCTCCTTTCGAATGTCTATATTCGATTAACTAACTTCGAATACCATATTCGATTTCTCCTTTCGAATGTCTATATTCGATTAACTAGCTTCGAATATCATATTCGATTAACTAACTTCAAATACCATATTCGATTTCTCCTTTCGAATGTCTATGTTTGATTAACTAGCTACGAATACCATATTCGATTAACTAACTTCGAATACCATATTCGATTAACTAACTTCGAATACCATATTCGATTTCTCCTTTCGAATACCATATTTGATTAACAAACTTCGAATACTATATTCGATTTACTTTATTCACTTTATAAAGATTTTCTTTTTTAACAACGTTTTATTCATTTGAAAAGATTTACTTTTAAATAACGGTTCTACACTTTAAAAATGATTTCTTTTTTTATAATGTTCCCTTTCCAATTCTATTTGTAAATGGTTTACAAATATTCCCTTTTCAAATTTATTCTTGAAATATTCTAACTCCTTAAATTCTCGGGAAAATTCGCCATAACCTCCTTTGTATTGGGAGCATCGGGAAAACCACCAAACTCGCCACACAGGCCTTTCCATTCAAAAAGAAATGTTTTGAATTTATTTTCTTTTCAAATATCTCCTATTTATAAATATTTAAATTTATAAACATTTCTTATTTATAAATATTCCACTTTATAAATATTTTATTTTCAATATAACTTTGAAAATCCTCCTTTATCTACATTTCTGTATGTTATGGTATTCAATCATATAAAATCACGATGTCTAATCTCGTCCATACACACACAATCAACAACAGGTTATAATTCACATCATATATTAAAATATATGAAAAACAATAAAATAAATGTTGAGGAATCCAGTCGGATTCCTCCAACCTGTTTCCCTGCATCACAGATGTTAGACAATATAGATAACATCACTTTCAGTTCCATATGATACATTCTGTTAAACAGAATCAATATAGAAATTTAACTAACTGACTAGCAGTTCAATCAAACAATCAACACACAGTAAATCAGAAAATTTCTAACAGTTTTAAAGATACAACATGAAATTATAAACTGTTCAGAGTTGGTGAGATTTACTCACATTGGTCGGTTATCGTTGAATAACGATAATCGATTATCGATTCGGGTCGGACAATTTATTTTGCTATAAATTGTGATGGACTCCAATTGACTCGCGGTCTGTTTCATTGCGTAGTGTCCGTCCATACGATCCCAACGCAACTTACGGTTCGTCAATCGGGCTTCGTACGAGCTAGATATGGGCATTTTAAGTTAATACATATTCGAATTTAAATTAAACTCAACTTTTAATTAAACGGGCCTCACCCCTCTTGAACTTCGGCCCAACAAAAGAATAAAAGCATGCCTCTCTCTTCTTCCTTCCCAAACGTGGCCGCTCCCTCTCCAGTAAGAAAAATGGCCATTCACAACCCCTTTGCTCCTCTCGTTCTCCTCCATACTCCACGTTTTCACCAATTAAACCCGCCGTTCAACTCTTCTTCCCAATCTCATCTCCCTCAACTCCTCAATGTTGGATCTAGATTAACCCTAGAGGGGGGGTGAATAGGGTTTATCGCAGTTTTTAAACTGAATTGAAAAACTGACAGGATATTAAAATAATAAACAGATCATAGAATGCAGTAGAAATAAAAGTGCAGAAAGTAAATCACACACAGATATACCCAGCTTCGGCAAAACCCTGCCTACTGCTACATTCCTAAGGTTTCTACTAGGTGTTATAAACAGATCCCGCATACAAGACCTTGTACACTCGCAGCACCTGCTCCTGTCCTAACCCTACGCTCAAAACCCTAGACTGATTGATATTTACTCGATCAGATTTCCCGAATTACAAACCCTGTAACTCATAACCCAGATTTTACAGACTCCAGTGGACTGCCAGTCAACACCCTGACGGGAACTCTAGAATTTTACAGACTTCTAGAAAAAACTGTTCAGAATTGCTTTCAGAAGAAAAATCAAAATCAAAACAAAAATAAACAAAGTAAAAGCCCTTAGGAGTTTAAATAAAAAGGATCATCCCCTTTTAAAATTAAACACACTTAAGTCCTTCATTTCTTTGGCCGGCCCATTTGCAAATTGGTTTCACCATTTAGTTTTTGCCCGATTCCTTTTATCTCTGGAAAAATAAATGGCGGCTAGGGTTTTGCCCCAAATCCAATCGCGATAGCTTCAGATTGATGTAATATGGTTCTCTGATGTTCTTCTTCACGTTGTTTCTCTTTGGTCAGTGATTTGGGGCTTCTCTCTTACGCTCGACACTGATTTGGAATTGTTTTCTGGCTCGATCGAAAAACTGTGAGTATTTCTGAAAATTCTTGCTTTGAAAAACTTGTGGGTTGTTTGTTGGTTTCGATAGTTGCTTGCCAGTGATGAATGGTTGTGTTTATAGGATTTAGAAATCCTTTAATTGAGCTCTGATTTCACAGAATGGCTCGTCTGATTTGCGGTTTTCTTTTGCGTGATTTTGGGCTTTGAAATTCTCGACTTTGCATAGATGAATCTGGACTTGATTTAGAACTTTTATTCAATTTTCCCTTGCATGATTTCTTTTGTAATTTGAATTCCTGTTCCTTGTAGTGAGCACCTTGAATGAAAACGTAATTTCTTTCCTGGATCAACACATTAAAAACCTGCTTGACTTTCTCACTTTTGTTGCCCGATTTTGAATTAATTTTCTTCCCCTTTGGAAATCACAGCTAATCAAAAATTATATGCACATTAAACAATTCCCAAATATACACTGTGATTTCACGTATGTATGCCTTGAGAAAATTTCCTGATTGATTCAAAAACAGGAAATAAATAGTTTCTTTCTTCTTGAATGATTTTGCTTTGAATGTTCCTCATTTGATGCCGAAATTTTCTGATTGGTATTTAAAAAAAATGGAAAGAATTTCTTGCCTGAATTGATGAATTGAGACTTTTACCCAAGACAAAAAATGCATGATGATTTCTTCTAAAAGATTCTTGCCAAATATAACTCTTGCTAGAGTTGCTTTCTTGCCAAACATGAATTTTGAAACCAGTAATTTTTGGAATTATTTTTGGCTGTTACAAATTTACTGAATCATTTCTGGAAACGTTTTCTTGTCAACTGTTGAATTTCTGAAACAGCTGCGGATTATCCTTGCCATGATTTAATTGTGTGATTCATATCATATTAAATTGCTTTCCCATATCAATTCAAATCATATATATGTGAAACATTGCTTGGTCATCATTCGGCTATTTCTGGGAATTGATTTCATATATCCATGCATGGTTAATTGCACCAAATTTCTCACTGAGTTGCACCAATCATTTGTATTGCATTTGCTTGCCTACACCATGTTGTGTTCACCATTCCTGTTCATGAATACTCTCCCCTGCGTAGTCATAACTTTGTAGCGCATGCTTGTGTCCCAACTGTCCTGTAGCTTGCTGAAATTTTTGCTGCTGTAGCCTGATCTGTTTTGATATATGTTCCCATCCTTGACACTTGAACTACTGTTTGTCTGCACAATTTAGTATACACATGCAGAACTATATGCACATATGCACTATTCTGGTTTGTATGTTACTTCGTGCTTGACGATGATTGTTGAGCTGTGTTGACATCTTCATTTGCCTGCTTGATCACCTCCTTGAACGTGTTACTTTGTGTACTTGTTTGCACTTGTATTACTCTCGACCATGTTAATGCTGACATGTAAAAGCTCAACCACTTTGAGCTGAATTTTACTACCATGCATGAGTTGTTATTTTGCTGCACATTTGATCATGGCTCGACCATTTTGTTTAACTTGAGTTTGTGCCTTCACCAAGTTTGTGCTTGTGCATGTCTTGTGAGTGGTCATTCTTGTCTGCACCACGGTCATGTGTGTTCGACAACTTTCTGTTTTGCTAATATATGTTGTTTTGATCACTTTGGCTGTTCACATTTGACTTACTCATGCTCTTGACTGCATTGTTCTTGAGCCGTGACTTCTGTGTGGACTTTTGTACTGTCTTGACACTATTGTCTTGATTTTATGCTGCTTTATATATATATACATATATTCATATATGTGTATATATATATATAAGAATGACTTTGTATTTTCTTGATTCGATCTTTGACTTTTTTTTTTGCTGGCTTGACTGTGAGCTGTGCACTGAGTCGAGCAGGTCCACGGGGCTACTCCTCAGCTGCACACTGGATTGGCGAGGCAGTGCACATGTGTATATATATACACGTGTGTATATGCACCATTCAGTATTATTTTCCCTGTCCCTGTATATCAGACCAAGTCTAGAAAAATGATGAGAAACACACCGAAATCTGAGGCAAATAAAATTTTAAAAATAAAAATTTATATTTGCATATATTCAGTATTATTTCTATTGCAGTATACTGTGTGTTTCTGTTTCATGTGTGACGGGTAAGCGGGGATGACTGGACTGACAATGAGCAGTGAAGACTGAAGATAAAAATAGTGAATGAAGCAGTGTCAGAAAAAAAAAATGTCTGTATATGAAAATGTATGTAGAGTGATGGAATGTAATACAAAATTGTATATCAGTGAATATATACAAATAGTGGAGTTTATAAATTTGTACTGTTTTGATAGTGAAATAAAATATTTATATTTAAATAAAATACTGTGTGAATATTTATATTTCTGTACAGTCGTATTTTATTTGAATATAAATATTATATTCCAGTCTGTGATGTATAATACCAGTACAATATCAAACACATTAAAATAATATATATTTGGTTTGTTATCATAAAACAAAAATCATATAATTGTGTATACAACACCATTATATACAACACTCAACACCACACTCGTCGTCCTCTATCAGAACCCGACATGCTGATGCTCGCTACAGGGTGCGACACCCTTCTGAACCGAACTCCACCAGATTAGCACCCAAGGTGCGGATTTACCTCCCGATCCCAAAACAACCCACGAAAGCTTGAATCAATGCTCCTACACAAATCGATTAGCAACCCTAATTGGTGCTGGAAGTTTCAGAGAACAGGAAAGGGGCGTCGAACCTACCATACTGTATACCAAAATGAAGAGAATCCCTCACTAATTCCAACAATGTTCGAGTTACGATTTATAGATTTGTATTTTATTTCTTTGTGATTTTCTTTTGAATTCCTGTGCTGCGTGTTGGGATTTATACGTATATATATGTTTGTGTTTGGTTGGTAAGGTTGGAGGCTGAGAATCGATGAAGCGTGGCATTTTTTTTGACCAGAAAAATTAGTAGGATATTTATTTTATTTATTCTCTTGATTTAATATTCGTCCATGGTTCTTAAAAATCCCTGCGACCACATACAATATCCAAAAATCACCAAACTAGACATGTAGCTACAGCTCGACATTACGGTCCCAACGAAACTGGTTTCGTCGAATTCCGACTCCGTATGCTCACACAGCGTATTTTTAACTGTCAAAATACTGACTGTTTCTCACTCTAAAAATCCGTACGGCCACACAGTGACTCTAAAAATCACGAAACTGGAAATCTAACAACTATTTGACATTGCGGATCCAACAAAACTAGTTTCGTCGAATTCCGACTTCGTTTGCAAAAATGGCTATTTATAAAGCTCTAAATAGCCTATTTAAATATATAAATATATTTAAATATAATTAAATTAAATATTAAAAATTAAATATTATCTTCTATATTCACAGTGGCATACCACACAGCTCTAGAATATTCCCGTAAGTATTTACAACTCGATATTCACTTCTGGATCAACCCGATATTTGATTTATATTGAAATCCCTTTTAAAAATCTAAATAATTCCTTTATAAATTATAAAGGAATTCTACAGCGACATTTCTAGAATTTGATTTTGACATATTTCAAAATCTACATGACGAAATCCCGATTTTTCTCTTCCACTAGAAAGATATACTCCACCAGCTCCACACGTTTCTTGTTTCACAGAAATCCGGCTTAAAACGAACCCTGTACATTAAGTTGAAGTTCAAATCGCCAAATAGCGAACTGTCGTGCCATTTCGAGCTCGTTTATAAATATATTATAAACTATACATTCAACTGTCATCGATTCAATATAATCGTTATTATATTTCGAATCGAAACTCCACCAAATCTCGTATGCTATTCAATTCACATGATATTGTGAATTTCACTATTTCCGACTATTTTGACATTATAATATATTATTATATTATAATTATTTATTAAATATTCAATATTATTTAATTAAACGATCATTAACTTCTCTAAATCACCAATTATATAATTAAATAAATTAATTATAATCCCTTTGACAATGCGGGTCATTACAAGATCCCATTATAGTCTAAAATCCAGTTGCTGGTTCGACTCATTTATCGTTGACTTGTGAGGATTTGAGAATAGCTATATTAATGCTTATGTTTTTGGGTTCATAGGCTATGGGTTGATTCTAGGCATGGATTGGTTAGCTGGTAATTGTGAAACAAGGGTAGTTAGACTTTCGACTTGCCTTGGGAATACCCTCGAGATTTTGTGCGATCCTAAGGGATCAGTTTGTCTTAGCTACCTAGAATCACTCTATCTATCTATCGACAATTTTTGATCCGTTGGAGTAGTCCATGAGTACGCAAGATGTTTTGATTAGGGTAGGGGTTTTCCCCCTAAAACTCAAGACTGACTTCCGCATATATCTAGATGACACTGCAAAGCCAATTATGCGATCAACGATAATTTTGGAGCAAGATTGGCGAGGATAGGCAGACTCGGTAAATTGCTCAATTGTTTGGTTGTTTTGTTAGTATCATCTCACATGGATCATCCAAATTCGGAGGAGGTATCCCTTGGGTGCTTGTCTGATATTGGTTTAGGCCTTTGGGGATTGTACTTGAGAGATGTCGAGTTCGACTAGGATGGTTTACGTGAGAAATAAATGGTTGGGGCTGGCACCCTAAGTTAAACTGACCTTAAGAGAGGTAAAAAGCACATAGTAACCCTCATCTTTAGACCTCATATTTGCAACATGATGGATAAGCTAAGTAGAGGAGGGACCTCTAATCATCTTGGGATATACACTTGGCATCATGGTTAACATCTGTTTATCTTGGAAGGGTAGTTCGACTATATTGGATACCCTCTAGCATAGTAAGTGACCAAGGTCCTATCTTTACTAGCGAGTTATGGAAATGGAGGTCAAGAAGTTTTGCAATTGTGATGTTAAATTAGATAAGGTACAATATCATGAAACTCGATAAGATGCGACTTCGAAGACCAAAGACTAGATACGCGCATCATAACCTTTTGAGGGTATATCGTTGATCTCTTTTTCTAGGAATGTTATGCATTCTTATTTCTATCTTTCTAGGTATATTCTCTAGATCATATTGCCAATCCTTAGGTAGAAGCCAATGTATATAAACATGTGTTTGAAACATGTTATGATTAGTGGTTGCAAGTGGTTGCTCGTGGATGCATTTACACACACTAGGCACTAGATTGGCTCAGTCACCTTTTCATATTGCATATGGATCCAAATTCGTAAGTTTGTATATGGATTGAAATTTTATGTGTTATCAAATGGATGTTGCATATGGATGAATGAATATGCACACATATAGTGTTTACATGACTAGGGATGCTTGCATACATATTGGACGCCTGGCACTCTCATGATTCACATTTAGGAGGTCAACAGAATCAGTGGACCACCCGATCTTTTGCATTAGTATTGGACATATACACACACTTTTGCTTATGTTCATTTTACATTAGAAACCTTTTTAGGACAGTGAATGCTGGTGGATGATGGTTGAGTAGATGGGTGATTGGATTTTAGGACACATTCTTCTTGACTTAAAGATTTCGGGGACGAAATCCTCTAAGGAGGGGAGAATGTAACACCCCGTATTTTCAGTGAACATGAAAGTAACAAATCAAAGTATAATTAATTTGTAAAAGAAGAATTAAGGGAAACTAGTTGCACTGTTGCGTTTGTCTCAGAATTTTGCTTGAGATAGAGTCCGAGTTTGCGTAAATTGGACTCCGTATGAAGAAGTTATGGCCTTCAGAAGTTTCAGAATATATAAAATAGTTCGAAACTGAATTCAGAAATTCAAAACAGAATCCAAAAGCAGACTGGGCGGGAAATTTCCCGCCCAGGACCCAGGTCGACCTAGGGTCGACTTAGTGTCGACCTCCCCCCTATAGGTCGACCTAGGGGTCGACCTGGGCCTCTTTTGCCAGATTCGGACTACAGTGATTTTTACCTATTCTGGACGGGCCGGATGCTTCTAGGGCAATTTAATGACTCTAAAACACTCTCTACACCTATAAAAGAGTGCCTAGACCAAAGGTTTCTCCACACAAATTCTTTGAGGCGTCTACATGTTGTTTCTCTCTATTCTGGCCTCCATTGTTAAAATAAATCTTATTCTCTACTAAAACAAGTTATAGTTCTTCAAATTGGAGATTCAAATCAAGTTAAAGCTTCAAGAATGGAATCAAAGGCTAATTCAACGGCTTCAAGCAACGTCACGCTAATCATAGCAAATCGCCACAATGCTATCTTATTATCCTTTTCTAAACCGATCACTGTAAGTTTGGTTATTCTTTGGACATGTAATAAATCAAAATATAGAACTGTACTTACTTGCAAGTTAATTATCTTTGATTCATGCTTATGTCAAATCTAAAGTTATCTATGCCTTTGGATCTGATTCATGACTATGACTATAAGACTTTTGCCTAAGACTATGACTATGAAACTATTGCCTGTGACTACGACTATGACTATGAGTTTTTTGCCTAAGACTATGGCCATGAAACTGTTGCCTATGAAATTATTGCCTATGACTATGATTCGTGACTATGAGACTGTTGCCCATGACTATGATTCATAACTATGAGACTATTGCCTATGGCATTGATTAAGAAATTACTGTGGTTAGTTGCCCCGGACTATTGTGGTTAATTGCCTATAACTATTGTAGTCAGTTGCTTATGCCTGTTCCCATTGTTACACTTAACCAATCTTGTTGTACCTTGAACTGGCATTATGTTGGACCAAATCACCTATGCCTACTCCCTTAATTATGTTGGATCTCATATTTAGTGTGTAACTTGGCTAGTTTATTCCTATTCACTATTATGTACATCGAACCTGTTGGAGCCATTAATTTTGCATGCCTATTCTTTTATATCAATTCATGTGCTTATCCCCTATTCCTTTTGTTAGTGCCATTTCATGAGTACTTAGAAAACTTGTGAAATCATGTTATATGTACGATTATGATGCGGGGATTGGGTGTAGCTCAATTAAGTTAATTTGGCATAATAAATATGTTGGCATAATCTAAATTGGCTATAATAGTGAATAATTTACATGGATATTGGACTTGGGCATAAATTAATAAATTTTAATTGGCTGCAAAGTATGTAATTGGCATGTAAACCAAGTTTTGGACATAAACGGTAAAATAGAATATTAAATCTAGTTTTGACATGAACTATAAATTGGAATATTATTCTAGATTGGGCATGAACTGTAAAAGGGAAATATTAAATCTAAATTGGTATAAACTGCAAGTTGGGTTAATTGATAGGTCATCAAGTTTTGGGCATAGAATATAAGTTTGTTAATTAGCATAACAAATGAATATGATCTAGGCTAAATTGATTTATGGAAAATTTACATAAATAGTAAACATGTAAATTAGAGAAGAGGAAAATGCCTAACCAGAGGTTAGATTGAGTTATGGTGTAAAACTGCCCGGAACCGCCCGACTCATCCAGTAACCTCAACAATACCTGTCTAATGTGAGAGGTTAGTGCATCTAGCCCAGAAAGACCCGAGGTTAGACCGAGTTGTGGTGTAAAACTGCCCGGAACTGACCGACATATCCAGTAACCACAACAATACCTATTAATGTGAGTGGTTGGTGCTTTAATTAACTAATTAAAGCTCATGAACAATCAAGCTAGAAATGGTGAGGTTAAGTAATTAAGGAAACACTTAACCAACTTAACATGTTAACAAAACAAGAAGGGTGGAGTTAAGTAATTGAGAAAACACTTAGCCAATTCAACATGTTAACTAGACAAGATTGATAGGGGTTAAGTTAATTTGGACACTTAACCAACTTAACATGTTAACCAGGCAAGATTTGTGGGGGTTAAGTAACTAAGGAAACACTTAACCATTATAACATGTTAACTAAACAAGTGGGTAAGGTTAAGTAAATGTTTAATATGCTAACTAGACTAGATGGTGAGGTTAAGTAAACTTAGAACACTTACCCGTTATAGCATGATGAATAAACAGGGTTAAGTTAATGAGAGACACTTAACCAGTATAACCTAATAAATGAGTAAGGTTAAGGAACACTTAACCAATTTGAAATGATATATGGGTAGGTTAAGTCAATGTGAACTACTGGATAACACTTAACCAATTTAACATGACAAGTGAATGTGTTAAGTTAACTTGAATTGACTGATGGCACTTAACCAATCCAACATGATGAGAAAGAGAACTAATTAGTAAACCTTTGTCAAGAAAGCCATGTAGAACACGAGAAGGAGCGAACGTCTGTCTGATCATGAAGAAGACTCTAACGAACTGGGGTACGAAAGCATGCTGCTAGAGGGGACGTGAGGGTACTCTTGGTATCCCTCTGTGAGGGTGCAGATGATCCTCCTGGGCCCACAAAGGTTAAGGTCTGCGTTAGAAGAGCCAAGGGTATTCCTTGGTTGCAATAATAAGGCAACCTACAGACTAGGATGTACCAGCATGATTAGGCGAGACCAGTTTTTTCCTTGTGATAGCAACTCGTCCTCTACCTATCATCTTGAGTCAGTCAAGATACATGAAGCGGAAAGGCGGAGAACTCCAACAGACCATATACTTGCTATCTAGTTATGGGTGAGGTTGGCCCATAGGTTTATGGGGTATAGAGGGGCCTGCGTATAGTTCTCATTCTTGATTTTCTTAGGTGCCTTTCATTTGTTAGTTGAGGGAGGGGTCTAATGGGACCATAACCACTATAAAAGAAGACCTTAGGATCTACAACCGGCAGATATCTAAAAGCTCCTAACCGAGTTCCGTGTTTCTTGACTAGCCTAGCCACGAGACTCGGGTCGCACATATAGAGGACATGTGCATCTAGAGATCGATAACGATTCATGACACATACGTGGGGAAAGTCTAGGAACATGTATCGCTCTGGGTAGTGTGTCCTAGCCTAGGAGGCATCGTTCGATAGGTAGCATAATCCCTAGTTGAAACTAATTCGCATAAACCCTGAATCCGAGAAGCGTTCAGTAGGTAGCATAAACCCCAGTGGCCCTGGTTAGCGCAAACCCTGGTTGAATCTAGGAAGCGCTCGATAGTAAACCCTAGATTAGATCTAGGTAATAAATGGAATCCCCATAATAAATGTACACCTGATGGCAACCACAATTACGGGGATTGGGATCACGTTATCATATGATCGTTTTATATAGATTACTAGTTTGGACACTAGTTAGGTAGTGCAGAGATATAGAAATTAGAATAACAGGGTAGTCCCGAAGTAGAGAAGGAGTAGAAGCGCATTCAGTTTATCAGTATATTCAATTTATCAGTATATCCAGTTTATCAGTACATTCAGTTTATTCTTGCCATATCATATCCCATGCTTATCCCATGTTATCTTGTTACTATGATTTAATGTTATATTTAGTTTATTCATGTCATGACCCTTTTCCTTGTTTAAATGCTGAGAATCACTGAGCTTATCAGGCTTTATGTCTGACCTATTTTGCTTTTGCCTCTTTTCTTCCGTTCCCCCTGTAGCCAGGGAGGCAATGGCTCAGCTCATTTTGGATCGTTACTCTTTCCAAGCATGAAGATTCTTCGACGCATTGCTTCGAACTCCATTTTCTACTGCTATGGCTGGCTCATGCTTTATTAGGGAATATCATTGTCAGTTTATGCTTCTTTATTTTAAACAAGACAGATGCTTTGTTGTAATAAGTATTGGTGTTGTAAAACAATCTTTGTACAAGCTGTTTTTAATCAATAAAGGTTATTTATTTTCTGCTGCTTTATTTGTCTGTCTTGTAATTTTTTTGCATCTTGTACCAAAAATGCTCCACCGAAGTCAAGGCATTCCCTTTATGAGTGACCTTAACGGAGGTGGGGTGTTACATTACAAGTTACTACTATTCATTACTCATTATTCATTACTCATCATAAATTATAGCGGTAATTCTCCTTTATTTACAGACGAGTAACGGTCAGTTTTTGTAGAGGTTCAACCAACCAAGCTTCTAAGCAAACTGTGGACTCCCTACAATGCTTAATTTAACCTTCTATAAAGATGTACTCAATTTATTCAAGTAGAGTAGCAGTGTAATTTGCTTATACATGCTTCATGATGAATAGACGTAACGAAAAGACCAAAAATACTACAAAAGAAAAACTATTAATATAACTCCACATGTGATTATGATATGTGGCAATAAATTGAACTAGACATGATAAACTTGAATATCTGAAATTTTAGTATGAGTTTATCAACTCCATTCAATTATTTTATGTGAAAAAATAACTATGGACACATGAATTCAAGGTCTATCACAAACAGAACTTATTACTGAATAAAACTTTACCGTTAAAGCCATAAATTGCTTGCTTTAGGCATGAACCATTATTTATGTTACAGAATCAAAAATGGTGCATATAATCCAACAAGAAATTAGAGTATGAAATGACAGTTAAATATATAACATACCATTTATTTGGATTGTGGTTGAATATAGAAGAATTGACATGGATTAGAGTGAGATGTAGAGAGAGGAAACATATTTGATAATTGCAGATTCACAAGAGACTATTTTGGGATAGAAAAGGAGACAACCATAATCCCTAAGATGAAATATCTAAGGAAATCAATTTCATTGGAAAATAAATGGTGTTTCCATTTCCGTAGAGTGGTCACATTAAAGATTTGGTTCATCGGTTTGGGAGGAATCGTTGTTTTAGTGTTACATAATTTTTGGAAAAGCTAACTAGTCATAGTTGGTTGATTTGGTGTGGCCCATTAGTGGGTTTATTATATGGCTATAAATAGGGGAGTAGAGGCATGATGAATAGTTTATTTTCTTCATTTCTCTATTTGGTTGGGGTTTGAGATTCTCCCTACTCCAATCAAATACATCTTTACTTCATTTAATTCATAGATCTAGATTAGTAGATTGAAGATCAACATCGAAGAAAGGTAGATTGCATCAAAGTTATTGATTCAAAGGCCAATCTTCACCGTTCTTTGCTATTTGGATCTGTAAATCATCGATTTCAAGCTATATTGAAAATCTGGCGAGTCATAAGCATCGTCACACAGATTCAATCAAGTATATGGGTTGTTTGATCTTATTTTCATCATTTCAAGTTATTTTTCACCTAGATCTAATCAATATAAGTATGTTTTCAATTCGAATCACCATAGGATCTAATCTTGCAACTTATACTGGTAAATTCATGTGTTAGTTCTATGTTTATACAAGTTAGATCCATTTATTTGATTCGTTTAATTGTTTTATCGTGGTTGGTGAATTCTATGATGATAATTAATGTATGAATGTTTGATTGATCATTTTTCGATTGTGATATTGAGTGTTGATTTGGGTTTGATTATTTGGATCAAGAGTGCTTTGGTTCGAACGTCAAAATTATGGATTAGTTAAAAACGTGGCAAAAAGGTTGATCAATCAATGGTGAGCATGGTGGAAAATGGGATTTTGCAAGGTTCTTGAGTGGATCGGGTAGCATTCTTCAATGCATCGGATCAACAACAAAAAGTATGGATCGGCAAGGAAATTCAGGTGGATCGGCACGTGTGGATCTCAATGGATCGGCGGTGCAAATCTTGGTGGGTCGGTCAAGCCAGTTTTATGGATCGGCATCAAACTTTCTGGATCGGGCAACGATCCCGGTGATAGATCGGCAACACAAATCGATGGATCAGATATAGCTATATTTGATGGGTCGACAGTGTTTTCTAAAATTCTGTACACAATGGATCAGTCAGGGTCGAAAGGAAGGAATCGACAATGTCTCTTGTGATGGATCGGGCGGCGTTGCATACATGAAAAGAGTGGATCGGACCAGGCACGTGATGATGGATCATGCAGGCCGAACCATGATGGATCGGTAACATAAACCACAACGTTTTGGAAATGCTGTGCAAATGGGAATGAAACGTCATGGATAATTATTTATAGCAAAAGATGAAACACTATAAATCGAATATCGACCAAATGAAGTATGTTTTTGGTTTGACGAAGGTCGTGGCACCGAAGTGAATTCAAATCGGAATGTTCAAAGTGGTGTGAAGTGTCCGTCGATCGTCATAATGCAGCAAATGTGAAGATGACTCAAGTTTGTTGAGTTCGTGGATAATGGTTGCTCAAGAAGTTGTTGAGCCAATGGATAGTCATCAAGATGGATGGCTAGAAATATTGGCTGAGTGATTATCGTTGTCGCAGGTTCTAGCGGGTTCAAAGCAAAGGTATAACAGGGAGCCTAAAAGCCTAGTGAGACTAGTCGAGTATCCTAAGAAGTCATGATGGGCCTACTCGTCTCAGGGAGGAAAATGTAGGGCCGTCAATTTCTAACACGACTCGTAACCCACACGAAAAAAACCCGACCCGACCCATTTATGAACAGGTCAATTTCGGGTCAACCCGCTTTGACCTGTTTAATAAACGGGTTGACCTGACCCGACCCGTGAACCCGTTTCTGACCCATCATGAACCGTTTAGTATAAAATATATTTTTATTACTCTACAATCTACAAAACATAGGCCCAGCCCAGTGCACTAACTATTTGTCGCTTTACCCTAATTTACCAATTACCAAGCTACCACTCATTCAGTTATTCTAGTTTCTGCGGTTCTACCGCTTCACTAATTCACTTCTTCACGTTTTCATGTTTATTCCCACATTAACAACTTTTTACATTTTTATTCTCATCTTAGCTTGCAAAAAGTGAATGACAAAAATACCCTTCTTTCATGTTTTCATCTTTTTATGCAAATATTTTTTCTTAACAGGTTACACGAATCAAACCCGAAACCCGCACAATTATAAATGAGTCAACCCGAAACCGACTCGTTTAAAAAACGGGTTGAGCTAACCTGACCCGAACACAACCCGAACACATCTTGACCCGTCCTAAACCCAACCCATTGACAGACCTAGGAAAATGTACATAGGTCGTACATCAGTCTGTCTAAAACCGGGGTTACCATTATCCCTTGACCGATGGCAAGGTTGGTCAGTCATACGATTAACAATGGTTTCAAAGTAAGATTGGCGGTAATAGCCAAAGTCATGGATGATGATGGTTTTGCTTGTACCGTCTTTTGTAGATGGTCCGATGATGAAGGAGATATCTCTTGGGTGCTTGTGTGATGTTGGTTTAGGCCTTCGAGGCTTGCGCTTGGGGGATGTCGACACCGATTAATATGATCTACGCCGGATAACTTGTTTTTATGTCTGTTATGTTTTCCATTATGATTTTTGTAAAGGTTATCATGGTTGGATGTAGAGGAGATGGGTTGGGTTCTTCTTTGATGTGTTGGTGGATTAGTTCGTTGATCTACCAATTTCTCATATACTTTATTAATGATGTTAGATAATTGTTTTATCGCTGATTAAGACTATTGTCTGACTTAAGGTTTTATGTCTCCTTCTTTTTACCTTGGGTTGTTCATCCATGTGATGGATGGATAGACTGGGTAGCAGGTGACAGTTTGTAGATCTTGATGAGGACGATGCTGCTGAGCGACGACGAGCAAGAGGCTGACATATTATATCCTATTATCTGCTATTTGTTGTTTTCCGTTATTTGATGTATTCTTTGAGTGACCTGTAGTGAGGCATTTTGTACTGACTCTTATGATGTATTCCAGTGTTGTATGGATAATTCATGATGATATGAAAAGCTTAAGATTCTACTCAATTTTGCTTCACTACTATTGCCTGTTGTACATGTTATATTATATTTTATTCTTGCGGTGTGAGTTATATGACATGTTCAGTGTGTGTTGTTCTACCATGATGATCGTCCATAGCAGCCTAGCACATCTTTCAGCGCATTATTCCTCTTCTTAAGTGCAAGAGTTTTAGACGGTCATTATATCCGAGCTCTGATTAATTGATTTTAGCTAAGCTCAAGGACGACTAGTTGTTCTGATATTGATGGATTGAGGGATGAGGTTTTGAGGGAATTTCATCTCTCGAAGTTGTCGATTCATTCTGGTGGTAAAAAGATGTATTAGGACATGAAGCGAGCTTACTACTGGGAAGGGATGAAGAAGGATGTTGGAAAATTTATTTCCAAATGCATGAACTGTCAATAGGTGAAAGTTAAGCAGAAGAAGCCGAGTGGATTGCTTCAGCTATTGGAAGTTTCTACGTGGAAGTGGAAGCATATATCGATGGATTTTATCGCTAGACTAACTAGGACCAAGGAAGGAAACAAAGGTATTTGGGTCATCGTGGATCGCCTGACCAAAAGTGCGAGGTTTATTCCTGTCAGATCGACTAGGACAACATCAAAGTTGGCTAAGCTGTATATTAATTGGATAGTTTGATTCCATGGTATCCTGAAGAGCATCATGAGTGATCGAGATCCATTGTTTATGAGTGGAATTTGGAAGAGCTTGCAAGAGACTTTGTGAACCGAGTTATGTTTGAGTACGACTTATCATCCCCAGACTGATGGTCAAACCGAGAGACTTAACCAAGTTTTGGAAGATCTCCTTAGAGCTTGTTTATTGGAATTTGGGGGATCATGGGAAGACCATCTACATTTAGTTGAGTTTTCCTACAACAACAGTTGCCAGTCGAGCATTAGGATGGCACCATACGAGGCGTTGTATGGTAGACCGTGTAATTCTCCGGCATGCTAGTTAGAAACTAGAGATAAGTTGATACTTGAGCCAGAGATGATAAGAGAAACATCGGATTCTATCGAGATCATTTGACAACGAATGAAGACAGCCCATGATCGTCAGAAGAGTTATGTCGATAAATGTCGAACAGATTTGGAATTTGGCATTGGCGATATGTTTTTCGTGAAGATTTCTCCTTTGAAGAATGTTGTTCGGTTCAGAAATAAAGGAAAGTTGGCACCAATGTATGTTGGACCGTTTCCGATAGTCAAGCGAATTGGAAAGCTCACGTATAGACTGGATTTACCCCAGAAGAGATCGAGTGCGCACAATGTTTTTTATGTGTCTTTTCTATGGAAGTGCGTGCACGATTCGAATGTGGTGGTGTCTCCAGAACAGTACGAATACCTAGAAGTCGAATCCGTAGTTACGAGACCTCGTAAGCCACTTCGCGTTGTAGGGAATGACACGAAAAAACTTAGGAGGAAGACGGTTAAGCTAGTCTAGGTGCAACGGAGTGAGGATGATGACGATTGTTTGTGGGAAACAGAAGAGAGTATAAAGATGATCCATCTAGAACTCTTCATTGGTATGACCCGTTAATGTCGTGTCACCCTTACACTATTGTAACTTGTACTATTCGTTAGAATTCCGTGTGCTAGGTTAAGGCAATGGTGCTTGATGGATGCTAGTTCAGATAGTAAATTGATTGTTCATGGATGATGGGCATGCGGAATTGTTTCTGGTTGCTTGAGTTTGTTTCGGATTTCGGGGGACAAATTCTTAAAGAAGGGGAGAATGTAACGACCCGCATTTTAAGTATCATAGGATCGTAAAATATTTTTATTTAATTTCCTTAGGGTTGGATCATTCTCATATTTTGACATGTTGGTTATGGGGATGTGAGACATGTCCATGATTTTTACCAATTTTAATTATGACCAATTTTCCTTTGTTGTTTTTGTTTAGGGGGATAACTTTTGAATGGGATAGAATCAGGTACTAAAATCGATTTCATTGGAAAGGAAATGGTCTTGCCAATTCTGTAGATTGCTTAAATTAAAGATTTTGTTTAGTAGTTTGAGAGAAATCGCTATTTTAGTGTTACACAATTTCTAGACAGGCTAACTAGTCTTTAGTGGACTGATTTGGTGTGGTCCATTAGTGGGCCGGTTAGATGGCTATAAATAAGGGGTATGGGCATGGAGAATATTTTAGTTTCTTCATTTCTCTATTTGGTTACTTTTTGAGATTCTCTCTAATTCAATCAAATACATCTCTACTTCATTTAATTCATAAATCTAGATTGGTAGGTTAAAGATCAACATCAAAGAAAGGTAAATCGCATCAACGTGATTGATTCGAAGGCTACCGTTCTTCGCTTTCTTGATTTGTAAATCATCGATTTCAAGCTATATTGAAGATTTGGAGAGTGATAAGCATCTCTCACATGGATTCAATCAAGTATATGGGTTGTTTGATCTTATTTTCATCATTTCAAGTTGTTTTCACCTAGATCTAATCAATGTAAGTATTTTTTCAATTCGAATCACCATAGGATCTAATCTAGCAACTTATAGCGATAAATTCAAGTGTTATCTATGTTTATAAAAGTTAAATCCATTTATTTGATTCGTTTAATTGTTTTGTCATGGTTGGTGAATTCTGTGATGATAATTGATGTATGAATGTTTGATTTATCGTTGTTCATTTGTGATATTAAGTGTTGGTTTGGATTTGATGATTTTTATCAAGGTTGCTTTAGTTCGAATGTCAAAAACATAGATTAGTTAAAAACGTGGAAAAAAGTTTGATCGACCAATGGTGTGCATGGTGAAAAATGGGATTTGGCAAGGTTCTTGAGTGAATCAGGTAGCGTTCTTAAATGGATCGTATCAACAACAAAAATTATGGATCGACAAGGGAACTCAAGCGGATCAGCACGTGTGGCTCTCGATGGATCGGTGGCAAATCTGGGTGGATCGGGCAAGCAATTCGATGGATTGAAATCGAAAATTTATGGATCAGGCAACAATCCAGGCGATAGACCGGGAACACAAATCGATGGATCAGATATGGCTATATTTGATGGGTCGATAGCATTTTCTGAAATGTTGTACATAATGAATCGGTCAGGGTCGAAAGGCATGGGTCGGCCATGTCTCTTGTGATGGATCGGGCGGCGTTGCACATGTGAAAAATGTGGATCGGACCAGGTGTGTGTTGATGGATCGAGCTGGCCGATCCATGATGGATCGGTAACAGAAACCACGTCATTTTGGAAACACTATGTAAAGGGGAAACGCTATGGACAATTATTTATGGCAAATGATGAAACACTATAAATCAAATATCGACCAAATGAAGTATGAATTTGGTTTGACGAAGGTCGTGGTTTCGAAGTGAATTCAGGTCGGAATGTTCGAAGTGTTGTGAATCGTTGATCATCATAATGCAAAGAATGTGATGACAACTCAAGGTTGTTGAGTTAATGGATACTGGTTGCTCGAAAAATTGCTTGAGCTTATGCATAGTCATCAAGATGGATGGCTAGAGATATTGAAGGATGAGAGATTATCATTATTGTGGGAACTAGCGGGCTTAAAGAAGGGGTATAATAGGGATGCCTAAAAGGCTAATGAGGCAAGTCGAGTACCCTGGGCAGCCATGAGGCCTAGTTGTCTCGGGGAGGCAAATGTACATGGGACGTACATCAGTCTGTCTAGAACCGGGATTACCATTAGCCTTTGACCGATGGCAAGGTTGTCCAGTCATACAATTAATGATGATTTCAAAGCAGGATTGGTGGTGATAGCTAGAGTTATGGATGATGATTGTTTTGCATGTACCGTCTTGTGTAGATTGTCCGCCATCGAAGGAGATATCCTTTGGATGCTTGTCTAATGTTGGTTTAGGCGTTCGGGGCTTGTGCTTGATGGATGTCGACATCGATTAAGATGATCTACGTTGGATAACCAATTGCTATGTCTGCTATTTTTTCCATTATGATTGTTGTAAAGGCTATCACTGTCAGATGTGGAGGAAACGAGTTGGGTTCTTCCCTGATGTGTTGGTAGATTAGGTTATTAACTTATATATTTCTCATATACTTTATTAATGATGTTAGATAGTTGTTTTATCGCTCATTATGACTATTGTCTGACTTAAGGTTTTATGTCTCCCTCTTATTACCATAGGCGGTTCATCTATGTGACGGATGGACAGACTGAGTAGAAGGTGACAGGTAGTAGATCTTGTTGAGGACGATGCTGTTGAGCGACAATGAGTAGGAGGCTGATGTATTATTTCCTACTATCTACTATTTGATGTTTTCTGATGTTTGATGTACTCCGATGTAGTGAGGCATTTTGTACCGACTCTTATGATGTATTCCATTGTTGTATGGATAATTCATGATGATATGAAAAGTTTGAGAATCTACTCAGTTCTACTTCACTACTATTGCCTATTGTATATGTTCAATTATATTTTATCCTTGCGCTATGAGTTATATGACAGGTTCAACGTGTGTTTCTCTACCCTGATGATCGTCCATAGTTGCCTAACATATCTTTCAGCGCATTATTCCTCTTATTAAGTGCAGGAGTTATGGGCAGTCATCACACTGGTACAACCCTAATATTATGCATATAATTTCTACATTAGTGTACCGTGTCGGTGAATTAGTATTATAACAAATTCCTGCCATCTAACCTACCACCATAATGCAACCAAAGATCCTAATTTTAGAGAGAAAAGTTCAAGAGAAAAAGGCTTAAAATAAAGATTTTCATGCCTTCCACCAAAATTTTCTTCCTAATGTATACTTAAACCAGTCTAACTTATTATTACGGAGCATTGTAGTTTATGTTGCTCAATATATGTAGCGGCATAAGACGACTGGGATTCCATCTTAATCCTTATTTTTGACTAGTCCTACCAAAATTTGTTAGTGACTGGGATATTGATGATGATGGTTTTGATGATGACAACCTTGTTTCAAATATTATTGTAATAAAATATATACTAACACTATTATCCAATATATGTGTGTGTGTATGTGTGTGTGTACATACAGGAAATTTATGCAGGTATTGAGTATTAAAGACTACATAGTTCATAGAATCAAAATATGGGGTAATAGTGCCTAGATATCATGTTAAAACTCTGGTTAACACTGAATTCTAATTTCAAACTTCTTTCACTATTTTCAAGTGATTTCGGAATTACTTCCTTATTCAAAATTTGTATCTCCTTATACTTAAATATATTTTAACTTCTGAAATATATTTTAAACTTCTGTTTCAAATTTACACTTTATACTTAATATATTTTAACTCCTAATATTTATTTGATTTTAACTTTATCATAGTTATCTATGTTTTTTTATTTTTGTGGTTATACGTATTAAGGTTGACTTGTTTTTAAAATTTTGAAAAGTTGTGTCTTTTGAATTCAAATCTATTCTGAAAGGTTGTGGCTGTTGGAAAACTGTATAAAAGCTTCAAATTTCGAAATTTCTAATAAATTTTCATCTCCTTCTTCTTACTTAATCCTCTTAACATTATTCTCTTTAAATTCTCTAGTTCTATACTTATACTCTACTAATTTCCAAACAAAATTATATCAAACTCTTTCTCTTACAATTCTCTATCAAACTCTCTCTAAAATTCAAGTGCTACTCAGGAGTTATAGGAAATCTATAATCAATGATCACAAGATCAAGTTATATTGAGACTATCCTCCAAAACGGGTAAGGCAAGGGTATGGTCGTATCTCATATTAATCGACTGGGTGAGATTGTGTCTCAAAATCCATTGGGTGTAAAGTTATGGCCTGTAAAATCAAATGAGTCTCACTGTACATAGAAATAGTTGGGGTGCACCCTTGTATCCTTGAAATCAAGGATTGTAATTTGGATATTAGTTGAATAAAAATCCACATCAACTCAACATTGTGTGGGATTGGACGTAAGGGAGTCCCAAACGAGTATAAATCCCATTGTGTACTCTCCTTTTACTGCTTTTTTATTTTATTTTCTACATCTTTGATTGATTCTGTGATTTTTATTTCTATGATTTTCATAACATTCTATTTAATTCAAAAAGATTTCAAGTAATTAAAATAAATCCATAAAACACTATTCACCCCTCTCTAGTGTTTAATTCGCCTTAAGATCCTTAATCCGCATCCCAAAAAATTGGTATGGGAGCATTAGTTTTAATAGTTCTCATAATCTAAATTATTGAAAATTTTAAATGACAGTTTTTTAAGATATTTGTAACACTAGTTCAAAAGTATGCATTTCATCACTTTTTTATAGGTCTGCATTTAATTTTATTGAAAACTCAATTTATCAACCGAACAGTGCATTATACAGGAATAGGTGTGTTACATGGCTATTGATGATTCCAAACATGGCTGTCAAATGGTGTAAATCAAGAAAAATAAATGGATACCGCATACTGGTTGTTCCATGCATATGACGGGAAATCCTGACTTATTGAATAATATAGTCTATGAAGATAATGGAATGGTCAATTTTGGTGATAACTCGAAAGGATATGTGATTGGCATCGGCAATGTCGGTAATTTTAAATCTCCTACTACTTTAGATGTTTTGTTAGTTAAGAATTTAAAACATAACATACTAAGTATAAGTCAACTATCCAATAAAGGTTATAAAATTAAATTTGAAAAAGATAAGTTCTTCATTGGATATATAAATTCAAACATAATTTCTGAAGGAATTAGAATGAAAAATATGTACATCTTAAGTATGAAATTTTCAAACGATAATTTATGTCTTTTGGCCAATACAAATGACCATTTGATTTAGCATACAAAATTTGGTCATTTGAATTTCAAACACCTATCTATGCTTTATAAATTAGACCTAGTTAGAAATTTATTTGACGCCTACCATTTAGGAAAACTGGAAAAAAGTTCATTCAGGTCAAAAAATGAGATTACCACTTTAAATCCATTAGAATTACTTCATATGGATTTTTTTGGTTCATCTCAAACATAATCGCTAAATCACAGTAAATTCATTTATGTAATTATCGATGATTTCTATAGTTTACTTGGACGTTATTTCTTAAAAATAAAAGTGTTTCTTTTCAATTGTTTAGAACTTTTTCTAAGAGAATTCAAAATATATTATCATTGAAAATTAAAATTATATGCAGTCATAGAGGAGAATTTAAAAACGAAAATTTTGAGAAATTTTGTAATAAAAAGCGAATTACTCATAATTTTCCTTTTCCAATAACTCCTCAACAAAACAGAGTAGTTGAACGTAAAAATAGGACATCAAAGAGTGAGAAAGAACTATGCTTTTTGATAGTAATTTACCATAAAGTTTTGGGCTGAAACAATTGCAACAACCTATTATATTTTGACTAGAATTTTAGTTAGAACATTAACTAACAAAACTCCATATGAACTTCTTTATAATAAGAAACTAAAGGTACCTTATTTTAAATTTTTTTGAAGTAAATTTTTTATTCTAAATACTAAAGAAAATCTAGATAAATTTGAACCTAATTCCGATAAAGGAATCTTTATTGGATACTCAAATACAAGTAAAGCATATAGAGTTTCCAGTTTAAAAACGAATACTATTAAAGGAACTATAAATGTATCTTTCGATGAAAATTATAAAGATTTATATCAAAATCATAATGAAGATGAATGTGATAATAATAATGATTTAAATGAAATAAATAATGAACTTAATCAACATAATAAAAGAATTAGATTTTTAAGAGATCATCCTGTTGGAAACATACTAGGAGATATTGAATCTATCGTTAAAACTAGAAATCAATTAAATAACATGAGTAACATAACATTTATATCAACTATTGAACCCAAAAATCCAAAGGAAGCAAAATCTGATGATTCATGGATACTTTCTATGCAATAAGAATAAAATCAGTTTACCAAAAATGTTGTATGGGGACTTGTTCCTAGACCAGAGGATAAAACTATAATAGGAACTAAATGGGTTTATATAAACACAATGAACAAACATGGTGAGGTTGTTAGAAACACGATTAGTTGCGCAAGGATATTGCCAGGAAGAAGGAATAGATTATGATGAAACCTTTGCCTTTGTAGCAAGATTAGAAGCAATTAGAATTTTACTTGCTTTCGCTAATCATAATAATTTCAAACTATTTCAAATGGATGTAAAAAGTTCTTTTCTAAATGGATTTGTTAAAGAAGATGTTTATGTAGAATAACCCCAATTCTTTGAAGATGAAAAATTTCGAAACCATGCTTATAAGTTAAAGAAAGACTTATACTGATTAAATCAAGCTCCTAGAGCCTGGTATGATAGATTAAGACTTATTTATTACAATCAAAATTTGAAATCGGTGAAGTTGATAATACACTATTTATTAAAAGAAACGAAAATGATATTCAATTAATACAAATCTATGTAGACGATATAATTTTTGGGCCAACAAATAATAAAATGAATCAAGAATTCTAAAAAATAATGGCAAAAGAATTTGAAATGAGTCATATAGGAGAACTCACTTTGTTCGTAGGATTAAAAGTTAATATTTATTAATCAAGAAGAATATGCTAGGGGTTTAATTAATAAATTTAATATGGTCAGTACCAAAAGAAAACCCACATCTATGGTAACCAACGAGGCCTCAAGTAAAGACAACTAGTCAAAAGACGTAGATCAAAAATTATGTAGAGTTATGGTAGGTTCTTTATTATATGTAACTGCGAGTAGACCTAACATAATGCATAGCGTTTATCTCTACACTAAATATCAATCACAACCTAAGTAAACTCATTTAAAAGCTGTAAACTGTATTCTACGATATGTTAAACAAACATTATACTTTGGTTTATTTTATCTTAAAAACGATTCATTCGATCTAATTTCGTATTGTGATGCTGAATATACTGGTTGTAAATCAGACTGAAAAAGTACTAGTGGGGCTTATCACTTTTTGGGTCACTCCCTGGTTTCCTGATTTTGTAAGAAGCAAAGTACTGTTCCCATGTCAACAACTGAAGCAGAATATATATATGTTGCTTTAGCTTCTTCTCAAGTAATATACATGAAACAAACTCGAATGGATTTTGCACTAAATATAACCAAATCAAAGATTTAACACAATAATATGAGCGCTATAAATTTATCTAAAAATCCTACACACCATCCCAGACTGGAACAAAACATTTTGATGTGAAACATCATTTCCTTAGAGATAATGTAAACAAGGAAAATTTTCACAAGAATTTATTAAAATAGAAAATCAAATTGCAGATATATTAACTAAACCATTAAACAAAGCAATTTTCACTAAATTAAGAAGAGAACTAGGCATTTATTCATTAATCGAAGTAAAATAACTAAATCTATTAGTATAAATATCTAAAAAAAATAAGAAAAATAAAAAATTTCAAAAATCATATACATATGCTGACATACATAAAGTTATATGTCGACATATAACTGAATTTATTAATATTTAAAATTCCATCCTGTAACGTCCCGGAAAAAGTCTATCTTGGTTATCCGATATACAACACATATTCGAACATCCAAAGATCGAAAATACCTGTAGTTAATGAAAGAAATTAGAGGGTGAGGATAGATAAGATAGAAACTTAGAATAGAAGAAGAAGAACATACAACATCCGAGTAAACACGAATCTCACAGCGGAACGAATAAATATATTTCATAACATAACTTTGAAATATAAATCTGTACTTGAATATACATATCATTTCCAAAGTACAACACTTACAACACAGCGGAAAAACCATAGCTATATAATTCTGAAGCCTCCTGCTCCAGCTCTTCAAGTATTTGTAAATCCCGACTACTTGACTGCCCTTACAAAATTGGGCACCCAAGAGGTTAGGGAAAACAAAACAAAATAAACTCTGGGTCAGTCATGTGACTGGTGTGAGTAAACTCAAATTATTTGATTTAACTTTCAAAGTCCTTTTGAAACAAAGGATAATCATAAGGTCGATCAACACATAAATACGGATGGTTTTTACCTTACGATAACCCAAATCACTAGTAAAACAATATTATTCTGATATTATAATAATGTCTAACACAAGTAATATCAATCTAGTAGAAATGCTTGCATCTAACGTTCTACATATATAATATACAATCTAAACCGCGGGCTCTTATTTAGGGAATGGATTCCAACTATGACAAGGTATCGATCCACCTTCTGCTCAATGTACTCTAGAAGCAATACATTGGAGTTCAACAAGAACATCTTGCAACTCGGCCACACATGCTGACCACTCATTTCGCTTGAGTGTATCGAATATATTGTCACCTTACAGTTAGTAAACCAACATAACCATTCCCGGGAGATCCAGAATTGAAAGAAGTAACAAACATGAATATTCTCTAGATGGTGACAATATACCCTACTTGGTTGCGAACCACTTAGCCATGCCGCCTGCCCGATTTTTGTCATTCCCGGTTGATGAGGCTCCAGGTCAAAATGTATCTTTCAATAAATTTATCATTCATTTACTTTGAATGCCACATCGTCATACCCATCAAATCACAAATTGATTTCCCTAAAAATACCACAGGTATAAGCTAAGAGAAAAGAATTCCTCCGCCACCAACGTAAATATGTTTGAAACGATCAACTTATGTGATCTACCAGATATACTCTGTCAGACATTCGTCCATTCAAGTTGTCCTAGGACTGGACAAATCGAAGGAACTATTCCGTACATCCATCCTAGGCAAACTCTACCTAGGACTTATACAACAGCCCTTGCACTTTACTCGGTCTTCAATTATCTTTGGCATATCTGATTCCGCAATGCTTATGCCAATACGGAGTGGTTCTTTGGATAAGAATGCAACCGTCTCTCCGTATTGACGACGGAAAAATGGTCAAAAACTTCGATAGTCGGTGAGTTAACTATCAACGAAAAGCATGTGTGCAAACAACGATATTATTTCCGGATGGAAATTATATCGATCAATCATCATTCATCATTTATCTCTTAAATTATTTTACCATTAATTTATTCATTCTCCATTTCCTGTTTTCGTATATATACAGAAATCCTTATTTTCTAAATTTAGAAAATATACGTTATTAATCATTGGAAAACATTTCTGTAATAACCCAGAAATCTGGGCCAAGTTAAATTTTTTATTTTGGCTATTTTAACAAATTTTGATTATTTAAAATGAATTATTTTAAATAATAACGACAAAAAATTTATTTTCGACAAAGTTAAAACAAATAAATTTATTTTAATTATATAACGAGCCTGAAATGGCGCGGTAGTTTGAAATTTCGATTTTGAATTTCAAATGAATATACAGAATTCGTTTTAAGTTGGAATTAGACGAAACCAGAAATATCTAAATCTGTTTGACGATATCTTTCTAACGGATGTAAGAAACTAAGATTTCACATTAGAAGTTGAAAGATATGTCCAGTTTAAAATTTAGAAAAGTCGTTGTGGAATTTATATATATTAAAAAATATATATTTTAATATATAAAGGCCTTTGAAAATGGAAATTTTGCAAACGATCTATGTTTTCGACGAAACCACTTTTGTTGGATTCGGGATGTCTAGTTGATTTCAAAATTCATAATTTTTTGAATCAATATGTGAGCGTGGCGAAGGAAAACGCGTTTGACCAGTTTCAGTTGATTTTAATCGACTGGAAAATGGTCATTTTTCAAACAGTCTCAAAATTCGATGAAATTAGTTTTGTTAGGACCGTATCGTCAATACGAAGCGAGAAAATATTTTTCGAGGATATTTCAAGTTAGTATGTGGCCCCGATAAATTGAAATGCGCGTCAAAATTCAATATATAGAGTTATATTTTGATTTTGATGAAAACTGATTGAAACGATCGAATCAGCTAACGACACATATCCCATTGTGTTCGGAATGGGGGTCTTTAGCTAAGGGGTCGTTGGGATTCGTTTGGAATTGGTTACGATGTTGAGTTCTAAAGGGAATTAAATATTAAAATAATATAAATATAATTTATAACTTTCTAACCCCCTTCCTCTTTCCTCTCCCCGACTTTCTTTCTGAAATAAAAAAAGGTGGAAAATGTAACCCTAGCGCTACCACTCAGGCGCACGCTCTGCCTCCCTGCCCCTCGGCCACCGCCGCCCTATCGGCCCCAACGCCGACGATCCCTCCCCCCCGAGCCCCTCCGCTCTCTCCTCCTCCCATTATCGAGCCCCTAAACCCCTAATCACCGAACGTCGCGCCCCAATCATGAAGTTCGCCGCCAGATGACCACCGTGCCACCAACCTGAGCACCACCAGCCTGACGTCGATTAGCCACCGCCGCCTGCAGATCCCCGGCGCTGTTCTCCCCTTCTTCGGCAGTGAGATTTTAATTTTATTTATTTATTTTATTAGGCAATTAATTTAACTAATTTAGTAAATGAATAGAATAGGTGATTTCTTGGGCTGAAAGAAAATAGGATCTTTGAATATATATAATTTTTATATAGTAGAAAACATAAAAATATAATTTTTATATAGTAGAAAGAATAAAAATATAATTTTTATATGGTAGGAAGTATTAAAAACATGATTTTTATAAAGTAGAAGTATTAAAAATACGATTTTTACATAATAGAGAATATAAAAATATTATCTTTTTATATGTAGCGAAATAAAAATTTGATTATTATTATATATATGTTGAAACAAAAATGTGATTTTTATAGTGATGATATTAAAATTCGATCTTTATATTAGAAGTAGGTATATAAAATTATAATTTTTATATAGAGAATAGCATGATAAAAATATAATCTTTATTTTATGAACACCGTTGTAAAAATAGAATTTTTATCTATATAGTAGCGATGTAAAAATAGAATTTTTATCCATATAGAGTGATTACAAGAAAAAATGTAATTTTATATGCATAGCAACAATATAAAAATGTGACTTTTATATATGTAGTGGCTACAGACAATGAAATTGACAAAAGGCGAGCACGACGAAGATTTCTACATATAAAGAGTCGAGGCATTTGGTTTAGCTATTCGGTGAGAACTCCTCACTTTTATTTTAATTTCTTGTTGAAATATACACTAGGATGTAGACGGTGCTTAGTAGCACCCGACACCCGTCGTCCACAGACCATGGATGACTTGTTTGTTTGGTTGTTGTGATGTGAAATTTGATTGTGTGATGTGGAATGAAATAAAATATTTTATAGTGGAAAATATTTTATAGTTAAAAAATATAATTTTTAACATGTACATAAAATAAATGTTTATAAACGAATCGGACAATTTGTTTATATACACTGATTTGACTAATATTGATTGGGACGATAAATTTTACACATCGCCCAACTGCACAAATAAAATCTGTGTTTGATTGTTTGAAACCCTACACGGGTATTGGGATGATATATGACATACACTAATCCCAATAATTAGCTGTATGTCGATCGATTGATTGACAGACTGTTATAAGCGTTAAATATTTGTATTTGATGCTTATACAGTGTAGAACGCACTCTGGATGATGGTTGATGATTTATCGTTGTTGTTGTATACGTGTGTTGTAGAAAATCCATATAATTAACATTATATGGTAATTGATTGGGCCTCGTTCCGATTTAGAAAATAATTTCATGTGTTGAAATAAAATAAATTCAAGTGTTGAAATAAAATAAATTCATGTGTTGAATAGAAAATAAATTCATGTATTGAATTGAAAACATTCATATGTTGAATAAAAAGCCGTATTTATTAGATTGACGCCATTTTGACGTGAGCAATATTTATATCGATTTTATTTGTTTTTAATGAATCTTTAATTAGATTGAAAAGATCGAGAATGGAGTATCACCAGTTTTACTCCAGGCGGTAGTTAAATCTTTAATTAGATTTGAACGTGAAATGGTAATTGAATTTACCGATAACACCGTGGTGTTAGATATGAAGTACGACCAGTTTTACTTCATGGGATAAATAGGTTGGGATCGGGAAATAAAATAAATAATTACTTCGGTGTGGTTCGCTAATCCCGGCTAGTTTGAAGTGATATTCAAAAGAAGATTAAAGAATAAAGTTAAAAGAATTTATCTTTGATAAAATTAATGGGAACCTTTCCCTAAGAATGTGAAATTTAGAAACTAACTGTAGGTTGGCTAAGATGAATGGTTTCCTAGGTATTGATCTGATATTGGTTTCGGTCTTCGGGGTCAATATTTGGGGAATTATTCTCTTGCTAATTTACGGTTAGTGACTGATGAATTGGAATGAGGCGTATGTTGTGTTTGTGTAACACTTGTTTATTATATACGCGAGTTATTTAGAAAGACCGGGTTTATCCCATTCTGAATAACTCATTCGACGATTAGTCGAAGATGAAGATGGTGGTTGAAGACCCGAGGTCTTTACGTCGTTTGGATAATTACTGATGATCTTGATTGGGCCGTACACCCAAGAGGAGGGAATCAGCTGGTGATCATCCAGATGTACTTGGAGATCGATGGATAGGCGAGGTACAAGGTGCCTCCGGTTTCGTTCAGACCCTGAACGAACTAGTAAATGGATGTGTGTCTGACATTGGATTTCATTCTGTATGATTGATATCGGTTGCATAGCGTGAATTGCCTGTGTGGCATGCTAAGATGCAAATGATCAAGGCTTCTGTTGAAAAGCAGAGTCTTGTGGTGGATGATCAAAGCACAGCCTGTGTGGCATAACTTTGTGTAATGTTGATTCGCGAGCCTCACACCCCGGTTGTGAACCAAAAAAGGGAGAAGGATCTCAGTGAGGACATGTGTTTCCTTCTAATTAGAAGTGGCATCAGTGGTTTTACATGCCCTGACGAGTTTGACTTATGTGGTTGTTGCTGTTGCGAGGCGCGTCAGATATATCGGTGACTATGTGAAGCCGATGGAGTCATTCGTTGACTCATTGACACCCCAAAGGGTGGGGAAACGCAGTGTTCCGGAATTTTAATCCACATCGGTGGACCGGCCCTAACGATCCAAGGGTCGATGCGTTCTGTTCCCGAGGGGCGGGCTAGAGCGTCTCGAATCGGTAGAGGACTATCTTTTGCCTCGGTTCACAGATGGAAATCCAACTTCCAATACGTGACTTTGAGGTTTTATTTGTAGAGCCTAGTACGGCGACATAGTGGGATGGGGGGCTTATGCCGTCTATGATTGATACTTATGATTTGAAATTGTTTTGACACTATACACTTATAATAATAATAAAAGATGCAATTTAGCGTATCAAGCATTCTTTGGCTATTATAAGGTAAAACCCTATCCTCCGGCTTGTGTTGCATTGTGTGATGTGACCTGGGTATTATAATAGCATCATTGTTCTTTATTTAGCATTGTGTTGTTTTTTATGCACTGGTGTTCTTGGGAGGAAACCCGTTCCGTGTTATATGGCATAGTCCCTTGATTTACCTCACTTTAAAATAAAGATAAATAATTGTTTTAGTTCTCACACCAGTCACATGACTGACCTGGAGTTTATTGTTTTAACCTAAACTCTAGGTGCCCTTATTTTTACACGGGTAGCTAGTCATCTTGGTTTTGCAGATTTATATTCACAGGATCCTGGCTTACAGCTAGAACGATATCCAGAAAGCTCTGTATCCGTATATCTCTTCTACTTATGTTTTGTATTATTTCCGCTGCGATGTATTTAAATGTAGTTTAAATCTCTGATATTTTCTGTGTAATATTTATTCATACTCTGTATATTCTTGTATTCTGATGGAATTTTTGTAATAAGCAATGAAATGTTCTTCTGTTTGCATTCTTTTATGGCTTGTTCTCAAAGTATCCTCTCTTTCCTTACCGGGGAAGTTCGGGTCCTTATAGTTGGTATCAGATCTTTGGTTTACAGAGCTCGGAGAAAAAGACACATTAGAACCGAATGAAAGAATTCATTAGAAACTGGATTAGTAATACCCAATGAGAATGACTCGTTAGAGATGGGATCAGTAGTATCCTAGAACAAGTGTGAAGAGCATATTTTTAAAATGAAAACCATTTTTGTTTTGAAAATTTAAACTTTATTCCACGTATTTGAATATTTATTTGTATTGAATTTGGACAATCCAATATATAAAGATTTTGCATATACGCCTTGCAAACGTATATTCGAAGTTTTAATATACTGGGTAGATATAGAATCATACTCTAGTCGCTCGGGGATAATTCTGGTGATGTCGCAACATCATTAGTATTTGTGTTCGAGTTTCGAAGGTGTGATATTTATATATTTCCAATTGACTGGTGTAAGAACCAAACTAGATAGGGCTTATTGTTGTGATTTGGCATCAAAAATCTGATTTTTGTACTATGTATCAAAGTTATGAATTTGAAAAGATAATCAACTAATTGATTGCTGATTGTGTTGTCTGATTATTGGTTGATTAATTAAATGTTGAACCTTTAGCCAAATTGTATCAAATATTGAATTGTATTGAAAATTAGTCGCATTTGCATGCACATACATGTACTTACATTGAACAGGTCATAGCAAGGAGGCTAGAACAGAAGAATAAAATTGTTTGCCCGACAAATAGGTACATGTTTACCATAATTTACTGTTTTGTTTGGGTGATGATGATTTTATGAGCCGATTGGCTAGCCGCTAGGCTTTTTCTTTTTCTTTTGGGTTGAAGAAGGCCATGGGAGGCTATATGAAATATCCCGAAGTCCCCAGTGCAGGGGAGGTTACAGTGAAATTTTTCGAAAATTTAGGGTGTCAGCCAAATTTTTGAAAATTTTGAAAAGTTCTTAGAAACTGAAAAGTTGAAGAACTTAAGCCGTAATGAAAATAACGGAAGTTGAGTTGATTAGTTAAACAACTTTTGGCTTCATTCCTTTTCGGGGACGAAAAGTTTTAAGTAGGGGAGATTGTAACAACCCGGAAATCTGGGCCAATTTAGATTTTTTTATTTTGGCTATTTTAACGAATTTTGATTATTTAAAATGAATTATTTTAAATAATAACGACGAAAATTTTATTTTCGACGAAGTTAAAACGAATAAATTTATTTTAATTATATAACGAGCCTGAAATGGCGCAGTAGTTTGAAATTTCGATTTCGAATTTCAAATGAATATACAGAATTCGTTTTAAGTCGGAATTAGACGAAACCAGAAATATCTAAATCTGTTTGACGATATCTTTCTAACGAATGTAAGAAACTGAGATTTCACTTTAGAAGCTGAAAGATATGTCCAGTTCAAAATTCAAAAAGTCGTTGTGGAATTTATTTATATTTTAATATATATATAAAGGCCTTTGAAAATGGAAATTTTGCAAACGACCTCTGTTTTCGACGAAACCACTTTTGTTTGATCCGGGATGTCTAGTTATTGCTAGGTTTCAAAATTTATAATTTTTTGAATCAATATTTGAGCATGGTAAAGGAAAACGCGTTTGACCAGTTTTAATTAATTTTAATCGACTGGAAAATGGTCATTTTTCAAACGGTCTCAGAATTCAATGAAATTAATTTTGTTAGGACCATGTCGTCAATACAAAGCTAGAAAATATTTTTTGAGGATTTTTCAAGTTAGTATGTGGCCCCGGTAAGTTGAAATGCGCCTTCAAATTCAATATATAGAGTTATATTTTGATTTTGACGAAAACTGATTGAAACGATCGAATCAGCTTACGATACATATCCCATTGTGTTCAGATAGGTGGCATTTGGCTAAAGGCGACAGTCGTTGGGATTCGTTTGGAGTTGGTTACGATGTTGAGTTCTAAAGGGAATTAAATATTAAAATAATATAAATATAATTTATAACTCTCCAACCCCCTTCCTCTTTCCTCTCCCCGACTTTCTTTCTGAAATAAAAAAAGAGGGAAGCGTAACCCTAGCGCTGCCACTCAGGCGCGCGCTCCGCCTCCCTGCCCCTCGGCCATCGCCGCCCTATCGGCCCCAACGCCGACGGTCCCACCCCCCGTGAGCCTCTCCGCTCTCTCCTCCCATTATCGAGACCCTAAACCCCTAATCACCGAACGTCGTGCCCCAATCACAAAGTCTGTCGCCAGGTGACCACCGTGCCACCAACCTGAGCACCACCAGCCTAACGCCGATTCGCCACCGCCGCCTGTAGATCCCCGGCGCTGTTCTCCCCCCTTCAACAGTGAGATTTTAATTTTATTTATTTATTTTATTAGGTAATTAGTTTAAATAATTTAGTAAATGAATAGAACAGGCGATTTCTTGTGCTGAAAGAAAATAGGATCTTTGAATATATATAATTTTTATATAGCAGAAAGAATAAAAATATAATTTTTATATAGTAGAAAGAATAAAAATATAATTTTTATACGGTAGGAAGTATTAAAAACATGATTTTTATAAAGTAGAAGTATTAAAAATATGATTTTTACATAATGGAGAATATAAAAATATTATCTTTATATACATAGCGAAATAAAATTTTGATTTTTATTATATATATGTTGAAATGAAAATGTGATTTTTATAGCGAGGATATAAAAATTCGATCTTTATATTAGAAGTAGATATATAAAAATATAATTTTTATATAGAGAATAGCGTGATAAAAATATAATCTTTATTTTATGAACACCAGTGTAAAAATAGAATTTTTATCTATATAGTAGCGGTGTAAAAATAGAATTTTTATCTATATAGAATGATTATAAAAAATGTAATTTTTATATGCATAGCAACAATATAAAAATGTTATTTTTATATATGTAGTGGCTATGGACAATGAAATTGACAAAAGGCGAGCACGACGAAGATTTCTACATATAAAGAGTCGAGGCGTTTGGTTTAGCTATTCGGTGAGAACTCCTCACTTTTATTTTAATTTCTAGTTGAAATATACACTAGGATGCAGACGGTGCTTAGTAGCAGCCGATACTCGTCGTCCACATACCATGGATGACTTGTTTGTTTGGTTGCTGTGTTGTGAAATTTGATTGTGTGATGTGGAATGAAATAAAATATTTTATAGTGGAAAATATTTTATAGTTAAAAAATATAATTTTTAACATGTATATAAAATAAATATTTATAAACAAATCGGACGATTTGTTTATATACACTGATTTGACTGATATTGATTGGGACGATAAATTTTACAAATCGCCCAACTGCACAAATAAAATCTGTGTTTGATTGTTTGAAACCCCACACGGGTATTGGGATGATATATGACATACACTAATCCCAATAATTAGCTGTATGTCGATCGATTGATTGACAGACTGTTATAAGTGTTAAATATTTATATTTGATGCTTATACAGTGTAGAATGCACTTTGGATGATGGTTGATGATATTGCTATTATATATGTGTATTGTAGGAAATCCATATAATTAACATTATATGGTAATTGATTGGGCCTCGTTCCGATTTAGAAAATAATTTCATGTGATGAAATAAAATAAATTCATGTGTTGAAATAAAATAAATTCATGTGTTGAATAGAAAATAAATTCATGTGTTGAATTGAAGACATTCATGTGTTGAATAAAAGCCGTATTGATTAGATTGACGCCATTTTGACGTGAACGATATTTATATCGATTTTATTTGTTTTTAATGAATCTTTAATTAGATTGAAAAGATCGAGAATTGAATATCACCAGTTTTACTCTAGGCGGTAGTTAAATCTTTAGTTAGATTTGATCGTGAAATGGTAATTGAATTTACCGATAACACCATGGTGTTAGATATGAAGTATGACCAGTTTTACTTCATGGGATAAGTAGGTTGGGATCGGGAAATAAAATAAATAATTACTTCGGTGTGGTTCACTAATCCCGACTAGTTTGAAGTGATATTCAAAGGGAGATTAAAGAATAAATTTAAAAGTATTTATCTTTGATAAAATTAATTGGAACCTTTCCCTAAGAATGTGAAATTTAGAAACTAACTGTAGGTTGGCTAAGATGAATGGTTTCCTGGGTATTGATCTGACGTTGGTTTCGGCCTTCGAGGTTAATATTTGGGGAATTATTCTCTTGATAATTTACGGTTAGTGACTGATGAATTGGAGTGAGGATTATGTTGTGTTTGTGTAACACTTGTTTATTATATACGTGAGTTATTCAGAAAGACCGAGTTTATCCCATTCTGAATAACTGATTCGACGATTAGTTGAAGATTGTAATGACCCGCATTGGCAGGGGTATTATGATTAATTTATTTAATTGTATAAATGGTAGGTTAGTGAATTTAATGGCCGTGGAATTAAATAATGGTGAATATTTAATTAAAATAATAAATTAAATAATATATTTAATTCTGGAATAATCAGAATTGGCTGAAATGACGATACGGTGTGAACCGGATCATCTGTGATATTCAATTCAGCTTGGAATTGAATTTGAATAACGAATATATTCAATCGTCGACAGTTGAATGTATAGTTTATAATATAATTATAATCGAGCTCGGAATGGCGCTGCAGTTCGCTATTTGGCGATTTGAACTTCAACTGAATATACAGGATTCGTTTTAAGCCGGATTTCTGTGAAACAAGAAACGTGTGGAGCTGGTGGAGTATATCTTTCTAGTGGAAGAGAAAAATCGGGATTTCATCGTGTAGATTTTGATGTATGTCCAAATCAAATTTTAGAAAAGTCGCTGCGGAATTCCTTTATAATTTATAAAGGAATTATTTATATTTTTAAAAGGATTTTTAATATAATCGAACATCGATATAACTCTGACGATGTAATATCGAGTTGTAAATACATACAGGAATATTCTGGAGAAGTAGGGTATGCCACTGTGAATATGGACGATAATATTTATTTTTAAATATTAAATTTAATTGTATTTAAATATATTTATATATTTAAATAGGCTGTTTACAGCTTTAAAAATAACCACTTTTGCATACGAAGTCGGAATTCGACGAAACCAGTTTCGTTGGGACCGTAATGTCAAATTCTATTAGCTTGTCAGTTTTCATGATTTTTAGGCGTCGTATGTGTTCGCAGTGATTTTTGGAAGACTGAAATGAATATAAAATAATAAATACAAAATATCTAAACCAAGTTAGAGGCCAAAACAAAGCCACATCTTCACCTTTAAGACCACACAAGATTTTCATTCCCTTATATAAACAAATTTCTAAGCCGCCACATTATGTTTTACAGTAAACCAAACGCCGAAAAAAATCCTCAAAAAGAAAATCTCAAGGAAATCGAATAAAATTCCTTAAATCAGAATTCATATATGTTTGGATTGCTTCTTTACTCCTCTTTATTTTCATATGAGTTATATAACACTCGATGCACTCTCTGAAAACCCAAAATAGAGCAGCCGTACCTAGGGGTGAGGATTCGGGGTAGGATAAGCAAAATTGTTGATTTTTGATGTCGTATGTGGGTTTGTTGAGTGATTTAGAAGCTGTGGGAGCAGTTTCGGAAGATTCCTTGGAAAAATTGATCGCGGTTCCTCACAGTCGTCGTGCGAATGCTGGTAGTCGGGTTTTGATGGGAGGCGTTGAACTGAACTCGGAGGTGGTGGGGATGTTGAGGAGTTGAAGAGATAAACTTCTGTGTATTTGGTTTGGGTTTCGGTGGTGGGTAGAAGGAGATAAAGGGATGTAGAAATTTGGTCATGGAGCAAATTACTGGAGCGACGGGTTCAAGTGTTAATCGGGGAAGAAGACTAGAGAGGTGCGGGTCGGTTTAACATGGGAGGAAGTGTTGGGCCAGGAATGTTGGGTAAGGGCCCGATTCAATTTAATTAAAGACAAGTTAACTTAATTTCTAGCTCAAGCTTGTAAATGTGATATCTCATTCATATGAAATCAGAATCACAAACCGTAAGTTGCGTTGGGGTCGTGGGGACGATGGCTACACCATGGAGCTGACCGGGAGTGGATTCGAGCTCGTTTGAATTTATGGCGAAATAAACTGTTTGATTCAAATCAAACAACAGTTTATCGTTCTTTAACGATGAACTGCAAATGTGAGTAAATCTCACCAAATCTGAACAGTTTATAATTTAATGTTATATTTTTAGAACTGTTAGATATTTGGCTGATTGACTGTGTGTTGACTGTTTGATTGAACTGCTAGTCAGTTAGTTGAATTTCTATATTGATTCTGTTTAACAGAATATATCATATGGAACTGAAAGTGATGTTGATTTATATTGTTTAACATCTGTGATGCAGGGAACAGGTTGGAGGAATCCAACTGGATTCCTCAACATTTATTTTACTGTTTTCATATATTGTGATATATGATGTGTTATATAATCTGTTATGGATTATGGGTGTTGGAATGATGTTGATCATTTTTATTCGATATTTTAAATATCATAAAGACACTGGGATGTAAAAAGGATTTATTTCAATGTATATTGGAATAAAAGGGATTTTTATAAAATCAACAGATTTTATAAAAGGAAATATTTCGAAAGTAAAATAAATGGGAAAAATGTTTTTAAAACGAATAGAGTTTTATAAAAGGGAAATCATTTGTAAAGTGAAGAACTGTTACTAAAAGTAAATCTTTATAAATGAATAGTTTATTCGAATAAAAGTAAAGGAGCTAATCGATGTTAGTTTAATCGATTAGAGTAAAAGTTAAGAGTAGCTAATCGATGTTAGTTTAGTCGATTAGAGTAAAGAGTTAAAAGTAGTTAATCGATGTTAGTTTAGTCGATTAGAGTAGAAGTTAAGAGTAGCTAATCGATGTTAGTTTAGTCGATTAGAGTAAAAAGTTAAAAGTAGTTAATCGATATTTGTTAATCGATTAGGGAATAAAGTTAAAAGGAGTTAATCGATGTTAGTTTAATCGATTAAAATAGAAAGAAAAAGAGTTAATCGAATATAGTTATTCGAATAGAAGCAAAAGAGTTAATCGAATATAGTTATTCGAATAGAAGCAAAAGAGTTAATCGAATATAGTTATTCGAATAGAAGCAAAAGAGTTAATCGAATATAGTTATTCGAATAGAAGCAAATGAGTTAATCGAATATAGTTTATTCGAAGAAAGTAAAAGGAATTATCGAATATAGTTTATTCGAAAGGAGTTAAGCGAAATGAATAAATCAATAGTGTTAGTCCAATAAGGTTAATCGATGTTAGTTAATCGATTAGTGTTAAAGTAAAAGGAGTTAATAGAATATAGATTATTCGAATAAAGTTAGTAAATCGAATATAGTTTATTCGAAAGGGGTTAAGTGAATAGAGTAAATCGAATAGAGATCTATTCGAAGGAGGGTTAAGTAAGGAAGTTAGTAAATGGAATATAAAGTAAACTTTGCTAATTTCAAAATTAGAAATGTTGTTCAGTTAAGGTCTGAGAGGTAATTCTACCCAACTTGATTGGCTTCGTTTTTAACTAAGGAATAGTTAAGGTTAGGCAGTAAAGGAAATGGTTTGAGTTGGCATAGAGATGTTTGTTTAAACATCTGTCTAAGTCCAATGAAGAAGCTTTGGAAATGTTTTCCAAATAAGAAACCATAAATGTTTTCTAATAAAGAAAACAAGAAATGGAAATGTTTTCCATTGTTAATAACGTATGTTTTCTAAATTTAGAAAATAAGAAATATTGAATATAGGGAAACAAGAGATAAGTAAATTTATGAAATTAAGAGATAAATGTTGAATGATGTTTGATCGATATAATTTCCATTTGGAAATAATATCATTGTTTGCACACCTATTTTTATTCGATAGTTAAATCACAGACTATCGAAGTTTTGACCATTTTAACGTTGTTAATATGGAGAGACCGGTTGGATTATTATCCGAAGAACCACTCTGTATTGGCATAACCATTGCGAATCATATATGCCAAAGGAAATTGAAGACGGAGTTATGCAAGGGCTATCCTGTTTACAGAATAGTGCCTTCGGTTCATCCTGTTCCTAGATGACTTGTATGGACGGATGTTTGACTGAGTAATTCCAGACGATCACGTATATTGATTTCTCCAACCGTACCAAGAGTGGAAACGGAGGAGGAAACTTCTTTTAGCTAACACATAATGTATTGTTGTAGACGTCAATCGGTGATTTGATGGATTTGACGATGTGGCATTCAAAGTGAATCTGGTGTGATGATAAAGCATAGCTTCTAGCCTCATCATCCGGTAAATGACAGAAATCGGGCAGGCAGCATGGCTAAGTCGGTCGCACCGAAGTAGGGTGTATAATCACCTGATCTAGAGTTTCATTCATTTCTAAAAATCTATTGTTGATGCTGTCCCATTCGGGAAACGGTTGCTGATCCCAACTGTTGGTGATATACATTCGATACACTCAAGCGAAATGAGTGGTCGGTCATGTGTGGCCGGGTTGCAAGATGTTCTTGTTGAACCCAGTGTATTCCTCTCTAGAGGTACACGAGTGAAAGGTGGTTCCATACCTTGTCATAGTTGGAAATCCATTACCCAATACGTGCTTGCAGTTTTGATTGTATACTATATATGTAGAACGTGAGATGAAAGCGTTTCTGCTAGATGATTATATATATACTGTGGTTGATAGACATTATTATAATATCAAAAAGGTTTTTGATATAAAGATATTTTGGATTCTCATAAGGGAAAAACCCGTTCCGTTATGCGGCGTGGTCTTATGAGATATCGTTTACTTGTTCGAACTGTTTTTAAACTGTTTTACTCATACCAGTCCCATGACTGACCCGGAGTTTACTTTGTTGTTTTCCCTAAACTCTTGGGTGCCTAAATTTGTACGGGCAGTCAAGTAGTCGGGATTTACAGATATACTGGAAGAGCTTGGAGCAGGAGGCTTCAGGATCATATAGCTATAGTTTATTTCCGCTGTGTTGTAAGTGCTGTACTTTGATAATGATATGTATATTCAAGTACCAAGTTTGTATTTCAAAGTTATGTTATGAAATATATTTATTCGTTCCGCTGTGAGATTCATGTTACTCTGATGTTGTGTTCTTCTTCTTCTCCTATTCTAATTTTCTATCTTATCTTTCCTCACCCTCTAATTTCTTTCACTAATTACCAGGATTTTTCGATGTTTTGGTTATCGACATCGTGTTTATGTCGATAACCAAAGTCGCTAAAAATCCGGGTCATTACAGTTGGTATCAGAGCTTAAGTTAAGAATTACTTGGCTCTGTGGCGTGACTCGGTAGAGATAGGGTTAGTAATACCCTAGACTGAGATTGAGTGTATATATATGAGTGAACGTATTTGTTATTGATATAAAAATTTGTTTTATATTGTGGGGATTCATTGGTTGAGCCGTTTATGAGTTCTGGTCGATCAGTTTGATCCACTGTATCGATAGGAGTTACTAAACTCTTGAATACGATGAACCGTCATGGTATGTTTTGAAAAGAGGGTAAATTGAAATAAGTTACCCAAGGTATATCTTGATATAGAGAAGATATATATACCAAAATTATAATATATTGGATATATTGGTTGTTATTATAATCGAGTAAGATTATAAATTAAATGGTTATGTGAATAACCAATCAGAATTCATATAAGTGAAATACGTGAAATCAGATGAGTTGAATCTGAATTTTAACCATAAATTGAGTTAAAACTCTGGAGAATTGGATAAGTGTTTGTAAATGGATTGGGATTAAAAATAAGGAAAATTTAAGATCCTGGGAGATTTTAAATTGTTTTACAAGCAGTATGAATTATATTTTGAAATGAATTTCAAAGTGGAAATGTTTAAAAATGGTTTTATAGTATTGAACTCACTTCGATCGCTGGGAAATAGATTCTGATGATGACAGCTGCATCATCAGTATTCATTTTCGAGTTGCAAGTGACGAATTACTACCAGAGATACTATTTTGAATTTGTTTTGGGAAAGACAAGTGTATTGAATTTCAAAATGGGATTTATAATATAGAATTTGAATTTTGAAATAGATTTGAATATTAACTTGTTTTAAAAGAAATAAAACGAGAAGTTCCTTTATAAACGAAGTTTATAAATAGTTCTTTTATAAACAAAGTTTATAAATGAAGTGAAAAGAATTATCATTGAATAATTCAGAAATAAAAATACATGTATGAAATTGAAAGGGAAATCTATTTTCCAAAGGTAGAAATATCGATTTCAAAAGGAATTGAAACCGAGACTTATTTAAAAGGAATTTGAATAAAGGAAGTTCAAACATAGGATTTGAATATAGAAATTCAAAGGGAGTTTGAATATATGAAATTCAATGGAATTGAAATAGAGTTTGAATATAGAAATTCAAATGAAATTCAAATATAGAATTTGAATGTAGAAAATATAAAGGAATTCAAATATAGGATTTGAATATCGAAAGTGAAAATGAAATTTGAATATAGAAGATTCAAATAGAATTGAAACGAAATTCAAATATAAAATTTGAATAAGAGATTTGAAATGAAATTCAAATGTAGTATTTGAATAAGAGAATCGTAATGGAATTTGAATATAGGAAATTCAAATAGAATTGAAAAGGAATTCAATTAGTGGATAAACAAGTTAAACCTATATTTGAACATGTTATACTCAAATAAAAAGGTGAAATGGGCAAACCTGTAACTTGAAAATCACTTAACGAACTAAGTTAAAATGATTAGATTAAGTTGAAATGAATTAGAAATGTATAAATATACATGAGATAGGTATGGAAAAGGTATGAAGGTATATAAATAGATTGCTCGACAAAAGGTATGTATTTAATTCATATATGAGATTTTATGCGCCGTATCGGCAAACCGCTTGGCTTTTTCTTTTTCTTTTGGATTGGTGAGGGCCATGGGAGGCTATTTGAAATTTCTCGATGCTCCTAGTACAAAGGAAGTTATGGCGAATTTTTCCGGGAAATTAAGAAGTTAGAATATTTTTAAGAAAATTTGATAGTTAGAAATCAATGTATCGATATATATATATGGAAGTCGATAAGGAAGCGAACTTAAAAATAGAATAGTAAAATCAAAAAGGAAGTCTAGAATAAAATCTAGTCAGGATAGAAAGTGGAAGTGTATACGTGTTTAAAAGTGAGAAGTAGTTGTATGGTATTGATTATTCGAGTAAGTAGTCATATCTGTTTTGACGTTATAAATGTTATTCAGTCAAGGTCTAAGAGGTAGTTATACCCCAACTTGATTGATTTCATTATTAACAAATAAATAGTAAGATTCCAGGCTCGAAGATCAATGTTGAATAAGAGTTAGTTGAATATAGTATTTGGGTTGTCGTAACGATGTTTTACACAACATCTGTTTTAACCAAATAAGTGTAAGCTGGAAAATAGAATAAAGAATATTTCCTAGGTATAGAAATAAACGAGATCGGAAAAGAGATAAGTAATTGGAATATTTTCCAATTATAAATAGCACATATTTTCTAAATAAATTTAGAAAATAAAGGGAGGCGATATTCAGAAATGTTTTCCAAATAACATAAAAGGCCAATATGGTTATTGAAAATATTTGGTTAACAAATATTGATAAAGAAATAGAGAAGTGATTTAACTAATGGAATATTGATTATGGGCTCAGTTGAATTTCAAAAGGGAAAATTTGATTTTTGAAAAGAGTAAACTGTTTGAAAATTCCCAGGGAAAGACTGTTTAAATTAAAAACAAATTCAACAGAAATTTGTTAAAGCAAATTTGAATTAAAGTAAAGCCCGTAAAGTGGTAACTGAGTTTTGAATTAAAATGATATCAAGGCAAATGTGATTGTGAGATTCAATTGTGAAGTGTAATGTGATAATCAAGTTAAGAGTTGGGGGTCAAGAACGAAACTTGAGTTGAAATGAAAATTTGGCTTGGTAAAAAGCGAATGGTTGTGTTGAGGATAAATTGATCAGAGTTTGGTTTGATTAATATTAGTATATGCTGAGTTGATAGCATATGGAAATGATGGGGTTGATATGCCCGACAAAAAGGTACAAGTTTATATTTCATGCGGTATGAGATTTTGATGAGCTGAATAGGCAAGCCGCTTGGCTGTTTGATTTTCTTTTGGGTTGGAGATGGCCCAGAGAGCCAAGTTGGAGTTTGACCGATTGACCAGTACAAAGGAGGTGCTGGCGAAATTTTTCGAAGAGTTAAGGCGTTAGAAAATTTTCAGGATTTTTGAAAATTTTCGTTGATAAGAATTAATTAATAATTTAATTGAAATTAAATTGGTTCAGTTGAAACTGAAGTTAAGAAGTGAACAAATATGTTCTAACCAGTCGATAGGGTCGTCCTTTACCTTTTAGCAATTTCGAGGACGAAATTATTTTAAGTAGGGAAGATTGTAATGACCCGCATTGGCAGGGGTATTATGATTAATTTATTTAATTGTATAAATGGTAGGTTAGTGAATTTAATGGCCGTGGAATTAAATAATGGTGAATATTTAATTAAAATAATAAATTAAATAATATATTTAATTCTGGAATAATCAGAATTGGCTGAAATGACGATACGGTGTGAACCGGATCATCTGTGATATTCAATTCAGCTTGGAATTGAATTTGAATAACGAATATATTCAATCGTCGACAGTTGAATGTATAGTTTATAATATAATTATAATCGAGCTCGGAATGGCGCTGCAGTTCGCTATTTGGCGATTTGAACTTCAACTGAATATACAGGATTCGTTTTAAGCCGGATTTCTGTGAAACAAGAAACGTGTGGAGCTGGTGGAGTATATCTTTCTAGTGGAAGAGAAAAATCGGGATTTCATCGTGTAGATTTTGATGTATGTCCAAATCAAATTTTAGAAAAGTCGCTGTGGAATTCCTTTATAATTTATAAAGGAATTATTTATATTTTTAAAAGGATTTTTAATATAATCGAACATCGATATAACTCTGACGATGTAATATCGAGTTGTAAATACATACAGGAATATTCTGGAGAAGTAGGGTATGCCACTGTGAATATGGACGATAATATTTATTTTTAAATATTAAATTTAATTGTATTTAAATATATTTATATATTTAAATAGGCTGTTTACAGCTTTAAAAATAACCACTTTTGCATACGAAGTCGGAATTCGACGAAACCAGTTTCGTTGGGACCGTAATGTCAAATTCTATTAGCTTGTCAGTTTTCATGATTTTTAGGCGTCGTATGTGTTCGCAGTGATTTTTGGAAGACTGAAATGAATATAAAATAATAAATACAAAATATCTAAACCAAGTTAGAGGCCAAAACAAAGCCACATCTTCACCTTTAAGACCACACAAGATTTTCATTCCCTTATATAAACAAATTTCTAAGCCGCCACATTATGTTTTACAGTAAACCAAACGCCGAAAAAAATCCTCAAAAAGAAAATCTCAAGGAAATCGAATAAAATTCCTTAAATCAGAATTCATATATGTTTGGATTGCTTCTTTACTCCTCTTTATTTTCATATGAGTTATATAACACTCGATGCACTCTCTGAAAACCCAAAATAGAGCAGCCGTACCTAGGGGTGAGGATTCGGGGTAGGATAAGCAAAATTGTTGATTTTTGATGTCGTATGTGGGTTTGTTGAGTGATTTAGAAGCTGTGGGAGCAGTTTCGGAAGATTCCTTGGAAAAATTGATCGCGGTTCCTCACAGTCGTCGTGCGAATGCTGGTAGTCGGGTTTTGATGGGAGGCGTTGAACTGAACTCGGAGGTGGTGGGGATGTTGAGGAGTTGAAGAGATAAACTTCTGTGTATTTGGTTTGGGTTTCGGTGGTGGGTAGAAGGAGATAAAGGGATGTAGAAATTTGGTCATGGAGCAAATTACTGGAGCGACGGGTTCAAGTGTTAATCGGGGAAGAAGACTAGAGAGGTGCGGGTCGGTTTAACATGGGAGGAAGTGTTGGGCCAGGAATGTTGGGTAAGGGCCCGATTCAATTTAATTAAAGACAAGTTAACTTAATTTCTAGCTCAAGCTTGTAAATGTGATATCTCATTCATATGAAATCAGAATCACAAACCGTAAGTTGCGTTGGGGTCGTGGGGACGATGGCTACACCATGGAGCTGACTGGGAGTGGATTCGAGCTCGTTTGAATTTATGGCGAAATAAACTGTTTGATTCAAATCAAACAACAGTTTATCGTTCTTTAACGATGAACTGCAAATGTGAGTAAATCTCACCAAATCTGAACAGTTTATAATTTAATGTTATATTTTTAGAACTGTTAGATATTTGGCTGATTGACTGTGTGTTGACTGTTTGATTGAACTGCTAGTCAGTTAGTTGAATTTCTATATTGATTCTATTTAACAGAATATATCATATGGAACTGAAAGTGATGTTGATTTATATTGTTTAACATCTGTGATGCAGGGAACAGGTTGGAGGAATCCAACTGGATTCCTCAACATTTATTTTACTGTTTTCATATATTGTGATATATGATGTGTTATATAATCTGTTATGGATTATGGGTGTTGGAATGATGTTGATCATTTTTATTCGATATTTTAAATATCATAAAGACACTGGGATGTAAAAAGGATTTATTTCAATGTATATTGGAATAAAAGGGATTTTTATAAAATCAACAGATTTTATAAAAGGAAATATTTCGAAAGTAAAATAAATGGGAAAAATGTTTTTAAAACGAATAGAGTATTATAAAAGGGAAATCATTTGTAAAGTGAAGAACTGTTACTAAAAGTAAATCTTTATAAATGAATAGTTTATTCGAATAAAAGTAAAGGAGCTAATCGATGTTAGTTTAATCGATTAGAGTAAAAGTTAAGAGTAGCTAATCGATGTTAGTTTAGTCGATTAGAGTAAAGAGTTAAAAGTAGTTAATCGATGTTAGTTTAGTCGATTAGAGTAGAAGTTAAGAGTAGCTAATCGATGTTAGTTTAGTCGATTAGAGTAAAAAGTTAAAAGTAGTTAATCGATATTTGTTAATCGATTAGGGAATAAAGTTAAAAGGAGTTAATCGATGTTAGTTTAATCGATTAAAATAGAAAGAAAAAGAGTTAATCGAATATAGTTGTTCGAATAGAAGCAAAAGAGTTAATCGAATATAGTTCTTCGAATAGAAGCAAAAGAGTTAATCGAATATAGTTATTCGAATAGAAGCAAAAGAGTTAATCGAATATAGTTATTCGAATAGAAGCAAATGAGTTAATCGAATATAGTTTATTCGAAGAAAGTAAAAGGAATTATCGAATATAGTTTATTCGAAAGGAGTTAAGCGAAATGAATAAATCAATAGTGTTAGTCCAATAAGGTTAATCGATGTTAGTTAATCGATTAGTGTTAAAGTAAAAGGAGTTAATAGAATATAGATTATTCGAATAAAGTTAGTAAATCGAATATAGTTTATTCGAAAGGGGTTAAGTGAATAGAGTAAATCGAATAGAGATCTATTCGAAGGAGGGTTAAGTAAGGAAGTTAGTAAATGGAATATAAAGTAAACTTTGCTAATTTCAAAATTAGAAATGTTGTTCAGTTAAGGTCTGAGAGGTAATTCTACCCCAACTTGATTGGCTTCGTTTTTAACTAAGGAATAGTTAAGGTTAGGCAGTAAAGGAAATGGTTTGAGTTGGCATAGAGATGTTTGTTTAAACATCTGTCTAAGTCCAATGAAGAAGCTTTGGAAATGTTTTCCAAATAAGAAACCAGAAATGTTTTCTAATAAAGAAAACAAGAAATGGAAATGTTTTCCATTGTTAATAACGTATATTTTCTAAATTTAGAAAATAAGAAATATTGAATATAGGGAAACAAGAGATAAGTAAATTTATGAAATTAAGAGATAAATGTTGAATGATGTTTGATCGATATAATTTCCATTTGGAAATAATATCATTGTTTGCACACCTATTTTTATTCGATAGTTAAATCACAGACTATCGAAGTTTTGACCATTTTAACGTTGTTAATATGGAGAGACCGGTTGGATTATTATCCGAAGAACCACTCTGTATTGGCATAACCATTGCGAATCATATATGCCAAAGGAAATTGAAGACGGAGTTATGCAAGGGCTATCCTGTTTACAGAATAGTGCCTTCGGTTCATCCTGTTCCTAGATGACTTGTATGGACGGATGTTTGACTGAGTAATTCCAGACGATCACGTATATTGATTTCTCCAACCGTACCAAGAGTGGAAACGGAGGAGGAAACTTCTTTTAGCTAACACATAATGTATTGTTGTAGACGTCAATCGGTGATTTGATGGATTTGACGATGTGGCATTCAAAGTGAATCTGGTGTGATGATAAAGCATAGCTTCTAGCCTCATCATCCGGTAAATGACAGAAATCGGGCAGGCAGCATGGCTAAGTCGGTCGCACCGAAGTAGGGTGTATAATCACCTGATCTAGAGTTTCATTCATTTCTAAAAATCTATTGTTGATGCTGTCCCATTCGGGAAACGGTTGCTGATCCCAACTGTTGGTGATATACATTCGATACACTCAAGCGAAATGAGTGGTCGGTCATGTGTGGCCGGGTTGCAAGATGTTCTTGTTGAACCCAGTGTATTCCTCTCTAGAGGTACACGAGTGAAAGGTGGTTCCATACCTTGTCATAGTTGGAAATCCATTACCCAATACGTGCTTGTAGTTTTGATTGTATACTATATATGTAGAACGTGAGATGAAAGCGTTTCTGCTAGATGATTATATATATACTGTGGTTGATAGACATTATTATAATATCAAAAAGGTTTTTGATATAAAGATATTTTGGATTCTCATAAGGGAAAAACCCGTTCCGTTATGCGGCGTGGTCTTATGAGATATCGTTTACTTGTTCGAACTGTTTTTAAACTGTTTTACTCATACCAGTCCCATGACTGACCCGGAGTTTACTTTGTTGTTTTCCCTAAACTCTTGGGTGCCTAAATTTGTACGGGCAGTCAAGTAGTCGGGATTTACAGATATACTGGAAGAGCTTGGAGCAGGAGGCTTCAGGATCATATAGCTATAGTTTATTTCCGCTGTGTTGTAAGTGCTGTACTTTGATAATGATATGTATATTCAAGTACCAAGTTTGTATTTCAAAGTTATGTTATGAAATATATTTATTCGTTCCGCTGTGAGATTCATGTTACTCTGATGTTGTGTTCTTCTTCTTCTCCTATTCTAATTTTCTATCTTATCTTTCCTCACCCTCTAATTTCTTTCACTAATTACCAGGATTTTTCGATGTTTTGGTTATCGACATCGTGTTTATGTCGATAACCAAAGTCGCTAAAAATCCGGGTCATTACAAAGATGAAGACGGTGGTTGAAAACCGGAGGTCTTCACATCGTTTGGATAATTACTGATGATCTTGATTGGGCCGTACACCCAAGAGGAGGGAATCAGTTGGTGATCATCCAGACGTACTTGGAGATCGATGGATAGGCGAGGTACAAGGTGCCTCCGGTTTTGTTTAGAACCAGAACGAACTTGTAAATGGATGTGTGTCTGACATCGGATTTCATTCTGTGTGATTGATATCGGTTGCATAGTGTGAATTTCCTGTGTGGCATGCGAAGATGCAAATGATCAAGGCTTCTGTTGAAAAGCAGAGTCTTGTGGTGGATGATCAAAGCACAGCCTGTGTGGCATAGCTTTGTGTAACGTTGATTCGCGAGCCTCACACCCCGGTTGTGAACCAAAAACGGGAGAAGGACCTCAGGGAGGTTATGCTTTTCCTTCTAGTTAGAAGTGGCGTCAGTGGTTTTACGCGCTCTGACGAGTTTGACTTATGTGGTTGTTGCTGTTGCGAGGCATCTCGGATATATCGGTGACTATGTGAAGCCGATGGAGTCATTCGTTAACTCATTGACACCCTAAAGGGTGGGGGAACGCAGTGTTCAGGCATTTTAATCCGCATCAGTGGACCAGCCCTGACAATCCAAGGGACGATGCGTTCTGTTCCTGAGGGGCGGGCCAAAGCGTCTCGAATCGGTAGAGGACTATCTTTTGCCTCGGTTCACAGATGGAAATCCAACTTCCAATACGTGACTTTGCAGTTTTATTTGTAGAGCCTAGTACGGCGACATACTGGGATGGGGCGCTTATGTCGTCTATGATTGATACTTATGATTTGAAATTGTTTTGACACTATACACTTATAGTAATAATAAAATATGAAATTTAGCGTATCAAGCATTCTTTGGCTATTATAAGGTAAAACCCTATCCTCCGGCTTGTGTTGCATTGTGTGATGGCCCCTGGGTCTTATAATAGCTTCATTGTTCTTTATTTAGCATTGCGCTGTTGTTTTATGCACTGGTGTTCTTGGGAGGAAACCCGTTCCATGTTATACGGCATGGTCCCTTGATTTACCTAACTTTAAAATAAAGATAAATAACTGTTTTAGTTCTCACACTAGTCACATGATTGACCTGGAGTATACTGTTTTAACCTAAACTCTGGGTGCCCTTATTTTGACACGGGCAGTTAGTAGTTTTGGTTTTGCGGATTTATATTCACAGGATCCTGGCTTACAGTTAGAACGATATCCGGAAAGCTCTGTATCCGTATATCTCTTCTACTTGTGTTTTGTATTATTTCCGCTGCGATGTATTTAAATGTAGTTTAAATCTCCGATATTTTCTGTGTAATATTTATTCATACTGTGTATATTCTTGTATTCTGATGGAATTGTTGTAATAAGCAATGAAATGTTCTTCTGTCTACGTTCTTTTGTGGCTTGTTCTCAAAGTATCCGCTCTTTCCTTACCGGGAAAGTTCGGGCCCTTACAATTTCCAACTCCTTTCCACGTATCACTGTCATTCCAGTATTCTTTACCATCTAACATTTCATTTTCTATGATTAGAAAATATCTCTTATTATATTTGGAAAACATTTCCAAACTCATTCCTTGGATTTAAACAGATGTTTAAATAAAACATCGCTATGCCAATTCAAACCATTACCTTCGTTAACTATATTCACTTAACCAACCTTCACTATCAAACCTTACCATTCCTTAGTTAAGAAAGAAATCAATCAAGTTGGGATATAATTACCTCTCATACCTTAACTGAACAACGTTTTAACTTCAAAATAGTCAAAGTTTATCTTTTTAATCCTTTAACAACTTCCTTGTGAACCTCACGAATTCTATTTACGAATCCACTTCTTTTATAAAAACATTGATAATAACGATAACGTTATAATTCCTACTTTTGAAATATCTAACTTCAAATATAACTTTTATTCTTTAATTTGAATAAATAACTAAACGATTTATTAAATAAATAAATCTTGGTTTAAAAACCGGAAAGTAAATATTACTTTCCAACATTTCATATTATTGAATTTCAACGTATAATTCCCTTTCGAATAAACTCTATTTGATAACCCTTTCCTTCGAATACACTATATTCGATAATCACTCTTCAAATAGCCATATTTGATTAACTCTATTCAATTAACACTATTCGATTAACTCTAATCGATTTACCCTTATCAGTTAGCTCTATTTGATTAACTCTAATCTATTAACTCTATTTGATTAACTCTATTGGATTAACTCTTTTTGATTTACTCTAATCGATCAACCATTATCAATTTACTCCTATCAATAAACTATATTTGATTAACCCCTTTCGAATAAACTATATTCGATTACTCCTTTCTCTATTCGAATAAACTATATTCAACCACTCCTTTTAACTCTATTCGAATAATCTATATTCGATATCTCCTTTTAACTCTATTCAAATAAACTATATTCGACAACTCCTTTCGAATAACTAACATTCGATGACTCCTTTTGAATAACTAACACTTGATAACCCTTTCGAATAACAAATATTAGATAACCCTTTCGAATAACAAATATTCGATAACTCTTTCGAATAACTAATATTCGATTACTTCTTTCGAATAACAAATATTCGATAACTTCTTTCGAATAACATATATTCGAATAACAAATATTCGATAACTTCTTTCGAATAACAAATATTCGATAACTTCTTTCGAATAAACTATATTCGATTAACTCTCTTCGAATAACTAATATTCGATAATCTCTCTTTTTTCTATTCGAATAAACAATTCCGAATAAATACTTTAATTCTATTCGAATGAACTATTTCGAATAACTCCTTTAATTCTATTCGAATAAACTATTTCGAATAACTCCTTTTCGAATAACTCTATTTCATAAATTCTTATCTTCGATTAACCAATACTCGACGAACTCTATTTGATTAACTAACACTCGACTAACTCTAACTGATTTAATTCTAATCGATTAACTCACTACGGATAACTAATTTTGATTTAACTCTAATCGATTAAGTCACCTCGATTAACTCTAATCGACTTACTCTTATTCAAATAAATTATATTTGATAACTCTATTCGATTACAAATACTTCCTTTTCTATTTGTCTATATTTATTTCATATAAATATTTCCTTTATATAATTCTATTTATTTCTTAAATAAATATTTCCTTCTACAATTTTATTTGTTTCATAAATATTTCCTTTTAATCTATTTGTGAATGTTTTACAAATATTTCCTTTTATTTCTATTTGTAAATGTTTTACAAATATTCCTTTTATTTCTATTTATAAATGTTTTACAAATATTTCTCTTCCTATTTGTAAATGTTTTACAAATATTTCTCTTCCTATTTGTAAATGTTTTGCAAATATTTCTCTTCCTATTTGTTCTACAAATATTTTCCTTTATATTTGTTTTACAAATATTTTCCTTTATATTTGTTTTACAAATATTTTCCTTTATAACTCTTTGATTTTATAATTATTTCCTTTTATAAAAATCCTTTTCCTTTTTATATATGAAATCCATTGATTTTATATAAATGATTTATTTTCAAAATACACTTTGAAAATATCCCTTTTTTACATCCTAGTATTTCTTACGGTATTTAAAATACCAAATAACAGTGATCGATATCATTCAAACACACATAACCTACAACAGATTATATATCACATCATATATTACAATATATGAACAGAACAGTATTATAAATATTGAGGAATCCAGTTGGATCCGTCCAACCTGTTTCCCTGCATCACAGATGTTAAACAATATAATTGACATCGATTTCATTTCACTCTGAAATATTCTGCTAAACAGAATCAATATTTGATTAACGATATATATATATATATATATATCGTTATCTATAACTTCAACCAATACATAAGCAACTCAACCAAACAGTTAACACACAACAATCAACAGATAATTATCAGTTCTAAGAATATGTTATGGAAACATAATTGTTCAGAGTTGGCGAGTTTTACTCACATTGGACGATCATCGTTAATAACGATAACCTTCGCTTGATTCCGTAAGAACCCGTAACTTCCCCGATAAGGAAAGCCCAGATACTTTTGAGGACAAGACAAATCATAACACAAACAGAAGAACATTTCATTGTTAATTACAACAATTCCATCAGAATACAAGAATATATAGAGTATAAACAAATATTATAGAGAAAATATCAGAGATTACAATAAATTACTGCAGCGGAAAAATAATACAATACACAACTGAAAGAGATATACAGATACATAGCTTTTCGGATATCATTCCAGCTATAAACCAGCTTCTTATGAATATAAATATGCAAAACCAAAACTACTAGCTGCCCTTGCAGAAAATAGGGGCACCCAGAGTTTAGGTTAAAACAATAAACTCCAGGTCAGTCATGTGATTGGTGTGAGAACTAAAACAGTTATTAATCTTTATTTTTAAAGTTAGGTAAATCAAGGGACCACGCCATATAACACGGAATGGGTTTCCTCCCAAGAATACCAGTGCATAAAACAATAACGCAATGCTAAATAAAGAAAAATGAAGCTATTATAAGACCCAGCTCCCATCACACAATGCAACGCAAGCCGGAGGATAGTGTTTTTACCTTATAATAGCCAAAGAATGCTTGATACGCTAAAAACAAATCATTTGATACTATTATAAGTGCATAGTGTATAAAACAATTTTAATCATAAGTATCAATCATAGACGGCATGAGTGACCCATCCCACTATGTCGACGTACTAGGCTCTACAATCAAAACCGCAAAGTCACGTATTTGGAAATTGGATTTCCTTCTATGAACCGAAGCAAGGGATCGTCCTCTACCGAATTCGAGACAATCTAGCCCATGTCTCAGGCAAGTACTCAGTCAAGCCTTTGGAGCGACAGGGCCGGTCCACCGATGTGGATTAAAATGCCTGAACACTGCGTTTCCCCGCCCTTTGGGGCGTAAATGAGCCAACGAATGACTACATCGGCTTCACATAGTCACCGATATATCCGAGGCACCTCGCAACAGCAACAACCACATAATTCATACTCGTCAGGGCACGTAAAACCACTGACGCCACTTCTAACTAGAAGGAAACGCATGTCCTCCCTGAGGTCCTCTCCCGTTTCTGGTTCACAACCGGGGTGTGAGGCTCGCGAATCAACGTTACACAAAGATATGCCACACAGGAGGTGCTTTGATCATCAACCACAAGACTTTGCTTTACAACAGAAGCCTTGATCAATAGCCAGTTAGGCATGCCACACAGGCAATTCACTCCATGCATTTGATATCCATCAATATATAACCTCTGAGCTCGTACGTCTCAGAGAAGGACGTTAAGCAAGAGAATAAATTTTCCACCGTCAAACATATATATATTTAATAGAAATCAAACACGCAGAATAAAACCCAATGTCAGACACACAGTCCATTTACAAGTTCGTTCTAGGTTTGAACGAAACCGGAGGCACCTTGTACCTCGCATATCCATCGATCTCCAAGTACGTTTGGGCGATCACCAGCTGATTCCCTTCTCTTGGGTGTACGGCCCAATCAAGATCATCAGTAATCACCCAAACGACGTGAAGACTTCCGGTCTTCGACCACCGTCTTCATCCTTGACACCACGTCGAATCAGTTATTCAGAATGGGATAAACCCGGTCTTTCTGAATAACTCGCGTATATAATAAACAATTGTTACACAAACACAACATACGCCTCATTCCAATTCATCAGTCACTAACCGTAAATTAGCAAGAGAATAATTCCCCAAATATTAACCCCAAAGGCCGAAACCAACATCAGATCAATACCCAGGAAACCATTCTTCTTAGCTAACCTACAGTTAGTTTCTAAATTTCACATTCTTAGGGAAAGGTTCCCATTAATTTTATCAAAGATAAATTCTTTTAAATTTATTCTTTAATCTCCCTTTGAATATCAAATAAAACTAGTCAGGATTAGCGAACCACACCGAAGTAATCATTTATTTTATTTCCCAATCCCTACCTATTTATCCCATTAAATAAAACTGGTCATACTTCATATCTAACACCACGGTGTTATCGGTAAATTCGGTTACCATTTCATGTTCAAATCTAATTAAAGATTTAACTATCGCCTGGAGTAAAACTGGTGATACTCCATTCTCGATCTTTTCAATCTAATTAAAGATTCATTAAAACTCCACTTAGTTTTAATCTTTAACTGGGTTAAAGAATCAATGTCGTTTAAAACACGGTTCAAGATAAACCCAAAATCACATCTCATTCTATCAGCTTTTAACCGTAAAATAGCAAGTGAGCAGTTCCCTAAGTATTAACCCCGAAGGCCGAAACCAACATCAGATCAATACCCAAGAAACCACTCAACTTAACTAATCTCCAGTTAGTTTCTGATTTTCCTAACTCAGCTGGGTCTAAGAACGGTATTATTGAAGATACCGTTCACGACAACCCAAAATCACATTCCATTAATTATCGGGTTAAAGAACAAGTGTTATTTAAAACACCGTCCACGAAAAACCTAAAAATCAATTCAAATTCAATTCCAATTAAACACCATTTAATTGGTACACTTCATTAAATCTAAATAAAAAGATTTAATCTTTTTCTCAACTGGGTTTAAGAACAGTGTTAATAAAGACACCATTCACGACAAACCCAAATCACATTTGATATAAAATACAAGGCTCTGAATAGAAAATATATCGGCTTATATTCAATATCAAATTCTACGACCAACAAATATCATATTGGAAATAACGATATAAATATATCTTTCAAATTTCCATAACAAAATCTGTTGTAATAACCCGAAAATCTGGACCAGTTTAAAATTTTTATTTTGGCAATTATAGCGAATTTTGAATATTTAAAATGAATTATTATAAATAATATCGACGAGAAATTTATTTTGAATATAATTCGAACGTATATATTATATACGTCGTCGTTAGAATATAAATATTTATATATAATTATAAATAGAATTGAAAATGGCGCGGTAGTTCGATAATTCGATTTCAAACTTCAATTGAATGTACCGGGTGCAAAACAATCCGGATTTTAGTGAAACCAAAAATAGTAGGATCTAATTGAGAATATCTTTCCAACGAATCCGAAAAATCAAGATTTCATATCGGGAATCAAAAGATAAGTCCAGTTGAAAATTCTGAATAGTCGCTATGGAATTCAGGCCCTTAAAAATGGACATTTTGCAAATGACCTCAGATTTCGACGAAACCAGTTTTGTTGGGTCCGGGATGTAAAATTATTGCTAGGTTTTAAATTTCATAATTTTCTGAATCAATATGTGAGCGTGGCAAAGGAAAACGCGTTTGACCAGTTTCAGTTGATTTTAATCGACTGGAAATTGGCCATTTTTCAAACGGTCTCAGAATTCGATGAAATTAGTTTTGTTAGGACCGTATCGTCAATACGAAGTTAGAAAATATTTTTCTGGAATTTTTCTAGTTAATATGTGACCCCGATAATTTGAAATGTACGTCTAAAATTCAATATAATGATTTAAATGTAAATGCAACGGAAACTGATCGAAACGGTCGATTCAGCTAGCGATACATATCCCATTGTGTTCGGAATGGGGGTAAAACGCTATGGACGACAGGCGGTGGGCCTCGTTTAGAGGTCGTATGTAAAAGTCAACTTTATGCAATTAAATTAATTAATTAAATAATAATAAAAAAAAATTATCTCTCTCCCCTCTATAACTCATCTGGCCCCCCCTTTCTGAAATTCATTTCGAAATACAAAAAAAAAAAAAAAAAACGATGGGAGCTCGTCGTCGCCCACCTCCAGACCGCGCCCCCCATTGCTGCCTCCTCCGTCGATCTCCCCCCCCACCACTGCCCTCCTTCTCTCCCCTCACTCCGTCGAAGACCCTCAGCCACCCACGAAATCACGAACCCCCAAATCGAACGGAATCCGCACCCTACCACTCCACCGCAACCACCACCACATCGATGACCCTCTCCTCTCGCGCTCCCTCTTATCCTCCGGCTACCAGCGAACCCCCCCCCCCCCCTGTAAGTTTTTTTCTTGGTTGTTCAACTGATTTTTAAATGGATTTTAAAACTGTAATTTTTAAATGGATTTTGAAACTGAAACTTTTAAAAAGCATTTTAAAACTGAAACTTTTAAATGGATTTTAAAACTGTAATTTTTTAAAAAGATTTTGAAACTGAAACTTTTATAAAGTTTTAAAAAAAAAAACTGAATTTTTACAATTCTTAAAAACTGAATTTTTATAATGATTTAAAAACTGATTTTAAAATGATTTATAAACTAAAAGGAGATTAGAAAGTCAAAGTAAAAATCAGATTTTTATATATTGAAAGCCGAAGTAAAAATATGATTTTTATATATTGAATAGCAAAATAAAAATATGATTTTTATATATTGAACTTCGAAATAAAAATATGATTTTTATATATTGAATAGCGTAGTAAAAATTCGATTTTTACATAGGTAGTGAAAGCGGGCGACGAAGGTAACAAAAAGGCGAGAACGAAGAAGGTTTCTATCAAAGAGGAGTCAAGATGATTGGATAGCTATCAGTGAGAATTTCTCACCTTTCAATTTATTTTTCTAGTTATATATATATATACTAGGATGTAGACGGTGCTTAGTAGCACCCGACACCCGTCCACAGACCATGGACTTGTTTGTTTGGTTGTGTAGTTGGTTAGATTAGTTGATTGAAATTAAATTGTTTGGTGAATTTGATTGATGTGTGAATGGCGTAGGCCTTCACTAGACCGGGGATAAGGCTAGGCCTCGTCCCGTTTCTAGTATCGTGCCGTTATGCCGCCAAAATTTTCTAAAATATGTTAGAAAAATAAAAATATCATTTTATTGTGTAAATGAATAATAGAAATTCATATGTTGGAATAAAATGTTTTATCGTTAAAAATATAATTTTTAACGTGAATATGAATATAGTGAAAGTGAATAAATAAATATTCATTTACAAACCAGACGGTTTGTTTATGTACACTTATTTAAAGGACATTGATTGGGTCGATAAATTTTACACATCGCCCAACTGCACAAATAAAATCTGTGTTTGATTGTTTGAAACCCCACATGGGTGTTGGGACGAAATTTGAAGTTCACTCATCCTGATTGATTAAATATGTCGATCGATTGATTGACATGCTGTTATAAGCGTTATATATCTATATTTGATGCTTATACAGTGTAGTGCACTTTGGTTGATGGTTGATTATTTTTCAATGCTATTATATACATGTGTTGTAAGAAAATCCATATAATTAATTTTATATGGTAATTGATTGGGCCTCATTCCAGTTTTAAAATAAAAATATGTGGAAAAGAAATATTTGAAATAGAATATTTGAAAATAGAAATCTATGAAGCCGTGTTGATTAGATTGACGCCATTTTGACGAAAACGATTTCGAAATGAATTGAATTGAAAACGATTTCGAAATGAATTGAATTGAAAACGATTTCGAAATGAATTGAATTGAAAACGATTTCGAAATGAATTGAATTGAAAACGATTTCGAAATGAATTGAATTGAAAACGATTTCGAAATGAATTGAATTGAAAACGATTTCGAAATGAATTGAATTGAAAACGATTTCGAGATGAATTGAATTGAAAACGATTTCGAGACGAATTGAATTGAAAACGATTTCGAAATGAATTGAATTGAAAACGATTTCGAAATGAAGTGAAAACGAATTCAAATTAAATTGAAAGCAAATTGAAGTGAATTCAAATTGAATTGAAATTTGAACTGAATTGAAACGAGTTTTAAACTATTTATATAATTCGTTTTAAATAGAAAGCGACGAAATATATATTATATATATTATATATATAATATAATGGCCTGAATAGAACGCGCCGCGCCGCGGCAGTTCGTGAATTTCGACCATTTATTTCAAACGGACATTACGGGAGATCCGACCGCCGGATTCTCCTAGAAACGGAACCGTTGGGTTCGTATCGAAAAGAGCTTTCTAATGAATATTTGAAATTAGAAATCTAACGGTTGGATTTGGAATTATGTCCAAATCAAATTTGAAAAAGGTCGCTGTAAGTGCAGTTCGATGGCCATTGGTGGAAATCGACTGTACGGGCCTTGATAAAATTATTAAAAATAGTAATAATTTGTGTAAAATCATAAGAAATGATTTGTGAAGATTTGGGATGAAAAACTCCATATTTGAAAAGATAAAAATAGATTTTTATCGAAATGAACTAGTTTTGAACTAGAAATATAATTCTATTTATTTTTAAATAAATAAATTGAATTTGAAAAGGGTTTTAAAAATAACCAGAATTTCCAATGATTGCATTGGAGTGGATTTGAATCGAAATTGTCTTCGGAATATTTCGATGTTGGGATTCGGGATTATACAGGTGTGGTTATGGAAATTTGAAAGATATATATTTATATCGTTATTTCCAATACGACATTTGTTAGTCGTAGAATTTGGTATTGAATATAAGCTGGTATATTTTCTATTCAGAGCCTTGTGTTTAATATCAAACGTGATTTGGGTTTGTCGTGAATGGTGTCTTCACTAACACTGTTCTTGAACCCAGTTGAGTAAAGATTAAATCTTTTTATTTAGATTTAATGAAGTGTACCAATTAAATGATATTTAATTGGAATTGAATTGATATTGATTTTCGGGTTTATCGTGAACAGTGTTTTAAAATAACACTCGTTCTTTAACCCGATAATTAATGGAATGTGACTTTGGGTTTATCGTGAACCGTGTTTTAAATGACACTGATTCTTTAACCCAGTTAACGATTAAAACTAAGTGGAGTTTTAATGAATCTTTAATTAGATTGAAAAGATCGAGAATGGAGTATCACCAGTTTTACTCCAGGCGATAGTTAAATCTTTAATTAGATTTGAACGTGAAATGGTAATTGAATTTACCGATAACACCGTGGTGTTAGATATGAAGTATAACCAGTTTACTTCATGGGATGAATAGGTTGGGATTGGGAAAAAAAATAAATGATTACTTCGGTGTGGTTCGCTAATCCCGACTAGTTTGAATTGATATTCAAAGGAGATTAAAGAATAAATTTAAAGAATTTATCTTGGATAAAATTAATGGGAACTTTTCCCAAGGTATAAGAATATTTGGATAATAGAATATTCTGAATTGGAATGAGGCGTATGTTGTGTTTGTGTAACACTTTTATAATATATACGCGAGTTATTCAGAAAGACCGGGTTTATCCCATTCTGTATAACTGATTCGACGTGGTGTCGAAGATGAAGACGGTGGTCGAAGACCAGAAGTCTTCACGTCGTTTGGGTGATAACTGATGATCTTGATTGGGCTGTACACCCAAGAAGATGGAAACAGTTGGTGATCGTCCAGACGTACTTGGAGATCGATGGATATGCGGGGTACTAGGTGCCTCCGGTTTCGTTCAGACCCAGAACGGACTTGTAAATGGACTGTGTGTCTGACATTGGATTTTAGTCCGTGTGATTGATCTCTATTAAATATATATCTGTTTGGCGGCGGAGAATTTATTCTCTTGCTTAACGCCCTTCTCTGAGACGTACGAGCTCAGGGGTTATATATTGATGGATATCAAACGCATGGAGTGAATTGCCTGTGTGGCATGCCTAAGTGGCAATTGATCGAGGCTTCTGTTGAAAAGCAAAGTCTTGTGGTGATGATCAAAGCACAGCCTGTGTGGCACAGCTTTGTGTAACGTGAATTCGCGAGTTTCGCACCCCGGTTGTGAACCAAAAACGGGAGAGGACCTCAGGGAGGGCATGCGTTTCCTTCTAGCTAGGGTGGTGTCAGTGACCTACCAGCCCTGACATTTCTATACTTTTCACCTGGGTGGTTGTTGCTGTTGCGAGGCGCCTCGGTTAGATCGGACGATCCGGGTCCGATGGAGCCATTCGTTGGCTCATTTACGCCCCAAAGGGCGGGGAAACGTAGTGTTCAGGCATTTTAATCCACATCGATGGACCGGCCCTGTCGCTCCAAGGGTCACTCGAGCTCTGATCCTGAGACATGGGCTAGATTGTCTCGAATCGGTAGAGGACGATCCCTGGCCTCGGTTCGCAGACGGAAATCCAATTTCCAAATACGTGACTTTGCGGTTTTATTTGTAAACCTATATATGGCGACATAGTGGCATGGGACGCTCATGCCGCCTATGATTGATACTTATGATTTGAAGTTGTTTTATACACTATGCACTTATTATAGTATCAAATGATTTGTTTTAAAACGTATCAAGCATTCTTTGGCTGTTATAAGGGAAAACCCTATCCCCCGGCTTGCGTTGCATTGTGTGATAGGACCTGGGTCTTATAACAGCTTCATTTTTCTTTATTTAGCATTGCGCCGTTTGTTTTATGCACTGGTATTCTTGGGAGGAAACCCGTTCCGCGTTAGCGGCGTGGTCCCTTGATTTACCTAGCTTTAAAAATAAAGATTAATAACTGTTTTAGTTCTCACACCAGTCACATGACTGACCTGGAGTTTATTGTTTTAACCTAAACTCTGGGTGCCCTTATTTTGACACGGGCAGCTAGTAGTTTTGGTTTTGCAGATTTATATTCACAGGATCCTGGTTTACAGCTGGAACGATATCCGGAAAGCTTTGTATCCGTATATCTCCTTCTAGTTGTGTATTGTGTTATTTTCCGCTGCTATGTATTTAAATGTAATTTAAATCTCGGATATTTCTGTGTAATATTCATTTGTGCTCTGTATATTCTTTTAATCTGATGCATTATGGTAATATACAGTGAAATGTTCTTTTGTATGCGTTCTGTTTTGTCCTGTTCTCAAACGATAGGGCGTTTCGAGCGGTCTGGGTCGGTTTAGCGACTGGTTCGGACCGAGCGAAATTCCTTGCTCGTCACACGTGGTATCAGAGCCAGGTTTACAAAGCTCAGAGAACAAGACACATTAGAACCGTACGAAAGAATTCATCAGATATTGGATTAGTAATATCCAATGAGAATGACTCGTTAGAGATGGGATCAGTAGTATCCTAGAACGAGTGTGAAGAGTTTATTTTTCAAATGAAAACAAATTTTGTTTTGAAAATTTAAATCAACTATTCGTATTTGATTATTTGTTTATATTGATTTTGGACAATTCAGTATATAAAGAATTTGCATATACGCCTTGCAAACGTATATTCGAAGTTTTAATATACTGGATAGATATAGAGTCACATTCTAGACACCCGGGGATAATTCTGATGATGTGGCCACATCATCAGTATTTATATTCGTGTTTCGAAGGTGTGATATCTATATATTTCCATTAGACTGGTGTGAGAACCAAAGATTATATAGATAGAACACATTGTTGTGAATTGGCATCAAAACATGATTTTTAGTATATGTACCAAAAGTTATGAATTTCAAATGATAATTCACTAATTGATTGATGTTTGTGTTGTTTGTTTATTTGTTTGCTAATTTTTAGCCATTTAGCCTAATTGAATCAAATATTGAATTGTATTGAAAATTAGTTGCATCTGCTTGCATATACATGTATATCATTGAACAGGTCATAGCAAGGAGGCTAGAGCAGAGAATAAAATTTGTTTGCCCGACAAATAGGTACATGTTTACTACATAATTTCCTGTTTTGTTTGGGTGATGATGATTTTGTGAGCCTATTGGCTAGCCGCTTGGCTTTTTCTTTTTCTTTTTGAGATCTGAAGGACCGGGGAAGCTATTTGAAATTCCCCGATGCTCCCGGTGCAGGGGAGGTTATGGCGAAATTTTTCGAAAATTTAGGGTGTTAGCCAAATTTTTGAAATTTTGAAAATTCTCAGAAACTGAAAAGTTGGAGAATGGAAGCCAAATTGAAAGTAGAGTTGATTAATCAAACCACGTTCGACTTTGTTCCTTTTCGGGGACGAAAAGTTTTAAGTGGGGGAGATTGTAATAACCCGAAAATCTGGGCCAGTTTAAAATTTTTATTTTGGCAATTATAGCGAATTTTGAATATTTAAAATGAATTATTATAAATAATATCGACGAGAAATTTATTTTGAATATAATTCGAACGTATATATTATATACGTCGTCGTTAGAATATAAATATTTATATATAATTATAAATAGAATTGAAAATGGCGCGGTAGTTCGATAATTCGATTTCAAACTTCAATTGAATGTACCGGGTGCAAAACAATCCGGATTTTAGTGAAACCAAAAATAGTAGGATCTAATTGAGAATATCTTTCCAACGAATCCGAAAAATCAAGATTTCATATCGGGAATCAAAAGATAAGTCCAGCTGAAAATTCTGAATAGTCGCTATGGAATTCAGGCCCTTAAAAATGGACATTTTGCAAATGACCTCGGATTTCGACGAAACCAGTTTTGTTGGGTCCGGGATGTAAAATTATTGCTAGGTTTTAAATTTCATAATTTTCTGAATCAATATGTGAGCTTGGCAAAGGAAAACGCGTTTGACCAGTTTCAGTTGATTTTAATCGACTGGAAATTGGCCATTTTTCAAACGGTCTCAGAATTCGATGAAATTAGTTTTGTTAGGACCGTATCGTCAATACGAAGTTAGAAAATATTTTTCTGGAATTTTTCTAGTTAATATGTGACCCCGATAATTTGAAATGTACGTTTAAAATTCAATATAATGATTTAAATGTAAATGCAACGGAAACTGATCGAAACGGTCGATTCAGCTAGCGATACATATCCCATTGTGTTCGGAATGGGGGTAAAACGCTATGGACGACAGGCGGTGGGCCTCGTTTAGAGGTCGTATGTAAAAGTCAACTTTATGCAATTAAATTAATTAATTAAATAATAATAAAAAAAATATCTCTCTCCCCTCTATAACTCATCTGGCCCCCCCTTTCTGAAATTCATTTCGAAATACAAAAAAAAAAAAAACGATGGGAGCTCGTCGTCGCCCACCTCCAGACCGCGCCCCCCATCGCTGCCTCCTCCGTCGATCTCCCCCCCCCACCACTGCCCTCCTTCTCTCCCCTCACTCCGTCGAAGACCCTCAGCCACCCACGAAACCACGAACCCCCAAATCGAACGGAAACCGCACCCTACCACTCCACCGCAACCACCACCACATCGATGACCCTCTCCTCTCGCGCTCCCTCTTATCCTCCGGCTACCAGCGAACCCCCCCCCCCCCCCCCCCCCGTAAGTTTTTTTCTTGGTTGTTCAACTGATTTTTAAATGGATTTTAAAACTGTAATTTTTAAATGGATTTTGAAACTGAAACTTTTAAAAAGCATTTTAAAACTGAAACTTTTAAATGGATTTTAAAACTGTAATTTTTTAAAAAGATTTTGAAACTGAAACTTTTATAAAGTTTTTAAAAAAAACTGAATTTTTACAATTCTTAAAAACTGAATTTTTATAATGATTTAAAAACTCATTTTAAAATGATTTATAAACTAAAAGGAGACTAGAAAGTCAAAGTAAAAATCAGATTTTTATATATTGAAAGCCGAAGTAAAAATATGATTTTTATATATTGAATAGCAAAATAAAAATATGATTTTTATATATTGAACTTCGAAATAAAAATATGATTTTTATATATTGAATAGCGTAGTAAAAATTCGATTTTTACATAGGTAGTGAAAGCGGGCGACGAAGGTAACAAAAAGGCGAGAACGAAGAAGGTTTCTATCAAAGAGGAGTCAAGATGATTGGATAGCTATCAGTGAGAATTTCTCACCTTTCAATTTATTTTTCTAGTTATATATATATATATACTAGGATGTAGACGGTGCTTAGTAGCACCCGACACCCGTCCACAGACCATGGACTTGTTTGTTTGGTTGTGTAGTTGGTTAGATTAGTTGATTGAAATTAAATTGTTTGGTGAATTTGATTGATGTGTGAATGGCGTGGGCCTTCACTAGACCGGGGATAAGGCTAGGCCTCGTCCCGTTTCTAGTATCGTGTCGTTATGCCGCCAAAATTTTCTAAAATATGTTAGAAAAATAAAAATATCATTTTATTGTGTAAATGAATAATAGAAATTCATATGTTGGAATAAAATGTTTTATCGTTAAAAATATAATTTTTAACGTGAATATGAATATAGTGAAAGTGAATAAATAAATATTCATTTACAAACCAGACGGTTTGTTTATGTACACTTATTTAAAGGACATTGATTGGGTCGATAAATTTTACACATCGCCCAACTGCACAAATAAAATCTGTGTTTGATTGTTTGAAACCCCACACGGGTGTTGGGACGAAATTTGAAGTTCACTCATCCTGATTGATTAAATATGTCGATCGATTGATTGACAGGCTGTTATAAGCGTTATATATCTATATTTGATGCTTATACAGTGTAGTGCACTTTGGTTGATGGTTGATTATTTTTCAATGCTATTATATACATGTGTTGTAAGAAAATCCATATAATTAATTTTATATGATAATTGATTGGGCCTCATTCCAGTTTTAAAATAAAAATATGTGGAAAAGAAATATTTGAAATAGAATATTTGAAAATAGAAATCTATGAAGCCGTGTTGATTAGATTGACGCCATTTTGACGAAAACGATTTCGAAATGAATTGAATTGAAAACGATTTCGAAATGAATTGAATTGAAAACGATTTCGAAATGAATTGAATTGAAAACGATTTCGAAATGAATTGAATTGAAAACGATTTCGAAATGAATTGAATTGAAAACGATTTCGAAATGAATTGAATTGAAAACGATTTCGAAATGAATTGAATTGAAAATGATTTCGAGATGAATTGAATTGAAAACGATTTCGAAATGAATTGAATTGAAAACGATTTCGAAATGAATTGAATTGAAAACGATTTCGAAATGAAGTGAAAACGAATTCAAATTAAATTGAAAGCAAATTGAAGTGAATTCAAATTGAATTGAAATTTGAACTGAATTGAAACGAGTTTTAAACTATTTATATAATTCGTTTTAAATAGAAAGCGACGAAATATATATTATATATATATTATATATATAATATAATGGCCTGAATAGAACGCGCCGCGCCGCGGCAGTTCGTGAATTTCGACCATTTATTTCAAACGGACATTACGGGAGATCCGACCGTCGGATTCTCCTAGAACCGGAACCGTTGGGTTCGTATCGAAAAGAGCTTTCTAATGAATATTTGAAATTAGAAATCTAACGGTTGGATTTGGAATTATGTCCAAATCAAATTTGAAAAAGGTCGCTGTAAGTGCAGTTCGATGGCCATTGGTGGAAATCGACTGTACGGGCCTTGATAAAATTATTAAAAATAGTAATAATTTGTGTAAAATCATAAGAAATGATTTGTGAAGATTTGGGATGAAAAACTCCATATTTGAAAAGATAAAAATAGATTTTTATCGAAATGAACTAGTTTTGAACTAGAAATATAATTCTATTTATTTTTAAATAAATAAATTGAATTTGAAAAGGGTTTTAAAAATAACCAGAATTTCCAATGATTGCATTGGAGTGGATTTGAATCGAAATTGTCTTCGGAATATTTCGATGTTGGAATTCGGGACTATACAGGTGTGGTTATGGAAATTTGAAAGATATATATTTATATCGTTATTTCCAATACGACATTTGTTAGTCGTAGAATTTGATATTGAATATAAGCTGGTATATTTTCTATTCAGAACCTTGTGTTTAATATCAAACGTGATTTGGGTTTGTCGTGAATGGTGTCTTCACTAACACTGTTCTTGAACCCAGTTGAGTAAAGATTAAATCTTTTTATTTAGATTTAATGAAGTGTACCAATTAAATGATATTTAATTGGAATTGAATTGATATTGATTTTCGGGTTTATCGTGAACAGTGTTTTAAAATAACACTCGTTCTTTAACCCGATAATTAATGGAATGTGACTTTGGGTTTATCGTGAACCGTGTTTTAAATGACACTGATTCTTTAACCCAGTTAACGATTAAAACTAAGTGGAGTTTTAATGAATCTTTAATTAGATTGAAAAGATCGAGAATGGAGTATCACCAGTTTTACTCCAGGCGATAGTTAAATCTTTAATTAGATTTGAACGTGAAATGGTAATTGAATTTACCGATAACACCATGGTGTTAGATATGAAGTATAACCAGTTTACTTCATGGGATGAATAGGTTGGGATTGGGAAATAAAATAAATGATTACTTCGGTGTGGTTCGCTAATCCCGACTAGTTTGAATTGATATTCAAAGGAGATTAAAGAATAAATTTAAAGAATTTATCTTGGATAAAATTAATGGGAACTTTTCCCAAGGTATAAGAATATTTGGATAATAGAATATTCTGAATTGGAATGAGGCGTATGTTGTGTTTGTGTAACACTTTTATAATATATACGCGAGTTATTCAGAAAGACCGGGTTTATCCCATTCTGAATAACTGATTCGACGTGGTGTCGAAGATGAAGACGGTGGTCGAAGACCAGAAGTCTTCACGTCGTTTGGGTGATAACTGATGATCTTGATTGGGCTGTACACCCAAGAAGATGGAAACAGTTGGTGATCGTCCAGACGTACTTGGAGATCGATGGATATGCGGGGTACTAGGTGCCTCCGGTTTCGTTCAGACCCAGAACAGACTTGTAAATGGACTGTGTGTCTGACATTGGATTTTAGTCCGTGTGATTGATCTCTATTAAATATATATCTGTTTGGCGGCGGAGAATTTATTCTCTTGCTTAACGCCCTTCTCTGAGACGTACGAGCTCAGGGGTTATATATTGATGGATATCAAACGCATGGAGTGAATTGCCTGTGTGGCATGCCTAAGTGGCAATTGATCGAGGCTTCTGTTGAAAAGCAAAGTCTTGTGGTGATGATCAAAGCACAGCCTGTGTGGCACAGCTTTGTGTAACGTGAATTCGCGAGTTTCGCACCCCGGTTGTGAACCAAAAACGGGAGAGGACCTCAGGGAGGGCATGCGTTTCCTTCTAGCTAGGGTGGTGTCAGTGACCTACCAGCCCTGACATTTCTATACTTTTCACCTGTGTGGTTGTTGCTGTTGCGAGGCGCCTCGGTTAGATCGGACGATCCGGGTCCGATGGAGCCATTCGTTGGCTCATTTACGCCCCAAAGGGCGGGGAAACGTAGTGTTCAGGCATTTTAATCCACATCGGTGGACCGGCCCTGTCGCTCCAAGGGTCACTCGAGCTCTGATCCTGAGACATGGGCTAGATTGTCTCGAATCGGTAGAGGACGATCCCTGGCCTCGGTTCGCAGACGGAAATCCAATTTCCAAATACGTGACTTTGCGGTTTTATTTGTAAACCTATATATGGCGACATAGTGGCATGGGACGCTCATGCCGCCTATGATTGATACTTATGATTTGAAGTTGTTTTATACACTATGCACTTATTATAGTATCAAATGATTTGTTTTAAAACGTATCAAGCATTCTTTGGCTGTTATAAGGGAAAACCCTATCCCCCGGCTTGCGTTGCATTGTGTGATAGGACCTGGGTCTTATAACAGCTTCATTTTTCTTTATTTAGCATTGCGCCGTTTGTTTTATGCACTGGTATTCTTGGGAGGAAACCCGTTCCGCGTTAGCGGCGTGGTCCCTTGATTTACCTAGCTTTAAAAATAAAGATTAATAACTGTTTTAGTTCTCACACCAGTCACATGACTGACCTGGAGTTTATTGTTTTAACCTAAACTCTGGGTGCCCTTATTTTGACACGGGCAGCTAGTAGTTTTGGTTTTGCAGATTTATATTCACAGGATCCTGGTTTACAGCTGGAACGATATCCGGAAAGCTTTGTATCCGTATATCTCCTTCTAGTTGTGTATTGTGTTATTTTCCGCTGCTATGTATTTAAATGTAATTTAAATCTCGGATATTTCTGTGTAATATTCATTTGTGCTCTGTATATTCTTTTAATCTGATGCATTATGGTAATATACAGTGAAATGTTCTTCTGTATGCGTTCTGTTTTGCCCTGTTCTCAAACGATAGGGCGTTTCGAGCGGTCTGGGTCGGTTTAGCGACTGGTTCGGACCGAGCGAAATTCCTTGCTCGTCACATCTGTATAATCACGAAATCTAACATCGAACTATTCCGAAGATGATTTCGATTCAAATCCATTCCAATTCAATTATTGGAAATTCTGGTTATTTTCAAAACCATTTCAAATCCACTTTACTTATTTTAAAAAAAAATAGAATTATAATTCTAGTTCAAAACTAGTTCATTTCGATAAAAATCTATTTTTATCTTTTCAAATATGGAATTTTTCATCCCAGTTCTTCACAAATCATTTCTTATGATTTTACACAAATTATTACTATTTTTAATAATTTAATCAAGGCCCGTACAGTCGATTTCCATCAACAGCCATCGAACTGCACTTACAACGACCTTTTCCAAATTTGATTTGGACATAATTACAAATCCATCCATTAGGTTCCTAATTTCTAATATTTGTTAGAAAGCTCTTTTCGATAAGAACCCAACTGTTCCGATTTTAGGAGAATCCGACGGTCGGATCTCCCGCAATATCCATTCGAAGTCAATGGTCAAAATTCGCGAACTACCGCGGTGCGGCGCGTTCAATACAGGCCATTATATTATATATATAATATATACTTCGTCGATTTCCTTTTAAAACGTATTTTATAAATCGTTATAACTTCGTTTTCAAAACGATTTCAACTTCGTATTCAATTTTAAATCAAAATTGAATATTCCATATCATCGATATATAAATGATAATATTTTCAAAATATTATATTTTGAAATCACTTCTTTTTCTATAATCATTATAAAAACGAATATAATCGATATAAATATCGTTCGCGTCAAAATGGCGTATATCTAACCAACACGGATTTATATAATTCAATAACTTCGTTATTTTATTCAACAAATGAATATTTTATTCAACACATGAATATATATTTTATTCAACACATGAATATATATTTTTATTCAACACATGAATATTTATTTCTCTATTCAACACGTGAATTTTTATTTCTATTCAACACATGAATTAATATTTCTTATTTTCTCAATTGGAATGAGGCTCAATCAATTACCGTATAATGTTAATTATATGAATTTTCTACAAGACATGTAAGTAACAACAAGGATAAATCATCAACCATCATCCAGAGTGCACCACACAAATGCATAAGGATTAAATGTAAATAATTCACGCTTACACAGTCTGCTAACAGATTTTATTTGTGCAGTTGGGCGATGTGTAAAATTTATCGCCCCAATCAATATCAGTCAAATCAGTGTATATAAACAAATCGTCCAATTTATTTATAAATTTTTATTTTCTCGTTAAAAATTATATTTTTAACTATAAAATATTTTCCACTATAAAATATTTTATTTCATTCCACATCACACAATCAAATTTCACAACACAACAATCAAACAAACAAGTCATCTATGGACTGTGGACGACGGGTGTCGGGTGCTACTAAACACCGTCTGCATCCTAGTATATATTTCAAACTAGAAATAAATTAAAGGTAAGGAGTTCTCACCCAAGCAAACCAAATGTCACGACTCTTCTTATGTAGAAATCTTCGCCACTCGCCTTTTATCAATTTCATTGTCAGTAGCCACTACATATATAAAAATCACATTTTATATTGTTGCTATGTATATAAAAATCACGTTTTTATATTGTTTCTATGTATATAAAAATCACATTTTTATATTCTCTATTATATAAAAATCATATTTTTATAACTACGCTATATGGATAAAATTTCTATTTTTATACTGCTACTATATAGATAAAAATCCTATTTTTATACAGCTACTATATAGATAAAAATTCTATTTTTGATTCACTACTTATATAAAAATCATATTTTTATAATTCTAATCACATAATAAAATTATATTTCTACTTCATATATTTTTACAATGCTTCTTCCTATATAAAAATTATATTTTTATATTTTTAATTCTTATATAAAGATCGAATTTTTATCATCTATATAATATAAAAATCCGACCTTTTCTATTTCTACTATATAAAAATCGCATTTTTATTATTTCTACTATATAAAAATTGTATTTTTATTTAGTTATTCACGTGATAAAAATCAAAACATTTCATATATAAAATTAAAGCTTTCTATATTTATATAAAAACCCTAATCTTTTTCAATTCAAAACCTCAACTTCTCTTCTTATTTATAAAGACAGAAACAGCGGTTTAAAACAATGTACTTAAGTTAAAACTGAATTTAAAATAAATAATAAAAAAACTTACAGTTTTCGGTGTTGACTGCGCAATGGGGGTCTTTGTCGGATGGAGGTGGTCAGGGGACGGAGGTGAGGGTGCTGCGCTCGCCGGCGTGGTGGTTGGAGTTTTCAGGCGGTATCAGGCTTTCGAGGGGTGCGGCTTTCTAACCGAAGAGGGGGGAGGCACCTCGAAAGGGAAGGATCGGAAGAGGGGAGCTTTGTGGAGGGGGCAGCGCCGGCGCCGGTCAAGGCGGCAGTGGCGGCTGCTGCGCGCTGCGCGTGGTTTCCTTTTTTTTCTTCTTTTTTCCTTCTATCGATTTGGTCAAAGGGGGGATGTCTGAGTGAATGGAGATAAGGGGGGGTTATTGAATATATATATATATATATAATATAATTTAATAATATTTTAATTTCTAAAAGTAACTTTTTATTTTCAACTCGAAATCAAACCCACCGACTGTCTTTCATAGCTAATTACCCCCATTCCGAACACAATGGGATATGTATCATGAGCTGATTCGATCGTTTCGATCAGTTTCCGTCAAAATCAAAATATAACTCTATATATTGAATTTGAACATACATTTCAATTTACCGGGGCCACATACGGGCTCTCAAAATTCCCAAAAAATATTTCCTAGCTTCTTATTGACGATGCGGTCCTAACAAAACCAATTTCGTCAAATTCTGAGACCATTTGAAAAATGGTCATTTTCTGGTCGACCAAAATTGACTGAAATTGTCAAAATACGTTTTCCTTTTCCACGCTCACATATTGATTCGAAAAATCACGAATTTTGAAACTTAGCAATAACTTGACATCACGGATCCAACAAAAGTGGTTTCATCGAAAACCGAGGTCGTTTGCAAAATTTCCATTTTTAAGGGCCAGAATTCCATAGCGATTATTCTGAATTTTCAACTGGGCATAACTTTTTATCCCCACTATGAAATTTCAAGTTTTTGGATTCGTTGGAAAGACATTTTAAATTAGATTCGAATATTTTTGGTTTCACTAAAATCCGTTTATTTTGCACCAGGTACATTCATTTGAATTTAGAAATCGAATTTTCGAACTACCGCGCCATTTTCAATTCCTTTTATAATTTAAAATAAATATTTATATTCTAACGATGATCTATATAAATATTTACGTTTAATTCTATTCAATATAAATTTCTCGACGTTATTATTTAAAATAATTCATTTTAAATATTCAAAATTCACTAAAATTGCCAAAATAAAAATTTTAAATTGGCTCGGATTTCCGGATTATTACAGTCTCCCCCACTTAAAACTTTTCGTCCCTGAAAAGGAACGAAGACGAAAGATGTTTCACAAATCAAATCTACTTCCAGTATTTTCACTACGGCTTAAGTTCTTCAAATTTTCGGTTTCTAATAACTTTTCAAATTTTTAAAAATTTAACTAACACCCTAAATTTTCGAAAAATTTCGCCATAACCTCCCCTGCACCGGAGACTTTGGGATATTTCATATAGCCTCCCATGGCCTTCATCAATCCAAAAAGAAAAAGAAACAGCCAAGCGGCTAGCCAATCGGCTCATAAAATCATCCAAAACCCAATGAATTAGTAAACATGTACCCATTTGTCGGGCAAACAATTTTATTCTTCTGCTGTAGCCTCCTTGCTATGACTTGTTCAATATAAGTACATGTATATGCATGCAATTTCAAACAATTTTCAATACAGTTCACTTTTTGGTACAATTTGGCTAAAGGTTCAAATTCTAATTAATCAAACAATAATCAAACAACACAATCAGCAGTCAATTTGTTGATTAGCTTTTCAAATTCATAATTTTGATACATATACAGAAAATCATGTTTTTGGTGCCAAATCACAACAATAGGCCTATCTAGTTTTGGTTCTCACACCAGTCAATTGGAATCATATAGTTATCCCACTTTCGTCCCTCGAACATGAATACTAATGACGACTAGTCAATCATCAGAATCATCTTCGGGCGACTAGAGCGTGACTCTATATCTATCCAGTATATTAAAACTCTAAATACACGCGGATCAGTCGTATACACAAAATCTATATATACTGGATTGTCCAAATTCAATACAAAATAAATAATCAAATACGAATAATTGATTTAAATTTTCAAAACAAAAATTGTTTTCATTTTAAAAATATACTCTTCACGCTCGTTCTAGGACACTACTGATCCTATCTCTAACGAGTCATTCTCATTGGATATTACTAATCCAATCTTTGATGAATTCTTTCCTATGGTTCTAACGTGTCTTGTTCTCGAGCTTTGTAAACCAAAGCTCTGATACCACTGTAAGAACCCGTAACTTCCCCGGTAAGAAAATCCCGGATACTTTTGAGGACAAGACAAATCATAACATAAACAGAAGAACATTTCATTGTTAATTACAACAATTCCATCAGAATACAAGAATATACAGAGTATAAACAAATAATATACATAAAATATCAGAGACTACAATAAATTATTGACGCGGAAAAATAATACAATACACAACTGAAAGAGATATACGGATACAGAGCTTTCCGGATATCAATCCAGCTGTAAACCAGGTTCCTGTGAATATAAATCTGCAAAACCAAAATTACTAGCTGCCCGTGCGGAAAATAGGGGCACCGAGAGTTTAGGTTAAAACAATAAACTCCAGGTTAGTCATGTGACTAGTGTGAGAACTAAAACAGTTATTAATCTTTATTTTTAAAGTTAGGTAAATCAAGGGACCATGCCGTATAACACGGAACGGTTTTCCTCCCAAGAATACCAGTGCGTAAAACAACGGCGCAATGCTAAATAAAGAAAAATGAAGCTATTATAAGACCCAGGTCCCATCACACAATGCAACGCAAGCCAGAGGATAGGGCTTTTACCTTATAATAGCCAAAGAATGCTTGATACGCTAAAAACAAATCATTTGATACTATTATAAGTGCATAGTGTATAAAACAATTTTAATCATAAGTATCAATCATAGACGGCATGAGTGACCCATCCCACTATGTCGACGTACTAGGCTCTACAATCAAAACCGCAAAGTCACGTATTTGGAAATTGGATTTCCTTCTATGAACCGAGGCAAGGGATCGTCCTCTACCGAATTCGAGACAATCTAGCCCATGTCTCAGGCAAGTACTCAGTCAAGCCTTTGGAGCGACAGGGCCGGTCCACCGATGTGGATTAAAATGCCTGAACACTGCGTTTCCCCGCCCTTTGGGGCGTAAATGAGCCAACGAATGACTCCATCGGCTTCACATAGTCACCGATATATCCGAGGCACCATGCAACAGCAACAACCACATATGTCAAACTCGTCTGGGCGTGTAAAACCACTGACGCCACTTCTAACTAGAAGGAAACGCATGTTCTCCCTGAGGTCCTCTCCCGTTTCTGGTTCACAACCGGGGTGTGAGGCTCGCGAATCAACGTTACACAAAGCTATTCCACATAGGCGGTGCTTTGATCATCAACCACAAGACATTGCTTTTCAACTGAAGCCTTGATCAATTGCCACTTAGGCATGCCACACAGGAAATTCACTCCATGCGTTTGATATCCATCAATATATAACCTCTGAGCACGTATGTCTCAAAGAAGGGCATTAAGCAAGAGAATAAATTCTCCGCCGCCAAATAGATATATATTTAATAGAAATCAACCACACAGAATAAAACCCAATGTCAGACACATAGTCCATTTACAAGTTCGTTCTGGGTCTGAACGAAACCGGAGGCACCATGAACCTCACATATCCATCGATCTCCAAGTACGACTGGACGATCACCAACTGATTCCATCCTCTTGGGTGTACGGCCCAATCAAGATCATCAGTAATCACCCAAACGACGTGAAAACCTCTGGTCTTCGACCACCGTCTTCATCCTCGACACCACGTCGAATCAGTTATTCAGAATGGTATAAACCCGATCTTTCTGAATAACTCCGTATATAATAAACAAGTGTTACACAAACACAATATACGCCTCATTCCAATTCATCAGTCACTAACCGTAAATTAGCAAGAGAACAATTCCCCAAATATTAACCTCGAAGGCCGAAACCAACATCAGATCAATACCCGGGAAACCATTCTTTTTAGCTAACCTACAGTTAGTTTCTAAATTTCACATTCTTAGGGAAAGGTTCCCATTAATTTTATCAAAGATAAATTCTTTTAAATTTATTCTTTAATCTCCCTTTGAATATCAAATCAAAATAGTCGGGATTAGCGAACCACACCTAAGTAGTCATTTATTTTATTTCCCAATCCCAACCTATTTATCCCAAAGTAAAACTGGTCATGCTTCATATCTAACACCACGGTGTTATCGGTAAATTCTATTACCATTTCACGTTCAAATCTAATTAAAGATTTAACTATCGCCTGGAGTAAAACTGGTGATACTCCATTCTCGATCTTTTCAATCTAATTAAAGATTCATTAAAACTCCACTTAGTTTTAATCTTTAACTGGGTTAAAGAATCAATGTCGTTTAAAACACGGTTTGCGATAAACCCAAAATCACATCCCATTCTATCAGCTTTTAACCGTAAAATATCAAGTGAGTAATTCCCTATGTGTTAACCCCGAAGGCCGAAACCAACATCAGATCAATACCCAAGAAACCATTCAACTTTACTAATCTCCAATTAGTTTCTAATTTTCCTAACTCAGTTGGGTCTAAGAACAGTATTATTGAAGATACCGTTCACGACAACCCAAAATCACATTCCATTAATTATCGGGTTAAAGAACAAGTGTTATTTAAAACACCATCCATGATAAACCCAAAATCAATTCAAATTCAATTCCAATTAAATACCAATTAATTGGTACACTTCATTAAATCTAAATAAAAAGATTTAATCTTTTTCTCAACTGGGTTTAAGAACAGTGTTAATGAAGACACCATTGACGACAAACCCAAATCACATTTGATATTAAATACAAGGCTCTGAATAGAAAATATATCGGCTTATATTCTATATCAAATTCTACGACCAACAAATATCGTATTGGAAATAACGATATAAATATATCTTTCAAATTTCCATAACAACATCTGTATAATCACGAAATTCAACATCGAACTATTCCGAAGATGATTTCGATTCAAATCCATTCCAATTCAATTATTGGAAATTCTGGTTATTTTCAAAACCATTTCAAATCCACTTTATTTATTTTAAAAATAAATAGAATTATAATTCTAGTTCAAAACTAGTTCATTTCGATAAAAATCTATTTTTATCTATTCAAATATGGAATTTTTCATCCCAGTTCTTCGCAAATCATTTCTTATGATTTTACACAAATTATTACTATTTTTAATAATTTTAACAAGGCCCGTACCTTCGATTTCCATCAACGACCATCGAACTGCACTTACAACGACTTTTTCCAAATTTGATTTGGACATAATTCCAAATCCAACCGTTAGAATCCTAATTTCTAATATTTGTTAGAAAGCACTTTTCGATACGAACCCAATGGTTCTAGTTTTAGGAGAATCCGACGGTCGGATCTCCCGTAATATCCATTCGAAGTCAATGGTCGAAATTCGCGAACTACCACGGCACGGCACGTTCTATTCAGGCCATTATATTATATATATAATATATATAATATATAATATATACTTCGTCGATTTCCTTTTAAAATGTATTTTATAAATCGTTCTAACTTCATTTTCAAAACGATTTCAACTTCATATTCAATTTCAAATCAAAATTGAATATTCTATATCATCGATATATAAATGATAATATTTTCAAAATATTATATTTTGAAATCACTTCTTTTTCTATTATCATTATAAAAATGAATATAATCGATATAAATATCGTTCGCGTCAAAATGGCGCATATCTAACCAACACGGCTTTATATATTTCAGTAACTTCGTTATTCTATTCAACAAATGAATATTTTCTTCAACACATGAATATATATTTTATTCAGCACATGAATATATATTTTTATCCAACACATGAATATTTATTTTTCTATTCAACACGTGAATTTTTATTTCTATTCAACACATGAATTTATATTTCTTATTTTCTCAATTGGAATGAGGCCCAGTCAACTACCATATAATGTTAATTATATGGATTTTCTACAATACATGTAGGTAACAACAACGATAAATCATCAACCATCATCCAGAGTGCACCACACAACTGCATAAGCATTAAATGTAAATAATTCACGCTTGCACAGTCTGTCAACCCATCGATTGACATACACTAAACAATCGGGATTAATGTACGTCAAATATCATCCCAATACCCGTATGGGGTTTCAAATCAACAAATACAGATTTTATTTGTGCAGTTGGGCGATGTGTAAAATTTATCCTCCCAATCAATATCAGTCAAATCAGTGTATATAAACAAATCGTCCGATTTGTTTATAAATATTTATTTTCTCGTTAAAAATCATATTTTTAACTGTAAAATATTTTCCACTATAAAATATTTTATTTCATTCCACATTACACAATCAAATTTCACAACACAGCAATCAAACAAACGAGTCATCCATGGTCTGTGGACGACGGGTGTCGAGTGCTACTAAACACCGTCCGCATCCTAGTATATATTTCAAACTAGAAATAAATGAAAGGTGAGGAGTTCTCACCCAAGCCAAACCAAACGCCACGACTCTTCTTATGTAGAAATCTTCGTCACTCGCCTTTTATCAATTTCATTGTCCGTAGCCACTACATATATAAAAATCATATTTTTATATTATTGCTATGTATATAAAAATCACGTTTTTATATTGTTGCTATGTATATAAAAATCACATTTTTATATTCTCTATTATATAAAAATCATATTTTTATAACTACGCTATATGGATAAAATTTCTATTTTTATACTGCTACTATATAGATAAAAATCCTATTTTTATACCGCTACTATATAGATAAAAATTCTATTTTTGATTCACTACTTATATAAAAATCATATTTCTATAATTCTAATCATATAATAAAATTATATTTCTACTTCATATATTTTTACAATGCTTCTTACTATATAAAAAATATATTTTTATATTTCTAATTCTTATATAAAGATCGAATTTTTATCATCTATATAATATAAAAATCCGACCTTTTCTATTTCTACGATATAAAAATCGCATTTTTATTATTTCTACTATATAAAAATTGTATTTAGTTCTTCACATGATAAAAATCATAACATTTCATATATAAAATTAAAACTTTCTATATTTATATAAAAACCCTAATCTTTTTCTATTCAAAAACCTCAACTTCTTTTCTTATTTATAAAAACATAAACTGAATTTAAAACAATGTACATAAGTTAAAACTGAATTTAAAATAAATAAATAAATAACTTGCAGTTTTCGGTGTTGACTGCGCAAGAGGGGGTCTTTGTTGGACGGAGGTGGTCAGGGGACGGAGGTGAGATTGCTACGCTCGCCGGCATGGTGGTTGGAGGTTTCGGGCGGCGTCAGGTTTTTGAGGGGCGCGACTTTCAAATCGAAGAGGGGGAGGCACTGTGAAGACCCGTAACTTCCCCGTAAAGGAAAGCGTCGGATAGTTCGAGAACAAACCACAACAGAACGCGTACAGGAGAACCTTTCATTGTATATTACAACAATGCATCAGATTACAAGAATATACAGAGTATAAATGAATATTACACAGAAATATCAGAGATTTAAATTACATTTAAATACATAGCAGCGGAAAATAATACAATAAACAACTAGAAGAGATATACGGATACAAAGCTTTCCGGATATCGTTCCAGCTGTAAACCAGGATCCTGTGAATATAAATCTGCAAAACCAAAACTACTAGCTGCCCGTGTCAAAAATAAGGGCACCCAGAGTTTAGGTTAAAACAATAAACTCCAGGTCAGTCATGTGACTGGTGTGAGAACTAAAACAGTTGTTAATCTTTGTTTTTAAAGTTAGGTAAATCAAGGGACCACGCCGTATAACACGGAACGGGTTTCCTCCCAAGAATACCAGTGCATAAAACCAACAGCGCAATGCTAAATAAAGAAAGATGAAGCTGTTATAAGACCCAGGTCCTATCACACAATGCAACGCAAGCCGGGGGATAGGGTTTTCCCTTATAACAGCCAAAGAATGCTTGATACGTTTAAAACAAATCATTTGATACTATTATAAGTGCATAGTGTATAAAACACTTCAAATCATAAGTATCAATCATAGGCGGCATGAGCGTCCCATGCCACTATGTCGCCATATATAGGTTTACAAATAAAACCGCAAATGTCACGTATTTGGAAATTGGATTTCCATCTATGAACCGAGGCAAAAGATAGTCCTCAACCGATTCGAGACGCTCTAGCCCGCCCCTCAGGAACAGCCGCAACTGCCCCTTGGATCGTCAGGGCCGGTCCACACGGAGTGGATTATTATGCCTGAACAATACGTCTCCCCACCCTATGGGGTGTAAGTCTGGTCCGTCAGCCGACCAGAATGCATTCGGCCGAAACCGATATAACCGAGGCGCCTCGCAACAGCAACAACCACATAAGTCAAACTCGTCAGGGCGTGTAAAACCACTGACGCCACTTCTAGCTAGAAAGAAACGCAAGTCCTCCCTGAGGTCCGTCTCCCGTTTTTGGTTCATACCTGGTGTGAAACACGCGAGGTAAACGTTACACAAAGCTACGCCACAAAGGCCGTGCTTTGATCATCACCACAAGACTTTGCTTTTCAACAGAAGCCTTGATCATTTGCATCTTAGCATGCCACACAGGCAAACCATCCTATGCAACCGATATCAGTCACACAGAATGAAATCCGATGTCAGACACACAGTCCATTTACAAGTCCGTTCTGGGTCTGAACGAAACCGGAGGCACCTAGTACCCCGCATATCCATCGATCTCCAAGTACGTCTGGACGATCACCAACTGTTTCCATCTTCTTGGGTGTACAGCCCAATCAAGATCATCAGTTATCACCCAAACGACGTGAAGACTTCCGGTCTTCGACCATCGTCTTCATCTTCGACTTATCGTCGTATCAGTTATTCAGAATGGGATAAACCCGGTCTTTCCGAATAACTCACGTATATATTATAAAAGTGTTACACAAACACAACATACGCCTCATTCCAATTCATTAGTCACTAACCGTAAATTAATCAAGAGAATAATTCCCCAAATATTAACCCCGAAGGCCGAAACCAACATCAGATCAATATCCAGAAAACCATTCTGCTTGGCTAACCGACAGTTAGTTTCTAAATTTCACATTCAAATCTAATTAAAGATTTAACTATCGCCTGGAGCAAAACTGGTGATACTCCATTCTCGATCTTTTCAATCTAATTAAAGATTCATTAAAACTCCACTTAGTTTTAATCTGTGACTGGGTTAAAGAATCAGTGTCATCTAAAAACACGGTTCGCGATAAACCCAAAGTCACATTCCATTAATTATCGGGTTAAAGAACGAGTGTTATTTAAAAACACTGTCCACGATAAACCCAAAAATCAATATCGATTCAATTCCAATTAAATGTTATTTAATTGGTACACTTCATTAAATCTAAATAAAAAGATTTAATCATTTCTCAACTGGGTTCAAGAACAGTGTTAGTGAAGACACCATTCACGACGAACCCAAATCACATTCATTAATTATCGGGTTAAAGAACGAGTGTTATTTAAAACACTGTTCACGATAAACCCAAAAATCAATATCAATTCAATTCCAATTAAATGTTATTTAATTGGTACACTTCATTAAATCTAAATCAAAAGATTTAATCTTTTCTCAGCTGGGTTCAAGAACAGTGTTAGTGAAGACACCATTCACGACGAACCCAAATCACATTCATTAATTATCGGGTTAAAGAACGAGTGTTATTTAAAACACTGTTCACGATAAACCCAAAAATCAATATCAATTCAATTCCAATTAAATGTTATTTAATTGGTACACTTCATTAAATCTAAATAAAAAGATTTAATCTTTTCTCAGCTGGGTTCAAGAACAGTGTTAGTGAAGACACCATTCACGACAAACCCAAATCACATTCGATATTCAATACAAGGCTCTGAATAGAAAATATATCGGCTTATATTCAATATCGAATTCTACGACTAACAAATGTCGTATTGGAAATAACGATATACATATATATCTTTCAAATTTCCATAACAACACCTGTATAATCATGAATTCCAACATCGAAATATTCCGAAGACAATTTCGATTCAAATCCACTCCAGTGTAATCATTGGAATTTTGGTTACTTTTAAAACCCTTTTCGAATTCAATTTATTTATTTAAAAATAAATAGAATTATAATTCTAGTTCAAAACTAGTTCATTTCGATAAAAATCTATTTTTATCTTTTCTAATATGGAATTTTTCATCCCAATTCTTTCTAAATCATTTCTTATGATTTTACACAAATTATTACTATTTTTAATAATTTTATCAAGGCCCGTACAGTCGATTTCCATCAATGGCCATCGAACTGCACTTATAGCGACCTTTTTCGAATTTGATTTGGACATAATTCCAAATCCAACCGTTAGATTTCAAATTTCTAACATTCATTAGAAAGCTCTTTTCGATACGAACCCAACGGTTCCGGTTTTAGGAGAATCCGACGGTCGGATCTCCCGTAATGTCCGTTTGAAATAAATGGTCGAAATTCGCGAACTGCCGCGGCGCGGCGCGTTCTATTCAGGCCATTATATTATATATATAATATATATATAATATATACTTCGTCGATTTCTATTTAAAACGAATTATATAAATAGTTTTAAAATTCGTTTCAAAAGCAATCTCAACTTCCTTTTCAATTCAAATCAAAATTGAATTCTTCTTTATAAATTCGTTTCAAAATTCATTTCTATTCAATTCGAATTTCAATTCAATTTGAATTCATTTCAATTCGCTTTTAATTCAATTCGAATTCGTTTTCAATTCAATTCATTTCGAAATCGTTTTCAATTCAATTCGAATTCGTTTTCAATTCAATTCATTTCGAAATCGTTTTCAATTCAATTCGAATTCGTTTTCAATTCAATTCATTTCGAAATCGTTTTCAATTCAATTCATTTCGAAATCGTTTTCAATTCAATTCATTTCGAAATCGTTTTCAATTCAATTCGAATTCATTTTCAATTCAATTCATTTCGAAATCGTTTTCAATTCAATTCATTTCGAAATCGTTTTCAATTCAATTCGAATTCATTTTCAATTCAATTCATTTCGAAATCGTTTTCAATTCAATTCATTTCGAAATCGTTTTCAATTCAATTCGAATTCATTTTCAATTCAATTCATTTCGAAATCGTTTTCAATTCAATTCGAATTCATTTTCAATTCAATTCATTTCGAAATCGTTTTCAATTCAATTCATTTCGAAATCGTTTTCAATTCAATTCGAATTCATTTTCAATTCAATTCATTTCGAAATCGTTTTCAATTCAATTCATTTCGAAATCGTTTTCAATTCAATTCGAATTCATTTTCAATTCAATTCATTTCGAAATCGTTTTCAATTCAATTCATTTCGAAATCGTTTTCAATTCAATTCATTTCGAAATCGTTTTCAATTCAATTCATTTCGAAATCGTTTTCAATTCAATTCATTTCGAAATCGTTTTCAATTCATTTCATTTCGAAATCGTTTTCAATTCATTTCGAATTCGTTTTTAAAATCGATATAAATATCGTTCACGTCAAAATGGCGTCAATCTAATCAACACGGCTTCATATATTCCTTTATTTTCAAATATTCTATTTCAAATATTTCTTTTTCAAATATTTCTTTTTCAAAACTGGAATGAGGCCCAATCAATTACCATATAAAATTAATTATATGGATTTTCATACAACACATGTATATAATAGCATTGAAAATAATCAACCATCAACCAAAGTGCACTACACTGTATAAGCATCAAATATAGATATTCAACGCTTATAACAGCCTGTCAATCAATCGATCGACATGTTTAATCAATCAGGATGAGTGAACTTCAAATTTCATCCTAACACCCGTGTGGGGTTTCAAACAATCAAACACTGATTTTTTTATTTGTGCAGTTAGGCGATGTGTAAAATTTATCGTCCCAATCAATGTCATTCAAATAGGTGTACATAAACAAACCGTCTGGTTTGTAAATGAATATTTATTTTATTCACTTCACGTTAAAAATTATATTTTTAACGATAAAACATTTTATTTCAACCTATGAATTTCTATTCAATTCATTCTTTAAATAAAATGCTATTTTTATTTTTCTAACTTATTTTAGAAAATTTCGGCGGCATAACGGCACGATACTAGAAACGGGACAAGGCCTAGCCTTATCCCCGGTCTAGTGAAGGCCCACGCCATTCACTCATCAATCAAATCAATTTCATTTTGCAAACCACAAAATTTGGAGTAAGGGTCTAACCTAGCCTTACTCCTTCGCCTTATAACGGCGCACGTCTACTCCTAACCAATTTATCGATTCGATTTTCCACACCACAAACCACATTCAAACCAATATCACAATCAATAACCAAACAGCCAAACAAACAAGTCCATGGTCTGTGGACGGGTGTCGGGTGCTACTAAGCACCGTCTGCATCCTAGTATATATATATAACTAGAAAATAAATTGAAAGGTGAGAAATTCTCACATATAGCTATCCTAGCTCCACGGCACTTCATTGATAGAAATCTTCATCGCTATCGCATCTTTGTCACCTTCGTTGCCCGGATCCTTTACATATGTAAAAATCGAATTTTTAGTTCGCTATTCAATATATAAAAATCGAATTTTTAGTTCGCTATTCAATATATAAAAATCGAATTTTTAGTTCGCTATTCAATATATAAAAATCGAATTTTTAGTTCGCTATTCAATATATAAAAATCGAATTTTTAGTTCGCTATTCAATATATAAAAATCGAATTTTTAGTTCGCTATTCAATATATAAAAATCGAATTTTCAGTTCGCTATTCAATATATAAAAATCGAATTTTTAGTTCGCTATTCAATATATAAAAATCGAATTTTTAGTTCGCTATTCAATATATAAAAATCGAATTTTTAGTTCGCTATTCAATATATAAAAATCGAATTTTTAGTTCGCTATTCAATATATAAAAATCGAATTTTTAGTTCGCTATTCAATATATAAAAATCATATTTTTCTATCGAAGTTCAATATATAAAAATTCCATTTTTCTATCGAAGTTCAATCTTCTCTGTCGCTTCATATATAAAATAAAAATCAGATTTTTATTTCGTTACATACACAAAGATGATATCTTTATATTCTCTATCCTATAAAGATTATATTTTCAATACTTTAAAAATATAAAAATCATATTTTTAATACTTTAAAAATATAAAGATCATATTTTTACAAAAATATAGATCCCGCCTTTTCCATTTTAAAGATCAAATCTTTTCTTTTACCTTTTCAAGTTTAAATCTTTTCTCTTTTTAAAATCTTTAATCAGTTTTTAATTTCTTTTTAAAAACAGTTTTTATAACTTACTTCTTTTAAAAATTCTGTTTTAAAAACTTAAAACAAAAATCAGTTTTCTATATTCAAAAATTCAGTTTTTAAATTCTTAAAAATCCAGTTTTTAACTTTTAAACATTTTCAGTTTTTATATTCTTTTTACTTTTATATAAAAAAAACAGTTTTACTAACTAAAAAAAACAGTTTTCTTTCTTTTTAAAAAAACAGTTTTACACAAAAAAAAAAAAAAACAGTTTTTAATACTTTTAAAAATAAAAATAAAAATACTTACAGATAAGGGGGGGGGGGGTTTCTGCAGATCGTCGGAGGGCGTGCTGGTCCGAGCTGGTGGTGCGGAGGCGGATTAGTGGGGTTCGATTCGAAGTGGAACAAAGGGGGGGGGTTCGCTGTAATCGAGCGGAGGGGTTCAGGGCTTCGGGGTTTCGTTCGAGGCTGGAAGGAAAGAAGGAGAAGGCGGAGATTGAGGGAGGGAGGCGCGCCAGAGGTGGGTGGCTCCATCGCGGCGGCGACGGATGTAGGGTGGAGGCGGCGGCTCGATTTCTTTTTTTTTTTTTTTTTCTTTCCTTATTTTTATTTTCTGTTAAATGATCGGGGGGGGGGCCAGCGGGTTAATGGAAGAGAGATATTATTTTTTTTTTTTTTTTTTTTTTATTTAATTATTTCGTTTTATCCTAAAGAGTTGACTTTTACATATGACCTCGAAACGAGGCCCACCGCCTGTCGTCCATAGCGTTTTACCCCCATTCCGAACACAATGGGCTATGTACCGCAAGCTGAATTGATAGTTTGAATCAGTTTCCTTTTGAATTTTCATTTAAATCACTATATTGAATTTTAAACGTACATTTCAAATCACCGGGGTCACATACTAACTAGAAAAATTCCCGAAAAATTATTTCTAGCTTCGTATTGACGATACGGTCCTAACAAAACTAGTTTCGTCGAATTCTGAGACCGTTTGAAAAATGGCCAATTTCCAGTCGATTAAAATCAACTGAAACTGGTCAAACGCGTTTTTCTTTACCACGCTCACATATTGATTCGAAAAATTATGAAATTTGAAACCTAGCAATAACTTTACATCACGGACCCAACAAAACTGGTTTCGTCGAAATCCGAGTCGTTTGCAAAATGTCCATTTTTAAGGGCTTGAATTCCATAGCGACTATTCAGAATTTTCAACTGGACATATCTTTTGATTCCTGATATGAAATCTTGATTTTTCGGATTCGTTGGAAAGATATTCACTATTAGATTCCATTATTTTTGGTTTCACTAAAATCCGGATTGTTTTGCACCCGGTACATTCAATTGAAGTTTGAAATCGAATTATCGAACTACCGCGCCATTTTCAATTCCTTTTATAATTATATATAATTATTTATATTCTAACGACGACGCGTATAATATATACGTTCGAATTATATTCAAAATAAATTTCTCGTCGATATTATTTAAAATAATTCATTTTAAATATTCAAAATTCGCTAAAATTGCCAAAATAAAATTTTTAAACTGGCCCAGATTTTCGGGTTGTTACAATCTCCCCCACTTAAAACTTTTCGTCCCCGAAAAGGAACAAAGTCGAAAGTGGTTTGATTATTCAGCTCTACGATCGATCAGGCTTCCATTCTCCAACTCTTTAGTTTCTGAGAATTTTCAAAATTTCAAAAATTTGGCTAACACCCTAAATTTTCGAAAAATTTCGCCATAACCTCCCCTGCACCGGGAGCATCGGGGAATTTCAAATAGCTTCCCCGGTCCTTCAGATCTCAAAAAGAAAAAGAAAAAGCCAAGCGGCTAGCCAATAGGCTCACAAAATCATCACCACCCAAACAAAACAGTAAATTTTGTAGTAAACATGTACCTATTTGTCGGGCAAACAAATTTTATTCTCTGGCTCTAGCCTCCTTGCTATGACCTGTTCAAAGATACATATGCATATGCAAGCAAATGCGACCAAATTTCAATACAAGTCAATATTTGATTCAATTAGGCTAAATGGTTTAAAATTAGCAAACAAATGAACAAACAACACAAACATCAATCAATTAGTGAATTTAACGTTTCAAATTCATAATTTTGATACATATACAAAAATCATGTTTTTGATGCCAAATCACAACAATAGGCCCTATCTAATTTTTGGTTCTCACACCAGTCAATAGGAAATATATAGATATCACACCTTCGTCACACGAATATAAATTCTGACGATGAGTACTCAACCATCAGAATCATCTTCGGGCCACTAGAGTATGATTCTATATCTATCCAATATATTAAAACTTCGAATATACGCGGATCAGACGTATACGCAAAATCTTTATATACTGGACTGTCCAACTCAATATAAATAGATAATCAGATACGAATAATTGATTTAAATTTTCAAAACAAAAATTGTTTTCATTTTAAAAATATACTCTTCACACTCGTTCTAGGATACTACTGATCCTATCTCTAACGAGTCATTCCCATTGGATATTACTAATCCAATATCTGATGAATTCTTTCGTATGGTTCTAATGTGTCTTGTTCTCTGAGCTTTGTAAACCAAAGCTCTGATACCAAATGTGAAGACCCGTAACTTCCCCGTAAAGGAAAGCGTCGGATAGTTCGAGAACAAACCACAACAGAACGCGTACAGGAGAACCTTTCATTGTATATTACAACAATGCATCAGATTACAAGAATATACAGAGTATAAATGAATATTACACAGAAATATCAGAGATTTAAATTACATTTAAATACATAGCAGCGGAAAATAATACAATAAACAACTAGAAGAGATATACGGATACAAAGCTTTCCGGATATCGTTCCAGCTGTAAACCAGGATCCTGTGAATATAAATCTGCAAAACCAAAACTACTAGCTGCCCGTGTCAAAAATAAGGGCACCCAGAGTTTAGGTTAAAACAATAAACTCCAGGTCAGTCATGTGACTGGTGTGAGAACTAAAACAGTTGTTAATCTTTGTTTTTAAAGTTAGGTAAATCAAGGGACCACGCCGTATAACACGGAACGGGTTTCCTCCCAAGAATACCAGTGCATAAAACCAACAGCGCAATGCTAAATAAAGAAAGATGAAGCTGTTATAAGACCCAGGTCCTATCACACAATGCAACGCAAGCCGGGGGATAGGGTTTTCCCTTATAACAGCCAAAGAATGCTTGATACGTTTAAAACAAATCATTTGATACTATTATAAGTGCATAGTGTATAAAACACTTCAAATCATAAGTATCAATCATAGGCGGCATGAGCGTCCCATGCCACTATGTCGCCATATATAGGTTTACAAATAAAACCGCAAATGTCACGTATTTGGAAATTGGATTTCCATCTATGAACCGAGGCAAAAGATAGTCCTCAACCGATTCGAGACGCTCTAGCCCGCCCCTCAGGAACAGCCGCAACTGCCCCTTGGATCGTCAGGGCCGGTCCACACGGAGTGGATTATTATGCCTGAACAATACGTCTCCCCACCCTATGGGGTGTAAGTCTGGTCCGTCAGCCGACCAGAATGCATTCGGCCGAAACCGATATAACCGAGGCGCCTCGCAACAGCAACAACCACATAAGTCAAACTCGTCAGGGCGTGTAAAACCACTGACGCCACTTCTAGCTAGAAAGAAACGCAAGTCCTCCCTGAGGTCCGTCTCCCGTTTTTGGTTCATACCTGGTGTGAAACACGCGAGGTAAACGTTACACAAAGCTACGCCACAAAGGCCGTGCTTTGATCATCACCACAAGACTTTGCTTTTCAACAGAAGCCTTGATCATTTGCATCTTAGCATGCCACACAGGCAAACCATCCTATGCAACCGATATCAGTCACACAGAATGAAATCCGATGTCAGACACACAGTCCATTTACAAGTCCGTTCTGGGTCTGAACGAAACCGGAGGCACCTAGTACCCCGCATATCCATCGATCTCCAAGTACGTCTGGACGATCACCAACTGTTTCCATCTTCTTGGGTGTACAGCCCAATCAAGATCATCAGTTATCACCCAAACGACGTGAAGACTTCCGGTCTTCGACCATCGTCTTCATCTTCGACTTATCGTCGTATCAGTTATTCAGAATGGGATAAACCCGGTCTTTCCGAATAACTCACGTATATATTATAAAAGTGTTACACAAACACAACATACGCCTCATTCCAATTCATTAGTCACTAACCGTAAATTAATCAAGAGAATAATTCCCCAAATATTAACCCCGAAGGCCGAAACCAACATCAGATCAATATCCAGAAAACCATTCTGCTTGGCTAACCGACAGTTAGTTTCTAAATTTCACATTCAAATCTAATTAAAGATTTAACTATCGCCTGGAGCAAAACTGGTGATACTCCATTCTCGATCTTTTCAATCTAATTAAAGATTCATTAAAACTCCACTTAGTTTTAATCTGTGACTGGGTTAAAGAATCAGTGTCATCTAAAAACACGGTTCGCGATAAACCCAAAGTCACATTCCATTAATTATCGGGTTAAAGAACGAGTGTTATTTAAAAACACTGTCCACGATAAACCCAAAAATCAATATCGATTCAATTCCAATTAAATGTTATTTAATTGGTACACTTCATTAAATCTAAATAAAAAGATTTAATCATTTCTCAACTGGGTTCAAGAACAGTGTTAGTGAAGACACCATTCACGACGAACCCAAATCACATTCATTAATTATCGGGTTAAAGAACGAGTGTTATTTAAAACACTGTTCACGATAAACCCAAAAATCAATATCAATTCAATTCCAATTAAATGTTATTTAATTGGTACACTTCATTAAATCTAAATCAAAAGATTTAATCTTTTCTCAGCTGGGTTCAAGAACAGTGTTAGTGAAGACACCATTCACGACGAACCCAAATCACATTCATTAATTATCGGGTTAAAGAACGAGTGTTATTTAAAACACTGTTCACGATAAACCCAAAAATCAATATCAATTCAATTCCAATTAAATGTTATTTAATTGGTACACTTCATTAAATCTAAATAAAAAGATTTAATCTTTTCTCAGCTGGGTTCAAGAACAGTGTTAGTGAAGACACCATTCACGACAAACCCAAATCACATTCGATATTCAATACAAGGCTCTGAATAGAAAATATATCGGCTTATATTCAATATCGAATTCTACGACTAACAAATGTCGTATTGGAAATAACGATATACATATATATCTTTCAAATTTCCATAACAACACCTGTATAATCATGAATTCCAACATCGAAATATTCCGAAGACAATTTCGATTCAAATCCACTCCAGTGTAATCATTGGAATTTTGGTTACTTTTAAAACCCTTTTCGAATTCAATTTATTTATTTAAAAATAAATAGAATTATAATTCTAGTTCAAAACTAGTTCATTTCGATAAAAATCTATTTTTATCTTTTCTAATATGGAATTTTTCATCCCAATTCTTTCTAAATCATTTCTTATGATTTTACACAAATTATTACTATTTTTAATAATTTTATCAAGGCCCGTACAGTCGATTTCCATCAATGGCCATCGAACTGCACTTATAGCGACCTTTTTCGAATTTGATTTGGACATAATTCCAAATCCAACCGTTAGATTTCAAATTTCTAACATTCATTAGAAAGCTCTTTTCGATACGAACCCAACGGTTCCGGTTTTAGGAGAATCCGACGGTCGGATCTCCCGTAATGTCCGTTTGAAATAAATGGTCGAAATTCGCGAACTGCCGCGGCACGGCGCGTTCTATTCAGGCCATTATATTATATATATAATATATATATAATATATACTTCGTCGATTTCTATTTAAAACGAATTATATAAATAGTTTTAAAATTCGTTTCAAAAGCAATCTCAACTTCCTTTTCAATTCAAATCAAAATTGAATTCTTCTTTATAAATTCGTTTCAAAATTCATTTCTATTCAATTCGAATTTCAATTCAATTTGAATTCATTTCAATTCGCTTTTAATTCAATTCGAATTCGTTTTCAATTCAATTCATTTCGAAATCGTTTTCAATTCAATTCGAATTCGTTTTCAATTCAATTCATTTCGAAATCGTTTTCAATTCAATTCGAATTCGTTTTCAATTCAATTCATTTCGAAATCGTTTTCAATTCAATTCATTTCGAAATCGTTTTCAATTCAATTCATTTCGAAATCGTTTTCAATTCAATTCGAATTCATTTTCAATTCAATTCATTTCGAAATCGTTTTCAATTCAATTCATTTCGAAATCGTTTTCAATTCAATTCGAATTCATTTTCAATTCAATTCATTTCGAAATCGTTTTCAATTCAATTCATTTCGAAATCGTTTTCAATTCAATTCGAATTCATTTTCAATTCAATTCATTTCGAAATCGTTTTCAATTCAATTCGAATTCATTTTCAATTCAATTCATTTCGAAATCGTTTTCAATTCAATTCATTTCGAAATCGTTTTCAATTCAATTCGAATTCATTTTCAATTCAATTCATTTCGAAATCGTTTTCAATTCAATTCATTTCGAAATCGTTTTCAATTCAATTCGAATTCATTTTCAATTCAATTCATTTCGAAATCGTTTTCAATTCAATTCATTTCGAAATCGTTTTCAATTCAATTCATTTCGAAATCGTTTTCAATTCAATTCATTTCGAAATCGTTTTCAATTCAATTCATTTCGAAATCGTTTTCAATTCATTTCATTTCGAAATCGTTTTCAATTCATTTCGAATTCGTTTTTAAAATCGATATAAATATCGTTCACGTCAAAATGGCGTCAATCTAATCAACACGGCTTCATATATTCCTTTATTTTCAAATATTCTATTTCAAATATTTCTTTTTCAAATATTTCTTTTTCAAAACTGGAATGAGGCCCAATCAATTACCATATAAAATTAATTATATGGATTTTCATACAACACATGTATATAATAGCATTGAAAATAATCAACCATCAACCAAAGTGCACTACACTGTATAAGCATCAAATATAGATATTCAACGCTTATAACAGCCTGTCAATCAATCGATCGACATGTTTAATCAATCAGGATGAGTGAACTTCAAATTTCATCCTAACACCCGTGTGGGGTTTCAAACAATCAAACACTGATTTTTTTATTTGTGCAGTTAGGCGATGTGTAAAATTTATCGTCCCAATCAATGTCATTCAAATAGGTGTACATAAACAAACCGTCTGGTTTGTAAATGAATATTTATTTTATTCACTTCACGTTAAAAATTATATTTTTAACGATAAAACATTTTATTTCAACCTATGAATTTCTATTCAATTCATTCTTTAAATAAAATGCTATTTTTATTTTTCTAACTTATTTTAGAAAATTTCGGCGGCATAACGGCACGATACTAGAAACGGGACAAGGCCTAGCCTTATCCCCGGTCTAGTGAAGGCCCACGCCATTCACTCATCAATCAAATCAATTTCATTTTGCAAACCACAAAATTTGGAGTAAGGGTCTAACCTAGCCTTACTCCTTCGCCTTATAACGGCGCACGTCTACTCCTAACCAATTTATCGATTCGATTTTCCACACCACAAACCACATTCAAACCAATATCACAATCAATAACCAAACAGCCAAACAAACAAGTCCATGGTCTGTGGACGGGTGTCGGGTGCTACTAAGCACCGTCTGCATCCTAGTATATATATATAACTAGAAAATAAATTGAAAGGTGAGAAATTCTCACATATAGCTATCCTAGCTCCACGGCACTTCATTGATAGAAATCTTCATCGCTATCGCATCTTTGTCACCTTCGTTGCCCGGATCCTTTACATATGTAAAAATCGAATTTTTAGTTCGCTATTCAATATATAAAAATCGAATTTTTAGTTCGCTATTCAATATATAAAAATCGAATTTTTAGTTCGCTATTCAATATATAAAAATCGAATTTTTAGTTCGCTATTCAATATATAAAAATCGAATTTTTAGTTCGCTATTCAATATATAAAAATCGAATTTTTAGTTCGCTATTCAATATATAAAAATCGAATTTTCAGTTCGCTATTCAATATATAAAAATCGAATTTTTAGTTCGCTATTCAATATATAAAAATCGAATTTTTAGTTCGCTATTCAATATATAAAAATCGAATTTTTAGTTCGCTATTCAATATATAAAAATCGAATTTTTAGTTCGCTATTCAATATATAAAAATCGAATTTTTAGTTCGCTATTCAATATATAAAAATCATATTTTTCTATCGAAGTTCAATATATAAAAATTCCATTTTTCTATCGAAGTTCAATCTTCTCTGTCGCTTCATATATAAAATAAAAATCAGATTTTTATTTCGTTACATACACAAAGATGATATCTTTATATTCTCTATCCTATAAAGATTATATTTTCAATACTTTAAAAATATAAAAATCATATTTTTAATACTTTAAAAATATAAAGATCATATTTTTACAAAAATATAGATCCCGCCTTTTCCATTTTAAAGATCAAATCTTTTCTTTTACCTTTTCAAGTTTAAATCTTTTCTCTTTTTAAAATCTTTAATCAGTTTTTAATTTCTTTTTAAAAACAGTTTTTATAACTTACTTCTTTTAAAAATTCTGTTTTAAAAACTTAAAACAAAAATCAGTTTTCTATATTCAAAAATTCAGTTTTTAAATTCTTAAAAATCCAGTTTTTAACTTTTAAACATTTTCAGTTTTTATATTCTTTTTACTTTTATATAAAAAAAACAGTTTTACTAACTAAAAAAAACAGTTTTCTTTCTTTTTAAAAAAACAGTTTTACACAAAAAAAAAAAAAAACAGTTTTTAATACTTTTAAAAATAAAAATAAAAATACTTACAGATAAGGGGGGGGGGGGTTTCTGCAGATCGTCGGAGGGCGTGCTGGTCCGAGCTGGTGGTGCGGAGGCGGATTAGTGGGGTTCGATTCGAAGTGGAACAAAGGGGGGGGGTTCGCTGTAATCGAGCGGAGGGGTTCAGGGCTTCGGGGTTTCGTTCGAGGCTGGAAGGAAAGAAGGAGAAGGCGGAGATTGAGGGAGGGAGGCGCGCCAGAGGTGGGTGGCTCCATCGCGGCGGCGACGGATGTAGGGTGGAGGCGGCGGCTCGATTTCTTTTTTTTTTTTTTTTTCTTTCCTTATTTTTATTTTCTGTTAAATGATCGGGGGGGGGGCCAGCGGGTTAATGGAAGAGAGATATTATTTTTTTTTTTTTTTTTTTTTTATTTAATTATTTCGTTTTATCCTAAAGAGTTGACTTTTACATATGACCTCGAAACGAGGCCCACCGCCTGTCGTCCATAGCGTTTTACCCCCATTCCGAACACAATGGGCTATGTACCGCAAGCTGAATTGATAGTTTGAATCAGTTTCCTTTTGAATTTTCATTTAAATCACTATATTGAATTTTAAACGTACATTTCAAATCACCGGGGTCACATACTAACTAGAAAAATTCCCGAAAAATTATTTCTAGCTTCGTATTGACGATACGGTCCTAACAAAACTAGTTTCGTCGAATTCTGAGACCGTTTGAAAAATGGCCAATTTCCAGTCGATTAAAATCAACTGAAACTGGTCAAACGCGTTTTTCTTTACCACGCTCACATATTGATTCGAAAAATTATGAAATTTGAAACCTAGCAATAACTTTACATCACGGACCCAACAAAACTGGTTTCGTCGAAATCCGAGTCGTTTGCAAAATGTCCATTTTTAAGGGCTTGAATTCCATAGCGACTATTCAGAATTTTCAACTGGACATATCTTTTGATTCCTGATATGAAATCTTGATTTTTCGGATTCGTTGGAAAGATATTCACTATTAGATTCCATTATTTTTGGTTTCACTAAAATCCGGATTGTTTTGCACCCGGTACATTCAATTGAAGTTTGAAATCGAATTATCGAACTACCGCGCCATTTTCAATTCCTTTTATAATTATATATAATTATTTATATTCTAACGACGACGCGTATAATATATACGTTCGAATTATATTCAAAATAAATTTCTCGTCGATATTATTTAAAATAATTCATTTTAAATATTCAAAATTCGCTAAAATTGCCAAAATAAAATTTTTAAACTGGCCCAGATTTTCGGGTTGTTACAGGCACCTCGGAAGGGAAGGATCGGAAGAGGGGAGCTTTGTGGAGGGGGCGGCGGTGGTGGCTGCCGCGCGTGGTTTCCTTTTTTTTTCTTTTTTCTTTTTTTCGATTTGGTCAAAGGGGGGGGGTTGTCTGAGTGAATGGAGATAGGGGTTATTGAATATATATATATATATATATATATATATATATATATATATATATATATATATATAATTTAATTATATTTTAATTTCTAAAAGTAACTTTTTATTTTCAACTCGAAATCAAACCCACCGACTGTCTTTCATAGCTAATTGCCCTCATTCCGAACAGAATGGGATATGTATCGTGAGCTGATTCGACCGTTTCGATCAGTTTTCGTCAAAATCAAAATATAACTCTATATATTGAATTTGAACTCACATTTCAATTTACCGGGGCCACATACGGGCTCTAAAAATTCCCAAAAAATATTTTCTAGCTTCGTATTGACGATACGGTCCTAACAAAACCAATTTCGTCAAATTTTGAGATCGTTTGAAAAATGGCCATTTTCTGGTCGATCGAAATTGACTAAAATTGTCAAAACACGTTTTCCTTTGCTACGCTCACATATTGATTCGAAAAATCATGAATTTTGAAACTTAGCAATAACTTGACATCACGGATCCAACAAAAGTGGTTTCGTCGAAAACCGAGGTCGTTTGCAAAATTTCCGTTTTTAAGGGCTAGAATTCCATAGCGACTATTCTGAATTTTCAACTAGGCATAACTTTTTATCCCCGCTATGAAATTTCAATTTTTCGGATTCGTTGGAAGATATTTTAAATTAGATTCAAATATTTTTGGTTTCACTAAAATCCGGTTTATTTTGCACCCGGTACATTCATTTGAAATTAGAAATTAGAAATCGAATTTTCGAACTACCGCGCCATTTTCAATTCCTTTTATAATTTAAAATAAATATTTATATTCTAACGACGATCTGTATAAATATTTACGTTCTAATTCTATTCAATATAAATTTCTCGATGTTATTATTTAAAATAATTCATTTTAAATATTCAAAATTCACTAAAATTGCCAAAATAAAAATTTTAAATTGGCTCGGATTTCCGGGTTATTACAGATTCAGATAGACAATTTATTTCGCTGTAAATTATAACGTGCTCCAATTGACTCGCGGTCAGTTCTTTTGTGTAGTGTCCTTCCATAGGATCGTAATGGGTCCTGGTTTGTGCAATTCTGATTTATACGAATGGGATATAAATTTTACAAGTTAATATACAATTTAACTTTAAATTAAACTTAAAACATTATTCATTTGGGCTTAACTTTGTTTCCCGGCCCAAATCCATAGCTGTTGACCCATAAGAACAAAACTGACCCGCACCGTTATATTCATCTTCTTCGATCACAAGCATGCTCCCATAATGAATCCAACCACAACCGACGCTAATTCATGCTCCATTAAGCCATCAAATTCCAAGCAGTAACCACAATCATCCAAACTACATCCACGAACTCTAGTACATGACTACCTCCTACTTCTTTCTTCCATCAAATTAACTGAACTCCAAACCACTTGATCACATACTTTTCTTTCCCATTTACAACTGAAGCCCGCCCCTTCTTCACATCTCCATTTCTCATCTCTTCCAATGCTCAACCTTCCTATACACCTTAACCCAACTCGAACAGCCCAACACGATTGCGACAGGAGTGTTCTCGAGCATTCAGTGATCGCGCGACACAAAACTTCACAGAAATAGCCGTCGATTCGCATACAAGTGCGAATTTACATCCTCATTCCAAAAACAACACCAGAAACAAGGGTTAACTCCTTAATCTCACCCCTAACGAACCCTAGAACGCTAAAACCCAGTTACTTCTATTTTACGCGACCAAGAATGGGACCAAATCCATCAATACCTATCTTAGATCGTAGAGAATCGAACAACAATCACAAATATACACGAGTTTGGATTTATGGAAATTGATTTTATTTTCTATGGATTTTTGAATGTGATTTTCTCACATTTTCGTTTTCCTGCTTGCGGCGGAATATATTTGACCGTGAGGAGTTGTAAATTAGGTTTAAGGAGAATAAGGTATTATATAGGAAGGTATTTTCCGAGATATTTTTATATATAATACTCCATTATAATCAACCGCTTTGTGTATTAAACGTTTAAAACCCGTACAGTCACATACGATATCCAATTCCAATGAAAATGGACATACAACTAGAGTTTGACATTACGGACCGAATGAGACTGGTTTCGTCGAATTCAGAATCCGTTTGCTCACACAGCCTATTTTTAAAGTCAAATTATCGATCGGTTTACATTTAAATTCACCACGGTTACATATTGACTCCAAAAATCACAGAAATTGAAATCTAGCAATAATTTAATATTGCGGATCCAACAAAATTAATTCATCGAAACTGTGGTCGTTTGCAAAAGTGCCTATTTTAAATGCTCTAAATAAATCCATTTTAAATATTAATATATTTAAAAATAGTTAAATTTAATATTAATAAATTAATATTATCATATATATGTATATTCATATATGATATCATTTAGCTCTAATATATTTCTAACTGAATTTACAGCTCGATATTTCAAAGTTCCCAATCATATCGATATTTGATTTATATTAAATTCCTTTTTATAAATAAAATCGATATAAATTATAAAGGAATTCTATAGAGACTTTTTATAATTTGACTTGGACATAAATCAAAATCTACATGACGAAATACCAATTTTTTTCTTCCATTAGAAAAATATACTTCACCAACGTTTCTTGTTTCACAGAAATCCAATTTAAAACGGCTTCTTTATTTTCAGTTGAAGTTTAAATCGCCAATTAATGAACTACCACGCCATTTCAAGCTCGATTTTAATTATAATATAACTATACGTTCAAACTTCGTTTATATAAATATATTCGTTATTCAAATTCAATTCCAAACTGAATTTTATATATTTTGAATTGTCCAGTTCACATTATATTGTCAATTCTCTATTTTTGATTATTTCAGAATTAAATATATTATTCTATTATTTAATTAAATTAAATATTCAATATAATTTAATTAAACAACCATTTTCACTATTTAAATAATTAAATAAATAAATTATTATCCGTATAAATACGGGTCATTACATTCTTCCCCCTTAAAATAACTTCGTCCTCGAAATTGCTAAGGTAGAAAATGAACCCTACTAACTGGGTTAAAAATTACTCGTTCACTTCTTAACTTCAGTAACTGAACCAATTTATTTTAAATTAAAATATTAATTTATCCCTATTAACGAAAATTTCCATAAACTCTGAAAATTTTCTAACACCAAAATTTCTAAAAAAATTCGCCATCACCTCCTTTGTACTGGTCAGTCGGTACAACTACAAATCGCCTCTCTAGGCCTTCTCCAACCCAAAAGAAAATCAAACAGCCAAGCGGCTTGCCAATTCGGCTCATCAAAATCTCAAACCATATGAAATATAAACTGGCACCTTTTTGTCGGGCATATCAATATATCCTTTCAATATGCTATCAACTCAACATATACCAATGTTATCCTAGTCAAATTCCAATCAATTTTATTTCCAACATAACCATTCGCTTATATCCACGTTGAATTCCATTTCAAAGCAAGGTTGCATTCTTGATTTTCAATTTCTTAACTCATCAACCCAATATCATTTCAAATTCCTATGCCACCAAGCCAATTCTCTCGATATCATTCTAATCCAATTCAATTTTTTCTTAACTGATTTCAATTAAATTCCAATGTACTTTCACAAATTTCGATTTAAATTTGAACAATCTTTTCCTGGGAGTTTTAAATAACTTTGTTTTTCACAAGTCAAATATTCCCTTCCGGAATCAAGCAACTTGTTTTCTCAAAATAATTCAAAAACAAAATCATTGGTAGTAATCCGTCACTTAGAACTCGAAAATGAACACTGATGATGCTGCAGTCATTATCAGAATTATTTTCCAGTTATCGAAGTGAGTTCAATACTATATCACTTTCAAAACCATATTTAAACACTTCCATTTTAAAATATGTTTCAAAATACCATCCACAATGCTTATAAAACAATTTAAAATCTCCCAAGATTTTAAAATTCTCATATATTCAATTCAAATCCATTTACAAACACTTTTCCAAATCTCCAGGGTTACAATTTCCATTCTGATTTAAATTTCAGATTTAATTCATTCGTAACACTTATACAAAATTTGATTGATTATTTACAGAACCATTTCATTTATAATCTTACTCGATTATAATAACAACCAATATATCCAATATATTATAATTCCAATATATATTTTTTCTATATCAAAACATACTTTGGGTAAACTTATTTTCATTTACCCTCTTTTCAAAACATATCATGTCGACCAATCGTATTTGAGTGTTTAGAAACTCCTACCAATACAGTGGATCAAACTGATTGACCAGAACCCATAAACAACTCAATCAATAAATCTCCCCAATATAAAACCACTTTATATCAAATAACAAATACGTTCACTCATATATACATTCAACTCAATCTAGGGTATTACTAACCCTATCTCTACTGAGTCACGCCACAGAGCCATGGTAATTACTTAATCTTAAGCTCTGATACCAAATGTAACGTCCTGGAAAAAGTCGATCTTGGTTATCCGATATACAACACATATCGAACATCCGAGGATCGAAAATACCGGTAGTTAATGAAAGAAATTAGAGGGTGAGGATAGATAAGATAGAAACTTAGAATAGAAGAAGTAGAAGAAGAAGAACATACAACATCAAAGTAAACACGAATCTCACAATGGAACGAATAAATATATTTCATAACATAACATTGAAATATAAATCTGTACTTGAATATACATATCATTTCCAAAGTACAACACTTACAACACAGCGGAAAAACCATAGCTGTATAATTCTGAAGCCTCCTGCTCCAACTCTTCAAGTATCTGTAAATCCCGACTACTTGACTGCCCATAGAAAATTGGGCACCCAAGAGTTAGGGAAAACAAAACAAAATAAACTCTGGGTCGGTCATGTGACTGGTGTGAGTAAACTCAAATTATTTGATTTAACTTTCAAAATCTTTTTGAAACAAAGGATAATCATAAGGCCAATCCGCATATAAACACGGATGGTTTTTACCTTATGATATTCCAAATCATTAGTAAAACAATATCATTCTGATATTATAATAATGTCTAACACAAGTAATATCAATCTAGTAGAAACGCTCGCTGTAACAACCCGTATTTTCAATAACCTGTTATAACGTAAATCAAGGCAGAATTTAATTCTAAAATCTGAATCAAGGGAAACGGGCTATTCCATTGCGTTCGTCTCGGAAAAATACGCGAAATAGAGTCCGATTTTTCGAAAATCGGAGTCCGTATGACCCGATTAAGGCCCAAAGAAGTTTTCAGAAAATTTCTAAGTAAAAACAGATTTCAAATTCAAGTTTGAAATTGGAGATTAGGGTAAGATTGGGCCAGGCGGGAAAATTCCCGCCACAGTACCCAAGTCGACAGCCCTGTCGACTTGGGAGTCGACTTGGTCTGACCAAGTCGACAGCCCTGTCGACTTGGCTGTCGACTTGGCTCAGACGAGCAGTCCTGCCTGGTGCACCATTTTGGGTTTGTGTTGAGCTTGGGGGCCAGATTCGGTTTTGAGGGCTGAGATTGGAACTAGGGTTTAATCCTATGGCCTAAAACACTTGCCTAATCTATAAATAAGACCCTAACCTACCCTAAATCATCATTATTCATCCTAGCAACTAAACTATGGCAAAATCAATCCTCTCATGGCCTCCACTCTCTTCATAAAATTCCTAAACAAATTTTTATGAGATTTTCCATGCATACAAGTGTTTTTAGACTTGTATGATCATCATTAGCTTGCATTCAACTCAAGTTGCTATATTTGCATCATAAAGGAAGAGTTTTGATCAATCTTGCTTGCATTTTGGGGTTTTATTGGTTGCATAAGGGTTTTCTTACATTTGCTATACTCATTTGAGTCCGCATAAGCATTGTAAGCCCTATTCCTTTCATACTTAAACTCTAAAGTTAAATGTATGATATGCAAGTTTATTATGATGAGTTAAGCAAGTTTATCATGTTGTAATATGCAAGTTAATATGCAAGTTTACTATGCTAAGATATGCAAGTTATCATGTTGTAATATGCAAGTTTATATGCAAGTATGTCATGTTTTGATATGCAAGTATGTTATGCAAGTTTGGGTTGAACATCTTGTTCATGTTATCATGTTATGCAAGCTTATCTTGAGTATGTGAACATAAAGCTTCAAGCTTTATGCCAAAGGTTGCATTTTGGCAACATGTAAGTTATCATATCTCTTATGATAACTTGCATGTGAGGCTAAATGCGAAGTTGTGGCCATTTCTACATGTCATTTAGCATCATGTATCATGAATATGCCAAGTTTGGTTTTATGCATGCTTTTGGGGCCTAAAAATGTAATATGCAAGTGTGTGAACACATGAACATTTCATATGCCACCATGTTGAACTTGTGGCTTTAACACTTTTATGTCATGATTATGCCAAGTTCCCTCTTTCTATCCTTTATGCGCTATTGCGATAGGTAAGCGATGGGATTGCGTTTGGGGTTGGGTAAACTTAAAAGACATAAAAACATGAGCTTGGGAATTTACCTATTAAGTTAGGTCTACCCATTGGGAATTTACCTATTAAGTTAGGTCTACCCAATTGCTTCAAAACTTGTAATGTGTTTTGGAAACACGATCGACAAGACACTTAGAAAATATAAGTGTGGCCAACTCGAGGTTGGGTTGAGTTTGTAGCGTAAACCTACCCGGAACCGACCGGCCTAACCAGTTGCTACAAACAATAGGACCCAATGTGAGAAGTTGGTCATGTTGTACCTTGGACCCGAGGTTAGACCAAGTTGTGGTGTAAAGCTACCCGGACCCGCCCGGCTTAACTAGTAACCGCAACGAAGTCTAATGTGAGAGGTTAAGGCGCATTAATTAATTAACGCCTCATGATTAGGGTTAAGTCATGGTCCACTTAGTACTTAACCAATTTGGGCTCGGTAGATTAATCGGGGTTAAGTCGTGAACTCATCGTTACACTTAACCAAGTTAATCCATGATTAGCAAGAGGGTTAAACCATACTTAACCCACTAGAAAAATCCTAGAAATGGGGGTCCACTCCAGCAGTAATCCCAAGTTTGTATCATCATGACCCTAGGGACTATGCTAGGGAGGGGGCACGATTACTGGGCTGGAGGTAAGCGACCAAAAGCGACGGCAGGGGGGTACGCCGGTGTAGCTCCAGGCGGACCATGGTCGTGCACATAATCCGTAGACGGAGAAAACATGCACGGGTACCAGTAGATCGAGACTGTGCACTCATGTTTATGGTGTCCAGGGGTTGACACCCTAGGGCTTGATACACCCGATGGGTGGACCCGGCACAGTTCGACTACAATCATGTTTGGGCCATATTGACACCAACACATGATGAATTAGGCTTAGGGAGCCGATCGACTAGACCATTTGGTTGGACCTCGTATGAGGGTCACTTCATGTTATTGGGCCAAAGCTGGGGCCAGGGGATCTATACTTGCTTATTCAAGTCATGTTAGTTTGCTAGTACACATGTGGTGCAAAACCTTAATCCTGATTATGCAATGACACCTTTATCTACCTTGTTAGTTAATCATCATGCTAGTATGTTGTTATCCCTGCTGCTCATGCCAGTTAACTTTATTAGTTTACATTGATTGTAGTTGGGCTTACTCAGTCTTTTTGACTGTCCTGTTTTCTTTCACCTCTTTTCTTTCGTTTCCCCCCCCCCCAGGTTTGCAGGGTGGGAATACCAGTACTTAGCTTGGATCTTTGCTGCTTTTCTTGGATAGCTCATGTATGCTTTGGACTTGAGCTTGCTATGGTTTTCCACTTTGGGGATAGCTACTTTATGTTTTCCTTTTCAGCTTCCAGTTTTATGTACTAGACTTGTTTATTTGGAAAATTGACATTATGTTGTACCAGACTTGTTTTGAAATGGTTTAAAGTCTTCTGCTATTTTATCTATGTTATTTACTCTATTTACATATATACATATGTTCTTGTTCTGCCTTGATATATCATCATGCATGTTTACCTGATTCAAACGCCCCTCCAAAGTCAGAGTGCTTGCAAGAGCCACCCTGGCGGAGGCGGGGTGTTACATTTGGTATCAGAGCATATGGTTTACGAGAAGGAACAAAAAGGTTTTTAGAAAACTTTTGGAAAACTATTTTCAAAACCAAGTATAAAGTATTTTCCAAAGAAAAGTCTAGTTTATTTTAAAGGCTATTCCCTAAAAAGCCATTAGCAAAATCCCTTCGTTTTTCTCCATTCTGAATCTGTCTTTTTCTTTTTCAGTATGGCTGATAACTTTGCTATTCCGGAGGGAGTACACGTACCCATTTGGTATAGGAGACTTTTGGAGGCTAGGGCGACCGAAGCCGGCCCCGCAGGTGTCCCTCCTCCTCCTCCAGTAGTTAATATTCCTCCTCCTCCTGTCGCTAATGTTCCTCCTCCACCCATTGCTGAGGTTCCTCTTCCTCCTCCCCCTCAGCATCCTCAGGCTGACTTCGCAAAGATTTGCAAATATTTCAAAGCAATGGGTGGCAAGAACTTTCAAGGCACTGAGACTTTTGTGGAGGCCAGGAATTGGTTGAAAGAGACCGAGGATTTGTTTGCTATCTTTGGGTTAGATGATCAGAGGAAGATCTTGTTGGCGGTTTGGCTTATGAAGGATGAAGCCGCTTATTGGTGGGAAGTCACCAATGGTACTAGGCCTATTGAGACTTGGGCCGATTTCAGGGCAAGGTTCATGCTTAAGTTTCTATCTTCTACTGAGGAGAATCTGCAAATGGAGAGGTTCATAACTTTGAAGCAAGGAGATATGTCTGTCAAAGAATATGTGAACAAGTTCAATCAGTTAGCTCGTTTTGGCTTGGATATGGTGAATACTCCTCAGAAGAAGGCTCTTCGTTTTGCTAGAGGATTAAATGAGCCATTGCAGGGATTGGCTATGTCACATATTCCCCATGGGGCCACGTTTGAGAGTTTGGTTGATATGGCGTTACTTCAGGGAGATGTCAAGAAGAATGATACTCAAGTCAAGAAGACTGATTCCCAGGGAAAGGGAAATCAGGGTAATCCAAGTGGTCAAAGCAGTCAAGGCTATCAGAACAAGAACAAGAGTCAAGGCAACAAGGGGAACAACAACAAGGGCAAGAACAACAAGGAGAAGTGCCATTATTGCGGTTCAGTTGGGCATCTTATTAAGGATTGTAAGAAGAGGAAAAGGAATAATGGTGAATGCTTTTTCTGCGGTAAGACTGGACATTTTAGTAAGGATTGCCCGAAGAAGCAAGGGCAAGGCCAGGGTCAGACTCAGCGTGCTGGACCTTCAGGAGTGCAAGTTCATGCTCTCAGTACCGCTCCAGTTCCCGATCGAGGTAGTATTTCTGTTGAGAGCCTTGTATATATTTTTGATTTTCCAGTTCGTACCTTGTTTGATTCTGGCGCATCGCATAGCTTTATCTCATCTGATCTTGTTGATAGTTTGCACCTTAGTACTAGCTTGGTTGATGATCCCGTCTGTGTCTCAAATCCTATTGGGGGTTCCGCCCATTTGTCTATGATATGTGGGGATTTGAGGATCTCTATACTGAGTGTAGAGTTATTGTGCAGTGCTTATGTTCTTGGTTTCAGGGGATACGGATTGATGTTGGGCATGGATTGGCTGTCCAGATATGGAGCCATTCTTGATTATGAGCATAGGGTTGTGAGGCTCGTGACTCGCCTCGGGAACACCCTAGAAATTTCTTGTAATCCGAGAGGTCCCATCATGTTGTGCTATCTTGAATCACTCGACTCATCAATGGAAACTCTTCAGTCTGTGAGAGTGGTTCGAGAGTATCCGGATGTTTTCGATGAAGTTAGGGGGTTGCCCCCAAAGCGAGAGATTGATTTCTGCATTTATCTGGTGGATAATGCAAAGCCGGTTTCTTTGCCCATTCGGCACATGGCTCCACGTGAAAGGCGGGAGCTAAGTAAGCAAGTGAAAGAGTTGCTTGAAAAGAACTTCATTAGACGAAGTATATCTGAGTGGGGAGCGCCTGTGGTATTTGCTACCAAGGCAGATGGTTCTCTCCGACTTTGTGTTGACTATCGAGAGTTGAATAAGCTGACTAAGAAGAACAGACACCCGTTACCGAGGATCGATGATCTCTTTGACCAGCTTGTCGGTGCTTCTGTTTTCTCTCAGCTTGATCTTGCTACTGGATTCCATCAGCTCAGGGTAGCTGAGGATAGTATAGACAAGACTGCGTTCAGGACTCCATATGGATTCTTCGAATGGCTTGTCATGCCGTTCGGCTTGACTAATGCACCCGCATATTTCGTGGACTTGATGAGTAGGGTGTTCAGGGAGTTCTTGAACAAGTTTGTCGTGGTCTTCGTAGATGATATTCTGATCTTCTCTAAGGATGAGGAAGAGCACGCAAGGCACCTCGTGGAGGTGATGGATACGCTTAGAGCGCATCAGTTGAAGGCCAAATTCTCCAAGTGTCACTTTTGGAGAAGGGAAGTTAGATTCCTTGGGCATATAATGTCTAAGCAAGGCTTAGCGGTGGATCCCGCTAAGGTGGTTGCAGTTCAGGATTGGAAGACTCCAAGGAATGCAACCGAAGTGAGAAGTTTTCTAGGTCTTGCGGGTTTTTACCGGAAGTTCATCAAGGACTTCACAAAGATTTCCGCTCCTCTCACTAAATTGACGAAGAAGAATTTAGTTTTTGCTTGGAGCATAGAGTGCGAGCTTGCTTTTCAGAAGCTCAAGAGAGCTCTCACATCAGCACCTGTTCTAGCTTTGCCCGATGGAGGGAAGTTATTTACAGTATACACCGATGCATGTGGCACGGGGTTGGGAGCTGTTCTGATGCAAGAGGGAAGAGTGATATGCTTTGGCGGTAGGCAACTCAAAGTGCATGAGAAGAATTATCCCACTCATGACTTAGAGTTGGCAGCAATAGTATATGCACTCAAGGCTTGGCGCCATTATCTTCTGGGCGAAAGATTTGAGCTTTATACCGATCACAAGTCATTGAAGTATCTCTTTTCTCAGAAGGATCTGAATCTGAGGCAACAAAGATGGATGGAATTCTTGGCGTCCTATGATTTTGAGATAGCTTATACCCCTGGCAAGGGGAATGTGGTGGCTGATGCATTGAGTAGAAGAAGGTTGACTCTGAGTCCTCTATTCGTAGAGATGAAGAATTTAGAGTATGTGGCAACCTTTGATTTCTCTTTGGCGGTTATTAGATGACTGGTTCTTTAGCATCTCTGGAACTCAGACCTACCCTTCTTGATCAAGTTGGGGCTTCGCAGAGAGAAGACCCTCAGGTAGTTGAGATTATGGATAAGCTGATTCGAGGAGAGACGTCTAGTCATCTCGCTCGATATTCTATTGATGACAAGGGTTGGCTGAGGAGAGACGGAAGGTTATGTGTTCCAACGGTAGAAGATTTAGTAAGGAAAGTTCTTGAGGAAGCACATCGCTCTAAGTTGACTATACATCCAGGCGGGGATAAGATGTATAAAGATATGAAGCGTATTTTCTTTTGGCCTGGGATGAAGAAGGATGTGGCAGAGTTTGTCTCTAGATGTATCATTTGCCAGCAAGTTAAGGCCGAATCAAAGAAGCCCGGTGGGCTGTTGCATCCTCTAGACGTTCCACTTTGGAAGTGGGAGAGTATTTCCATGGATTTTATCGATGGGCTACCAAGGTCAAGGAAAGGGAATACGAGCATTTGGGTTATTGTGGATAGACTTACGAAAAATGCTCATTTCATTCCGGTGAAGAGCAAGAGAACCGCATCTTGGCTAGCGTCTGTATATCTTTGTGAGATTGTGAGACTTCATGGAGTCCCTTCTAGTATTGTCAGTGACCGTGACCCAATCTTTACAAGTCAGTTCTGGAATAACTTGCAAGAATCTATGGGCACAAGGTTGAATCTAAGTACTGCTTATCACCCACAGACGGACGGTCAAACCGAAAGGGTGAATAGGGTACTCGAGGATCTGTTGAGGCTTTGTATTCTGGATTATGGTGGTACTTGGGAAGACCATCTCCCTCTTGTCGAGTTTGCATATAATAACAGTTATCAGGCAAGCATAGGGATGGCACCATTCGAAGCTTTATATGGGAGGCCGTGCAAGTCGCCTACATGTTGGTGGGAGACTACAGATGAGCTTATACTTGGGCCTGATATGATCAGAGATACATCCGAGAAGATCGAGTTGGTTCGGAGACGGATGAAAGCGGCACAAGACCGACAGAAATCCTATGCTGATAAGCGAAGAACTGATTTGGAGTTTGATATTGGGGATATGGTTTTCGTGAAGGTTTCTCCTTTGCGGAATGTGGTCCGATTTGGAGCCGTTGGAAAGTTAGCACCGAGGTTTGTTGGACCATTCCCTATTATAGAGAGGATCGGGCAGATGGCTTATAGAGTGAAGTTGCCCGAGAAGCTTGCCGGAGTACACGATGTTTTTCATATCTCGCACCTCCAGAAGTGTTTACATGAATCAGCAGAGGTTGTTGAGCCGAGTGTTCTGAAGGATGTGGAAGTGGAGAAAGAGGCTACCTTGATGAGAGCTCCGATTCGTATCTTGGGGACGGAGACCAAGAAGCTAAGGAATCGAGAGGTCAAGTTGGTGAAGGTTCAATGGGGTGAAGCCGAAGAAGACGCAACTTGGGAAACCGAGGAGAAGATGCGTGGGCTTTATCCATTCCTTTTTGAGGGTACACTCTCAATCTCTTTTCTTTGTTAGCATATCTTTCTCTTTGCTATCCATGTTTATCTAGTTTATCGTGCTAATCTTGTCATGAGAATCTTAGGTAGAAACCCTTTGGATGAAACATGTGTTTGAAACATTTTATGCTTGATGGTTGCAAGTGGTTGCAAGTGGTTACTCGTTGATGCATTATACACGTTAGGCACTAGATCGGCTCGCACACTCCTCATATTGCAAATGCATGAGTGTTTATGCTTATTCATGGATGAAAATTTTTGGTGTTATCACATGGATGTTGCATATGGATATATGTTATGTGCACACATGTAGATGTTATACATTATGTTAGGAATTGCATACATATGGATTCATTTCACTAACATAATTTGCATTGATGATATTTGCATTAGATAAGGACATATACACACACCTTTGCATATGTTCATACAACATTTAGAATCTTGTAAGGACAATGATTGCTCGTGGATGATGTTTTGAGTAGATGGATGTTGGATGGTAGGATACGTTCTTCCTAACTTGAAGACTTCGGGGACGAAATCCTTTAAGGAGGGGAGAATGTAACAACCCGTATTTTCAATAACCTGTTATAACGTAAATCGAGGCAGAATTTAATTCTAAAATCTGAATCAAGCGAAATGGGCTATGCCATTGCGTTCGTCTCTGAAAAATACGCGAAATAGAGTCTGAGTTTTCGAAAATCGGAGTCCGTATGACCCGATTAAGGCCCAACGAAGTTTTCAGAAAATTTCTAAGTAAAAACAGATTTCAAATTCAAGTTTGAAATTGGAGATTAGGGTAAGATTGGGCCAGGCGGGAAAATTCCCGCCACAGTACCCAAGTCGACAGCCCTGTTGACTTGGGAGTCGACTGGTCTGACCAAGTCGACAGCCCTGTCGACTTGGCTGTCGACTTGGCTCAGACGAGCAGTCCTGCCTGGTGCACCATTTTGGGTTTGTGTTGAGCTTGGGGGCCAGATTCGGTTTTGAGGGCTGAGATTGGAACTAGGGTTTAATCCTATGGACTAAAACACTTGCCTAATCTATAAATAAGACCCTAACCTACCTTAAATCATCATTATTCATCCTAGCAACTAAACTATGGCAAAATCAATCCTCTCATGGCCTCCACTCTCTTCATAAAATTCCTAAACAAATTTTTATGAGATTTTCCATGCATACAAGTGTTTTTAGACTTGTATGATCATCATTAGCTTGCATTCAACTCAAGTTGCTATATTTGCATCATAAAGGAAGAGTTTTGATCAATCTTGCTTGCATTTTGGGGTTTTATTGGTTGCATAAGGGTTTTCTTACATTTGCTATACTCATTTGAGTCCGCATAAGCATTGTAAGCCCTATTCCTTTCATACTTACACTCTAAAGTTAAATGTATGATATGCAAGTTTATTATGATGAGTTATGCAAGTTTATCATGTTGTAATATGCAAGTTAATATGCAAGTTTACTATGCTAAGATATGCAAGTTATCATGTTGTAATATGCAAGTTTATATGCAAGTATGTCATGTTTTGATATGCAAGTATGTTATGCAAGTTTGGGTTGAACATCTTGTTCTTGTTATCATGTTATGCAAGCTTATCTTGAGTATGTGAACATAAAGCTTCAAGCTTTATGCCAAAGGTTGCATTTTGGCAACATGTAAGTTATCATATCTCTTATGATAACTTGCATGTGAGGCTAAATGCGAACTTGTGGCCATTTCTACATGTCATTTAGCATCATGTATCATGAATATGCCAAGTTTGGTTTTATGCATGCTTTTGGGGCCTAAAAATGTAATATGCAAGTGTGTGAACTCATGAACATTTCATATGACACCATGTTGAACTTGTGGCTTTAACACTTTTATGTCATGATTATGCAAAGTTCCCTCTTTCTATCCTTTATGCGCTATTGCGATAGGTAAGTGATGGGATTGCGTTTGGGGTTGGGTAAACTTAAAAGACATAAAAACATGAGCTTGGGAATTTACCTATTAAGTTAGTTCTACCCATTGGGAATTTACCTATTAAGTTAGGTCTATCTAGTTGCTTCAAAACTTGTAATGTGTTTTGGAAACACGATGGACATGACACTTAGAAAATATAAGTGTGGCCAACTCGAGGTTGGGTTGAGTTTGTAGCGTAAACCTACCCGGAACCAACCGGCCTAACTAGTTGCTACAAACAATAGGACCCAATGTGAGAAGTTGGTCATGTTGTACCTTGGACCCGAGGTTAGACCAAGTTGTGGTGTAAAGCTACCCGGACCCGCCCGGCTTAACTAGTAACCGCAACGAAGTCTAATGTGAGAGGTTAAGGCGCATTAATTAATTAATGCCTCATGATTAGGGTTAAGTCATGGTCCACTTAGTACTTAACCAATTTGGGCTCGGTAGATTAATCGGGGTTAAGTCGTGAACTCATCGTTACACTTAACCAAGTTAATCCATGATTAGCAAGAGGGTTAAACCGTACTTAACCCACTAGAAAAATCCTAGCAATGGGGGTCCACTCCAGCAGTAATCCCAAGTTTGTATCATCATGACCCTAGGAGCTAGGCTAGGGAGGGGGCACGATTACTGGGCTGGAGGTAAGCGACCAAAAGCGACGGCAGGGGGGTACGTCGGTGTAGTTCCGGGCGGACCATGGTCGTGCACATAGTCCGTAGCCGGAGAAAACATGCACGGGTACCAGTAGATCGAGACTGTGCACTCATGTTTATGGTGTCCAGGGGTTGACACCCTAGGGCTTGATACACCCGATGGGTGGACCCGGCACAGTTCGACTACAATCATGTTTGGGCCATATTGACACCAACACGTGACGAATTAGGCTTAGGGAGCCGATCGACTGGACCGTTTGGTTGGACCTCGTATGAGGGTCACTTCATGTTATTGGGCCAAAGCTGGGGCCAGGGGATCAATACTTGCTTATTCAAGTCATGTTAGTTTGCTAGTACACCTGTGGTGCAAAACCTTAATCCTGATTATGCGATGACACCTTTATCTACCTTGTTAGTTAATCATCATGCTAGTATGTTGTTATCCCTACTGCTCATGCCAGTTAACTTTATCAGTTTACATTGATTGTAGTAGGGCTTACTCAGTCTTTTTGACTGACCTGTTTTCTTTCGCCTCTTTTCTTTCGTTCCCCCCCCCCCAGGTTTGCAGGGTGGGAATACCAGTACTTAGCTTGGATCTTTGCTGATTTTCTTGGATAGCTCATGTATGCTTTGGACTTGAGCTTGCTATGGTTTTCCACTTTGGGGATAGCTACTTTATGTTTTCCTTTTCAGCTTCCAGTTTTATGTACTAGACTTGTTTATTTGGAAAATTGACATTATGTTGTACCAGACTTGTTTTGAAATGGTTTAAAGTCTTCCGCTATTTTATCTATGTTATTTACTCTATTTACATATATACATATGTTCTTGTTCTGCCTTGATATATCATCATGCATGTTTACCTGATTCAAACGCCCCTCCAAAGTCAGAGTGCTTGCAAGAGCCACCCTGGCGGAGGCGGGGTGTTACACTCGCATCTAACGTTCTACATATATAATATACAATCAAAACCTCGGGCTCTTATTTGGGAAATGGATTCCAACAATGACAAGGCATGGATCCACCTTCCGCTTAGTGTACTCTAGAAGTGATACACTGGAGTTCAATAAGAACATCTTGCAACTCGGCCACACATGACTGACCACTCATTTCGCTTAAGTGTATCGAATATATTGTCACCTTACAGTTGGTAAACCAACAGAACCATTCCCAGGAGATACAGAATTGAAAGAAGTAACAAATATGAATATTCTCTAGAAGGTGACAATATACCCTACTTGGTTGCGAACCTATTAGCCATGTTGCTGGCCCGATTTCTGTCATTTCCCAGTTGATGAGGCTCGAGGTCAAAACGTATCTTTCAACAGATTTCTCATTCATTTACTTTGAATGCCACATCATCATACCCGTCAAATCACAAATTAATTTCCCCAAAAATACCATGGGTATAAGCTAAGGGAAACGAATTCCTCCGCCACCAACGTAAATACGTTTGAAGCGATCAACTTACGTGATCTACCAGATATACTCTGTCAGACATTCGTCCATTCAAGTTGTCCTGGGACTGGACAAACCGAAGGAACTATTCCGTACATCCATCCGAGGCAATCTCTACCTAGGACTTATACAACAGCCCTTGCACTTACTCCATCTTCAATTATCTTTGGCATATATGATTCCGGAACGCTTATGCCAATACGGAGTGGTTCTTTGGATAAGAATCCAACCGGTCTCTCCGTATTGACAATGAAAAAATGGTCAAAAACTTCGATAGTCGGTGAGTTAACTATCAAAGAAAAACACGTGTGCAAACAACGATATTATTTCCGGATGGAAATTATATCGATCAATCATCATTCATCATTTATCTCTTAAATTAATTTACCATTAATTTATTCATTCTCCATTTCCTGTTTCCGTATATATACAAAAATCCTTATTTTCAAAATTTAGAAAATATATGTTATTAATCATTGGAAAACATTTCCGTCTCCTTTCCACGTATCACTGTCATTCCAGTATTCTTTACCATCTAACATTTCATTTTCTATGATTAGAAAATATCTTTGATTATATTTGGAAAACGTTTCCAAAACTCATTCTTTGGGTTTAAACAGATGTTTAAATAAAGCATCACTGTGCTAATTCAAACCATTACCTTCATTAACTACATTCACTTAACCAACCTTCACTATCAAACCTTACCATTCCTTGGTTAAGAAGGAAGTCAATCAAGTTGGGGTATAATTACCTCTCAGACCTTAACTGAACAACGTTTTAACTTCGAAATAGTCAAAGTTTATCTTTTTAAACCTTTAACAACTTCCTTGCGAACCTCACGGATTCTATTTACGAATCCACTTCTTTTATAAAAACATTGGTTATAACGATAACGTTATAATTCCTACTTTCGAGATATCTAACTTCAAATATAACTTTTATTCTTTAATTTGAATAAATAACTAAACGATTTATTAAATAAATAAATCTTGGTTTAAAAACCGGAAAGTAAATATTACTTTCCAACATTTCATATTATTGAATTTCAACGTATAATTCCCTTTCGAATAAACTCTATTTGATAACCCTTTCCTTCGAATACACTATATTCGATAATCACTCTTCAAATAGCCATATTTGATTAACTCTATTCAATTAACACTATTCGATTAACTCTAATCGATTTACCCTTATCAGTTAGCTCTATTTGATTAACTCTAATCTATTAACTCTATTTGATTAACTCTATTGGATTAACTCTTTTTGATTAACTCTAATCGATCAACCATTATCAATTTACTCCTATCAATTTACTCCTATCAATAAACTATATTTGATTAACCTGTTTTGAATAAACTATATTCGATTTACTCCTTTCTCTATTCGAATAAACTATATTTGACCACTCCTTTTAACTCTATTCGAATAAACTATATTCGATATCTCTTTTTACTCTATTCGAATAAACTATATTCGACAACTCCTTTCGAATAACTAGCATTCGATAACTCATTTCGAATAACTAACATTCGATAACCCTTTCGAATAACAAATATTCGATAACCCTTTCGAATAACAAATATTCGATAATTCTTTCGAATAACTTATATTCGATAACTTCTTTCGAATAACAAATATTCGATAACTTCTTTCGAATAACAAATATTCGATAATTTCTTTCGAATAACTAGTATTCGATAACTTCTTTTGAATAACAAATATTAGATAACTTCTTTTGAATAAACTATATTCGATTAACTCTCTTTGAATAACTAATATTCGATAATCTCTCTTTTTCTATTCGAGTAAACTACTTCGAATAACTACTTTAATTCTATTCAAATAAACTATTTTGAATAACTCTTTTAATTCTATTCGAATAAACTATTTCGAATAACTATATTTGATAAATTCTTATCTTCGATTAACCAATACTCGATGAACTTTATTTGATTAACTAACACTCGAGTAACTCTAACTAATTTAACTCTAATCGATTAACTCACTTCGAATAACTAATTTCGATTTAACTCTAATCGATTAACTCACTTCGATTAACTCTAATTGACTTACTCTTATTCAAATAAATTATATTTGATAACTCTATTCGATGACAAATACTTCCTTTTCTATTTGTCTATATTTATTTCATATAAATATTTCCTTTATATAATTCTATTTAGTTATTAAATAAATATTTCCTTCTACAATTTTATTTATTTCATAAATATTTCCTTTTAATCTATTTGTGAATGTGTTACAAATATTTCCTTTTATTTCTATTTGTAAATTTTTACAAATATTCCTTTTATTTCTATTTGTAAATGTTTTACAAATATTTCTCTTCCTATTTGTAAATGTTTTACAAATATTTCTCTTTCTATTTGTAAATGTTTTACAAATATTTCCCTTCCTATTTGTTCTACAAATATTTTCCTTTATAACTCTTTGATTTTATAATTATTTCCTTTTATAAAAATCCTTTTCGTTTTTATATATAAAATCCATTGATTTTATATAAATGATTTATTTTCAAAATACACTTTGAAAATATCCCCTTTTTACATCCCAATATTACTTACGGTATTTAAAGTACCAAATAACAGTGATCGATATCATTCAAACACGCATAATCCACAAAAGATTATATATCACATCATATATTACAATATATAAAAAGAACAATATTATAAATATTGAGGAATCCAGTTGGATCCCTCCAACCTGTTTTCCTGCATCACATATGTTAAACAATATAATTAATATCGATTTCATTTCACTATGAAATATTCTGCTAAACAGAATCAATATTTGATTAACGATTTATAAATATATCGTTATTGTAATGACCCGGATTTTGAGCGACTTTGGTTATCGACATAAACTCGATGTCGATAACCAAAACATCAAAAAATCCTGGTAATTAGTGAAAGAAATTAGAGGGTGAGGAAAGATAAGATAGAAACTTAGAACAGAAGAAGAAGAAGAACACAATATCAGAGTAACACGAATCGCACAGAGGAACGAATAAATATATTTCATAACATAACTTTGAAATACAAATCTGTACTTGCATATACATATCATTATCAAAGTACATCACTTACAACACAGCGGAATAAAAATAGCTATATGATCATGAAGCCTCCTGCTCCAGCTCTTCAATGTATCTGTAAATCCCGACTACTTGACTGCCCATACAAATTTAGGCACCCAAGAGTTTAGGGAAAACAACAAAGTAAACTCCGGGTCAGTCATGGGACTGGTATGAGTAAAACAGTTTAAAAATAGTTCGAACAAGTAAACGATATCTCATAAGACCACGCCGCATAACGGAACGGATTTTTCCCTTATGAGAATCCAAAATATCTTTATATCAAAAACCTTTTGATATTATAATAATGTCTATCAACCACAGTATATATATAATCATCTAGCAGAAACGCTTTCATCTCACGTTCTACATATATAGTATACAATCAAAACTGCAAGCACGTATTGGGTAATGGATTTCCAACTATGACAAGGTATGGAACCACCTTTCGCTAATGTACCTCTAGAGAGGAGTACACTGGGTTCAACAAGAACATCTTGCAACCCGGCCACACATGACCGACCACTCATTTCGCTTGAGCGTATCGAATGTATATCACCAACGGCTGGGATCAGCAACTGTTTCCCGAATGGGACAGCATCAACAATAGATTTTTAGAAGTAAATGAAACTCTAGATCAGGTGATTATACACCCTACTTCGGTGCGACCGACTTAGCCATGCTGCCTGCCCGATTTCTGTCATTTACCGATTTGATGAGGCTTGAGGTTACGCTTCATCATCATACCAGATTCACTTTGAATGTCACATCATCAAATCCATCAAATCACCGATTGACGTCCTCAACCATACATTATGTGTTAGCTAAGAGAAGTTTCCTTCTCCGCTTCCACTCTTGGTACGGTTGGAGAAATCAATATACGTGATCGTCTGGACATACTCTGTCAGACATCCGTCCATACAAGTCACCCAGGAACAGGATGAACCGAAGGCACTATTCTGTAAACAGGATAGCCCTTGCATAACTCCGTCTTCAGTTTCCTTTGGCATATATGATTCGCAACGCTTATGCCAATACAGCGTGCTTATTTTAATAATAATCCAACCGGTCTCTCCATATTAACAACGTTAAAATGGTCAAAACTTCGATAGTCTGTGATTTAACTATCGAAGAAAAATACGTGTGCAAACAACGATATCATTTCCAGAAGGAAATTCTATCGATCAATCATCAATCATCTATATATATATATAGATATATTTCCTCATTTCCTTATTTTCTATTTTTAGAAAATATATGTTATTAACACTGGAAAACATTTCCATTGTTATTTACATACCACTATCATTTCACAACTATCAGTCCCTGACTGTAAACTAGTAGGAGAACAATTCTCTAAGTATAAACCCCGAAGGCCGAAACCAACATCAGATCGATACTCAGAAAACAATTCAACTTAACTAATCTCTAGTCAGTTTCTAATCTTGTTTAATTCTATCTCTTGACTCTATACGATTAACTCTAGTTCGTTTTTAACTCTAATCGATTAACTCTATTTGATTACCTCTCCTGATTAACTCCTTTCAAATAAACTATATTCGATTTACTCCTTTAACTCTATTCGAATAAATTATATTCTATTAACTCTAATTGAATAACTCTATTCTGTTTTAACTTTATTTCGAATAACTATATTTGATTTAACTCCTTCGAATATAAACTATATTCGATTAACTACTTCTGGATATACTCTAATCGAATAACTTTATTTGATTAACACTATTCCCTTTTTATAATTCTATTTGATTGACTCTAATTGATTAAACTATATTCAAATAACTCCCTTTTAACTCTATTTATTTAACAAATAAATATCTCTTTATTCTATTTATAAATGGTTTACAAATATTTCTCTTCCTATTTGTTTGATAAATATTTTCCCTTATATTTGATTTACAAATATATATCCTTTATATTTTATGTACAAATATATTTCTCCTATATTTGATTAACAAATGAATTCCTTTATATTTGATTAACAAATAAATTCCTTTATATTCAAAACCCTTTTTCTTTTTTAATATAAAATCGATTGATTTTATATAAACAAATTATTTTCAAAATATACTTTGAAAATCCCTTTTCCACATTCTGGTATTTCTATGATATTTAACACCCTATATAACAACGATAAATATCGTCTAAACACACATAATCAACGCCAGATTATATATCACATTATATATCACAATATATTAATCACAGTAACATAAATGTTGAGGAATCCAGTTGGATTCCTCCGACCTGTTTCCCTTCATCACAGATGTTAAACAATATAGATAACATCACTTTCAGTTCCATATGATATATTCTGTTAAACAGAATCAATATAGAAATTTAACTAACTGACTAGCAGTTCAATCAAACAATCAACACACAGTCAATCAGACAATTTCTAACAGTTCTAAAAATACAACATGAAATTATAAACTGTTTAGAGTTGGTGAGATTTACTCACATTGGACTATCATCGTTAATAACGATAATTGTCGTTCGATTTGATTCAGATGGACAATTTATTTTGCCATAAATTGTAATGAGCTCCAATGGACTTCCAGTCAATTCCATCGTGTAGTGTCCGTCCATACGATCCCGACGGGTCTTCTTTTGCTGAATTTCGACGTCGTATGATAAAGTTATCAATTTCCGAAGTTATACGACTATTTTAACTTGAATTTTAAATTAGAAAAATCCAGGCCTTACCCAACCACTTTGGGCCCGAACCCACTCGTGCTAGCCCAACCCGCTTCCCTTTCTTCTTTAATCTGATCCTGCTCCAAAACAATCGGTCCCTTCCAGTAATGGCCGCATCTTTTCTCTCATACCCCTCCTCCTCATCATCATTGTTTGCCAAACCAATTACACCGTCAGACTTCTCCTTGCATCCTTTTCTAAATCCACCCATCAGCTTCCATCAACATCACCGCAATTGTCCCTGTATATGTAATTCATAGCCATTCCCAAACTTTGCATTTTCCATGCTGAAAGCTTTCAACCCCTTCATGAATATCCTTACACCCATCCATAAGCAGCATGTCCCCCCATCTTCTATTAAATATACAAATGCCACCACTATTTGTTTTCAACGTTCAACCCATATTTGATCCCCATAAACTCCTATACTCACAAAATTAACTCCCTCCTTTCATCACTTTCGAAATCAACAGAACTTCCCCATTCCAAATATATATACATGGCACGTTTCCCTTTTGTTTTTTTATTAGGCTTTACTTTTACATCCAAGCCACTTCTCACATACACACCCCTCCATCAAACCGACCATCATTTCTTCACCGATAAAACTTTTCACCACTACTTCACGTTTTGCCCCATTATTCTTCTCCCTCAAATACAAGTCGCACCCTCCTATACACCATTTCGAGACTGCTTCCATTCTTGAACTCGCATTTTTTTTAGTTTCCAGGTAGAAAGGATGATGGCGGCGCAAGTTTTGATTGGAGAAAGTGAAGTTCGGTTTTAGAAAAGGGGTAGTGTCTTTATACTGTTATCTTTTGAAAACGTGGTCACTTGTGGTCTTCAGCATGGTATTTGTGGTTACGAGAGTAACACGAGTTTGTTTTGAGGCCAGTAGAACTTGCGGATAAAAGGAAGTGAAACGTGGCTTTATCCTTGATCAGAGAATTATATTTCCCTTTTGTTTTCCCGAACGAAGTTCTACGGTCTCCGTTATACCAAATTTTGTTGTTTTACATGTTGCTCTAGACAGAAATAAAAACACTTTTGTGACCAGCGGTGTACCACGGTCCTAAAAATATAAAAATATCGGTAGATTAACTCATATTTTGAAACCTCAAAATGTTGATTACAGGGTGCAAAATACTCCAAATAAAAAGTTTCTTATTTAATTAATTAAAAATTTCAGTAAAATTCTAAAAATTAAATTATCGTTATGTCTCAAAAGAATCTCGTCTAAATTCAAACCCGATATTCAAATATTTTGAAAACCCTTTTATAACGTAAATAAAGCGTTACAATTTATAAAGGAATTCCACAGAGACTTTTCTGAAATTTGATTTGGACGTAAATCAAAATCTGTCCGACGAAATCCTGATTTTTCTCTTCCACTAGAAAGATATACTCCACCAGCTCCATACGTTTCTTGTTTCACAGAAATTCGATTTAAAACGAATCCTGTACATTCAGTTGAAGTTCGAGTCGCCAATTTATGAACTACAGCGCCATTTCGAGCTCGATTTTAATTATATTATAACTCTACGTTCAAACTGTCGTTTATATAATATATTCGTTATTCAAATTCAATTCCAAGCTGAATTAAATATCACAGATGACCCAGTTCACACCATATTGCCATTTCGGCCAATTCTGATTATTTCAGAATTAAATATATTATTTAGATTAAATATTCGCCATTATTTAATTCCACGACCATTAAATCCTTTAATTCAGCTTTTAAATGATTAAATAAATTAATTATACTACCTCTGCCAATGCGGGTCATTACAGTTATCTATAATTTCAACCAATACAAAAGCAATTCAACTAAACAATTAACACACAGCAATCAACCATTAATTATCAGTTCCGAGAATATGTTATAGAAATATAACTGTTCACAGTTGGCAAGTTTTACTCATATTAGACGATCATCGTTAATAACGATAGCCATCGCTTGATTCAGACGGACAATTTATTTTGCTATAAATTGTAACATGCTCCAATTGACTCGCGGTTAGTTCCAGTGTGTAGTGTCCGTCCATACAATCGTAGTGGGTCCTGGATTGTGCAAGTCTAATTTCATACGAATAGGATATTAATTTTACAAGTTAATATACAATTTAACTTTAAATTAAACTTAAAACATTATTCATTTGGGCTTAACTTTGTTTCCCGACCCAAATCCATAGCTGTTGACCCATTAGAACAAAACTGACCCGCACCGTTATATTCATCTTCTCTGATCATAAGCATGCTCCCATAACAAACCCAACCACAACCGATGTTAATCCATGTTCCATTAAAACATCAAATTCCAAGCAGTAACCACAATCAGCTAAACTACATCCATGAAATCTAGTACATGACTACCTCCCACTCCTTTCTTCCATCAAACGAACTGAACTCCAAACCACTTCATCATGTACTCTTCTTTCCCGTTTACAACTGAAGCCCGCCCCTTCTTCACATCTCTATTTATCATCTCTTCCAACGGTCAACCTTCCTGTACCCCTTAACCCCAACTCGAGCAGCCTAACACAATCGCGACAGGAGTGTTCTCGAGCCTACATTGCTCGCGTGACACAAAACCTCACAGAAATAGCCAACGATTCGCATACAAGTGCGAATTTACATCCTCAGTCCAAAAACAATACCAGAAACAAGGGTTAACTCCTTAATCTCACCCCTAATCGAACCCTAGAACGCTAAAACCCAGCTGCTTCTATTTTACGCGACCAAGAATGGGACCGAATCCATCAATACCTATCTCAGATCGCAGAGAATCGAATAACAATGTAACGAACCTAATTTTGACGATCTTGGTTATCCGATATACAACACATATCGAACATCCAAGGATCGAAAATAACCGAATGGTTAATGAAAGAAGTTAGAGGGTGAGGATAGATAAGATAGAACTATTAGAATAGAAGAAGAAGAAGAACATCATCATCAGATAAACACGTATCTCACAGCGGAACGAATAAAATATAACATAACTTTTGAAATAAAACAGTATATGTATACAATAACATTGCAGAGTACAACACTTACAACAACAGTGGAAATAAACAATAGCTATATAATCCTGAAGCCTCCTGCTCCAAGCTCTCCAAGTGTATCTGTAAAATCCCGACTACTTAACTGCCCGTACAAATTAAGGCACCGAAGAGTTTAGGGAAAACAAAACAAAACAAACTCCGGGTCAGTCATGGGACTGGTGTGACTAAAACAGTTTTAAACAGTTTGAACAAGTAAATGATATCTCATAAGACCATGCCGTATAACGGAACGGGTTTTCCCTTATGAGGATCCAAAATATCTTTATATCAAAAACCTTTTGATATTATAATAATGTCTACCAACCACAATATAATAATTATCTAGCAGAAACGCTTTCATCTCACGTTCTACATATATAGTATAATCAAAACTGCAAGCACATATTGGGTAATGGATTTCCAACTATGACAAGGTATGGAACCACCTTCCGATCAGTGTACTCTAGGAACGATACACTGGAGTTCAACAAGAACATCTTGCAACTCAGCCACACATGACCGACCACTCATTTCGCTTGAGTGTATCGAATGTATATCACTAATGGTTGGGATCAGCAACCATTTCCCGTATATATATATGGGACAACATTGATAGATTTAAGAAGCAAATGAATATTCTCTAGATAGGTGATTATACACCCTACTTCGGAGCGACCGACATAGCCATGATGCCTGCCCGATTTTTGTCATTTCCTGGTTGTTGAGGCCAGAGGCTACGATTACTTTCCATTCATTGATAACAAGATCACTTTGCATGCCACATTATCAGATCCGTTAATCATTAATTGGTTTACACAAATATTCTGGATGTTATGCTAAGGGATGAAATCCGTTACAACCGTATATATTTATATAGACAAACCCATTCGATCATTGGAAATACTTTGTCAGACATTCGTCCATTTACGTTCGTTCTGGGATTGAACGAAACCGATGGCACTACTGAGTACATCCATCCTAAGCAATCTCTACCTAGGACTTATACAACAGCCCTTGCACTTTACTCCGTCTTCAATATGCTTAGCGTATTTGATTCGCACGCTTATGCCAATACAGAGTGGTTCTTCAGATAATAATCCAACCCGTCTCTCCATATTAACAACGTTAAAATGGTCAAAACTTTGATAGTCGGTGATTTAACTATCAAATGAAAACATGTCTGTGTACACACAACGATCTTATTTCGATTTATCGATCCAATCATCAAACATATATATATATATATCCTCATTTTCTGTGTTTAGAAAATATATGTTTATTAACACTGGAAAACATTTCCATGGATTAATTTCGTATCACTATTCTTCCACATCTATCAGACTCTAACTATAAACCAACAAGTGAACAACTTCCTAAGTATAAACCTCGAGGGCCGAAACCAACATCATATCGATACTTAGGAAACCATTCGACTTATTAATCTCTAGTCAGTTTCTAATTTTTGTTAAACTCCATTTTTGATTAACTATGTTCGATTAACTCCTTTCGATTAATTCGACTAGACCAACCATATTCGATTAACTCGACTTAACTTGATTTGATTAACTAACTTGTCTTGACTAATTCGATTAACCCTTATTATATCTCATCAATTTCCTTTTTATACTTCTATTTAAATAAATATTTCCTTTATAACTCTATTTATTTCCTAAATAAATATTCCTTTATTAATTCTATTTATTTAACAAATAAATATTCCTTTAAATAATCTCTTTATAAATGTTTTACAATTATTTCCTTTTGTAAATGGTTTACAAATATGCTTCTTTCTATTTTATTTGTAAATGGTTTACAAATATTCCTCTTTCTATTTGTTTTTACAAATATTTTCCTTAAATCTTTATTCTATTTTCTAAATAAATATCTCTTTTAACATTCTATTTACTTTCTAAGTAAATATCCTTTTTTATCCTTCTATTTACTTTCTAAGTAAATATCCTTTTTTAATAAAAACCCTTTTCGTTTTATAAATATTTCCTTTTATAATCTATTTGTTTTTATAGCTATTTTCTTTTATAAAATCTTTTGATTTTATAAACAAATCCTTTTATAAAAATCTTATGATTTTATAAATAATTCATTTTCAATATACACTTTGAAAATTTCCTTTTTAACACTCTAGTATTCCTTACGGTATTTAAAATACCAATTCACAATGATCGATATCATTTAAACACACATAATCATCAATAAATTTTATATCACATCATATATCACAATGTATGAAACAAAAAAGTATTTAAATATTAAGGAGTCCAGTAGGACCCCTCCAACCTATTTCCCTGCATCACAGATGTTACACAATATAATCAACATCACTTTCAATTCAGTATGAAATATTCTGTTAATGGAATCAATATATATAGATTTAACGGTTTATACATACATACATACATATATATATGTATATATATATATATAATTTCCCCTAATTGACTAGTAGTTCAATCAAACAGTCAACACACAATAAATCAGACAATTTTTAACAGTTCTAAAAATACAACATGAAAATATAAACTGTTCAGAGTTAGTGAGATTTACTCACATTGGACGATCACCGTTAATAACGATAACCATCGCTTGATTCAGACAGACAATTTATTTTTCTATAATTTGTAACTAGCTCTGATTCACTCCCAGTCAATTTCGGTGCTTAGCCTAGGTCCATACGATCCCAATGCAATTGATCGTTCGAAATACTGGGTTCGTATGAGATAATTATTTCGTTAAGAAGTTAATACATCAAATTAATTAAATTAAACTTTACTAAATTAATCACTTGGGCTCACCAATGTTATTTCAGCCCAAGATCCATTAAACCCACCACCCCAAATCCTACAGCACTCTTTCTTCGGCTGAGCTTCAAAATACTACTCCTCCAAGACAAAATTTGCGCACTTTAAATCTGCCCGTAACTTCAAACACAATTTCACTTTATCTGTGTACATATATAATACTGTTTCTTTGTTAAAAATCTGGTCCTCGCATATTAATATCCTTTTGGCCCAAATTGATTTCACCCGCACCTATAACTACTTCTTCTCCGATCAAAAGATTAACTCCAGTATACTCCCCACAAACCCATTTCTTCATCATGAAAACAAACTGCTCCTCGGTATGGTTACACACTATTAACCCAAATCCTCCCATCACGTTCATTGTTCGAACCGCATCTCCTCCTTCGGACTATTGTACATGGAACCATCGAGTTATTTTATCATAAACATCACCAAAACTTCACTGTAAAACTCACCTCATCACTGGCATTAACGAATCTTCCAACCTTCAATGCCCCTTCTCCTCTTCACCGATACTCATGCCGTTATTGTCAGAAAGATTCTCAACCCCAAATCCCTCCCTTCCTCAATGATAACCCTCCAAGCTCCCCTCGAACTTCTTGCTTGCATTGCGTCGACAGCAGTTCGACTACTGGGAAAACCATCGATCAAATCTGTCGCGGATTCCACCTTCAGTTCAGGCGCAGGCACCAAATCCTTCCCCAAGCTCAAATACAAACCCGAAAATCCACATTCCTGCTCAAATCCGTTGAATGCCCGAACCCGAAATCACGCGATACCTTCTATTTGAATGGAAAATGAAGTCGATCCCATTGAAACTGATGTGAGCCTGAAGCATAAGCCAAGAGACGATCAGCGAAATAGGATTTAGGATTTTCTTTGGATCATCTTAGATCGGATTCTTTGATTGAGGAACGAGATTTGTTTCCTCACGTTTTATAGATGAGGTTGCGGCTGAAAATAGGATAGCGTAGCCTTGTTTTGATCATACATAGATTAGGATATTTTATAGTGTGGTGTCAGGTCACGGTGGAACAAGGGTAGCCCTTTCATTTTTTTAGTTTTAGGTTAATGACTCCTTTGTTAACACAAAATTTTAACTTTGTGCCAATGTTACTGGTTTTTCCTTTATTATGTACACACATCATATTTAAATCACTTATTTTATGGCTGAGTAAAATAGATGGTTATGAGGTACAACCAACCTTTAAATTCTTTGCTAAGGAATATAGTACCCCCAATATATAAAACTTCATTCACTTATCGACAAATATAAAAATATAGTCATGTCGAGTATTCCACCACGATCCCAAAAATATAATAATACCGGCAGATTAACTCATATTGTGAAACCTCACAATATTGGTATAGGGTGCGAAATACTCTAAATAAAAAGTTGCTTATTTAATTAATTAAAAATTACAGTAAAATTCTAAAAATTAAATTATCACTATCCCTCAAAAGAACCTTGTCTAAATTCGAAACCGGTATCTAGTTATATCGAATAAACCGTTAAGGTCGATAAACGATTCTATAGTGACTATTTTAAAATTTGATTTGGACATAAATAAAAATCTACATGACGAAATCCCGATTTTTCTCTTCCATCAGAAAAATATACTTCACCAGCTCCTAACGTTTCTTGTTTCACAGAAATCCGATTTAAAATGGCTTCTCTATATTCGTTTAAAGTTCGAATCGCCAAATTACGAACTGCAGCGCCATTTCGAGCTCGATTATAATTATAATATAATTATACGTTCAAATTTCCATTATTTAAATATATTCGTTATTCAAATTAAATTCTAAACTGAATTATATATATTTTGAATTTGCCCAATTCACATCATATCGTGAATTCCACAAATTTTTATTATTTCAGAATTATATATATTATTTAATTATTATATTAATTAAATATTCAATATTATTTAATTAAATGACCATTTAAATCCCTTTATTAATATTTAAATAATTAAATTAATTATTTATTATATCGCTGAAAAATGCGGGTCATTACATTCTTTCCCACTTAAAATAGTTTCGTCCTCGAAATTGCTAAGGTAGAAAACAAACCCTATCGACTGGCTAGACTATATTGTTCACTTCTCAACTTCACTTTCCCCTGACTTATTTAATTTTAATTAAATTACTAGTTTAATTCTACTAACGAATATTTTCAAAAATCCTGAAAATTTTCTGACACCCGAGATTTCTGAAAATTTTCGCCATCACCTTCTTTGTACTGGTCAATAAGTCAAACTCCAACTCGCCTCTCTGGGCCATCTCCAACCCAAAAGAAAATCAAATAGCCAAGCGTCTTGCCAATTCGGCTCATAAATCTCATGCTTATATCAAAATTAAACTTGTACCTTTTTGTCGGGCATATTATTAAAACCCTTCCATCTGTGAACAACTTAGTACATACCATTGTTATCTCAATCAAACTCCAATCAATTCTTGATTCCAAATCCTGAACTTATCAATTCAATTCTGTTCTAGATTATATTTAACTTTGTCTAAGTTAAATTCAATTTTATTTATTCACTTTTACCTTCTTAATCTATTTAACTTCATTAGTTAAATTTAAATTCTAGAATTTTAAATCCCTCGGTTCATTTCAAATCAATTTGAAATCATAATGCCAATTCAATACCTTTGAATTTCTAAACAACTCATTTTCTCAAACAATTCAGAAATAAAATCTTTGGTAGTAATCCGTCACTTAGGAACTCGAAAATCACACCGATAATGTATCGATCCATCCTCGGAATTATTTTCAAGTCATCAAGATGAGTTCAGTACTATATCACTTTCAGATTGAAAAACATTTTCAAAATATCCCAGGAACTAAAATTTTCCTTATTTTAATTCTAATTCTGATTTAAATTCAGATTTAATTCATCTTATTTCATATACTTTACTTATATGAATCCTGATTGGTTATTTATAACCATTTCACCTTTTTATAGTATCCTTCGATCATACTAACAACCAACACTTCCAATTAACTTACAATAATTTCAAGGCATATATTTCCTTTATAAAAAAAAATATTTCGGGTAAAATTTATTTCATTTACCCTCTTACAAAACATACCATGTCGGTTCATCGTATTCAAGTGTTTATAAAACTCCTACCGATTCAGCGGATCAAACTGATCGACCAGAACTCATAAACAACTTAACCAACAAATCTCCACAATATAAATCCATTTTATATTAAATAACATATACGCGCTCAAATATATACACTCAACTCAATTTAGGATATTACTAATCCCATTTCTATCGAGTTACGCCACAGACCCAAGGTAATTCACTTAACCTTATGCTCTGATACGAACTGCAATGACCCGGATTTTGACGATCTTGGTTATCTGATATACAACACATATCGAACATCCAAGGATCGAAACTAACCGAATGGTTAATGAAAGAAGTTAGAGGGTGAGGGTAGATAAGATAGAACTATTAGAATAGAAGAAGATAAAGAAGAACATCATCATCAGAGTAAACACAAATCTCACAGCGGAACGAATAAAATATAACATAATTTTTGAAATACAAACAGTATATGTATACAATAACATTGCAGAGTACAACACTTACAACAACAGCGGAAATAAACAATAGCTATATAATCCTGAAGCCTCCCGCTCCAAGCTCTCCAAGTGTATCTGTAAAATCCTGACTACTTGACTGCCCGTACAAATTTAGGCACCCAAGAGTTTAGGGAAAACAAAACAAAATAAACTACGGGTCAGTCATGGGACTGGTGTGAGTAAAACAGTTTTAAACAGTTTAAACAAGTAAATGATATCTCATAAGACCACGCCGTATAACAGAACGGGTTTTCCATTATGAGGATCCAAAATATCTTTATATCCAAAACCTTTTGATATTATAATAATATCTATCAACCACAATATAATAATCATCAAGCAGAAACGCTTTCATCTCACGTTCTACATATATAGTATAATCAAAACCGTAAGCATGTATTGGGTAATGGATTTCCAACTATGACAAGGTATGGAACCACCTTCCGATAAGTGTACTCTAGGAACGATACACTAGAGTTCAACAAGAACATCTTGCAATTTAGCCACACATGACCGACCACTCATTTCGCTTAAGTGTATCGAATGTATATCACCAACGGTTGGGATCAGCAACCGTTTCCTATATATACATATGGGACAGCATTGATAGATTTAAGAAGCAAATGAATATTCTCTAGATAGGTGATTATACACCCGACTTCGGAGCGACCGACTTAGCCATGCTGCCTGCCCGATTTTTGTCATTTCCTGGTTGTTGAGGCCAGAGGCTACGATTACTTTCCATTCATTGATAACACGATCACTTTGAATGCCACATTATCAGATCCGTTAATCATTAATTGGTTTACACAAATATTCCGGATGTTATGCAAAGGGAATAAATCCGTTGCAACCATATATATTTATACAGACCAACCCATTCGATCATTGGAAATACTAAGTCAGACATTCATCCATTTACGATCGTTCTAGGATTGAACGAAACCGAAGGCACTATTCAGTACATCCTTCCTAGGCAATCTCTACCTAGGACTTATACAACATCCCTTGCACTTCACTCCGTCTTCAATATGTTTAGCGTACTTGATTCGCATGCTTATGCCAATACGGAGTGGTTCTTCAGATTATAATCCAACCGGTCTCTCCATATTAACAACGTTAAAATGGTCAAAACTTTGATAGTCGTTGATTTAACTATCAAATGAAAACATGTCTGTGTACACACAACGATCTTATTTTCAAATGGAATTATCGATCCAATCATCAAACACATATATATATATATATCCTCATTTTCTATGTTTAGAAAATATACGTTTATTAACACTGGAAAACATTTCCATGGCTTAATTTCGTATCACTATTTTTCCATATCAATCAGACTCTAATTATAAACTAACAAGAGAACAACTTCCTAAGTATAAACCCCGAAGGCCGAAACCAACATAAGATCGATACTTAGGAAACCATTCGACTTATTAATCTCTAGTCCGTTTCTAATTTTTTTTAACTCCATTTTGATAAACTATGTTCGTTTAACTCCTTTCGATTAATTCGACTAGACCAACCATATTCGATTAACTCGACTTAACCTGATTCGATTAACTAACTTGTCTTAACTAATTCAATTAACCCTTATTATATCTCATTAATTTACTTTTTATACTTTTATTTAAATAAATATTTCCTTTATAACTCTATTATTTCCTAAATAAATATTCCTTTATTAACTCTATTTATTTAACAAATAAATATTCCTTTTAATAATCTCTTTATAAATGTTTTACAATTATTTCCTTTTGTAAATGGTTTACAAATATGCTTCTTTCTATTTTATTTGTAAATGGTTTACAAATATTCCTCTTTCTATTTGTTTTTACAAATATTTTCCTTAAATCTTTATTCTATTTTCTAAATAAATATCTCTTTTAACATTCTATTTTACTTTCAAAGTAAATATCCTTTTTTATCCTTCTATTTACTTTCTAAGTAAATATCCTTTTTTTATAAAAACCCTTTTCGTTTTATAAATATTTCCTTTTATAATCTATTTGTTTTTATAGCTATTTTCTTTTATAAAATCTTTTGATTTTATAAACAATTCCTTTTATAAAAATCTTGTGATTTTATAAATAATTCATTTTCAGTATACACTTTGAAATTTTCCTTTTTAACACTCCAGTATTCCTTACGGTATTTAAAATACCAATTCACAATGATCGATATGATTTAAACACACATAATCATCAACATATTTTATATCACATCATATATCACAATATATGAAACAAAACAGCATTTAAATATTGAGGAGTCCAGTTGGACCCCTCCAACCTGTTTCCCTGCATCACAGATGTTACACAACATCACTTTGAGTTCAATATGAAATATTCTGTTAACGGAATCAATATATATAGATTTAACGGTTTATACACATATTTATATATATATATTTATATATATATACATATATAATTTCCGCTAACTGACTAGCAGTTCAATCAAACAGTCAACACACAGTAAATCAGACAATTTTTAACAGTTCTAAAAATACAACATGAAAATATAAACTGTTCAAGTGAGATTTACTCACATTGGACGATCACCGTTAATAATGATAACTATCGCTTGATTCAAACGGACAATTTATTTTGCTATAAATTATAACGAGCTCTGATTCACTCCCAGTCAATTTTAGTGCATAACTTAGGTCCATACGATCCCAATGCGATTGATCGTTCGAAATACTGGGTTCGTATGGGATAATTATTTCGTTAAGAAGTTAATACATCAAATTAATTAAATTAAACTTTATTAAATTAATCACTTGGGCTCACTAATGTTATTTCAGCCCAAGATCCATTTAAACCCACCACCCCAAATCCTACAGCACTCTTTCTTCCCCTGAGCTTCAGAATACTGCTCCTCCAAGACAAAACTTGTGCACTTTAAATCTGCCCGTAACTTCAAACACGATTTCACTTTTTCTTTGTACATATTTAATACTGTTTCTTTGTTAAAAATCTGGTCCTCACGTATTAATACCCTTCTGGCCCAAATTGATTTCACCCGCACCCGTAACTACTTCTTCTCCGATCAAAAGATCAACTCCAGTATACTCCCTACACACCCATTTCTTCATCATGAAAACAAACTGCTCCTCAGTATGGTTACACACTATTAACCCAAATCCTCCCATCATGTTCATTGTTCGAGCTGCATCTCCCCCTTCAGACTGTTGTACATGGAACCATAGAGATATTTTATCATAAACATCACCAAAACTTAACTGTAAAACTCACCTCATCGCTGCCATTAACGAATCTTCCAACCTTCAATGCCTCTTCTCCTCTTCCTCGATACTCATGCCGTTATTGTTAGAAAGCTTCTCAACCCCAAATCCCTCCCTTCCTCAACGATAATCCTTCAAGCTCCGCTCGAACTTCTTGCTTGCATTGTGTCGACCGTTGTTCGACTAATGGGAAAACCACCGATCAAATCTGTCGCGGATTCCACCTTCAGTTCAGGCGCAGACGCCAAATCCTTCCCCAAACTCAAATACGAACCCGAAAATCCACATTCCTACTCAAATCCGTCGAATGCCTGAACCCTAACTCACGCGATACCTTACAGTGAATGGAAAATGAAGTCGATCCCATTGAAACTAATGTGAGCGTGAAGCATAGGCCAAGAGACGATTAAGTTTTAGGATTTAGGATTTTCTTTGAGTCATCTTGGATCAGATTCTTTGACTGAGGAACGAGATTTGTTTCCTCGCGTTTTATAGATGAGGTTGCGGCTGAAAATAGGATTGCGTGGCCTTGTTTTGATCATACATAGATTATGATATTTTATAGTGTGGTGTCAGGTCACGGTGGAACAAGGGTAGCCCTTTCATTTTTTAGTTTTAGGTTAATGACTCCTTTGTTAACGCAAAATTTTAACTTTGTGCCAATGTTACTGGTTTCTCCTTTGTTACGTACACACATCATATTTAAATCACTTATTTTATGGTTGAGTAAAATAGATGGTTAAGAGGTACAACCAATCTTTTAATTCTTTGCTAAGGAATATAGTACCCCACTATATAAAACTTCATTCACTTATGGATAGATATAAAAATAAAGTCATGTCGAGTATTCCACCACGATCCAAAAAATATAATAATACCGGTAGATTAACTCATATTGTGAAACCTCACAATATTGGTATAGGTTGTGAAATACTCCAAATAAAAAGTTGCTTATTTAATTAATTAAAAATTACAGTAAAATTCTAAAAATTAAATTATCACTATCCCTCAAAAGAACCTAATCTAAATTCGAAACCGGTATCTAGTTATATCGAATAAACCGTTACGGTCGATAAACAATTCTATAACGACTATTTTAAAATTTGATTTGGACATAAATCAAAATCTACACGACGAAATCCTGATTTTTTTCTTCCATCAGAAAAATATATTTCACCAGCTCCTAACGTTTCTTGTTTCACAGAAATCCGATTTAAAATGGCTTCTCTATATTCGTTTAAAGTTCAAATCGCCAAATTACGAACTGCCGCGCCATTTCGAGCTCGATTATAATTATAATATAATTATACGTTCAAACTACCGTTATTTAAATATATTCTTTATTCAAATTAAATTCTAAACTGAATTTATATTTTGAATTTGCCCAATTCACACCATATCGTAAATTCCACAAATTCTGATTATTTCAGAATTATATATATTATTTAATTATTATATTAATTAAATATTCAATATTATTTAATTAAACGACCATATAAATTCCTATATTACTATTTAAATAATTAAATTAATTATTTATTATATCACTGAAAAATGCGGGTTGTAACACCAAATGATTCTGTAACGCTAAGATTCACAAATCAAGGAAGAATTAAAAGTTAAAATCAAAATCTAGGGAAACGGGCTACGCCATTGTGTTCGTCTCGGAATTCTACATGAAAACGAGTCCGAGTTTGCGTAAATCGGAGTCCGTATGAGGAAGATATGGCCTCCAGAAGATTCAGCGAAGTTCAAATTTCAAAACAGTCATGTTCAAAATTCAAATCGGACCCAGAATGGGCTGGGCGGGAATTTCCCCGCCCAAGGCACCCAGGTCGACTGGGTAGTCGACCTGGGGTCGACCTGGGTGTCAACCCCCCCTTCTTTTTCCTGTTTTCTGCACCTGGTTTGTTCTTCTGTATCTGGGCGCCATTCTGACTAGGTTTGTCCGCCTAACACTATATAAACAGCCCTGGTCTTCTTCCCTATTCACAATTCTTTTCTACCCTTATGCTGCAAAGATTATTGGCAAACATGGCTTCTTCTCCTCCTCTTAATTAAATAATAAATAGAATAATATATATAAAATAAATCAAGATGAGGAGATGCTACTAAAAGACTTTCAAGAAGAGGTTCAAGTCAGGCTAGGATTTCAAGTGAAGAATCAAAGGCTAGCTCAAACGGTTTCGAGCAACGTCGCACGAATCATAGCAACGCTATCTTTCTTTTCTAATCTAAATCTTTGTAAGTCATTTATTTTTAGATTTGAACGTTTTTCTCTGTTCGTGACATGAAATTAAAGGAATAAAAGAATATGCCAAATCTCTCTCTCTATTCGAATCAGTGCCTATACTCTTGAACCTAATTAAGAACTGTTATGATTCGAGGACAAATAAGACCGTGACTATGAAACTATGGAGCTTAAAACCATATGCCTATGACTATGAACATTTGCCTATGACTATGACCATTGCCTATGACTATGGACATTGCCTATGACTATGAACATTGCCTATGACTGTGACTGCGACTATGAGGATTATTTTCTTGACTAAGCCTATGCCTTTGATTAGGAAATATAAACTATTGCCTATGACATAACAAGGACATCTATGATTAAACACCTGTGATTCATGACTAGGAAAATGTTGCTTAAGTTTGGTGACTATGAAATTGGGTCTAAACCCGATCATCTATTCTGTCTATTCTTGGTTATCTTTGGTTTTAGACCTTGGGAATTTACCTATTAAGTTAGGTCTACCCATGTTCTGAACCTACTCTATCTATTCTTGGTTTTAGATCTTGGGAATTTACCTATTAAGTTAGGTCTACCCACACTCTTCAACCTACGTCGTAATCTATATGCTTGTGAACTACCATCTTAGGCCAGTTGCTATGTCCGTTCTATCATGGCATTTTGGTTCATCCCCTTTTATCGATGAATCTAGCTTTATTTACAATCTAGATTGAATCACGAACGGTGGGAATACGATTTGGGCAAAATATGAAATTTATTAAAAACGTAGTTTAACTTGGAAATTGGCATAAATTGGGAACATGTATTATGGCATGTTCATAGAAATGCAAATTGGATAAATTTGACATGAATTAGAAGATGTGTAATTTGAATCTAGTATTGATGTGTAAATCTAGCATTTACATGAATAGAGAACTAGAGTAATAAGCCTAGTTTGGTGTGAATTAGAATGTTGAATCGGAATTGGATTAGCTAATTTGGCACAGTAAGTATATTGGCATAAATGGGAAATTGGCCATAATTGGGAATAACTGTCAGGTTTAGAAAAATTGTAACACCCCACCTCCGTTAAGGTCACTCACAAAAGGGAATGCCTTAACTTTGGTGGAGCATTTTAGTAAACAGAACAGAAACTTACAAGACAGATAAAACAGTACTTGAAAAATTTTAACTTTATTACAACGGAAACAGAACTCAATATGGTTACATCCTTTCAAATCTCAGAATACAAGTACAAAATATCAGTCTTGTACAAAAGCCTTCAAAATGCATGGTTTAAAATCATAATCCCCACAGAAGAAGACAAGCCGTACTTTAAGCACTTCAAGCAGAAGAAATCCGGATCTAGCTAGAGTATTCCCTCCTTAGAAAACCTAGGGGGGAACGGAAGAAAAGAGGCGAAACAACAAGGGTCAGACATAAAGTCTGGCAAGTCCAGTGACTTTCAGCATATGAACAGATAATAATAATATGACATGAACATAAAACTAGATGAGAGATAACTGTAACAGATGTAGCAGATATAACAGAAGAACAGAATGACATAAACTATTGCTTTACACTTCTCTGCACTAATACTAGTATAACAGAATTAGGTGCCACCCTAATGTCTAAACAGAAATGGGTACAGAATAATTTAACAGAAACAGATTGCTAATAATGGGCCTTTACTACCCGATCAGAGACAGACAGAAGCAGAAACAGATTAATCCTTATGGAAACAGAATGTAGAATTAGGTGTACACTAGTAATGGGCCTTTACCACCCGAACAGACGGTACCACACAGAAACAAACAGGTGTTACCACCCAACAGAAACAGACGGTACCAACAGAAACAGACAGAACTAAGTGTACCCTAAAACCCTACCCCAAGCGATCGGCTCCCTAATACATAAATATCCTGTGTCGGACCCACAGTAGGGTGTATCACTCCCTAAAGTGACAACCAATTGGCACAGACCTATTTACAGATGTCACGGCGTCTTACATCCTCAGAGGCAGACCGAGATCCATGCACGCACATGACCCGGTTGGAACGCACCATCAACACCCCTCGCCATTATCAGAATGAACCTCTTATAATTAGTTCAGTAAGCGTGCCCGGACCCTACTTACTGTTGGGTCAATGTTTTGATACCAGAAAGGGTTACTGACAAATATGGGTCCCAAACAACAGATGACACAAGTAATTCCCCTCCTAACCTTGTGTCCCCAGACTAACAGATTTGTTTACAAGTTCAGACATAGATTTACTAGTTCACAAATTAAGTTAACAAGTTTTCAGACTAACGGATCAGATGTACAGATTTTTCAGATTTGTCTAACTTTGTATTGGACGGGTTTACTACACCTATTCATCCCGTTGGTTTATCCCTATTTTCCCCAATACGTTTTAGTCGTCATTCTTATCTTAGATTTGCATTAATTAATTATTAATGCCCAGACCTCTCACATTAGGTCGCTAGCTTGTGGCCGTTGGATGGGCCGGGCGGTACCGGGCAGACTTCTGCCACAAGCCAGACCTAACCTCGTGTCTTAAGCAGGTTATGACTAACTTCTCACATTAGAACCTATTGTTTGCGGCCACTGGATGGGCCGGGCGGTTCCGGGCAGAATTACGCCGCAAACTCATTCTAACCTCGAGTTAGCCATGTTTATCTTTGCGGCCAATTAATTAATAATTTACCGTTTGTGCGCACGGCCAATATATATATGCCAATTCAGATTATATCAATAACAGGATGATTATATCAACACATCAGATAACAGATTTTAGCAGATAGCAGATTTTCCAGATTATATGACTTAACGGATTTAACAGATTTAGCAACTTAGCAGATTTTGGCATATAACTGGTTAGGCATCTCAACAGACAAATTTAACAGATTTGGCATTTCAATCTAATTAGGCAATATAACAAAACTAGCAGTTTAGGCAACTTGGAAAATTAGCAGACTTAGCAAATCTAATATTTCTACATGCCTTGCCTAGTCATAAATTAGGCCTAAATTCATATGCCTACATAATTTTCATGATGAACATATACTCCATGTTTGCATAAAGTTACATAGCACAGAATGTGGACATATAACATATGTTCCAATTTTTGTTAAAATAGCATTTTACAGCAGATTCACATATAAATTATACCAAATATAACCATTAATTTCAATGCATGCCATATATCCAAGAATCCCTATTTAGGTGTGATCACAATAATATATATCCTAATTAATGTTAATCTTTACACCTAAGTTTCCATATCCTTCTTCTTTCAACTTATAAATCACTATGCAAAATATACCCAACAATCTAAATCTTTAAATTATATCTCCTAAAAATTAGATCTTGCCTTTTATCTGCATTTTGTCCAAAGTCTCAAATCATAAGTAATCTTACAATGGTTCCTCTCTTCTTTTATCACAGAATATGCATAGGTTTAAAACTAGTTTACAACATATGCTTATCTTTTCTAATTAATTACAGATCTAAATAACATATGTTCAATTCTCTAATTAGTTACAGATCTAGATTACAACGTACACTATGCATACAACATATATAATTTACATGTTTACAGTCAAATTCATGCATCTAATCCCAAGTCATATGTCAATATATTTTATGCCTCGGATCTAGAGTCATATGTTCAAATCAGCCTTGTCAAATTTCTCATCATTCATTATTTGTCCCAAAATTTGCGTTCATACGTTAATATCTTATGAGATTAGGCACAGGCTCGTGGTAGCCTGGCTATAGAAACAGAAAGGGATACTGAACAGTCACAGAAAAACAGATCTGACAGATATACAGTCTCAGATTCAGATTCACAATTCATGTCAAAATCAGAATTAACGTTTATAGCGGAAAATAACTGTACTTTCCTTGATTGGATTAAAGAAAGAACTTTAGTTGTTGCAGAATTGTTGTAGAAGCTTTTATCTCAAATTTGAATTGAATTGCTTAGGTTGATGTTGATTAGCTTCTAGTTTTGATTCTAACAGAGTAGCGACGCCATTTTTATTTTTATTAGAACAGAGGCAGAGAAGAAGCAGAATAGAATTGTGTTTAGAGAAGGCTAGGACTTAGGATCTATTTATAGGTGTAGTTAGTTGTTTTAGGCCTTTAGATAAACCCTAAAACAGATCAAAACCGTCAGAATTCGTCACAGACTCACCAAAACAGCCCAAAAACCCATCTAGGTGCACCCAGGCCGACCTGGCTCGACCAAGGGGGGTCGACCCCTAGGTCGACACCCAGGTCCACTCCCCAGTCGACCTGGGGTGGGAGGTCGACTCCCCAGTCGACCTGGGCCCCAGGTCGACCCCCGGGTCGACCTGCCCAGTTCTGGGCTGACCTAAACCTTCTGAATCTTGTTTTGGCCATATCTTGGTCATACGGACTCCGATTTTCGAAAACTCGGACTCTATTTCGCGTATTTTTTCGAGAGGAACGCAATGGTGATGTCCGTTTTACCTAATTCCTGTTTCTTGAATTAGTTATCCTTATTTTACTATCTTTTCCGTAACATACGCCATTATCGAACTAATTTTTCTTCTCTTCCACGTATTAATTAATTTTCCTTATGCATCACCATTATTTACGTATCCTAAGCATATTTTCATATATTTTATTTCATTTTTAATTATACCTAAAAATGCGGGGTGTTACATTCTCCCCTCCTTAAAGGATTTCGTCCCCGAAATCTTCAAGTTAAGAAGAATGCGTCCTACCATCCAATCATCCATCTACTCAATCACCAATCACAGGCATTCATTGTCCTTAAGAGATTTCTAATGCTGTATGAACATATGCAAGAAGTGTGTGTATATGTTCCTTGTCTAATGCAAAGATCAGGCGGTCCACTGATTCAGTTGACCTCCTTAATGCGAATTATGCCAGTGCCATGAGTCCAACATGTATGAAATTTTCCTACTCGATACATATCATTTCTATATGAGTGCACAACCATTCAGTCATATGCAACATCCATATGCTGAGTCAATCAATTTGCATCCACAAAAATTGAAAATGCTCACACATCCATATGCAGTATGAGAGTGTTTTCGAGCCGTTCTAGTGCCTAGTGTGTGTGTATGCGTCCACGAGCAACCACTAGCAACCACTTGCATCCACTTGCAACCATCAAACATAACATGTCTTAAACACATGTTTACACCCATTAGGATTCCTATCTATAAGTTGAACACTTGATCTATAGGATAGAGTCTAGTGATGGAAGCGAGTACAGATAGAATGAAGACTTGGTTCCCATTAGACATTGGTTGAGAAAATAATTCCCCTAAGTATCAACCCCAAAGACCGAAATCAATATCAGATTGACACTCAGAGGATTACCTTCTTTAGACAATGTCAAAACTGGAAATCAGAATTATTCAGATATTTACAGACTACTGATACAGATCAGGTTTCCTAATGATTCTTAGGAAGCTAAGCATGATAAAATCATATCCCACAAAAACTCAGAATATATGCGTCATATTTGATGCCTAACACAGATATCCCTCAAACCTTAATCTCAAACAGATGAGCCATAACCCTTATGGGTCTGAGCCTACAGCAGAATTCAGAAATAATACTAGTATTAAAGTGCAGAGTATCGATTACAAAATCAAAATACCAGAATCAGAAAAAGTCTTAACTCCATAATCAGATAAATAAATTAAACCTACTATAGAAATTTTCCTATTTCTATCCTAGCCACTAACCTCAAGATTATTCGCCTGTCCTCCTTGTCCTCGTCTCTTCGGGCAGTCCCTAGTGAAGTGTCCCATCTCCCCACAGTTGAAGCACACGCCCTTCCTTTTTCTGCAATCCTTGTTCAGATGAGTCGAGCTTCCACAAGTAAAACACTTTCCTCCTCCTTATCTTCAAACTTTCCTTCCTTCTTTTGTGTTTCCCTTTTGCCTCCATTGTGAACTAAGTCTGTATGAGTTTCACACCTTTGGGTTGTGCTCCTTTGCCAAACCTCATCATTCTCATCTTTACTATCCTTGTGTAACATGTTGACCAATCCCTCGGAAGCTGCCTCCATCGCCCGGAAAAATCCTTCAAAGCTCTAAAGAAAACTAGCTGCAGGTGAAACTACTACAGCAATCGATGGAAGTCGGGCACTACTTTGCCCTTCGACGAGGTTACCTCCCAGAAAACCGGGAGCCCCAAAGACTCAAGAAAGAAGGAAACAAGGATTCAAGCAGAGGATCAAAAGATAGATATATGGCTTTGGGGACTATGTTTTTCAAAATAGGCTTAAATTTTGAAAATACTTCCTTTTCAAAACCATTTTGAAAATAGTTTTTCAAAAATTCTTTATCAAATCCGGTAACCTTCAGCTCTGATACCAAGTGTAACACCCCACCTCAGTTAAGGTCACTCACAAAAGGGAATGCCTTAACTTTGGTGGAGCATTTTAGTAAATAGAACAGAAACTTACAAGATAGATAAAACAGTACTTGAAAATTTTTAACTTTATTACAACGGAAACAGAAATCAATATGGTTACATCCTTTCAAATCTCAGAATACAAGTACAAAATATCAGTCTTGTACAAAAGCCTTCAAAATGCATGGTCTAAAATCATAATCCCCATAGAAGAAGACAAGCCATACTTTAAGCACTTCAAGCAGAAGAAATCCGGATCTAGCTAGAGTATTCCCTCCTTAGAAAACCTGGGGGGAACGGAAGAAAAGAGGCGAAACAACAAGGGTCAGACATAAAGTCTGGCAAGTCCAGTGACTTTCAGCATATGAACAGATAATAATAATATGACATGAACATAAAACTGGATGAGAGATAACTGTAACAGATGTAGCAGATATAAAGAAGAACAGAATGACATAAACTATTGCTTTACACTTCTCTGCACTAATACTAGTATAACAGAATTAGGTGCCACCCTAATGTCTAAACAGAAACGGGTACAGAATAATTTAACAGAAACAGATTGCTAATAATGGGCCTTTACTACCCGATCAGAGACAGACAAAAGCAGAAACAGATTAATCCTTATGGAAACAGAATGTAGAATTAGGTGTACACTAGTAATGGGCCTTTACCACCCGAACAGACGGTACCACACAGAAACAGACAGGTGTTACCACCCAACAGAAACAGACGGTACCAACAGAAACAGACAGAACTAAGTGTACCCTAAAACCTTACCGCAAGCGATCGGCTCCCTAATACATAAATATCCTGTGTCGGCCCCACAGTAGGGTGTATCACTCCCTAATGTGACAACCAATTGGCACAGACCTATTTACAGATGTCACGGCGTCTTACATCCTCAGAGGCAGACCGGGATCCATGCATGCATATGACCCGGTTGGAACGCACCATCAACACCCCTCGCCATTATCAGAATGAACCTCTTATAATTAGTTCAGTAAGCATGCCCGGACCCTACTTACTGTTGGGTCAAAGTTTTGATACCAGAAAGGGTTACTGACTAATATGGTCCCAAACAACAGATGACACAAGTAATTCCCCTCCTAACCTTGTGTCCCCAGACTAACAGATTTGTTTACAAGTTCAGACATAGATTTACTAGTTCACAAATTAAGTTAACAAGTTTTCAGACTAATGGATCAGATGTACAGATTTTTCAGATTTGTCTAACTTTTTTATTGGACGGGTTTACTACACCTATTAATCCCGTTGGTTTATCCCTATTTTCCCCAATACGTTTTAGACGTCATTCTTATCTTAGATTTGCATTAATTAATTATTAATGCCCAGACCTCTCACATTAGGTCGCTAGCTTGTGGCCGCTGGATGGGCCGGGCGGTTCCGGGCAGACTTCTGCCATAAGCCAGACCTAACCTCGTGTCTTAAGCAGGTTATGACTAACTTCTCACATTAGAACCTATTGTTTGCAGCCACTGGATGGGCCGGGCGGTTCCGGGCAGAATTACGCCGCAAACTCATTCTAACCTCGAGTTAGCCATGTTTATCTTTGCGGCCAATTAATTAATAATTTACCATTTGTGCGCACGCCCAATATATATATGCCAATTCAGATTATATCAATAACAGGATGATTATATCAACACAGCAGATAACAGATTTTAGCAGATAGCAGATTTTCCAGATTATATGACTTAACGGATTTAACAGATTTAGCAACTTAGCAGATTTTGGCATATAACTGGTTAGGCATCTCAACAGACAAATTTAACTGATTTGGCATTTCAATCTAACTAGGCAATACAACAAAACTAGCAGTTTAGGCAACTTGGCAAATTAGAAGACTTAGCAAATCTAATATTTCTAAAGGTTCTATTTACATGCCTTGCCTAGTCATAAATTAGGCCTAAATTCATATGCCTACATAATTTTCATGATGAACATATACTCCATGTTTGCATAAAGTTACATAGCACATAATGTGGACATATAACATATGTTCCAATTTTTGTTAAACTAGCATTTTACAGCAGATTCACATATAAATTATACCAAATATAACCATTAATTTCAATGCATGCCATATATCCAAGAATCCCTATTTAGGTGTGATCACAATAATAGATATCCTAATTAATGTAAATCTTTACGCCTAAGTTTCCATATCCTTCTTCTTTCAACTTATAAATCACTATGCAAAATATACCCAACAATCTAAATCTTTAAATTATATCTCCTAAAAATTAGATCTTGACTTTTATCTGCATTTTGCCCAAAGTCTCAAATCATAAGTAATCTTACAATGGTTTCTCTCTTCTTTTATCACAGAATATGCATAGGTTTAAAACTAGTTTACAACATATGCTTACTTTTCTAATTAATTACAGATCTAAATAACATATGTTCATTTCTCTAATTAGTCACATATCTAGATTACAACGTACACTATGCATACGACATATATAATTTACATGTTTACAGTCAAATTCATGCATCTAATCCCAAGTCATATGTCAATATATTTTATGCCTCGGATCTAAAGTCATATGTTCAAATCAGCCTTGTCAAATTTCGCATCATTCATTATTTGTCCCAAAATTTGTGTTCATACGTTAATCTCTTATGAGATTAGGCACAGGCTCGTGGTAGCCTGGCTATAGAAACAGAAAGGAAGCAGAAAGGGATACAGAGCAGTCACAGAAAAACAGATCTGATAGATATACAGTCTCAGATTCAGATTCACAATTCATATCAAAATCAGAATTAACGTTTATAGCGGAAAATAACTGTACTTGCCTTGATTGGATTAAAGAAAGAACTTTAGTTGTTATAGAATTGTTGCAGAAGCTTTTATCTCAAATTTGAATTGAATTGCTTAGGTTGATGTTGATTAGCTTCTAGTTTTGATTCTAGCAGAGTAGCAACGCCATTTTTATTTTTATTAGAACAGAGGCAGAGAAGAAGCAGAATAGAATTGTGTGTAGAGGAGGCTAGGTCTTAGGATCTATTTATAGGTGTAGTTAGTTGTTTTAGGCCTTTAGATAAACCCTAAAACAGATTAGAACCGTCAGAATTTGTCACAGCCTCACCAAAACAGCCCAAAAACCCATCCAGGTGCACCCAGGCCGACCTGGCTCGACCAGGGGGGTCGACACCCAGGTCGACTCCCCAGTCGACCTGGGGGGGGGAGGTCGACTCCCCAGTCGACCTGGGCCCCAGGTCGACCCCCGGGTCGACCTGCCCAGTTCTGGGCTGACCGAAACCTTCTGAATCTTGTTTTGGCCATATCTTGGTCATACGGACTCCGATTTTCGAAAACTCGGACTCTATTTCGCGTATTTTTTCCAGAGGAACGCAAATATGATGTCCATTTTACCTAATTCCTGTTTCTTGAATTAGTTATCCTTATTTTACTATCTTTTCCGTAACATACGCCATTATCGAACTAATTTTTCTTCTCTTCCACGTATTAATTAATTCTCCTTATGCATCACCATTATTTACGTATCCTAAGCATATTTTCATATATTTTATTTCATTTTTAATTATACCTAAAAATGCGGGGTGTTATAAAAATCATGGTTAGTGACACTTAATTTGGAATAGTTTGCATACCAAAAGGGCATAAATATGATTTAGAGGGGGAAATGGGCCATGTTGACAATTTACAATAAAAGAGTAATTAGGAGATAAGTAAATTAGGAATATTTATAGAATTTGTCCTAAATAAGGAAAATAAATTTATACAACTTAAAGGTTTATTAACGACATCTCTTTTAATGACACATCAGAAAGTTCTAGGGTGACAGAGATGATAGTGTCTAGGCTTGAGTTTGGAAAATACAAGTTTCCTGCTCTCCCTGGCTATCCCTAACTGATCCGACGGATGGGATGGTTACTTTCAAAACCTGATTTGAAAATTAATCAAAACCCTTTGAACTTAGAAAATATGAATATGCCTAACCCGAGGTTAGACTGAGTTGCGATGTAAACCTGCCCGGAACCAACCGGCACATCCAGTAATCGCAACAATATCTGTCTAATGTGAGTGGTGGCAGCTTTAATTTATTTAATTAAAGCTAGAACAAGAATGGTAGGGTTAAGTTAACTAAGACACTTAACCAATTCAACATGATAACCAGACCGATGGGTGGGGTTGGGTTTATACTGGAACTTAACACAGTTAAGCTAGAATGGAAGGGTTAAGTCTATAAGAACACTTAACCAACTTAACACAGTTAAGCTAGAATGGAAGGGCTAAGTCCATAGGGACACTTAACCAACTTAGCATGGTAACAAGACAAGATTTGTAGGGGTTAAGTAACTTAGAAAACACTTAGCCAAATTTACATGTTCACTAGTCTTGAAGGTGGGGTTAAGTAAAGTTAATACACTTAGCCAAATTAACATGTTAACTAGTCTAGAAGGTGGGGTTAAGTAAAGTTAATACACTTAGCCAAATTAACATGTTAACTAGATTAGAGGTTGGGGTTAAGTAAGATTTAACACACTTAGCCAATTTGATATGTTAGCTGGGCTAGACCGTGGGGTTAAGTAAACTTGAACACTTAACCATCAGATTGTGATAAAGGAATAGGGTTAAGTCTAAAACATGAAGGGATAATACTTAACCATTAATAACATGTTAGTTTAAA